>CM048040.1:21955000-23162500 GCA_026259375.1 Verasper variegatus | reverse complement strand
AAATGAAGCCAAAATATACCGATACGACCGTCGCCATCTTGCACATTTTAAACCAGAATCTGGACCAGAAACTATCGGGGATAATCGTGGGGGGAAAACTGTTGACACACGCGCTCTACTAATCGTAAACCCGTTCTGACCACAGACATTAAGAGTAATTTATACTCTGATTGTCTCATTTGCGGAAATAAAGCGTCATCAATATTAAAATGAGACGGTTACATTCCCAGTTTTAAAACTCCTTTAACAATCTATGCACATGTGTTAAATAACAGAATGTATCATGTCAAATATATATTCGATAATTGTGAGAGTTAAATAACAATCACCTTGTTCACACACACCGTGCAACTATTCACCAAAACTACAAACCAATAGAGTCGTGGCCGGTTTTAAACAATCGTCTTTTTTCCTCCTTGCTGATTGTACTGTGAAACCCCCCCCCCCCCTCCCCCTCACAAAATCCATTATGTGAACAGTATTACAATGAAACTGCAAATTAAATTTAAAAAGTTGTTCTATTCTTGTTAACAGCTCGGAAATCAACAAATGATTCATTTCACTAATGCACACGAGCACTGACTCTGATTAGTGATGGAAAAAACAAAGGATTGTATTTTCCATTTCTGTAAATGCAGAGGCCTGAGGCTTACTGATGTCAGCCTCACTAATGATGGATGGTGATCACACATCATACTTCTGCATTTAATGAATGTAGAAGTAATTAAATGGAGTGGAGATCATGGACAAATACACATAAGAATGGATTTTTACATTTTATTCAAATGCGAGAATTTATCGTGACACTTTTTAAAAAGGTCAAAAAGGTGAATTTCTCTATTTTTGCATCCTGTAACAACTGGATGTATATATATAAATGAATATTAATATCGAGGATGTTGCTTGGAAACACAAGCAAATTGTGTTTTCCAGAGCCTGTTAGCGGTTCCCTCATAGGTTGTTTGTGCTTTTTTAAATCTATGAGCTCAAACTGTGCATAAAACACATTAAGACACATTCCACCAAATATTGACTTTCCCATGGTTTGTTCAATACCTAATAATTTCCTCCAGGCCTGTGTGACGTACCGGAGTAAAGAGGGGGTTTGATTAACACTCATCCTGCAGTGACCATGGAACACAGCAGCCGCTCTCTCATATTACCAGTGATTGTGTGCATAATCAAAGTGCCAGTGGACGCAGCAACACGCCTGCAACTTCATGCAACAAGCTACGTGCACTTAATGAGAGCTGCCTGCGTATGAGCCATACCCCCCCCCCCACCTCGCCCTTTCTGCTCTCATTGCCCCGGAGAGCGTTTCATTACTATTTAAAAAAATTTTTTAAATCCAAAGTGTCACGCTCCCTCGTGCTCGCAGGCATGAAGAGACTAACTGTGCAGCCGACGTTACAGCGTGTCACCCATCTTACTTTTCACGTTGCTGTTGTTAGGGACAACAGGCCCCGGTCTCAGCAGTCCCCCCCCCCCCCCCCCAATTAGGTCAGACGTCGTCTATAGATCAAAAAAAAAAAACCAGAACCGGAGGCAGGGGAAGGAGTTTGGACGTCTTTAGATTCTCGCCGTCCGCCTGCTGGTTTTTCTGTGTGTGTTCCAAGAACAAGCTTTGTGTGTGCCAACAATACAGCTCTCAGCAAGGGTGTGATGAACTTGTTTGGTAAGCAGGCTGCAAAACAACTCCCCCCCCCCCCCCCCCCCCCCCAACATGACAGAGCCCTGGAAAAAGGGATGTTTTATTTCTATCATGTATTATTCTGGAAGGTGATGTGCTCCCTCCATCTCTGTCTCCAAATCTGGCCTGGGGACACGTTTTTCTTTTTATCCACTGGCCTTTTTGACTCACTAATCTTTCAATCTGTTGTCAGATAACTGTGTATTTGTCCCTTGTTTTTCGTTACGCTTCTCTTTGCTCACTTTGTATTTACTCGCTAATATTCTAACGTCCTTTTTTACAGCACTTTGCGCAGCTTTAAAGTGCTTTAGAATTAAACTTTACTCACTTTTCTACTGGAGGATGTTCTCTATATAAAACTAATAACATCTAAACTGTGTAATCTTTCCCCATCTGTAGAAAAAAAATCAAATTCAGCCCAGTGAAAAGCACCAATGGCTTTTTTGGCTCTTTGCTCAATTGAATGACCTTGTCCTTCAAAATCCAAAGGCTATGCAAAGCAAAAAATAAATAAATAAAAGAAATCACAAACACACACACACGCACACACAACGAATAGGAATCCATTTTTTTATCGTGGCAGATGTGGCCATTGGCTGTATTGGTTAATCCAGAACGCTGGGTTCGCGACAAGCAGGATTTAGCCATAACCATGATACCAACATCTGTCAGGATCCCGTCCTGAGCTCCCAAACCCACACGGAAAACAAAAGCGGAATGTTTTTGTCTCACCATCTTGATAGAGAAGAGGGGAAAGGCGGTTGATAGATTCATAACCTGAGGTAAGTGTACCAGGAATTTAATCAACGAAGAACGTTTCCCCGGACGAGAGAAGAGGGTTTTGATTCATTACAACTTATGTAACATGTTGTTGTGTTTCCTTTTCCACAGTCTGGCTCTAGATGCTCGGTGCGTGTGACGCATCGCTTTATTTACAACTGCTCTGCATCTTTCAAAAGTTGAATCCATAGGAAAAAAAGCTTCAGTTACCATGACAGCAGTTTAGTGTTGTGGATACAACAAATATATTACATATAAATTGATCTGACAGCTAAAATTACGCAGAATTTTAATTTACGCGTGTCACTGCTTTGTTTATATCAGTAATTCCCATTGGTAGGAGGTTATTTGAGGTGATGAACTAATCAGGGGATTTGTTTTACTCTGTTTTTATTCCAACCCACTGTAAATCATGCTGTGCACAATTCTATAGATCGTGAAATTAAAATCCTCACCACTAAGTCATGTGACAACTGATATTATAACCGTCATTAATTCTTAACAGGAGACAGGTTTTATCATTAGGCTGCAGAGTTATACCCTCGTTGTATAAAGGTCACGCCTGTTTTGTCACAATATGAGAAATTACTTTTTATTATAAATATGACGACAGTGAGAGCAGCAGTGGACATTATAATCTTACACTGATCGATGAAATGAAAATTCTAATGATCATTACAAGACATTGGGTCATTGCAGCAGCAGACAGATGAATGAGCATTAATAATGAATCAATCAAAAAGAACATGATGGGCCTGTTGGTGTGATAAATGTAAAACTATTAACCTGCTGAATCCTTATTTTCATCTTGTGTCGTTTATCTGAAACTTTAGTTTATGATCAAATTAATAAACTAAGCGAATTCTCCTCAGCCTTAATTTCTTTGCTAAAATAAGACGCTTCGCATGATAAACATTATATTCACACTTTCATTCTAACATGTTGCACTGGTGTAAACATTTAGCTCAAAGCACAGCAGTGCATTGAAACAGCCTCACAGAGCGGCTGGACTCATTTATTATCACCTATTCTTGTCTCAGATGTCAGACTTCCCTATAAACACGTGTATCCGAAAATACAGCCGCACGACCATCACTTCCACCCACGAGCTAATGACGTTGATGAAAGGATGCAGCTGAGTCAGCACACTGGGAATGTGCTCAGTAAGAGTATGGGCTAAAATGCCAGGTCAGGTTTTCAGCTTGATGCTGAATATCTGATGGACTTTTAATTGGTTTGGAGGCAAACAAATGTAGGTCAGACTTGTTTTTATATTCCACTTCTTGTATAAGGATTAAAGATGAACATGCATAATCCAGTTTGACTATTTTTTACTGTTTTAAACATGAGAAATTAGTTTAACTCTCTCTGAACCTACCTATGCAACGTCTATATTAACCAGCTACTCTGCTGAGAGTTGCCACTTGGTCTTTTCATGCACAGGTCAGGTATTCACAAATCACAATTAGTCTCATAGGGCTTTAACAAGGAGTGACATCATCCGCCTTCAACCCTCAACAAGAGTAAGGAAATATCAGCATCCTAATATGCTCTAATGTCTATGCTAACATTCAGATGTTAAAAGTCTTAGTTTGTCATGATAGCATGCTAAAATGCTAATAACTGCTGGGTGACTGACAGAATCAAAGAGTCGACTGAAGGTGCTGATGAGTCTTGGCTCCCACCTTCATGTTATATTAGCCGCCAGCTGCTTCTGACCTTTTAATTTTCTGAAATTGACCATTGTCCGACCAATGTTTGCTTTGTCGTCCCTATTTGTGTGATTCATCACGTCTCGCCCCCTTGTGACAGAAAGCCAGTCTGCCAGGCCTGAGCTGAAAGTGGTCAGACAACAACACGCTGCTCACACTGCTTCATTTCAAGCATAATCTGACCTCAGGGCAAAGTGTGGGGGAGGATCCTGTCGGCCATTCCACCGTGCAGACGGGTTGCAGAATAGAGTCTGTGTGATCTCTTGGGCAAACTGAGCCCACCTCTGCCTCCCCTGGGTCTTGTTTAGAGAGAACATGGTCAGAGTGAGCAGGAGACCAGCGGCTGCATCGCGTGTTTTCTGTTTCTCCACTGGAGGCTGCCAGCAGACGTGCATCAGGCTGTCTCCCTGCAGGTCTCTGTCTCTTTTCCCACCGCTCCAGTTTCTGGCTGTCAGCTCCTGCCCCACACTGAACAACACTGGGTGGATGTAGTGCTCCCGCTGCAGTTGTTGATGGTCAAGTAGAGAGCAGCTCTCCATCAGTCCCCCGTGCCTTTTAATTTACTGGGAAAGGGGGAGAGCACTTTCTTCTTCTTGCTCATTATGAGTCATTCGGTGCTTGGCGGTCCATTATGTTGCCTTGTTATTTGTTAGAGTGATAAGTAAATGTGCAGCAGAATTGTTCTCGCCTGCTCTCGCCTCCTAGTACTCTGATTCAATATCTGTGGATGTTATGTGCACAGCGAAATGCATTGTCATTCTATTTTAAACATTCCATTATGCAGTGTGAAAAAGAAAAGTCAGGACCACTGCTTTTCTGCAGAAGCCACAACTGACTTGTTGTTTTCTCCATGTAACAGCTGGTGAAGTGGAGCCATGGGCAAGGCGGGGAGTAAAGTGCTGAAGGAGACGTCGGTGGACGGGGTGCAAGCGCCGGTAAATGCAGCCCTCACACACACACACACACACACACACACACACACACACACACAAGCTGTACAAACTCCTTCCTGCACAAGTACAAACTCAACACACGCAGGAATTGAGTCGGTAAAGATAGAAGAAAAGTGGGTGTATTAAACTAAAAAACGTGTGTGTGCCCTGGCCAGCTGCTGTGCTCTGCAGCAGCCACAGGTTACGTAACCAGGATCAGAAGCAGCTTGCTTGCACACATTCCCACATTGCATCATCATCGTATCTATAATCATGCAAACACATCAGTGAGCTTTGGACAAACCATTCATATATGATTCAGCTGAAGGAAAGATGGTCACTGGATGTTCTCGGGGGAATAAATTATATATTTAGAGTGTATTTTTATTTATATAAGCCACCCACTAGAAGTAGATTGATCAAATTTCTTGCTTTCATGGCCGCAAAGACTGAAACAAGATAAAGCTGTTCAGTGGAATTGAAGCATGATACTGTGTCCGCATTAGAAGTTTTGGTATCGTCCATTATCTCTTTGAAAAACATTAGTCGCAGTGAATCCTGGGATAGGTTAGCCGGAGAAGGAAGGTCACCCCTTTGTGGGACACCTCAAGATATTGGACAACCTGTTTTGCACCCAAAGACCGTGAAGAGTTTTTCAACTTGGTGAGCACAAGATCATCTTCAGCACTTCTTCTGGGAAATCCAATAATTCCACAAAGAGTTTCTTTATGCTCATCTTATATCTGCGTTTAACAAGTTGGGTCCAACTATGCAACAGAAGCTGCTTTCAGACATGCATTGAACTCCTGAGATTTAGATAGGGGATGCATGTACGAATGCAAATCTCTGAGTGAGAGCCTGATTATCTGCAGGGAAGATCCGGGGTGAGAACACAGCAGGAGATTCACTGCTGGATTCACTAGCAACCTGAGACGGGGATTAATGACACTTCTAACAAGAGAGTTTGTGGTGATGAGAGCTGAAGCTGATGTTGATGTGATCCCTGCAGCAGAATGAATACGTCACTTCCTGTCTGCTGCACCCGGCTGCTCCACCTCTCACCTCAATAATACAGAGGATTTGTCGCTGTTGTGAAGCTCCTGGACCCAATTCTGCAGAACATGTCTGCAGGAAATGTCTGAAAATTGATTAAAACACACACATGTTATTGAAATAAACCCAAGAATCAACTAAATCATGTAGAGTTCTGGTCTGAGTTCCAGCCGAGAAGGTCCACAGCACAGCAGCACTCATTCGATTCTGCTATCAATGACTGGGTTGGGGTTATTACCAGAATATTACAAACAACTCCCATTGTTATCACACTTTAACATATCATCTTCCACCATCACCCAAATGATCACCTTTCAATTTCTATGAATCCAGATGTTCCATTTGTTCCATTTTGCATATTCGTCTGAGTTATAATCCTTGTAAATATCATTGAAGTAAGAAGATATTAGTCAGGAAATCTCATATTTTTGGACTCAAGACTTATCTTGCAAACAGCAGTTGTACTATTGAAATACAGCAGTGGTGTGATACTACATGGTACAAGTACTGCTCTACAAAATTAAAACAGGGACTTGAAGTATTTCCTGGAATGGCCGGTGCTGAAGGATAAACACTTTGGTATAAACCGTAAATCTCATCATCTCATGGTATCATCATCATCAACATCATCATCCGAACCTACCGTCCACTTCTGGTTAAGGAGATCAGATGAGCAGGCTTAGCAACCGCAGACATCATTATTCAACACAAAATACAGAAGAGATTATCATTTATTTAACAAGTAAATTTCACTGGTTTATGGATTTTTCATCAATTGATCAAAAATAGACTCTAAAAGCAAAAACATAAAAGAAGAATAATCTAAGCAATTCCAACTGGGTCATCGCTCTGTTACTGCTCGGGCCCTGATGAAAAGGAGTCAGGAAATTAGCCAATATTAGACATATTTCTTCCACCAGAAAAACTTCCAAAGTTTCTTTGTCAACTCTTTAATATTTTTTTCTCAGTACATTACAAAAATGTATTAAATTTTAATCTCTTGAACATTGTTCCTTCATTTCTCAAAGAACAATTCATGGCTCTCGATGTTTAGGGGACTGATATTTATGAGTCTGAGTAATTTGGTGCATGATCGAAATAAAGATCAGAATCTATATGGTGAATTTAAATTTGGTTGCATTAGGAGACTGTTGGGCCCTTTTGGTGTTCTGAGTGTTAATCCAGTTAATCTTGTATGTTCATATTTGATAAAAAAGATTGATTGATGGACGTGTTATTACATGATACTTGAAACTGTTAGATATTTGTGTGGTCAGAGTGAAGAGGTTTGCTCCACATCTCAACCCTGCTCATCGTCTAAACTCCCCTCGACGTCCCAAAGAGTCTCATTCCCTCACAGAGTCGATCCATATTCCGTGCACGTCTTTGCACTTTGCAGCTCACGCTCACGCTCTGCTCCCAAAAAGGCCCACCCTATCACCCCCATCCAAATTTGTTTTGGCTGAGTGGGTTCCATCTTTGTCGGCTCGTGCGGCTCGGCGGTGGGCTCCACAAGGCGAGGCTGGACTGAAGTGAATTGATTCACTGGGATTAAGGATTAAGATTTCCCCCGGCCGCTCTGGTGGAGTAAATCTGGGGGATTATGATGTCAACAGCCTGTGGCTGCTGGAGAGGAAATTGAATTGTGAGGGACGGCAGCGGCGATGGCCCAGAATTACAGCAGAGTCAGTGGGAAATTGAAGCTGGGAGTCCATGTCTGTGCCTTTCTCCTGCTCAGGGAAACCTCCCTGGGACACGGCACACGGCCTTCAGGGCGTAGGAGTCACTTACACAGCAGAACTAACTCTGAGTAAATGTCTGGGATGTTGATTGAGCGATAAGAGGATTTCTGTGTCGCTGGTAATCCGTCCTGCTCGGGCCTGTGAAGCATCAAGTGGTGAGTCCGACTAAGTGCAGCAGAGATCACTTGTATAGTGAACAAGGTGACAGGGATTTCTCCTCTCGCGGCCGGAGTCCACAGATAATGTGTAGGAGATCATGGAGAGGAAACGGCTCTACACATTCAGTGCTAACCTAGTATGTGCTGCGTGTGTGTGTGTTCTTTAAGGCGCCTCCTGCTGCTGAGGCTGCTCCTGCTGCCACCGTTAAGTTTGAGGGACTCACAAAAAGCAGCAGGATGAAGGTGAAGTGGACTCAGCTGGGGTTGGTCTTCTTCCTCGTTCTGTCCCTGGTGATGACCGGATGCTTCTTCTGGCAGTACCAGCTGCCCAAGGTCCTGCAGGGTGAGTACCGGCACACTGTCTCACAACAGGTGATGCATCATGTAGCATGGGATGAGATTTCCTCTCAAATATTGTTGCTGTCCGGTGAACAATGTCTCGAAGCGAACAGGAACTTTATGCAAAACATCTCAGGCCACATTATCCACATCACTGAAACATGAAATCTGCAAACAACATTTGCCTTAGAGATTTATTTGCCTTATTTAAGATTTGACTGCCTTAATATTTCACTTTTCTTGAGACTTGAAAGACGAAAAGTCAGCAAAATGTTTAAAATGATCTTCCCATGACGCTTATTGCAGGTTCATCTTTATTTAATACACTTAACATTGAGACACAGCTTCAAGCTAAAACTCTGCAGGCTCCTTGTCTCGCTGCAACAACAACTCCACAACCTCCGTCTGTACTGATAATCACTACCTCACTTTCCCCCCTATTAAAAGATACAGATCCTAATTGTGCAGCTTTTATCCTGTAATGATAAGGTGGAGTCCTAACTTGACAGTATATCAGCCGGCAGGTTTTGTGCTGGCTGAGGGTTTGTAATTGGCGGCATTAAGATCTCATTAAGGCAGCGTTGATTAAAACTGAGTTAACAATCACTACACGGCAGTAGGTTGATCATTTTAATTCTTAAAATCAAATCATTAAAGGCAACATTCATATTAGAAATGTGAAGTGTTTTCAGTGGTGGAAAATCAGTGTTGGTGCGTCATCCCTCCATCAGTACAGATGAGGCTCTTGGCCGCCCTTGACATCTGATATTACTTTAAGCAGAGCACACAAACAACTTCATGTCCAGGTCTCGACTCTGTGTGAGTGTCCTACACGGGGACATCAGGTGATATCATTACTGGGGGGGGGGGGGGGGAGCAGCAGCCCCCTGCAGGCTCAGATTCATATTTCCCTCTATGCACTAATGCATCTTTTTATATTCCAAAAAAACTATTTTTTTCATGTATGGCCGTCCTTTAGATGATATTACATATTGTAATATCATCCCGAGTTCACAGTGGGAGCGGGGCCGCGTCTCTTTTGATCAGCGGCTTGTAAAGCGTACGTCCTGTTGAATGGTCTCCTGTATGATCAACAGGGTTCATCAGCCAGCAGGGAGAACCAATGAAGCCCCCAGCCAGCCAATTACTTTTGTGCCATTGAGGCATTCTTCTATGAAATACGGACTGAGAATTACAATACCCCCGTCCCCTCTTTGTACTTCCTTTAATTTCCCCTGCTTTTCTGTCTCTTTTCTCATTTTCTTTCCAGACGAGGGGATGGGTCGCAGCGCCAAGGCAGAGATGATATGTCCTCGCTTCCCGGAGCCCCTCCCGCTGGAGCATCCCCTGCCCAGTCTGAAAGAGGCCCTGGAAAAGGTGAGAGGAGTCGACCCATCGAGCCCGCTGATCTAAAACACGCCCTCGGCCAAGTGTGAGGAAATGTACAGGCTGTCCGTGCTGTAATCCTTCACACCTAAAGCCGCTGCAGTCGACAGAAGGAGATTAAAAGATACAGTGGATGAAAAAGTGTCTGAGGAAAGGGTTTGTGTTTTGCTGTGTTTAGCTTCTGAGGGGCTGTAACGTGTGAACGCAAATGTCCGACTGAGAGCTTCCGGACTTTCTGCGGAGTTTCTCCAGCCAGTCTGCTAGTATGTGTGCAGATTGTCTGAAGGAGCCGATGTGCAAACACGGCAAGAGATCCTCCGCAGGTTCCACCACGCCCGGAGATTTCTGTGCTGTTGTCAATGCATCTGAGTGAAGAATCTCCTGCTGGGTTTTCCACGTGTGGAAGGCAAAGTCCAGAGAAAGTCCAGAGAAAGTTCAGACCCAGTTCTCCTCATCTTCTGGAGTTCATGTCTCAAAATGATTTTCTCTGTGCAGTCTGAGCAGCAGTGGTCCCACATGGTCAATGACATTTAAATTTTTAAAAAATTGATGAATATCAACATAGAAATTTCATTATTGGAGCCAGTTTAATTTGAGTTTACGAAACCTTTCATCTGGGCAGTGACCAAACACTTGAAGCCAGAGTGATAATGAAAATCAAATACATGAAGCTGTTTGATGTTCATTAAAGTGAAAAGGTTCGTGGGCAACTTGAAATCAAATAAAAACTTTTTTCAATTCAACTTGAAGAGTGATGTCGTTTTACCTGGAGAGTTTGCTTTGGAAAAACAAAAGGCCCCAGTTCCTCCCAATAAAAAAACAGACTCTCATTAAATTAATATCGTTGGGAGAGAGAGGCTCCAAAGTAACTTCTCTGGGATTTCATGTTGCCGTTTAATAAGGGATGACAAAGTAAAAAACACACAACACAAATAATATTCTGTAAATATGTTTGAGGTGGGTTGCTCATTTTAATAAACAGTGTGGTTCTGTGGGTTAAAAAAAATCCGTATACAGATTTTAATCATCAGCCACTATATTTTTTATCATCCGAGGTAGGGATTAATGCTCCTTATGTCTTTATCCATCAACTGGGTTTTAATAAAAATGGGATTCATCCACGATGCCGTTACCATGGAAATGTTTACCACAGCCGCAAAAATCACGTTGGCTGCTGTCGGATGGTTCAGTGTTAAGTTCTCGTTCACCACAGAGCCACGGAGGATTTCCTCGTCAAACATACTTCAATATGATGCTAACATGTCACAAGAAACAATTTACAATAATAACACAGCTCAAATATACAGCTCAAACACAGCCACTTTTTTACCACTTTTATTCCTGATGTGGATCCAAAACCCAGCAGCCTGTTAGCCTAGCTTGAAGACTGGTATAGGGAAACAAGAGGCATTTCATTGTAAACCCCCTCACTTCCTGCTCCGTCTCTTTCCAGGTGGACGCTTTGCTTCGGCAGAGCGTCAACCCCATCAGCCTTCCCGCTCTGTCGGCCATTGTGATTTTAAACGACACCGTTTTATGGACCGGCAACTTCGGCAAGAGGAACAGCAGCGACCCTCTCTCAGGTTCCCCCAATGAGTACACCATCTACAGGTGAGTGCTGGACCACAGCCCACATCACAAACGTCCCAGTTAATTCACTTTTAATCATCACAAACATCCTTGACTAGAGAGGACCACTAGACTCTTATCAAACTAGAAACTCTTACTAGGCCTGCAGAGACACCAGATATAACCTCAGTGTCGTCATTTTGGATTTGCTGTCAGGAGAAGCTGAGTTCATGTCGTCTTCTCGTTGTCTTTTCATCCTCAGTGTTCATCCTCCTCCTCTCTCACCAGTTGTTGCTCTGCTGATTTTATGGCAGCAATCAGCGACATGAAACCCACTGGTTGCTATGCTACAGGGAAAGTGTTTTGTTATGACATGAGAATTTTTACATCGTTAAGATTCCGTCTAATGGGAACAAAGGTGATTCCACCGCTGCACATCTACGCGGTGGCTCCTGACTGTATTGTGTGATGACAATGCTGCTGCTCGTGCAATGACAATGATAAAGAAGCAAAGGATCTGCTCAATGCATCTCTGCAGGGAAAAGCAAGCTTAAAAAAAACTGAAATTCGCAGTTAAAGTCATTTTTGTCAGGGACAGATTTTTTATTTTTATCAAATTCAATTTAAGTTCATAAATTGCTGTATAATAAATTCACAGAAATAGGGGAAGATAATGGGCCAATCAAGATTTACAGTAGTTGTTACAAAAAGTGGATTTTGAGTTTGTTCACGTTTCGTTTAGGGCGATGATGATGTGACGATGTGACGATGTGGGCTTTCTGAGCGATGACTTGATGAGGCTTCTCCATAGCAACAGGAGACATTCAGCAATACATCCACTAGAGGGCAGCACACTTTATCTATCGAGAACAATCATGGCAGTGATGGAGGTTGTGACAATGTGCCACTTAAGAAAGAAACAAAAGAACCCACATTGTAAAGTCTTTCTTGAAAGACATTGTCAAAATGTCTTCCTTGTTTCCTATGGTCGTCTCGCTTGGACAATCAGCCACACTGCCCCCTATGATTCCCAGTGGAACTGCAGCATTTTGTCTATATCCGTAAGCTTCGAGAAGACGTGCACAAATATAGACAAAATGCATAAAAGAGCTTTTAGTGGGGAATTGATGGAAATGAACAAACAAGCTAATAAAGAAAAAGTCAAGATGCATTAAAAAACATCAGTGGAAACACAAAGATTCTCTCAAAGGTCATTTTTGTTGCTGTTGTTGTCAGATAAAAAAAAACCAATCCCATTTATCCATCTTTCAGAATTGCCAGTTTATCCAAAATCTTTCCGACGCTGATGCTGTACAAACTGTGGGAAGACGGGAAGATCGGCTCCCTAGATGACCCCCTGGAGAAGTACGTGGAGAACTTCACCATCAAGAACCCTCTGGGGAGGTCACGTGACTCGGAGCTGAAATATGTGACAGATGGTCTGATATTTCTGGACAGTGGGGAGGTTCAGATCCGCTCGTCCTCCGTCACCCTGCGCAGGATGGCCAGCCAGCTCTCAGGTACTGAGACACAATGGGTTATAATGAACTGAATTTAACCAAACTCCATTCCTAGTGTGGACACACATGCACGGCAAATGAAGCTGATTCTTTGAGGATAAAAAGACATAATTTAAACAAAATGTGTAGATGGGAGTTTACAGCGTTTAAACAACACCTTTACACCTCGTTCCAATATTTACACGATAATGAAGAAGAAAGAAAATGGATCACATGTGACAGAGAAAGATGATTGTTGAACATGTAAGTGACAAAAGTATTGAACGTGTCACAATTTCACATTATAGCTGTTTGTAAAATTATCTTACTGGATTTTTAAGTTCTGACGTCAGCAACTCTTCACTTCTTGTACCTTGTCGATGTTTTGAGGCGACGTTTACTTGTATTTCCTCATCAGGAACTCAATTTTCTGATCATTGCAAAACCTTATGAATGCACAACCTAATCCATAGTCTTCACACGAAGATGGATGACATGATAGTTCCCTTAAAGTGAAGCCAAATAGTTTTGATCGCCCCTGGTGGCTGGCTTTAGAAAAGGTATTAAACCTAGCCTCCTCCATGTTATTGAATCAGGCATGAACCAAACTGAAACGTATTGATTGACAGCTGAGTTTGCCTGTATTCTAGTATTGAATATGGACCTGATTATACCCACAGGAGCTGATATATACAAACACTAAATTTCTTATTTCGGAAAGAATTTAATATAATTATTAAAAGTTTCTTGAATGTGAGACTTTGCTGATTGTCCTAAATCACATTACTTGTTGGGGCTGGTTTTATTATACAATCTATAGCTTTAGTTTTTCTGTTCATCAGATCAAAAGACAACTTGGTCTCAGGAAACTACAATGAACATAATCGATTTTAGTTATATGACTTAGTTTGGTTGACTTCCCTCTTTGCTGCTATTTAAAGTCACCGACATGCAAAAATATCTTCTTCAAACATGTCTATTGTCGTTAAAGGGTAAAAAATATATATAAAAATTGTCACAAAAGACTGATAAAAACAACGTAGACTAGAAAAATGAAAAATTAATATTCTAGTCCTGTTTGTATTTAGAAGATTACAGACATACCTGCAGTAGAGACACTGAACACTTCTGATTCCTGCCGTCACGTTTGTTTTTCCAGTAGCTGCTTCTATATAATCCACTCAACAGGAGAGTTGAATGTGTAATACTTTACTATGTGTAATGAATTCAAATGAAAGATGAAAGAGATTCCTGAGAGACGAAGGATCATAAATCTTTTAAGGATCATCGAGGTATCGGTATCAGTCTGAAGAATTCTGAATCTTTCACGTACCATTAATGTATTTTCACAAGTTCAAAAAACTATTCAGACTGAAATAAACACCTGAGGAGGAAATGTCTGCTTTGTTTGTGTTGTTGTCATTTATAATTCTTAGTTTTTAAATAAATAATGTTTTACTGTTTTCTGTTTTTGTTCTTTTTTTACCCCGGGCCGATCCAGGCCTGCCCAGGAGACTCCGGGCAACAAATCTGCTTTGGAAAGGAAAAACACAGTCTGCAATCAACCTGCTGCAAGACGATGTCCTCGTCGCAGACCCAGGCACCAAGTAAGAGTCCTTCCACTTCGTTAAAATGTACTTATTACTTCACTGAAAACTCAAACCAACACATTCACAGACAGTTTCTTCCCCAAGTTCATTCAACCTCTTAACCAACACACATAGAGCACTTACACTTTTAATGCTTTTACGGTACTTTTTGAGACTACGTCATGTCCTTTTGAGGACAAAAATAACCGAGCAAAGGCTTAAGACAAATTTATCAAATACAATAACAAAATAGACTTTATTTCAGAGTGGATAGAGGAGGAAGTTCTTCTTCTTCTATGACAATTGCTTCAAAGTGTGACGCGGTCAACAACACGCACTCTGACTGGCTGGATGTGTCCATGTTGGAAGTGAAACCTTGGAAAAGTTGGCCAGAAAAATAAAGGGCTGCAATATTGCTCATTGAAATTCCAGTACTGTTGTGAAAGTTTGCTTTGACTTGATACAGATTCGAAAAAAGGCCTTAAATCTTAATGCTCTTTTCACAGCATTACAAGTCTGACGTGTAAATTCTTGTTTTTCACACTTGTTTTGAAGAGGTGTTGGAAAAAGATTTAGTTACATTCGGACTCCTCCAGGCTTTGTGCTAAACTAATTGAATGCTCGCTGTTTTTTAAATGTTCTGACTGAGGCACCTTCAATTTTAAGTTGTTCCTCATTTCCATATCCTTCTTCCATCTAGATGTCACTACAGCAACCTCGCCTTCTCTCTGCTTGCTCATGTGATGGCTGAGCGGGTGGCCGGTGTCGACTACCAGCGCTGGATCACAGACAACATCCTTGACCGGCTGGGAATGGAGGACACCGGCTTCGACATCACCCCTGGGCTGCAGAGTCAAATGGCTGTAGGCGTGTACACCAACGGGAAGCCAGCTCCGCTCTACGACCTGGGCTGGTACCGGCCTTCGGGTCAGATGTTCTCCACGGCGGCGGACTTGGCCAAACTTGCCATGATGCTGCTGGGCGCGTATCACCGCAAGCTGCTGGAGCCAGACTCTCTGAAGATCATGTTGATGCCACTCCTCAGGTGCGATAAGGACTACTTCGCCAACCGCACCGGGACACCGTGGGAGGTGAACGAGCTGATGGGCTACGAGATGGTGCGCAAAGATGGCGATCTGGACGGGTACTCTGCCACCTTCTCTCTGGTTCCCAGACTGAAGCTGGGTCTCGTGGTGCTCATGGCTGGCGGCAGGTCTCAGAACAAGGATGTGGTCACCAAAGCCTACAGCCACATCATCCCAGCCATAGAAAAAGCCTTCAGGGAGGCAAAGAAGATCCTCTTTGCTCCGCCAAACCCAGACCCTTACATCGGCTTCTTCACCTACGGCAACATCACTTTCTACGAAATCAAAGTGGGGTCAGACGGAGTCCTCATCATGCAGCAGTTTGGGCCTCAGATCGAAGAGCTGATCCCAGAAAAGTTCAGGACAATAAAGCTCAACTACCTGGTGGACCGGGTCTTCAGAGTGGTGTTTGAGAAAGAGTACCCTTGTGTTTTGCAGGTCGGCTCGGCCTCTGTGTCCCTGGAAGCACAGGATGGTCAATTATTTAACTTCTACACATTTGACAAGCGTGGTCTTTCCACTGGTTTCGACGCTCCGGGACTGAATACGTATAATGTGGTCAGAATAAGCCACAAGCCGTCTTTCTCAAGTTGAACTGCTGCAGCGACTGTGGCCTAAAGACAAAGGGTATGACACTGTGTGAGGTCTGTGAACATTGAGAGACCAAATTAGAATGTTTGCGGTCAGAGGGAAAGACTGAGCTCTTGATTTCCAGAGCTCAAACGGGGACAGTGTTGCCTTCGCCCTCCTCTGTAAAGTCTCACACAGAAAATTAGTTGATTTCTCTTCTGAATGATGTATAATGTGACTGTTCTTTGTCCCTCAATATGTCTCCTGATTGAACACGATGGTGATACAGTGCTTGTGCTTTTCCTGTCTTTGTTCAAACTGCTATTAGTCGCCGCCGTCCTTAAGTTTTCACGAGTGAGAACAGAAGAACGGACTTGCAGAATTTATTTGCGCTAATGTGCACATTTACATTTCACTCTTCATTCTTGGGACCATATTTGCAGCTCAACAAAAATCATGGTCTCATACATATTTATCTGCCATCTATGGTGAGAAACAAACCGGTTACATTTCTCTGTGGTGCTGTTTTTGTGGCAGGTAAAATTGGAAAATTTTCATGACAAATGTGTTTTAACAAAATTGTGAGCTGCGGATTTTATGTTGACAATCGTGCACTTAGATGCGACTGAATGCAAAATATTTGGGCTCCCAAAATAGCAGTGATTAAGGATAGAGAGGCTTTTGGTTGCCTGTGTGATACTTTCTTTTTTTAATCCCTGAAAATGGATTCCTGATTCATCCTGACCTCTCACACCAACATGAATAATACACTGCACTGGCTGCTGCTGCTGCTGCTGCTGGATGACGGATTCAAGTGGACAAAAGAAGACGCTGCACACAAGGCAGAAGCTGACCTCCTGTGATAGATTGACTGTTTGGGGACGTGATGGAAACAGAGATTGAAAATCTTGCTTCATGCTAAAGCATCAGGTGGAAACGAGTGGAATCGAGGAACTGTGAATGCCTAAAAGAAAATTTTCAAAATAAATGTGCTGTGTCCACTTTATCCGACTATGTGTGAAATAATGAGGCTCAGCTGTGCAATCCAACATTTCCACGGCCTGCAGAATGAGGCTTGTTCTGATTAATAGTGGGAAGGAAAATAACCACTTGGGTCATACAGTATTCAACGAAAACCTGCAAAAATTACACCCTGTACTGACGGAACATCGCAGGAAAACAGGCATTAACAGAGGTGAGAGGGAAAAAACAGCCATGTGTGGGTAGTTTAGACATTTATTGTGAAGCTTTTCACATTAGGCACTGCACAATAGCCATAATCACTTTTCATTTTTACAATCACGGTGAACAAGAGCTTACCAGTCATTCAAATCATGTACACGAGGGCAGGCCATTCAACAAGAGACAAAACCAGAGCAGAAGCCCACGATAAAGCATTACATTCATTTGGCTGTTTGACACACACAATGATTTGACCTGTTTTTCACCACCTAGCAACACAACGTCAATGTTCCAAAAGAATAAAGATGATTCAAGTACAACATTATGATTCAAGTCAGATATCACACCGTCCTATAAGGCAAACAGCAGTGATGGTATTAGACAGCAGGTGAAATGTGCAGGCACTGTTGAACAAGAGCATCCGTTGTCAATCCAGGAGTTCGCTGTGCGAGTTGAGCCCGATTTTGTTGCTGAATAAATTTAGCGTCGGACCGATTTCCAGCCTCGTCGTGCAGTGTCGGGGGGGGGGGGTGCGAGAACCACAGCGTCCAAAGTTTAACAAAGGAACCAAACCAAAGTTTACGTACAAGCTTTGCAATGACACGCAGTAAAGTTAAAGGGATAGTTTCACATTTTGTGTTATTCTCCTGTTTTGCAAGACCAGAAAGGTCTGAGTGTAAATATTAGCTTGAAGACTGGAATCCAGGGGACACGTATGGCCAGGCTCTGTCCGTGAGCTGAAGGGCAGCAACTCCTTGTCAGCAGGGGGGGCTGCAGCCCCCCCTGCTGACAAGGAGTGCAAGGCAAAGGCAAAGGTTTATTTTATTGAGTAATAGTCATATTTCAAAAGTAGCACGGTAGCCTTGTTTTACTAATATTTCATTTCATTTTTAGAAAGTTTAGTGTATTTTCTGTGTAGCCTATAATATTTCGACTGACCTCAGGAACTCTGACTGACCTCCAGCATCCCTGAGTGACGGATTGGTGGAGCAGTGGTTAGCACTGTTATTACAAGTGGGTTTGGAACTTGATGGTGGACTGTGGCCCCATGTTGTCCCTGTGTCTGAGTGGGTTTCCTCCCACAGTGGATGAGTTGCTCGTTAATTTATTCAAATCGGAATCTCCGTTAGAACACAGAGGTCTGGCAGGTCATCTCTTTGCATGCACACGTAAGGATGGGGGTGTCCATGCTCAGCGTCATGTTGGTGGACAGCAGGGGGATAAAACCATTCGAGTCATTACCCTTCACCTGAGCTCTGGAGCCTGAGACGGAGGGACCCAGGAGGATTTTGGGGAATGGCGGCGAGTCTCTGACAGAGCTGCTGTCCTCCGTCTGGGAGCACATGAGCTCTCGGAAACTCTCCCTGAAGCGCGTCGAGAGCAGGCTGTAGATGATGGGATTGACCGCGGAGCTGAGGTAGAAGAGGACGCCCGACAGGATGTGGACATACTGATAAATATTGTGCATCAAGTCGGTCCACTGGCTGATGGAGCTCCATAGGAGTCGCTCGATGTGAAAGGGCGCCCAGCACACTCCGAACACAGCCACCACGATCGCTAGAGGATGAGAGAGAAAACAGGCTGTTACAGATTCATAGATTTTCTTTCTCATCGCTCTTTTTTTAATGTTAATTATTATTCCAATGTACTTTTGAGGACATTTTCCCTTTAATTAAATGAGACAGAGTCATAAACGTTATTCACATGAAAGGAGAAGGTGTAACATGCTAAAAAATAAACAGGACAGGATACATGACGATCCAGGGATTGAAAACTTAGTGCAGTTTATTTGTATGTGTTTCTTTTTACTACATTTATTACTTATAAGAAGGAGATGTTACTAATCTTTTTGGAGATTTTACAACAGAACTTCTAGGTTTAATAACTCTTGGAGGCTGAAAAAAAGGTCAATTTATTCATTATTTTTACTGTCAGCTGGGAGCCAATCCCAGCTGACATTGGGCGAAAACATCCAACAGACAAAGACAAACAACCGTTATAACAACGGGATATTTAGCGCCTCCAATTAACCTAACCTTGGACTGTGGGAGGAAGCCAGAGTGCTCAGAGAAAACCCACGCAGCCAAACTCCGAATATAGAAGCCTTCATCTGAAGTCTTATTCTCAAAATGTGAGAAAAAAACAAAATCTGAAAAAGCGTCTGTATCGTCACCATATCAACTTTATAAGTTATGAAAGTGACCAAAAGTCAATGAAAGCAGGAGATATACTCCTTAGAATGACATTATATTTAGTTGTTGTATAATAGTTGAAACCTCATTACCTCAAAATCGAGTTTCATCGGGATCAGCAGCAGTGACGAGGTGAGCAAAAAACTGTGGTTTTCCCCGTCATCGGAATCTAATTTTTCAAATTCTTTATTCTCCTCACATGTGTTTTTGTTTCTCTCAACAGAGCGCTGCCCACTTCAAACCAGTGAGAAGAGCAGAGAGAGGAGCACGGAGGGACGAATGGATCGTTTCTAAAACATGTGTGTATGTGTGTAAAGAGGTGGAGTGTTTGATGCACCGAGTGTAAGAACTATACTAACACTGTACATTAAATCTCATCAAGCTCCAGAGCTCAGCGGACGTGATATGACGGTAGAGGCCCCTTCAGAATACAAATCATCCTTACAGAAAATCCTCTGTCTTTCCACACTCTGTGTTTAGCTCAGCTTCTGTCTCTGGAACATGCCTTGGCACTGACAACACGGATTCAAGGGGGATCTGCTCTGGAATCACAGCTTGTCATGTCACCTGTCATGTTTTGTGCAGAAGGAGGGAATGAGGAAAAACTCACAGAGCATCTTGATGACCTGTCTCCTGCGGCCGCTCTCTGCGCTGATCTGCCTCCGAGTGCTGCTGCTGCAGTTCTTTCCCAGGTTGCCGCAGGGCTGCCGCGTCTCCCTGCCCAGGTGAAGACCCATCACCAGGTACAGGACGCTGATCACCATCATGGGCACGAAGTAGAAGCACACGGTGGTGATCTGCATGACCATGTTGTAGATCCACAGGGGCTTCAGCACGGTGCATATGGCCGACTCCTCCCTTCTCTCTGGCAGGTAGAAGATGCCGTGCAGTGAGGTGTTGGGGATGGCGCAGATCATCGACGCCGCCCACACAACGGTGATGACCTGCTTGGCGTGCTGATTCGTCGACAGGTATCGCGTTTTCAGGGGATGCACCACGGCGATGTACCGCTCCACGCTCAGCGCCGTCACGTTGAGGACCGAGGCGAAGCAGACGGTCTCGAACAGGAAGGTCTTGAAGTAGCAGCCGCCCTCGCCAAAGGGGAACGGGTAGTTCTGCCACAGGTCGTAAATCTCCAGGGGCATCCCGAACAGCAGCACCAGCAGGTCCGACATGGCCAGGCTCACCAGGTACAGGTTGGTGGGGTTACGCATCTTCTTGTGCTTCGCTATCACCACACACGTGAGCAGATTTCC
This sequence comes from Verasper variegatus, assembly GCA_026259375.1. Lineage (NCBI taxonomy): Eukaryota > Metazoa > Chordata > Actinopteri > Pleuronectiformes > Pleuronectidae > Verasper > Verasper variegatus. Next base: position 23,141,766 of record CM048040.1, on the reverse strand, counting down.
AGACAGGCCCGTGAGGAAGATGAGGAGGTAAACGCTGGTCACCTGGAGAAAGAAGGGGGATCGTTTGGGACCCAGGATTTCCAGGAGGTTGATGTCGGCGAACTGGTCGTTGGTGTAGTTCCCAGTTTCATTTAGTAGCATGCTGGTGTTGAGGCACGTTTTGGAAAGGTTTGAAGCGGAGGCCTGCAGAGAGATCTCCATTTCAGAGAGGAGAGCTGGAGAATCAGCGGGAGACGTCAGCACATCCTGTGCAGATATGAGGGTTCACTCAACACCAGAGACCTGCGAGAAACAAAATACCATCAGGAGAGGATTTGATGAATTCCACCTCCTACTGGGGATCAAAATTCTGTTCAACAATTTCTTTTTGTTTCATAAAATCAATTTTCAACTCAAACTCAGGGATTTGCATAGTTCCAGGATAATCTTCACAAACATTATTTTCAGTTGTGATGTTTTGAACAAAGAGATCGATTGTTGGGCAGCGTCAAGGACAGCAAGAAGGTTGTTGGTTCGAATCTGCGACCTTCTGACGATAGCCAGAAGTTATGAGTCAGAAATGAGTCACAGAAAAGAACACAAAGCCACACATGTTTTTTACAGCAAAATCATATTATCCAGATAAGATCGGGACCACCTGGTGCAGAATGCATCACTCCAAACAATCAAAACCACACTCCGACTGTGTGTTTACCCGGTGTGCATTTATTCATCCATATCTTTAGGTAGGAGGAGGGAAATTATTTTTGAATTGTCTGTATTTGAAAACGTAACTATTGCTTGTGATTAAAATCTGCAGTTACACGTGTATAGCTCAGCAATCAGAAAACAAACTGCTCTTCACCTTATTATGCTGCAGATCATCAGTGACTCATGGGGGCAAGATATTTCCATGGCTGTTTAAGAAACAATTCCGTGGAACAAAAAAGTAATTTGTCTCGCCCTGGAATGGTCAGATTGTGTCTGCGGGTTGAGGGACTGCTGTGGCTCAGGTCATTTCTCACCAACACACACACACACACACACACACACACACACACACACACACACACACGAAGACCTGAGGATAATTGTCATTACACTGCTCCGGTGGAAGCTTGGCGATTTCCCCGAGAAGGTCAATTGTTTTGGCAAATCTCGTGCGTCACGCTGCACATCCAAGGTTATGCGCATAATACAAAGTATGAGGGAGATGCTGCTTTAATGCGTGTGGGCTGCGCGTTATCGAACAGTGACATCTAATGGCACTTAGACTGGGGATTTAAGCTCTTAGTCCATTTAGCCAAAGTATTTTTTCCAGAAACGATGGCTCACTGTTCAGTTTGGCTTCTCCACACACTTACATGCGCCAGTCAGAAAGAAAATTAAAACAAAACATCTTCATCTTCATCTCCATAAAACGCAAGTAGCCGATAACTTATAACATGCACATTTATTTAAATCTAATTTAAATCCTCACCTTGATGCTGCAGCCGATTCCTAGCGCGCGCTCTGTGTGGCCATGGTGGGAGGGGAAATTACGCACCGCGCGAATAAGATCAATTAAAACATAGAGATGGGATTTGGCTGTAGATTGGGCAAAAGTTGATGAACAAGAGGAGAGGAGGCAGGTGGAGGCAGATGGAGGCAGCGGAGGAGGCGCGTTACAGCCACGTCCAGTTCACACTGCTACTTAAAGGGTGAGATGCAAAGGAGAGAGAGGGAGAGAGAGATGCAAGAGAGAGGGAGCGATAGAGAGAGGGATGAGTTAGAGAAAGAGAGAGAGATGCAGAGAGAGAAAGAGGGGGCATGAGAGAGAGATGGAGACATGACAGAGAGAGAGACATGAGAGAGAGAGGCATGAGAGAGAGAGAGACATGAGAGAGAGAGAGACATGAGAGAGAGAGGCATGAAAGAGAGAGAGACATGAGAGAGAGAGAGACATGAGAGAGAGAGAGACATGAGAGAGAGAGGCATGAGAGAGAGAGGCATGACAGAGAGAGGCATGAGAGAGAGAGAGACATGAGAGAGAGAGAGACATGAGAGAGAGAGGCATGAGAGAGAGAGAGAGACATGAGAGAGAGAGAGACATGAGAGAGAGAGGCATGAAAGAGAGAGAGACATGAGAGAGAGAGAGACATGAGAGAGAGAGGCATGACAGAGAGAGAGACATGACAGAGAGAGAGATGCAGAGAGAGAAAGAGGGGGCATGAGAGAGAGATGGAGACATGACAGAGAGAGAGACATGAGAGAGAGAGAGACATGAGAGAGAGAGGCATGAGAGAGAGAGAGACATGAGAGAGAGAGAGACATGAGAGAGAGAGAGACATGAGAGAGAGAGAGAGACATGAGAGAGAGAGAGACATGAGAGAGAGAGGCATGAGAGAGAGAGAGACATGAGAGAGAGAGACATGAGAGAGAGAGAGAGACATGAGAGAGAGAGAGACAGAGAGAGAGAGAAGCATGAGATAGAAAGAGGGGTGAGAGAGAGAGAGAGAGAAAGAGGGATGAGAGACAGATAGAGAGGGAGAAAAGGAAAGAGAGAGAAGGAGATAAAGAGGGAGGAGGGGCCCATGAGACCACACATTTGCTTTCTTTATGTAGGGCAGCACATGAGCTTTCATACACCGTAAAACAAATTGTACATTAATCACGTTACACACATGAGAGGCTGCAGCTAATTGAACAGTTTGTATGATTCACTTTATAAAATATCACTTCGTTAACGACTCAATGTCAAAACTGGAAAGACACAATTTGTCAGGAAGTTAAATAGCACCTTGGGTGACATGGACCAGTGGTGCAGCGGCTACAGCACTGTTGCCTCAAGGTCCCCGGTTTGAATCCCAGTTTAGCCACGAAGTTGCTCTCCTCGTGTTAGTGTGAGCTTTATACTTTGTCTTCCTCCCACAGTCCAAAGTTCGGTTAACTGAAGATTCCAACTTGACTGTAGGTCTAAATGGTTGCCAGTGATTCACTGGTGTCCCCTGCCCTCGCCCAGTGTGTGCTGGGATTTACTCCAGCTCCCCCCACGGTTATTATTCCCACTCCAGCCAGCCTTGGAGGGCAGTAAGAACTTGTATCCATTTAGCTTCATAATACTGTTGTCGACTTTTTTGTGAATCTTCTGTGTTTGTATCGACTTCAGCCTTTGGATTTTGGATTTATTACTTCCTGTTTCATTTTGCACTTACCTGTGGTTTTTTTTTTCAGAACACTTCATTTCCTGCCATTGTGTCTGTTAACCCTAACCCTAACCCAAAGCTCTGTTAGTGGAACAAAACAAATTAAGTGTGGTTATTGTAGAGAAGACAGAGTCAATTTATTTTGGGAAATTCAAACCACAGTGTGATGCCGTACGTTCACAGTGTGGATGATCTGGATTCGACCTTCTGGCCTCAACAGGCTGCTGAGACACTTCCTGTCAGCCACGGACGTTCGAACTAGAACGGCCAAGCAGAACGCATTACAAAATCAGAATCGCCACTTCGTCTGTTCTCTTAACATTTTATCATCTATAAAAAAAAAGACAAAGCACAGAAGTAGGTGCGTGATGATTCATTCAGCACCACCGATGAGTGAGTGGCCTGATTAGATACTTCACATCCAATTTCTCCAAAAAAGACTGGTTTTAAGTGATACTTACAAAGATGTGATTCTCATTGGTATTCACTGCTGCTTGGCCTTTTCCCATTTGACTCTGCGTTTCTCAGAGTGCACCCCATTACAAATGCTCGACTTTGTTTTATTTCTAATCCTTACCCCTGCGCGGCATTTTTATTAATTAGTTTTGTTGCTGTCAGAAACCTCACTCGAGGAAATTTTCTTCTTAGAAAAGTCTTCTTATAGATTTAATGTGCCTCCACGTTGTATATTTTATTCTATAGTCCTCAAAACCTACTTAATAGTGAGGAAAATATGTGCAGCATGTATTTTTGCCAGTTGTTTGATAATCCATAAATAATCCATAATCCTGATTGGAAATGTATTTATGGGAGTAGGAGGAAATGCCAAATTACGTTAATGGTGTATTTTGGCAGATGCTCCCATCGACTCGCGCTCCACTTCAGAATACATGATTACATTTCATTGACACAATCAAATCAAATGATGATTGACATTTGGCAGCGCTCAGACTGTAGATGAATATTGACGATGCAGCTCTACTTTCTCCCATCGTGTAAAAAAATATTCCAGACACGGACGCTGCCGTCTTGTGCTTCTGATGGAATTCGGAGCAGTGACCGTGCAGTGGCGCCGCCGTATCAAGGTCCTTCTAAAACACGAGCTTGACCAATGGTGAGTCGGTCATGATGTTTCACCTTGTTTTCATAACGTCAAATAACTAACGATAACCAAACTTATCAGAAAACTTTACAGTTGAACATCAGTGTGATAAGAACTATCCAATATGACAGAAAGCATCTTTGCTCATGTATTTAATGTGTACTTTGTCTTTTTAGTTTGCTCCACTTCCCATCCACTAACATGGAGGAGGCTGGGTTTATAACCTATACGGCCACCAGGGGGCAATTAAGAAGATTTGGCTTCACTTTTCGGGAGCTTTCATCTCATCCATCTTTTTATACAGTCTATGTTGTGAACCTTTTCTCTACAGTATATTTCCATTTAGAAGAACTACACTTTCCTGGCATAAAAATGCAAAAGTAAATACTACGTGTCATTTTGTGGAGAATAATCTTTATTTCAAGAAATGTAAGAAAATGCAGCTCAAAGTGCTTTTTATAGAATATAGATAAAAATCAAAACATGTCATAACGTAATTCAAATGAGAAGAGAACAGATTGAAAAACAAAACATAAGAACATGTTACAATTACATTTCAAAGAAATGTCAAACTTCCACAACTTTGTATTTAAAGGTCCAGAGAAAGATCCAGGTCATACAGTTGTTTTTCGTTTATTTGTGCCTCTGTTGACTCCTGAGGGAAATATGACAGAACACCAAACACAGAGGTCCAGTGATACAGGATGAGCCTGCATGAACAAGCCACACTCGTCACCCTGTGATCTGACAACGACAAATAGTCAGCGATGCTCATAGCAAGAATTATACACAACTCTAAAGTTACTACCAGCAATTTATTAAAGCTGGTTTATCGTTCCACTGATGATTTTCATTTAATGGCAGCTGCTAATCACACAGGAAGAGGAACTAACATCCATTCATCTGTAATACAACCTATTCAGTAGCTTGAGATAATCTAGGTTGTGACTTTGTCTCTTCTCTTCACGATGTCATGTACCATATTTAATTTAAATATGGAATCATTGTCTCGTCAATGTAAGTTTGACCTTGTCTCTGTTCTCCTGTTATTTGCAGAGATGTGGTGGAAAAATGTGCTTTTCTGATCATATTTCTGTTCGACCTTGAACAATTAGCTCCCTCCAAAATAACAGTCCCTCAAAGTATGGTGAACACGCACACACTCTCAGACAGGGTTGAAAACAGTATTCATCTTCTGCACACAGGAGAAAGCAAAATGGGAAAAGGCAAAAAAGATAAATGGCAAAACAAAAAAAGGAGAGTTAGTCACTTTCCGCCTGATACAACACTGAGTCACTGCTGGTTTTGTGTTGAGCTGAAAAGTTCGACTCTGAAGTCGAACATCACTTAAAGAACTCTGACAAGACACAGCACATCATTTCCTTTAACTCTGTACAAACTGGAGCCATGTTTTTCAGCTTTGTAAAAAAGATATTAACAAACTCTTGTTTCATAAACTCTCCACCACTTCACTTCAATTTCCTTCATTGAAGTCAGGCTCTTTGTCTCAAAGCTAAAGTTTCCAGCTCACACACACACACACACACACAACTGCAGCAGCTGCTCAGGTTTTCTTACCACATGCGGCCCCTGCCAACAGGGGGCGCAGTAAGTTCAGCTTGTGACATTGCTGTGTGTTGATAAAGCACCAGTTCAAGGTAGTGTTAGTAACCAACAACTGGGATGATAATGTAGCTCTTTGGTAGATGGTGAGAGAGAAATAGATGAAAAGAGATAGAAATAGATTGATAGATGGAGGAAATATTACTTGTATGTATGAGGACTTGTCTGCAGTGATGAAGACCTGGAGATTATCACCCAACTCTTCAGCTCCAGGAACCGTCAGCACCTATTTAAACTCGTTATTTCTGGTTTTCTGGTTTGCCTCGCTCTCCACCAACAGCAGGCAGGTGTTTCAGCTAAAAGCTTAAATAAGTCTCCTGTAACAAGCGGCAGCAGCAGGACACAGCCACCAGCTGCTGAATAGAGTGGAGCATTTAGCAGCTTAAGGTACTTCACACACACACACACACACACAGAGACCTGAGAGAACAGAGCTGAAGGAGTGAATATGTTGGACTTGTATTGATTAATGGGCACAAACATGACTCCTAATGAATGCTAATGTCGCCATGGATCTTAATGGTATCTGCTTGCTAACACGCTTGTTGAGTTGCCCACCATAGGATTTTTTTTTTTGGGCTCACAAATTAATAGTAACAACTTCTCTGCTTCAACCAGACAAAAGCCCCCATGTATGTGAGGTTCATGAAGAAAAGAGTCTCCCAGTTTGATGAGGAGCCACTTGACTGGGCCGCACAGAGCCCTGACCCTCAACCCCATCCGTCATGTTTGAGACGGGATGAAACGCCCACTGGGACGCGAACCCTCATCACCTCTCAACATCCCAGAAGAGTGGAGGAGGATGTAAAAGTGTGTGTGTCCATGCTGTGTATAGACTATAATTGATGCTACCGAGCATAAACAAATGTGTTCTGACCACAGAGTGTATAAAACATGTTTTTTTATGTAGACTCCAGGTCTGGAAAGTGAAGCCAATGCAGGAGTACCTGAAACCTGTATTCTGTCAAATGGCCAGCAGAGGGGGACTCCACTAGACTCCACATTTCTATAGAAGCCCTTTAGCAGGTTCCATTCAGAGTAAGATAAAGCTTGGTTTGTGTATGCATATGATTGACAGCTATACTGTCCAGTGGGTGCAGGTGTAGGTGGGCGTGCAGTGTACTTGCACTCTGTCAGGCTCCACCCCCACTTCTCTAAATATGGTTATTTGTGGTCTCACAATGTCAAACTCGAGGCTTCAAAACAACATCATGTTGGGTTGACACAGGCCTGACACACCTTGATGAATAACATGAAATCCTAAAGAAGGAAATCCTTTTGTTCCATTTGTTTCCTGATGTAACTGGTGCCATAAAAATCTGTATGTGTTGAGACATCTGTTGAGTGATTTACATTCAAGCCTCAAAGTTTTTGAAGCTTTCCCGATATGTTTTTTTTCATTTGCATGCCCGCAGATACCAGCAAAGTGAATAAAACTCTCTCATCTACATCTATCCTTCCTGTATTCTTCACATTGGCTTCTCATAAAGATCATAAAAATCACTCTCTCCAGATTGGGGTTGCTTCCCCCGAGAAAAGGATTTTAAGCATGTCAGGGTCTTGTTGACAAGTGATGGGGAAATGGAGCCGGTGATGGACAGGTGGGATCCGTGCAGTCTCAGCAGTAATGGCTTTGCACCAGGCTGTTGTGGTGAAGACGGAGCTCAGCTGTAACTCATTAACTTTACCGGTCAATCTACAAATGTCATGAGCTCTGAAATAATGAGATTGTGGGTAGAAGTGAGGAGTTTGGACATGTGGAGGGGGCTCAGAGTGGAGGCGCTGCTCCTTCACGTCAAAAGGAGATGTCAAGATTCCCTGGGAGGTTTACCAGGCTCGCTGGAGGGACGACATAAGCCATCTGACCTGGGAACGCCCTACGATCCCCCATGATCTTGGGGCTGATCTGAATTCTTTGTCTCTTTCTTTAACGTTGCAAGATAGGTCTGTTTGTTTTTGTATTTTCAATGTTTTCCCAGGGAATAATTAATGTATCTCGATGAAAAGACTCATCGGGGGCATTTAGGGAACTGGTGTGTGTGTGTGTGTGTGTGTGTGTGTGTGTGTGTGTGTGTGTGTAATTTGGTTAACAAACTGGCATTTGTCTTGTCTTTAACTGTCTGGTTCTCCAAATGTGTTTAATTGACTGGATCTTTGTACTTTTGTCAAACCCTTCATGAAAGATGCTCTTTACTTAACTTTTCACTTCTTCTCCTCAGTGATTGACAAACAGTCGATGTCAAAGTAAGTGGTGCGACATATGAAATGCACTGAAACGCCAAGCATAAACAACTTACTTGCAGCAAAAGAGTAATAAATGTAAGAGACCTGATTTAACATAATGCACCGAAGATACATCAGGGTTATTTATCTTTCTGTCGCTGGTTCCTTTGCAGCACTTCCTCTGTCTTTATCATATGAAAACGTTTGTTCTCTTGAAAAGACGGAAATAAACGGACATCAATCAAAATGACTGCGCTCTTTGCTTTGAGTTGATGATTTACAGAGGAACTATTGTCGGTATTGTCTGCCTGAAAATAAAAACAAGATGCATGCGCAGATGTAAATAGCATAAAGCGATTGTACTTGGAGAGCACTGCACAGTTACCTGCAGAGAGCTGCAGCCGCTGCATCGGCTCCTATGTCACCTCAACATCAGAACTTGTGTCATTTCTTTTTTTTAAAGGCTGAACAATCTCAGAAAAGTTTGTCCGTGTAACTGTTCTTTTATTGTGTGTGTGTGTGTGTGGTCGGTAACCGCGGCAATAAAGGAAACATTGCTTCACCGACTGAGAGGAATCACTCTCTTTTTTTTTCACGCCTTTTTTTTACGAGATGACATATTAACCACGTAAAACGATTCATCTCACTCCATTCACCTAACTTAACTTAACCTACATTTAAAACATATGAACATTCAGACAGAGAAAAGACAAGGAAACAAATCAGAATAACAAGGAATTCCCTGTAAATCAACAATAAACATGAAATTGATTGATCATAATGTAAATGTTTTTATTCATTCAGAAATCATTGAGAGTCCCTCGGCCGCAGTGTTGATCTGTTGTGTTACGTTTGTTAAAGAGGGGCCGACCACCTGCGGAGGGCTGTGATTGTAGCTGCATGCATCCAGTTACCGCTACGACCAGTATACGTGACAGCAAGGGAAAAGACCTTGTGACGGCTGAGGAGACACAGCTGACCCCAGGGAACAGGCAGGGGTTAGCAGACATCCGCCTCAAGCTACGACACTGTCCTCTGTTCTAACATTTAAAAGATATGTTGTTCATTTTGTTCCTTAAATACAGTGTGTGACTCGATCCAGACCCGACCCACTTTGTTCAAAAGTCAGTAAAGTCAATGTTTCTCCAACGTTCTGATTAATGATAAACGTGTTTTACAACTTGTTTTGGTTGCTCACTTTAATCAGCGCTGGGCCGATTAGATTGACTTTGAACTGACTGATAATTGGCGACAATAAATGAGGGGGGGGGGGGCAATGAAACAAAATCCTGCCCAGGGCCATGATTATCCTATTATCTAATATTAGACCAAGACTGTTCCTGCACATAAAGGTCATCAAAACAAATGCAGTCTGTGGATCGGTCAACTGTGGAGCTTCCTCTGAGCAGCATGTCGAATCAATGCAGAGAGATAATCAGTGAGTTCACTCAGATAAAGAACTGTCTGATTGTTTTTGTGCAAGGCGAACACTGGCACTGCTCTGCATTAATTCCCTGACAGATAACATCGGAAACAAGTACACTTTTTTCCGGTCCAGTTTGGATATTGGATATTATATTTTCTATGTATTTAAAAGTGATGGCGCACTGCTTCCCATTCCAGGATATTTCGCAAATAGAAAATCTTTAAACCCCTTTTAATGCAAGTCTGATCAAATAAATGATCCGTTTTTCTAAAAAACATGCAACATTTAAGTTTTACATTTATTTATAACATTATGAAGGCAGCATACAGTCTTAAAGTAACTTCACATCTTTTTTACATATTTCATAGATTATATTTCACAGTGTTTTTAAGAAGAAGATACAATCAGACCTCTACTGATGTCGTCTCTACTCACATGTGTTTCTATGGTGATATAAGGGCGCATCAAAGTGATGGGAACAGACACGACACAAACACAATCTAGTCTGCAATGCAAATAACCCTACGCTGATTTATTGGTGAGAATTAAATCAGTCAATCCAGCACCCTCTGTAAATCTCCACTTTATGACTTCGTAGTATGATGCACTGATGCTCCCAAGTCTCATAAATGGTGGGAAAACGAAAGCGTGGGTGTGAAGAGTGTGAGACCTGTGATCAGCGATGAGATCCCCGTAACACCACAAGACTTTTAAAGCAACGTATCGATAGAGTACGTTTTGTTGACACCCATGCAGGCAGCCACCAAGTGATATAACTTGTGCACCTCCATATATGACAGTAATAAACTCAGGGAAAATGTCACATTCATTTACAAAAAGACAAATAGATAAAAATACTAAACACTTATTGGCTTTTACCCAAAGATCACTGATGAAATGAGTCTTTTCTCATAATCACAGAATCCTTTTGTCTCTATTTACTTGACATTTTGCATCTATTTTCTATAATGAAGTTAAAGGATAAAAATGCGCTTTTAAGTGTTCTGCCATGTCAGTGCGAAGGTGTTTGAGAATCATTATCTCTTTATTGTCTGTGCTGTGACTTAACATGACATCGACAGGGATGATTTGTCCAGTTTACTCCTTCAGATACGACCCAGCGTTAGATAAGAAGAGGTCACACGCCATAACTGTGACACCTGAATCTGATGTACGTACCTGTGTTTTATGTGTCTGCCACTCAGTGAGTTTATTCATCGAATCGTGTAACAAGTCCTCAGGGAAATTCTGCTTCTCTTAAATGTCAGTTTTCGAGTTAAAATGTTTTTTTTGAAGTATAAATATTGTGTGATTTATGCTCCTTTCTGTCTCTTGTCAGAAGTCATAAGTTTAGATGACGCTGATGTACCATAAACAGCTGGTTAGCACAGCTTAGCATAACGACTGAAGAGACAGTTTCTCTTTGTCTCAAGGTAACTCAACACTTCTAAAGCTTTCAGTTTTTAAAGTTTAAAAACTGTTAATTATTTCCCCCTTCAAGTTACAAGCTCAGCACCAAGGAAACTGGAACTGCTAAAAAAGTTTACAGTCACTTTTACAGACTTGGCCTTTGTGTGTGACAGCACAGTGATAACCTTATCAGGTTACAAATATGGCAAGACTTCAGTCTACATGTCTAAACATGATCTAGAAAAAAAGCTAGTAATCACTTTCATTTCCATATGGTTGGAGTATAATTATAATAATACAAATCTCAAACCTGTGGTAGCTCTAACTCGTATTGAATCCTGCTGCTAGAGTTCGTAACGTATTACACCAGCTGTCAGATCTCTGCATTGAATACCAGTGCCCCCCCCCCACTACTACTTCTCGGTTATCAGAGACCAACCTGCTCAGAGTTTGATAATTAAACAGTGTGAAGCTGCATTTCACTTATCACGCTCTTCACAGCTGGACTCAGCCACCAGAGGATTCCAGATGTGCTGCGAATGTGGATACTTTTAAATACAGGCTAAAAACGTCTACGTGCATGTTTATGTACTTTTTTTATTTGTCCGTGCTCTTCACTTTTTTTAAATATTATTCTTATGCAAATCACTTTGACTTGCATCTGTGTATGAAATGTGCTCCATACATAAATTAGCCTGTTTGACTCTATTTAAACTCTACTTCAATATGATGCAGACTCACACAGTTAACAACGAGTTCAACAAATTGACGCATTCAGCAGCTTGAGAGCCAAACATTCCCTCTAACATCTTTAATGGATATTAATACGCTGTGATTATTCCTTCTTTTGCTGCCTAATGTGAATTAATGATTGTAGGTTTAAAGAATTTCGATCATCTTTTCCTCAGGTCACAGGTTCACGTTCAGACGTTAAAAGAGCTTGATGGAGCGTCGCTAAAGAGAGAATCACTGCTTGCTCACCCACTTGCCTGTAAAACGTCTGTGGGGAGAGGAGGTCAGATAAATACTCGTTTTCTATTCACTCCCAGGCTGATGATTTACCTCCCTCTGGCCTGAGTGGTCGTCATTAGTCTTACCTGTCTGAAGCACTAAAGCATTATACCTGTGGACTGTTTGCGTTTTATTTTTTGGATCTATGTATTTCTTTGATTTAAACAGCATCCGCTTGTTACGTTAATTATTTTGTTAATTATTTATCTAACCTCCCCCTTATAAATAACTTTTATTTTTAAAGACAAATCCCGGATTGATGTTGCTCCCTTTACCTCTAACAGGCCACAGCCGAGTATACGTTCCACCTCAAGGGAAGAAAAATATCAGTGTTTCAGGACGAGAAAAATACATGAGAATGAAGTCATAGTACTATGAAAATAAAATGGAGTCGGAATTTAACCCCGAAAAAATCATAATATGAGCAAATGAAGAAGAAGAGATTTTTTTTTAGGAACTCAGCAACAAAGAGAACTCATTCTCACCCTAATTTCACTTCATCTGAACCAATCTCAGTTTCTATGAAGTCCTTTATAATATGTGTCACCAAGAATAACCTCACAGTCGGCCACTTTCAAATATTTCCTTTTCCACTTAAGAGGCAATTTCCTCCAGGTCTGTGTGATTCATTCTTCAGAATCTTCAAAACATTCAAAGTCCTGATACTTAATGTAACATTGACTCGACACCAATATTAAGTCAATTAGCTTCATGGTTTTGATCATAGGTTGAGGTTTATCAGGAGGTTACAGTGAAAGATCAGAACTCCCTCTCACGCTTTCACCTTCATGCCCAACATTTCCTCACTTCACATCAGGGCGTGAAAATGCAGAGTTTTGAATATTTCAACAAAAGTGTAATATTAACATGATTTCCTGGCTGCTGTGCGTCACACTCCATCACCCACACAGTTCCGCCCTGCTCTCATGGCAGCCCGTGGGCCACACCTGATTGGATGGAGCCCTACCTGTCTGGGATGAAGATTATTGATTAACAACAGCGATCTCAGCCTCATACACTCCTCCCACATGTCTGCATGCACTGTGTGATGCATACAGTGTAATTAATGGTGACTAACGCGAGCGTTAACACTGCCGCTTTTATCGATCCATCATGAGAAACTGCTCTTCCTGCGTGAGGTCACCGGGGCGCAGCAGCCAACCCCGTCACACACGTGGGTGAGAGGTCAATAGTTTGCTGATGCAGACACATGCAGCACACCCAGTATGGATGCGATTAGACTGTGGCCACCCAGGCTCCAGTGTGCATCCTGCGTCTGTGAGGCAGACGCTCACACCCTTCATGCTCTGCGTAAAGAATTGAGTTTAATGAGCTCATCACAAACCTCACCCACGTGTCACCGGCTCGGCACGCGCCCGCACTGCTGTGTATGTGCATGAACGCTCGGTGCCACTCGCAAGCCGAATCGATTGATTTTTCTTCTAGGTCGCTTGTGCTGTTGCCGGAAGGTCACAGGTTTGATTCCTGCATCATGCCGACGAGTCTGTCTCAGCTGGAAATGCTGTTAACCTTTTTCGCTGGACCTCTGTCCACAGAAATGATGAATCTTTAGCTCCTAAGGAAATGCGACTGGATGTACTGATGGAGTTTCTACATCTTGTTATTCAGCTGACAGCACATCTCCCATAACCTTTTCCGAATGTTGTTTTACATGCGCAGCGTCTCGTTGGCCTAAGAACCTCCTGCAAAGTAACACATCATACATATGTTTCCAAAAATTCATTCAGATCTGCTCAGAGCCAGAGGCCGAAGAAGTAAATTGAACTTAATGTTTTATGTAGCAGACGCAGCAAGAGTCTTGCAGCAGTAGAAAAATAAAAACTTTCTGTGTGGAGTTTGGATGTTTTCCCCACCTGTGCCTGGGTTTTCTCTGGCTTCTCCCACAGTGAACCCCACCTCTCACCTAATATCAAGTGGGATTGCTTTGACAGCTCCTCCGGGAACCCAGGATAAGCTGTGTAGATAATTAATGGATGGATGGCCTTGTTAGGTGCAAACGGGTGCGTCCACATCCTCTTAAGATGATAAGAAAGGCAAAGATATGACAGGAGAGTATTTGACATAATTGTGGTGATGCCGGTTGCAGCTTTTCTTTCTGAAACCATGAAAGTGACTTGCAGTAATTGAGTCACTGCGAGTTAAGACCGGCTGCAGGACCCTGAAGCTGTGGCACCGCTGTCCAAATCACACCAAATTCAACGCTGCCCTTCTTTGAGCCCTCACTTCTTCTAAATATGATTTTGAAGCAGGTCTGGCAGATCTTTTCAAACATATAAAACAAAGTTTAAATAATGTGCACAGGTATGAAAATGTGCTTTCTAGCAATGGGCGGGTGCGGGTACAGCAGTGGATCCACTAAAACAATCAGGCAGGTGCTGAGGTCAAAGTAGATTTATGAATTCCTCTTTACAACCCCTGTCGCTACTCATTAACCCATGAGAACGACAGCTCTGGTCACTTGACTCGGGGCAGACGTGTTTAAAAGGGAAGCTTGTGGACGGAGGGAATACAGACACATCGAGCTGAGCACCTGTCGAGCGAATACACAGCCACAGACAAACGATACAAACTGCTGTCAAGATGAAGGCCACACTCGCCACCATCGCTCTCCTGGTCCTGGCTCTCGGCTGGACTTCTGAGGCCGTGCAGGTCGAGGTGAGTGCATCATTTAGTGTTTCAGACGACTGATGTCTTCGTGATGAGGTTGGTCTTGGACTGGACAGTGACCTTTTCTGCTCAGTGGGAGGAAGACTGTGTCCTCGAATGCTGTAGATCACGTTGCAGAGCATTTAACAAACCTGTTAAATGTGCAAACCAAGATCTATTATCTCATTGCTGCAATAACAGTGAGGGCATTTTAGTTTGGTTTCAGTTGTCTGATACAAAAACCTGCCTCCTTCTTCCAGGAGAATGGGTTGTCGTTCTCGCTGGAGGCCGTCAAGAGGCTTCAGGAGCTGACAGTGAGCCGGGCATCACAAGGCCAGCTGAACCCTCGGTTCAGGGCGAGCACCGTGTCCCTCTGCGCCGACCCCGTGCTGCCACAGGAGTTCCTGCCACTCTGCAAGCAGAGAGGAGCGTCAGCATCTCTCTCCAGACTCGGTGAGACCATTGTAAATCGAACAGCTCCCGTCTTTGTGATGGAATTTCAAGTGAACATGTCAGATTGTGAATATTAGAGCGCTTGCGTCTGATATCTGTGGCTCACCTGTCGTCTCTCCTTTATTTCAGGCCTGGTTCCCCTGGACGTCTGTGAGATCTGTGCTTTTGCCGCCTGCACCGGCTGCTAAACAAACGCAGCAAACCATCAACATCTTGCTGAGCTTCAGACTTGTGATTTTTTTCTTTCTCCTTTAAAGCCATTTCAGAGAATTTCTCATTATTTTGGCCCCCAATGATAAAACGTTATTTTTCCTCAATACTGAGGTTGTGACCCCGGCCCACAATGTAACTTTATAAATTTAAAAGTTGTGTTTCATTTTGTATGTTTTGCTTTTGCAAACTGTTACTTCGTAGCATAGTTACTATTTTATTTTTCTCCTGGAGGTTCTCTCTCTCATGAGTTTTTATCTTTGCAATAACACTGTTTGTTACATCTAACCAAGCTTTATATATGTATTTAAAGGAGGTTCTTGTTGAATTCTTCTCCTTTTTTTATTTTCATAGTTTTGAATAAAAAGCCTTCACTGATAGATTGTGTGTACTTTGTGTGAACTTCAAGCTGCATGCATTGATCTTTAGCCGTCAGGGGGCAGAAAAGACTCAAAACAAACTGACAGACACCACCACAATGTCGACATCCACACTAAATACATTTTAGTTTTAAAACCCAGAGTCAACGCTACTCTACTCTGTACTTTTCAAGCCTCTGGAATGGTGATGACCTTGTTTTATTTTGAAATTCCCAGGTTGTGTTGCTCGAGGTGAATCCTGCGGGGGATCTCCTGCTGTGTTGTCACAGGCCGGAGAGACTCAGCAGACTGTCACTCAGACATCTCCACTCCGCAGAATGTCAGGAGATTACCCAGAGTTCAGTGCGTGTCTGAAAACAGCTTGTGCAATGTTTATTTTCAAGCTACTAAATAAGCTATTGCCCCATCATTATGAACACAACTTACAACGTCTGCTCGACCCTGCACTGCCTTCGTATCTGCCTCAAACACGTCTTTGTTTAAGACTATGAATAATGTATTTTATGCATCGTATCTGACACGACTCATTCTGCAGATATACCGTCGGTTCTCTGAATAAACCTGCAATGCAAAGGCACATAGTTAATGTAATGATATTTACGCTTACATATGAAATCATAAAACAAGCTATGCAGCATTTTTTTCTTGCTTTCTAAGCAGTTTCCCTTTCCCCTTTGTTATTGGGTTTAAGACACAAACAGAAAAACAGCACTGAAAAATAAGACTCACTCTACAAACTAAAACCACCATGTCCTGGAAACTGGGGGATTTGAACAAAAGAAATACTCGCTTGGCTGAGTCCAGCTGATCGTTACAATATCTTTTGAAAAAGTAAATGGAAATGTATCTCAGCATCTTGTGTGCACTTAGGGAAATAAGGTTTCCCTAATGAGCAGTTTAAGATCACTTAACGTTCCCTCCAAATGTATTTTATGAATCCCTGTTCACCATTTTATTCCCAACTTGCCAGTTTGATTACTTGATTACTTGTATTGTTTGAAAGCTGTATTTATTCAGTATTTTTCTATTCTCTGATCGTATTTGCTCCAGTCCTGAAATGTTTCATCCTGTTTCAACCATGTGAAACGCTGTGTTTTGAGAAGTGTTGTCTAAATGATAGAACACGTTATTTCAGATGTAAAGTTCATCTCATAATTTTCAAAAGAATGTTTCTCCGAGTGCAGTCAGAAAAAGCCTCAAGCGTCATAATGAGACTTGCTCTCACGAGGTCCGCCGCACGAAGGGAAGAGCAAGAGTCACCGTCTCTGCAGAGTTTGTTTAAGTCCTAATTAACAGCAGAGTTCAAGCAGCAGACACATCTCAACAGCAACAGCACAAAACAACTGCACAAATCAGGTCACATGAAGACGCCACTTCTGAGGAGAAGGATTGCTTCGGAAGAATCTGTAGTTTAGTTTGATGAGTTTAAGATTTCTGTGTCTGAGATGCAGAGAAAGTGGAAGAATAGAGTATGACCTTTTTACAGAAAAACTCAAAAGTCTACTACTTCTACTATGTACTACTACTATGTACTACTACTATGTACTACTTGTTGTATCAAGTTCCTGCAGCCTGTTACAATGTTCCTCTGCATTGTCCCTGTCAAATAAACAAATACATAAATAAATGGTATTTGTGTTCCTGGTTTCCACAGCAACACGAGGAGGAGGAGGAGGAGGAGGAGGAGGAGGAGGAGGAGGAGGTGTGATGGTGTGTGGGTGTTTTCATGGGGATTTTATTTAGAATCAAACTTGATTGTCATTGTCTGGTTTGCACTCATTTGGTTTTCAACAGAACATCGACTGAACATTTTCCTCCTTGTGAAATCAATCCCAGAGAAAAATCTCAAAGACAAAATGAGACTTAATGTTCTGTAAATTCTGCTCTTTAAAATACACTGGATTTTAAAGAGCAGAATTTACAGCTTAGATTTAGCAGCTGGGTTTTGATAACATAGGCCTTAACTTACTGTATATAGCTGAATAATGTTTTTCTATGATTATTATTAACTTTGTTTATATAACACATGCTTTTTGAAGCACTAAGAACAAAAATGATTCGGCAAGAAGAAATAAACACAACAGCATATAGTGAAAGAAATTTTTATATATTAGATTCAATGAAATTCAATAAAATAAAACAATAACGGAACAGTTTTTTCAATGAAAGTTATGTTTTCTTATTTGAATCTGTCCAAAAGTGATTGCATGTCACCTCTTGAAATTACATCGCAGAGAATAATGTGTTTAAATCCCCACCAGGACCAGATGCACTGTAGTGAGTTATATAATGTACATTCAATGAAAACCTTTGGAAATCAATGAACATTTCTCACAGTATTCATTGATTTCCCAAACAACACCTGTCAGTACCAGTCAGTTTAGCTTTTTCAATAAGAGCTGTGTGTGTGTGTGTGTGTGTGTGTGTGTGTGTGTGTGTGTGTGTGTGTGTGCAGGTATATAGCCCCTCGCTTATCAGGCCGCTCCGTGACGACGTTCTGTGGGAGAGAGACGAGAGATGACATTTATTAGGTGGCAAATAGTGAAATATCGCACTGACGGAGGAAGGAACAGCGATAGAGGTTATAAACAAATTTAGAGAATAGTGGTTATAAACTCAAAAAGAGGATCCACAGCCCTCAGAGTTCCACAGCCCCCCCCCCTAACTTTACTCTCCTCCACCCGCCAGCTGCCCTTGTTAATAAATCACTCACTAATCTGTCCAGAGACCTTATAAGAGGCAGCGCAGATACAGAGAGAGCACAGAAGAAACACTCCTCTGCACTGACAAGGGAACTTGCATCATCTGAACATGAGGTCGCTCAGTGTGGTAGTCGTTGGTGTTGTGTTGCTGTGTGTGTGCACTGGAGCTCTGGGTGTGCAGGTTAAGGTGAGTGTCCACTGTTCTTGGAAATGCTGATAGTGTTCTTTAAGGTTTAAAGTGACCATCTTTATCCCTCTGAACCGAATCTGAACCTTCTCTTTCCTCTTGTTCCTGATCCTCTCCAGGTCGGAGACAGGAGCTTCCCCCTGGAGGCAGTGAAGCAGCTGAAGGAGCTGATGGATTTAAATGAAGACCTCAACCCTCGCCTCGCCGAGACAAGTGTCGCGGCCGCTTGTGAAAACCCTCTCCTGCCTCAGGTCTTTCAGCCTGTTTGCCAGGGGAGGGGCACAGGCACTGTTTTTTCCAGACTAGGTAAGATCGAACTGGGCCCAGGGTTCATGAAGAAATAACAAATATGGACGTGTTCTCGGATATCAGATTTATCTGGGCACAAATTCTAATTCTAATGGGTTTCACCAGTACATTACTGAGAGTGGAGAGGTTGACATTTAATCTTAAAGTGGAATGATTGTTTTCATTTGTCAGTATTTGCTGCTTCCCCCCACATGTCTATGGCACTCAGACGTGAATCCTTTCGTTTCCATTGGAGATGGAATCCTAAAAAACATTAGAGTTTAGTTGTTTTGTAAATGATGACAACAATGGAGCTGTGAGGAACACAGGACAATAAGTGGTGTCAGGGTTTCAGCGACACTGACAATACCTGATTCAATAAATGGTTGGTTTTGCTCTTTTGGTGGAATCAATGCAATGGGCTCTTATTTGTAGAGCCCATTGCAGCTGGTTTGCCTTTTATTGCAGCGGTAACATTTTGCTAACAAATGAATTAGACAGCTCTATCCGCTTAATCCTGCCAGTTCCCTCTCCCAGGCATCCACATATATCTTCCTCTACTTGCGTCACAATTCTAACAGCACATCTATAAATGGCTAGAACTGCCGTCACTCTTTATGTTACATGTAGGTGTTCACATCCTAAATCACATTGTGTCCTTAGTTCTTGCCACCAGTGACAGAGTTGAAGTTGGTGCCTCTCTGTCTGCAGCATCTGGGTTAGATATGAAATTCCCTGAGCGTAGACACTACAATGTACTGTTGGTTTGGCCCTTTATCTATAACCTGACCTTGCTTGGAGAGAGAAGGGAGGAACTAAACAGGCCCCACCCTCCCATTGGTAGACGGATATAGTGTAATACACACTATATACATAATAAATAGTGTGTGAGGACGGTCAAAACTTCCTCAACACATGTTGTCCCTCAGACTTGAGCTTAAGGACACAAACAACAGGGCAGCTTCAGTTACTTCACCTTTAATGAATTCCTCGAGTTCACTGTTTACACATTACACACATCCTGTAACTACTGCACCGTAAAGCAGCTCTGGAATGATAATGTCCGACCAGAGGCCAATGAAAAGCAGTGTAAATAGTCTTTGGGAACCATAAAAAGCTCATAGACGGCGTCTTTGTCGCTGCTCTGAGACGGATATGGATCCTGAAAGCTTGGGTGTAACAGGTCACATGAATATTTTGTCCTGTTTCATTTTGTTTCTCTCCAGTTTATATCATCACGCCTTCGGATCCCTGTGAGATATGTGCCAACCCCTCCTGCTTCGGGTGTCTGAACTGATGCGGCCATCTGCAAAACCCGCAGACACATCGACCGAGAGCCCCTGAGGGCGTCAACACCTTCCACAGGTCTTCAACGTTTCATGGAATAACACTTCCAAGTGGGCAAATATCACCTGGCAACCAAACCCAACATGGATCTGTGTTCAACATACTGGATTTTAAAAGTTTCGTTAAAACTGTTTTGGTAGATTGGTTTTCTGTAAAGTGTCAAACAGCTGTTCTATTACTCTGGAGTTTTCAAATTGCTTTCATATTGAATTTTTTATTTATTGAGTCTGTTGCAGCCTCAGCATAATAAAAAAATATATCTATTCTTTGCACAATTGAAAGTATTTCTTATTGTCTCAAACACACACAAAGGGAGGATGCTGCTTCCTATTGAATGGGGAAACAATGAAGGACTTTATGTTAAGTCTGATGAAAACAACTGACGAAAAATGAGAATGTGAACTTTCGCTGGTTCCTGTAATCAAATCGAAGTTTGCCTATGAGTCATTAATTGGTTCACATACCACAATGGTTCACTGACCAGTTCCACTTTGTGTTGCCATGTGACTGATTTTGACGCAGTGAAGCCAACTGGAGCAGATAATTTATGTAAAGTCGATCAGGAAAATGCTTTGCTGACGTCAGGTCGTCAATATACATGGCATCATCGACCTGCTTTACCAATAAACACTAATAATGTGAGTTTAATCGATAGGATGATGAACTGGTCTAATGGAAGTGATCAACCTCATCAACTGCTGTGTTTGATCCTTGACAGCTGATGTGTTTCCCTCCGTCCTGTGCAATTAGAAATAAAGCCGGCATTTCTTTACTAGCGGTACTGACTCACAGATTTGATCAATCAATTCACATGGTATGGGTTTGGTTCTCATCCTGCTTCAGTCAGATTAGGAGTCGTCCAGGTTTCTCAAACCAGGATCAAATGTTTACATGTGCCAGAGATAACCTGGACTCTCTTTTTGAACAGTTTTTGGCCCATCGAACACTCTCCTGGCTACTAATAGATTCATTTAAATAGTGTTGTTTATTAACTGCATAAACTGAGGCACCTTTTTTTAAGGACTGACAATAAAGAGAAACTACAGAGGGCCATTTAAAGAAAATGTGCATATTAAACAATCCAGATGTCTTCATTTGCTCTGTTTTTTGGATGTTATATGAAGTAAGTTAAACAAACTTGATAAATAACATCAGCTCAAACACTGGTGCTGATATATCATTAATCACATGATTGATTATTTGAACAAAAGTAGATCAATCGAATTATAGAAAAAGACACAAAAAAAGTATTCTTATCTTAACTTATCCTATCTTAACTTATCTTATCTTATCTTAGAGGAAGCAGGAAGTGAGCTCTCCTCACCATTAGCTGACATCGTGACGTGACTGTAAAACAAAGGACCAACGTGATCTCTGTTGTTAATTCAACGTCGAGCTGCGTCTTAAAATGAGCTGAAATTAAAGTTAAATTCAAAGGTACAGTTTGAACAGGAAACAGGAAACTGTTCAGCTCGATGTTGGAGAACCCGGATGAGTAAACTGAGAATTATTAACTGTAACTGTAAACGAGCATTTTATCCCGCGCCTTACTTTCCATTTAGTCGTTTTTCCATTTACGTCTTACTCCATAATACGTGTTTGAATGTCGTCACGTGGCTCGTTGGTCTAGGGGTATGATTCTCGCTTAGGGTGCGAGAGGTCCCGGGTTCAAATCCCGGACGAGCCCTCCCCCTTTTATCCACAGGAGAAAATCTCTTTTCTTTTAATCCTCTACATACTTAAGATTTATTAACATATCATCAAGTCAACTGGATTCATGTTTCTACACATGAGGCACTAACATATGTGTTTCTGCTCTTATCTGCATGGGAAAGACTTTGAAACTTGCATCCAGGTCAAATGATAATTCAAACCAATGAATAATGTTAAAACGGAACAGAAGGTTGATTCATATATTGTCTAGATATTCATTTAGTTTTTGTATTTGTGTATTTTTTTCCGTCTTTACATGTAAATTTGGAGGCTGAAGAGTATTTGTTCAATAGAATGCAAAAACCTTAATTACCATAATACACTTCATTAGCGCTGTATAAATACAGTCCATTTACCATAAATAAAAATCACGACCACAGCATAATCCTGGGTTGGGGCAGTGTTGACACTCTTAGGGATACGTTAAGTTAAAAAATACTGTTAAAAAAATGAATTTAAGTGGTTTGACACGTTGTTTTGAGCAGAAAAATGTGTTGCACATCTTTTAAAAAGCTTCACTCATCATGGACCCAGATTCAGTCAACAATTGTTGATTATTTTGTCTGATAAAAACAGTCCCAACCGAAGGATCCGGACACATGTTGGTGTACAGCATGAAGAGGCAGTGCAGGGCGCAGAGCCTTGGAGAGAACTATTTAAATAATGAAATAAATAAGCAGCTTTATATGTTAAAAACATCTGCTCTGATGTGTTAATGTCTCTGTTTGCTGTAGTCAGTGTGCCGTGTGCTGATTCCTCTCGATATCCAGGAGAGGGCACAATTCACTTAACTATATTCTCTACACACTGCAGACTTCTGTGTTGGTGACATTTGCTTATACCCTCTGCTTCCATTCATCCCTTTTGCATGCTGCCATGAGAATAGAAGATTTCACTATATAAAATAAAGTTTTAAATTGGTCGACAGCGGCAGAGTGACACACTTGACTGTATTTTACCTTTCACCATGCTACTGTAGTAATAATAAGAATAGAATAGAAAGTAAACAATTAATTACATTTACAAATACATATTATTGTGTCCACACCTCATTTGCCTCCCGTGTGTTTGCTATACGATCACTTCACATCAAATGTCCCTGACTCTACATGCCGCTGAAGTTCTGACCTGTTTCCTGTCTCAAACAGCCATGAGAATGAGTGAGATTCGCTGGCACACATGGAATGTTATGTAACATCTCTGGAATTGGAGGGTTTTTTTTCATTTTCACAGCTTGATTCCTATGTTTAACGGGAACTGTGCATCAGTTCCTCCTTTGGTTTTTCCCCTCATCCCGTTCAGGGTTGAGGGGAAAAGCCTGTCACAGTGCGGAATTAGCATTTTTGACATTTGTGTCAAGGCCAAAACACACATGTAGACACACTAACAATCGAATTCACACGGAAGATTGAGAGTTTTCTCTTCGGCTAATGTTTGTCTTTAGACTGTGAGAGAACAAGCAGTGTCAACATGGAAAGGCCCCTGGCCAGCAGATCACATTTAAACCCTCAGACTTGTTGTTGCAAGGCGATATATGGGAAACCATGTGAAAAGGGGTATTTCAAAGCGTTAGCAGCGTTGAAAGAGTTTTGTTTTTCTGTTTGAGTCGTATCTCAGGTATTTTGTCATGAACTGAAGATACCGATTTCCACAGCTTCACAAACTTTGGAATCTTTATTTCAGCATGTTGCAGTTTGCATCACATGATCAAACCTCCTGCATTTCCCCCTTTTTCGTGCCATAGATGAATTTCATCTTGTAACTGGAAGTACCCGTAGATTTGTCAGTTGCCTGTTTGCCAAACTCTGTTACTGTTGCTACACCTTTCATTGCTCTGCGGTTTGCAATGATCGTGCTGCCACTTGAAGTTATTGTGTATCATTTGTGGGTAAATACAGTATTCCCGTATTCAGCAAGAAGGTGGCCCCTTGTTTAGTGAAACTGTAGAAAATAGAGACTGACTATCGCCCAAGATGTTCTGTTTAATGTAAGAAAAGCCAGCAAAGAGTTGCACGCTATCTCACCAAGTTAAAGATAGGGATATCTGGATGTTTTCCAGAATGGACTGGGTTCTTCCTCGGGTCATGTCGGTTTAAATAGTTTTTCAGTAATCCTGCAGTCAGACAAACAAATAGCAATGAAACCATAGATTTGCGGAGGTCAAAATGCTAATCAAGCTCCACTTATGGCCAACAGAAACAATTTCATATCATCAGTGCTTGGCACCGTGGAGTCATACAGCCTCACACACAAATATATTGAGGACAGAATTCAGACAGGACAAAACAAACAACACATTCTTTTGGAAACAGCTGTGACATCCGTGATTATTTGCAATTAGACCAGGGGACGTGAGATCTGATCATAAATGTTCCTTCTAATGCCTGTTGTGAACCGACGCACTTAGAGCTGTCCACTAGTGATCACACAAGATGCATATTAATGCCAGGTATCAACTCGCTCAGCGGAGCTAAGCTGTGACTTGACACTGGCTGTTTGGGAGAAGGATTTAGTAAATGTCAATATGGTCAATACGCTGGTCCCTACCTGCCACATCTGTCTCCTGCTTTGGTAAAGGACAAGCTGCACACACCTGTGAATGTGTACCGTCCTCTTTCATTCTTCATGTGAAAGAATCCTGCATTTCACCAGAGTCGCTCTGTATTCCAGACACAACTGGTGCACACCGCCCTTCACCTTGGAGGGACACACGCAAGTTAACACTTCAGTCTGTCCGTCTCTCTGCCTCATTCGTCAACACTCTCTCTTGTCTTGGCCAATCTATGTCCATCGCTCTCATTGTGGTCCTGATTGTATTATCCTGACTGGCTTGATTTTCTGTAGGATGTGTAATCGATGCTCAACAGTTATCTCCTTCAGTTATAAATCAGAACTAGAATGGCAGTAGAGCACATGCCTCCGCCAACTGTCCCCTTTTTAAAAAACACATTTAAATCAACTACATCTACATTTATTTGGCTCTGCACCAAGTGGAAAACATCACCCATTGGTTTGTGAACTTCCATTTCGAAGCCTCGAGTTTTGCATTTTTTGTCCAGCGCCATCTTGGTTTTTGGAATTCAGACGTAAACATAGTAGAAGTAGGAGTAGGGAGGTGGAGCCTGACTCCTACTTCTACTCGAGGACACTGCATGTTTACACCTGCGATCTGCACCCATTGGACGGTAGTAGCTATGAATCACACAGTGTCTACAAGCCAATGCACGTGGTGCTGTATTTAAGTGGAACCTTTTACTTTTACAACATAAATGTCATGTCAGGTCATCTCTCATAGACTTCTACAGAAACTGACTTCTTGAGAATACAGGTTTCAGGCACTTGCCATTGGCTTCCCTTTCTTGACATGGAGTCTACATCCATTTTAATGAACAGTCTATGATCCGTACCAAATCACATATACTCTCATAGATATCGTTCCACTAAATATGCCTGATTTATTCCAATCAAGATCCATGAATTATTCCCCTGACAATTCTGCAAAAATATAAAAAATGCATCGTGCAGTGTTAAAGCAAATGATTCAAATTCCTGGATCTGCACTAAACTTTAAAAGGCCCATGTCCCACCCTTCCATTAAGTTTCGTGGAACTCTGTTCTGTACCTAAACCCTCCTGGATGAGTCTACCACTTTTTGATTCACTTTGAGGTTTGAATTATCTGCTTCACTTCAATTTCTTAATCACACTTTATGTCTTCAACAACTAGTCTTAAAAGTTGGCAGCGTGGGTTTATGGGGTTTAATCGGCAGTGACACTCATAATCATCTCAATGCTCAACACACAGTTCCCTCATTTATACAGCATGTGTCTGACCGAGCTTCATTCAAGTCACTGGATGTTTTCTGGACTAAAATCTTTGACCCAAATCCTGAGCACACAGAACATGTAGTCTCTGCAGCTGTGTGAGGATATAGTCCCGGCTTGAATTCTTCCCTCAGCATCACAAGTCTGACTCAAACACAAATTACACACCTCAAACTATATGATATTTTCCCCGACATGACAGTCTGCAATAAGTCAATGGTTTACAGAGCGTCTGGAGTGTAGCTGTTATTACTGCTGATATTTGGTTGTAATGTCACATAAAGCAAACAAAACCACTTCAGTATACAGGGGTCCTCTGGTCCTCTGGGGTTCTCTGCTTGTTATTGCCAATGTGATGAATTTTATACACTCTTTAATGTATTTTTCAATCTAAAAATAATTAGAATACTTCATTTTGCTTATTGTGATAATTTGAAGACTTTAATTTAACATTTTCTCCTGATTTTCTTGCCGTCAGATCTTTTGAGGTTTCCCCCGAGGCCTGGACGTGGCCTGATACCCAGTGTTCCAAATCTAACGTCATTGATTCAAACTTGATGTTGTCCTTCCAGTTTTTCTAATTTCTCACTACAGTGCTTTCCGCATAACTTGAGGGGGACGGTAAAATCCCCCCAGTGAGTGAGTGGAGGAAGAGTTTCCATTATTTCATCATCAAGTTTGCCATTGCATTGACCTTGTGTTTGCAGTATACAGCCTCTAAATCAATGTGCAATGATGGTTCCTAGCCTCAGCTTCCAGGTTGATGTTGGCAGGGCTTTAACTCAGGGTTATTTCAATACTGATGAATGAACAGATAATTTTGTTAATTGCTTGGTCTGTAGGACATCTGTAAAAATAGTAATCCGACGTATTTATTTTATATCCTGACATCCCAAGCAACAAACCGTAGAAACTTTACTTGAATTAACTGAGCCTTCCAGGTTCTTTAAGGTGACCAACTCATCCTTGCGTAAAATACACCCTTAAAATGCAGGGGTTGAAAATAATATGCTTTACCTCCTTAGAGCCATCCCTTTTAGACATACCAGAAAACGTGTGAACAGCTAAATTCCACAGTTGTACTCACACATGCAATAACAGTGCAATTTTAGGGTCTTGACTTTCTATGTAAAGTGCCTTGAAACAATGTATATTATGATTTGTCGCTACACAAATAACAGTTAATTGAACTGAATTGAAATGAACCAATAACCGTTTGTTTTTCAAAGAATCCTTCCAATTGTGCAGTTGATGGTTTCCTCTTCAGTCACCGAGAACCCGATGGAGAAGACTGGGGGGCGTTGATGCAGTGGCTCGGTAGATATGTGCATTTGGAGGAGGGGCGGACGTCTCTATGATGAGTTGTGCAGCTGCAGGGTTACACAAAAACTACCCAACTCCCTATAAATAACCCAGAAAAATGGCCCGAAACACTCAACCCCACATTGGGGTAGATATAATGACCCAGCATCTTCATGTGTGTAGCGCTGACAGCTGGTTATTATGGGAAACTTGTAGAAAAACAACACTTTTGGTAAAAACTCTTGTAATAGATTTAACGTGAGTCAAATTGAAAGTAAAACGGAAAACTGGAACGCGAGCTAGCTAGCTAACGTTTTATTTTCAGCTATAATTAAAATTCAGTATCCAATTAATCTGAACTTCACATTAGGGAGTGACAAGTCAAACAATGACCAAGCCTACAGTCAACAGTGAAGCTGTCCCTCCTTGCCTTCTGGGGAACACCTCATCTTCAGCAGTTTGTCCAATGGGATGTGCTGCAGTTGAATCACCATCCCAGACTAGAAGAGGATATTTGTCTGTGAATCTTCTGAGCTGTGTGACGTGTGCTGCTGTTTGATCCATGTTTAACTGTTTTGAAAGAGTCAACATGGTGTAGAATTAGTTTTTAAAACACCTTGTTTTGGAGAACTACACTTTTGAATTAACTATGATAATAATTCTCAGACCATCTTTTTCTTTTCCTGTATCGTGTCTTATTTTCTGAAGTAGATTTTCCTGAAGTAGAGACTTGAGAAATAAAAAACAAAAAGTTATATTTTGTTAAATATCTTGTAGTGTTTGGTTCCCCAGTTTGTATAACAAAACGTAAACTGACGAGAAACATCTTTTGGAGACACAAAATTAAGTTAGAAAATGAGTCGTCATTCATACAAACATACATTAGCCCTTCAATTTCTGTCCTGAGCGACCATTTGATCTTTATTTTATTTGGCTGGACGAGACGTTCCACCACACAAGTTATTTGGAAAGGAAACGTAATCATCTGTGTTGTGTGCTCTGGAAATTCTGACATTGCAAACAAACCCCCTTCTCCTTTACTCCAGATGTTCTGAAGAAGAAAAGATCTTTACCCAGAACACAAACTTAAAAGTCTCATGAGCGGTCATGAGAACAAATTCTGTAAATGCACGTCAGAGCGTGTCTGAACTAAAAATAACATTCTTCTCCTAGACCTCCATTATGAAATCATGATTTTCATGTAATCTGAAATATTGAATGTAATCTGCTACAAATACAAACGTTGAGTGCAACAGTCTCCTGATGTTCACATCATGTTTACAGCATATTCTATGCTGGACCATGCTGTGTTATATAAGTTTCCTACCATAACTAAAATGGCACTATAGTACGTACCTCCGCCGAATCAGTCCCCTTATGAAACCAGATTTAAATCCGCTAGATCGCAGATTTCTATTTGGATCTGCACTAATTTCCACATACTTATAGAAATCCATCCCCCAAATATGTCAGATTTGCCTTTTTTTATCAACATCCATGAACGCTGTTAAATACAGTGATAACATTTTTTCTCGGACCAACATGTTTCATGCAAATCTGTTTTGCATAATCTTGCTAACAAACAAACAAACTATCAACAAGCAAACAAACGGACAGGGATGAAAACATAACCTCCGAGGTGGAGGCAATAATCTAAATGTGCAACCAGCAGAATTTAGCTTGTTTGTGCTGGGACAGCTGCAAATTGTTGCCAGAACCTAAACAAATTTCTTATGATTGATAACAGAAACAGAAACGACAACAAAACAGAAATCAATCTAAACAGTCTCTCTTCTTCTTTCTTTGTTCGCTCTGTATGCGATGGATCTCACTGTGTTTGATCCTGTTTCCCTCCCCCTCCATTTTTCAACAGTAACCAGTGGTTAATCCCAATTTATGGCCAGATGGACAGATATGGTCTGGGTTTCAGAAGCATGGGATTACCTTCTGATTACTGTCTACTTATCAGCATGGTTTGTAACTCATATTTTATGATGGTCTTTCACTTCCCAGCACACTCATGCGTACACTGGAGTTAAATTAGATAAAAGAATCTTTTTTTCGCAAACGGGGACGATGACAGAAACAAAGACTTGATGAAGAATGTAAAACCACGATGTTGCAGTGTCCACAGCGAGCTACAAGGTAAAATACAAGCAGATGGCTACAAGAGCTATTAACTGTACATTATGGCTCCAGTCAGTTGAAGGGAATGAAGAATGTGTGTATGTATACAATGGTTAGCCCCCAGTGTTTGTTTGGTAATGCATTGACCCAAAAGTCACTCATTACAACGTTACCCCATCAAAGAGGCCCTTGTTTCTGCAGAATTTCCAGCAGTCATTCACATGCTGACATCTTGAATGAGTGAATAGAACCTAGAACATTCAAACTAGTAACAGGAGCTAATATTAATTACCACGTAACAAGGCAAAGGCCCCGAATGTGGTGTTTAAATTGGGGGCATTATCAACAGGAGCAGCCTGTGGATGAAGGGATTTGGGTTCAGCAGTTGGGTTAATTGGATATTAAATGAACTTGTTCTCTGCTGTGATCATCAGATGAATACAGCAGTTGAGGGACCTCAGCCAAAGTGTGACGCAAAGCTGAAGCACAAACATCTCGAAGCCATCGATCCAGATTGTGACGTGTAATAATTCAAGAGGAAAACACAGATGGGAGTTCTGGATGATTGGTTTTCTAGTCCTGCCAGTGGGAGTTGTGTTTTATCCCTTCATAGAACAGATTTATGGGGGAGTCGTGATGAAAAACTGGTCGTTCTGTGACTTCATCATTGGTGAAACCACCTTCCTGACTTTGGCTCTCCAGCTACAGCCAGATCTGATGGTCCCATCTCCCAGTCGCCACACAAAATGTCATGTAAAAGATTAAAAAAGATGTTGATCCTCCTCTCAAAAGGATTGTTAAAGCAAAGCTGGAAGATGCCAAAGGTCACAGATAAATCCACTAAGCCACAACCTATGGTCAGTTCATACAATTGATGTTTTTTCAAACAAGGGCTGAAGAAGAAGAAAGAACATGAATTTTGTATTTCCCGTATTGACCACAGAGCGTGTCAGCTTGGTATAGACACTGTTGTACATTTAAATTATTATTTGGTAGTTTAAACTTTATAGATTGCAAAAGCAATGAAGCTTTGCATTTTGTATGATACGTATTTTGCATGGTATTCTATGGACGTGACCAAAATCTTGTATCAGACCTACGATGCTGGGAACTCCAACAAGTCTCATTAGCTCTGTGTCTGTCGTGTTTAATCTATTGCCAACACTGCTTCCTGGCTTAAAAAGCTAATTAAGGGTTGACTTGGCGTCCTCTCTCCCACTGGGTTTTCCACGGAAACAAGAGGGTGATAGTACTATGCTCACTATGTGGATCCGCTTATGTATGCAGCTGTGGAATACAGTCAAGACGCTGGGTGGGGGAGGTGAGGAAGGACTAAAAGGAGAGGGCAGAGTGTTGTGTGGGAGCCAGGAGACTACAAAAGAGGTCTCTCTCAGGAAACGTACGAGTAAAGAAAGCTGCTGCGGACATGAAGCATTCGACCACACGACAGACACAATCCATCAAAACTGTCTCAGTCCAACAACCATAGACTTCAAGTTGACCAGTTTATTTAAGGTTTGTTTTCAAAAGCCCCAGGAAAGGACCCTCAGTCGTGTTTTAATCGTATAAATCTCGATTCAAATGATGATGTTTGGATTGAATACTGAATTTTCTGAGGTGACACATGAACTTGTGTCAACGCTTAAGACTCAAAACTTCTCCGGCATCTTTACAGGTATTTCAGCGGCTTAAGATAACTGTTGACTCCACTTCAACTGTGGTAGTCCCTGTTACAGCTCGGGGTTTCTCACACAGGGATTCATCTCTTATGTCCGTATCATTGTAGTTTCCATATGCTTGTATCTTTGTCTCCAGGACATATTTAATTGTTATTTCTCATTAGACCTGAATCACTTAAGCTCTGCTGCCGGTAAGATTGTCACACACAAAGTCACACTCTCTCTCTCTCTCTCTCTCTCTATCTGTATTTCTCTCACTTTCGTGGGTCCACATCCAAAGTACCACTGGACCTAAGTACTACTGTTTTTCTGCTGCATATTTCCTGAGCCACTGCTTACAAAAAATCTTATAGAGAAAACAAAAAACACCAAAACCCATCATTTGAGTCAAGGAATTAAGTTTCAGCTTAGTTGTCTAACGTCAGGTTCACCATTCCTGGCAAAGTTTAGTGCTCCACACAGTCAAAAGCTATATCTCATCTCATTGTCATTGATAACTTCACAGCTAACCAAACAACTTGTCTAAGGCTGCTTTAGATTTACAGCAGCCCCTCATGATAAGACACAGCCCTGACCTCACCATGCCCTTCTTTTAAAAGAGAGCTGATCTGAACCCTTGCATTCCAAGAGATGATTCGACCCTGAAAGTTTCCAAACTGCAATTATAAAATGGAGACCTGCGCATTTAATCTTCTAACAAATTGACCCCAATACCAGTACGTGGCAATAAACGCCATCTGGTAGACTGATCTGAAAGAGACGACCACACAGTCACTTAACCGCACCTGGAATCTAGAGTTGTTCTTGTGGGTCAAGGTGACTGTGCAAAAAAACCCACACTTTTCATTTTCATTCCCTCGTGCCCGTGTTTTCAATATGCACCAACGTGTTCCTGAGTCGAAAGCTGCTCTTAATCAGCGACGCCAACGATCTGCTCTCTCTGAAGCTGTTCCACTCTGAAGCAAATGGCCAACAGTTGGTGAATGCAACTGGCAAAAAATGGTTGGTTTGGTTGACAGGCAGACAACACAAAGGAGGAGACTCAGGCAGAAGTCACTGTTAACAGCTGTGCTGTGCATGTGTGAAAGGCAAACTTATTCTCCGGATTTTACCCGCAGGTCATGTCTGAAAACGGCTTATGACTGGTCTCATTCTCAGATTCATTCAGCTCCTATAGACTTAAG
This sequence comes from Verasper variegatus, assembly GCA_026259375.1. Classification (NCBI taxonomy): domain Eukaryota; kingdom Metazoa; phylum Chordata; class Actinopteri; order Pleuronectiformes; family Pleuronectidae; genus Verasper; species Verasper variegatus. The sequence continues at coordinate 23,109,744 of CM048040.1, read as the reverse complement.
CCCCTGCACATTTCCTCGGGGCACTTTCAGTTATTATATTCATGATTTTTAGGCCTGCGGGGAGAAGACTTTGAGAAGCTAAATGGAAATATGTGCTGAAGTCAGGGCCATGTCTTGATTCTCTCTGCCCTCACTGTCTGCAGAGGGATTAACCCTCATGCTAGCTGCCCCCAGAGGAGTGATGGGAGCTGGGGGGTGTAGAACAAGGCGATTAGGACATGTTTAAATCTTCCCAGTTGGAAACAATAAGAGATTATAGAGATTATGAACAGGTTCAGAAATATGCAAGGGGGATGACAAGATAACTCAACATTGAATCCAAAGAATTTGAAAGTGTAATAGCTGGAGGTAAATGCTTTGGAATATAAAACATTTAATCCAAATTACATTGAGATATGAGGTTATTTAATTTTACATTCTAAATAAGAAACGTAATTATAGTGACTCGTGTTGTGGTTAAAGTTCCTTGCCTGGCACTGATTAAACCCTGAAAAGTCATCCTCAATATCACATATTTCAAAGTTATATTTTTTAAAGGTTTTAAAACAGCTTGGATATAATTGTACAACTACTTATGTAAATTACCCCACCTCTAACTCCCCCCACCCTCCAGCGTCTCACCTGCAGCTCCAGCTCCGGTCAGGAAACACACAAACCTCTGTTTGTTTTCTGTTGTGAATGCAAAAAGAAGAGCAAACTGTATGAGGTCGCCTACAAGTCAGTGTATCAGAGTACAATTTATAATTGATGTTTTGCTCTCTGCAGCGTTAGAAACGTATGTATGGGCAACATGAACCTTTGGAAGCCTTGGTCCAGCTTGCACATGAAATATCTTGTGTCATTAAAACTGCCATACAGTCATGGTATCGAGGTTAAACGTGTGCACGCTGATCACCCAAGCGAAGGGGGTCAATGACTCCATTTCTGCCCAGGGAAGGACCTCTGCTTTGAAAAGGGGAGAATTAGCATCTTCTTGCAGCCTCAGTGCTCCTTTTATACAGCAGAATCACAGCTGTCAGCCCTACGTTGCTTCCTTAGTTTGATCTGTCTCAGGCTCTGTAATCTCAACACACTCCTTTTCTTTATTCAATTATTCAGCCGTGCCCACAGCGAATCAAAGGGCTGCAGATCATGACACAGATTCGAGAGAGGGTCCTTAACATAGAGGCGGATAGATTGATTGATATAGAATCCCTCAGAGTAAAAGTGGCCAAATCGAAGCGAGGGGAGAGAGAGAGAGAGAGAGAGAGGGTGAAATGGAAATGACTGAGCTGCTGGTCAGAGAGATCGAGGTGATGTGTTTGATGAGAGTCTCGAGAGATGATTTGATGACACAGTCAGAACTTTTTCTGGGTCAATCAAGATCTGAATTTTTTGGCAAAAGCATTTCTTCCCCCTTCACATTCAAGCAGTGAACACTCCGTCACAGATGAGCAACTGATACATATGTCTAGCAAATGATGTATCTTGAAGTTTAGCATGGACGGAGATAATACTGCTCTACGTATATTAAAAGATTATGTTATTTAATATAATATTTCAAGTTCACAAATAATCTGTTCAGCAAAATACAACTTCATGGATTTAAAGAAGAATATTTCCCCTCTTAAGTATCTATCAAGTTGGAAAACTGGTTCAGCTCTGATTGGTTGATTGTTTCTTCCTCGCCAGTGATTGTTTGCCTTTAATTACTTGACCTTGTCATTGATGAATTTAAAAACAACAACAAACAAAGTCTTTCTCTAGTTTCATCGGATGTTTCATCATTTCAGAAAACAAACCGTTTTCATTATTCTGAGATTTTCATGACCGTGAGTCATGTAGAAATATATAAATATATCTGAGAAGGAAGATGAAGTTGGGAGTTGAAAGCCCACTTGAATATTCATGCTCCCCCAACCTGATACCCATCATCGCATATCTCTAAATATAGAATACAAAAGACAACACCGGATTACAGGGTAAGGATTTGTATAGCTGCCAGGAAGCATAAGAGAAATCGGGAAAGCAAGTTCACAAAGTGGCCCCTGAGGCTTTCGGTGGATTCTAAGCAGCCATTATGTGCGGTGATACTGAGGGTATAGTGGAGACTGCATGAGAAGTTCATTTCATACACATTGAGCACTAAACCTCCCCTTTTCATGCTTCAGCCAACAGGAGTACTCTGTTTTCCCAGTGAGCACGTGATGCCACAGAATGAGTGGCTTCAGTCCATTCACATTCCACACAGGCCACAACAGAGCGGATGGAAGAGTACAACATACAACATACAACGAAAAAAAAGATATTCACTGTTACATCAGGTCATTTCACTGCAGATGTGTGTTGAATGGTGAATTTGTGACATTTACAGGGAAAGAAAAAACACACAAGTAGGATTTTGACCTTGTGTTGTCTGCAGAGTGATTTCCCTTTCTCTCTTCACAGTTCTTGCTGTTGCAACTGCAATAACAATTACATCTAATCATGGCAATTTAGGAGAACGTGTATTTAGGAAATGAGAAAATAAAAATGTCAAGCATTAATGTTGCAACAAAACTGACACGATTATCAGAAAAACAATTTTTTATTGGTCAAGAGAGTTTACAACTTCCATTACTGGACACAACGGTATGTGAGGTTTTCAGTGCTTTCTCTATGCACAGGGTTAGACACATCCTTATTTTATTTGTTTACTGTTCCGCTAACTATACATTCAGTTGCTTCTGGATTCACTGTCAAATTTGTCCTCCAAAATGTGTCACTGTCAGAGGTGAGTCAGCAGAGAAGTCGGGCAGCTGTGAGAAGGGCTGCGATGCTTGAGAGGGCGGGGTGCAAAGTGGGCGCAGTCCCGCTGGATGACTTACAGTGTTCCCTGTTCTGGCCGATGCAGGCCGCGTAAGCCATGACGTGGGGGATGTAGTTCTGCTCGTGGACCCCGTGGAGCAGGTGAGCGAGGGGACCTTTGGCAAACACCGCAACATCCTCTCCTCCGTGAGTCTCCATGCTTAGAGGTACAGCTGACTGGGCCTGGTAGTTGTTTTCCTCTGTAAGGGCACAACACGGAGACAGATGTTAATTCTTGATGGAAAAATGAGAGATGTATAAAAGCACCTGTGGAGGTTTGGGCCTCTAGTAACTCCAAGTGGATCCCCATGTTATTGTGAACATGCAAAAGGATATAGAGACACATGCCACACAGGAAACGATGACTAATGAGCAAACATGGACATAAAGAAATGATGGTTTCAAAATACTCAAGTAAAAATTGGCTTTGAGACGTATTGAGATCACTTGTGACCATGACAACTCCTGTAATGAGTCATTTTGTGGTATTTTACTCGAATTTGCTGCGTTAGCGTTGATATAAACATCCGCCCCCCCCCCCCCCACACACACACACACACACACACACACTCTATATGCAAATAAACATACACTTTGATGCTCGCAAAGACCAAATGATTTCGCTAGCTTGAATATAGACATGGCTGTATTGTCAATATGTTTGTGAGTGTGTTTGTGTGTCAGTGAAAGAGAGAGATCTCTAATGTGTCCTCCATGTGTCTAGGTTGTGTGATCACCTGTACTTAGAGGGCTGTCCACTTGTGATCAGATCGCCTGAGACAGATGGTAAATGGTCTGTATTTATCTCGTGGGAAATATTTTCTAGTCCTGATGACCACTCAAAGCGCTTTATAGTACAGTACAATTTCATACAGTGCATGTATGTGCAGCACTTTCTCTATGCGAAGGGTCAATTTGGGGTTCATTATCTTGCCCTAGGACACTTCGGCATGCAGATAAGGGAAGACTGGCTGCGGGCCGCTGACCTTCTGTTTACAGGACAACCGCTCTAACCCCTGAGACACAGCCACTCCCAAACCGTCCATAGTGCGCAATATGCAAAGATGGAACCACTCCCTGTGCAACCCCACGCACATCCACAGCAGCAGGTGCAGCCTGTTTCCTAAAAAATAAACACCGAACTGGTGGCTACATGATTTCACTTACGGTAATCAATAGTGGACACGTTCTCCCTCACACCACTGACAAGTTTGTAACCTGGTCCGTTCCCATATAAAATGGAGGTAAAGGGCTTCTGGTCGACATCACTCAGCATGGGGGCCAGACCTGCGGACAGAGAAGGGGCATTAAGCGTTTTCACTCGGCCATAATTTTGCATTACTACGAGTCATATGGTACAACAATGTAAAATAAATACAAATAAATAGCACTGAATCATGATTACATACCTAATATTGTGTTTCCTCTGAGTGTGTAGCCTCCGAAGTTGAACATATGCGAATGGTCCGCAGTAACTATGGTCATTGTATTGTGGATGCTTGTCATGAGGTCTGCCTGGCCGATGGCCCGGTCCATTTCCACAGCTTCATGTAGAGCTAGCTTGGCCTTTCCCTCATGGTGTCCATGGTCAATACGGCCCCCTTGAAGAGGAGGAAACACCTGAAGTCATTGTATGCTTTTAAATTAACTTCAGCTGTCTTTAGCTGTTTGACCAAGCGAGGCTCAGTGCAACAAGCCGTCCAATGGGTCTAGAATGTGTGAGACGACCAAAGTAGTTGTGTGAAGAATGAAACGTAATGGACGCTCAAAGAAACCCTGTTATGTTCTCATCCCCACAAAACTTGCTCATCACTGGGTAAGTAGGCATCAATATTAGACTGACAGTTTTACAAAGCTACAGAAACCAAAATTCTACGATCAAAAAGGTGTTGGAGTTTCAATCAACCCCATCTTACAGACAAACTGACGTCTTAAGCCGGTAGCCGAACTCTTGCTGTAAATATCACATTTACTTGTTTGCATAGTTGATAGATTCTGTTTTCTATTCTGTACCTACAACATTGTTTTCATCTCCCGTCCTGCCGCTTTCTCTTGGCCCCAAATGCGTCTTGTGATACGCAAATAAACACGTTCATCATTTCTGTTCATTTCTGATGTGTGTGTCTCTGTTTGAGGGACGTTTTTGCAGAGATATTTTGAAAACATACAACAAGGAATAGGTGAGACGAGCCGATGTGTAGATATGTTCTGTCAAATAGAGAAGCTTCACATATAAGCTAAGGGCCGACTTGAGCACCTTTCTAACCGTGTCAATTCAGAGAGTGTAGAAACCTCTGCGTTTGGATTCAGAGAAGTTTGCATCTGACAATAGCTGTGTCCTAAATTAGGAGCCACCTCATTTGGGTGACTTGGTCATTGTGGTCAATGAAGGTGGCTCATAGACTGCTGTTGCAATGCCAACTGAAAGGAAACTATGTGCCAAGGATTTCCCGTTTGTGCCACCGGCTTGTTTGCCACTTTGAGCTGCTGCAGCTTCAACACCATCAAGCAATCAAACCTGTGATAGGTTGACCCGAGGAGGATCCACTCACTGGATCCTTTTTTTGCAAATATGTTTTGTAAATATTTCTTAGCCGCATTTGAATGAGCCTTTTGAAATGGTACGGCCTTGTTGTGCCACTTTGGCCCCATCACTCTTCAGCCTCCAAAGGATGTGGCCCCTGAACACAGGTTCTATTTTCTGACAATCTAATGAGCCTGCCCACATCATTCTTCACACAACTACCTCCATTGCTTTTTGTGTGTACAACCACGTCCAGCACCATGGATGCCTTTTGATCTTAACAGGCAGTTCCACCCATTTGTAGGGTTGGTTTAAGTCAAGAGAGAAAGGCGGGAAGCATATAACCCAGTATAGACAAACTTTGAAAAAGTACATCAAAAACTCTTTTCAGTACAACACAGGTAAAAAATTCACCTTCTACAAGCAGGTAAAATCCACTGGGGTTCCTCCTCAGGATCTTGATTGCCACCTCCACCATCTCTGTCAGTGAAGGATCAGACTCTGTGTTCCTCTCCAAGTCAAAGGGCTGATCCGAAGGTTCAAAGAGACCTGGGATAACAGTTCAAGGAGAAGTAGGATATTACTAGCAGAAAATAAGCCCCCAGCAAATTCATGCACGTACAGCATGGCTCTTCATTTACACTTCAATGAGAGTTTCATAATGACACTAAGGCTGAAAACTCACCCAATAAGTAATCCACGTTGATAGGGTTCAGTGATAAGAGCTGCTTCTTGTTCCATACATAATGGCCTCTCTGCATATAAAAAAAGAAAAGACAAATGTACAGCACAGTGTGAGCGGTAACGCCACAGTCACTTTGAACTCCAAAATATGCAAATGTAATTGGGAAGATAAAAGAGGGAGCAGAGAGAAGAGAGGAGCAAACAGAGGGATGAGGAGGAGAAATTTACTTTAGCCTTCGTTCTGTCGATCCACTCCTGGACCAGGTTCCTGCCGTCTTTGCGTGTGCCGCTGTGCTTCGCCACGCCGGGGTACTCCACGTCTGACGTGTTTTTGGGGAACATGTACTTCCTGCCTCCACCCATAATAACCTGAGAAGCAGCAGAATAGAAGACAAAATTACAGTTTCAATCGCAGCCATTTTTGGATGAAACGACCACATGCACAGAGAATGACAGCTACAAAAAAGGAAAGAAATTGAAAATTGCAGTTGTGACCGATCAACTATCACCATGCTGTAGGATTTGTTGGGCTATTTAGACACAGAAGTATTTCCAGCAAAATGCACATTCACTGTCTTACGTAAGAATGCTAGAATGTAAACAGCTGATAAACGCGATGTCCACTTGAGACCAAAGGGCATGTCATCCATTTTGCAAGAAATTTATCAAAAACCAAAGTTAGACAATTAGCATTATGACCTGATGGAGGCTCTGGAGGAAGTTATTATAGTTTATTCTGAGGGGACCGTGATTTAATGTCTACCCATTCAACCGCTTTTTCTTTCAGATATTTCACAATAAAACTACTTGCATGAATGTTAGTTGCTAATGCTGGTGATGCTAGAGGAAAAATCAGGGGATCACTAGAGTCATTGGGTTTAATTCTTTGGATGAATGCCTGTGAAAATTTCAATCCATTGCAATCCATCCAATACTTATTTTAATCGGAGTGATAGACCCAAATAGTCATAAAGCCTCAAGTCATGCCACTAGCATGGCAAAAAAAACACAAAGAACAAAAAATGTTTTGCTTGAAAATTGTCTAAAGTTCATTCATCAACTAATTGTTTCAGCTCTGGTCAGAATCATTGTTTTTCACTCACATCAATGTTGGGAATGTTTTCGAAGAGCTGCCTGGCGATATCCTTGCAGCCGGACTGCAGCGCCTCATCTGGCATGTCGTTGTCCGAGTACCAATCTCTGTCCACACTGTGGGCGTACGCTGCACTGGGAGTTGCATGGTTGACACGCGTCGTGGTCACAATTCCCACTGACTTGCCTGCATTTGACACAATCACATGCGGCCGTCATTTTCTGACAAAAGCAGAGGTTCTAAAAATTCCAAACACAAAATTCAACTTCACAGGCAGATATAGGAGTCAATTATCATCTAGACATAGTCAGCACTTTAATCACGTAGAGGCCATCGTAAAACATGAAAAACATCTCAGAAAGTTCAACTCAACTACTTACTTATTTTTTATTAAAAACCCACATTACATTACAAGTTGGTTTTGAATAGGTCCCCCAAGTATTGCTGATATCAATCAACCCTGACCATAAAGACAATGTTATGTTGACTAGGGTTCTGCAATTAACTGAAAATGATTGAATATCGCATTAAAAAAACAATTAATTAACCATAATCGAGGTGTATTATGAAATAGTGATATTGATTTGAAGACATATCACCCGGCCCTAATGTCCACCAATGATCAATGCTTGGAGGTATGTAGCTGAAAATGATTGCCAGATTCTAGTTAATCTTCCGGGTGTAAAAGGTTAAAAAACAAACGACTGGTAAAGCAAGAACGGGACAGTCTCGTAAAATGACCTGATGAAAGACACATTTCTATTTGCTTTGTGCAGGAGGTCATCCGCTGCCTGCCATGTCCCCTGAGGAATGATTGGATTTCTTATTATCTGTGACCTCTGAGCCCACACACACGCACGCTCTTTCCCTCTCACTCTTTCACACACGCACACACACACACACACACACACACACACACACACACACACACACACACACACACACACACACACACACACACACACACACACACACACTGTGACCCTCACCCACCCCCTAAGGTTCAAATTCATTTCACATCTTGTTTCCTCCTCTCTGGTGCCATTCTCCTTTGGTCTTTAAAGCGTTCAACAGACGACACAACACTGATGCATCCTTGAAAGGTAAATGCTCGTACTCAGACAAAATCAAATGTCATCTCTCTAATAAACTCAAATAAAATGGACCATGTTTGTGGCTTTTGACTGAAACCATTTGTATGAGATGTTGCTCTATGTTTTGGTCTGGCACTATGGATACAGCATTTAACTTCTTATTGAAACTAAAGTCACTCAAACCCACGTGTGAAAGCCTTATGAAACCTCATAGGAATGATGGGTGGACAAGTCGAAAATACCCTTTTTGGTCGAATAAATGTCACAAACAGCTCTAAAATAACTTTGGTTAGAAGGATGAACAGCTGAGAAGGCGAATAAGGTAGAATTCTGCCTCTAATCCACAGATTTTGAGACAAGGGAAGTGAAAAAGCCCTGTTTTAAATCACATTACCTGCATCTTTAGCCCATTTGAGGATGGAGGTGACCTCGTTCCCCTTTGCAGTCTTACACTGGGATCGGACAGCAGCTGCACTCACGCCCACTGTGCCCTCGTTGGCCTTCACCCCGCAGAGGTAAGCTGTGGCTGTGCCAGCGCTGTCTGGCACCTGTGCATTTGTGTTATATGTCTGCAGGGACACAGGGCATTGACATGGGATCAGATCGGATTGTTTACAGTCATTCTGATGTTATTTGTGTAACGTGACAGGTGCTATTCTTTCAATAACAGCCACTGACTAAAACACGATGATTAGCCAATAAACTGATGTATTACTGATTGTTAAATTGCTGCTCTTCAATGTTCAATCATTGTAAATTGAATATTTATACATCATATCTCCTTTGGTTTAACATTAACTGGTAAATGGAAAATGTTGTCCGGCATCTCAGCTCCTTCTTTACCACAATAGTCTGGTACAGAGCCTGCCTTATATCTGCCACTACCCAGATCTGCCCTTCAATCTCCTGCTCTATTCTACCTTCAGTCGTTAACAAGACCAAGATACAGAATCTCCAGATAAAGCTAAACAGAACCACAGGAAATTCCGAGGCCCCCAAATTATACAACACCACCCTCCCTGGCCGTGCCTTGAAATCCTGGCAATGAAAATACTGGTGGCAAGGGAGTAACTTGGCAGAGACCTGGGCCCTTAGGGAACATGTTTGACTTCCCAGGAATACAAACAAGTTTACACAAGGACAGGATGGCTCATAATAGCGGAACCTCATATTCCCACAATATTCCCCACATGATCACCAAAGAGACTGGTCATAGTTTTTTTCTAAATTCATAAAACATCTGTAGACTGGATGGACAAACTCAAGCAAGGGTCGGTCCAGTGTGTCGCTCTACTGTTTCATCCACGTTGTTTCAAAGGAATCTGAGGTTCGTCAGTGCACCCTGGCATTCCTTTGGTGGCCGAACAGTGAAAAGGGAAATTCTTAGCTACCACAAAGAACTTTACCAGAGATATTGTAGAGACCCCCCCCCCTTCAGTAATCCTCCCCAGCTGAAAACAGTTTTGGCTAAGCCCTGTTTCCCCTTCCTGAGATTGCTTGAGCTTTCTTGAGGCCAGCTGAACCTCTGTCTCCATGGCCTCCTTGAACTCCTCCTACACAAAAGGTTACCATGGTCCTCTCGGGTTCCCCAGTTTTCCTAATCCAGGCAAGATGATGCAGTCTCAAAGTCCCTGTTAATGTGAACTACTCTTGGTCTGGCCTCTCCCCTGGGACAAAATTTGCCTTGGGAGACCCTACCAGGGACTAAGGCTCTCCTGAGAAGTACGGAGTAACACCACAATAAAATGCCAGGACTTTCCACTAAAACATTTTTCACGAGTTGTACAATGTAGTTTTCATGTTTGTACAGTGACATAATATGTTTCAGTTCTTGTCTAGGATGCCACCGATACACTACAGCTGGAACGGAATGCTTGTGCAATGAAGGAACATGTCACCCAGTGTAATGTGCAGCTCAGTTATGTGTTTTCAATTATGTTTGGACAACAATTAAGCTCCATAGCACAGAGAAGCTACATCAGACTTTGGTCACACAGATATTACTCATTAGTAAGATAAAGTAATTTTTACAAAACAAGATTCGTGGTTAACCAGGTAACTTCAGGTTTAACCCTGGTGTTGACCTCTTACTGGGGTTAACCACAGTGGTAACTTATGGCTGATTCATGCTTCTGAGTCAGAGTTACCCCGTAGCACGTAGCCTATATGCACAGGGCCTGAGCATTCATAGTTGTGCGTAGCTGTGTGTGAGGCCTGTACATTGCACCTCTGACTTGCTCGTAGCCAGATAGGAAAAATATGAGGGTTTAGCCAATGTTAGGCTTGGTGAAGCCAGATGAGGAAAAGACATCCTTTTATAGAATGTACTTTGTAGTACCGGCCCCTGGTCTTTTTCACGAGAGTTGTTGACAGTGAGAAAATATAGAATATTGCCAAACTTGTTCTTAAACAATACATATAGATATACAGGTGTAAATAATGAAACTACTCTACAATGTCTGTCTGTCTAATATGAAATCTGTATCATAACACACAGCCCGAATGACATAACCCACTAAATGACCTTGTTAACGGTCAGAGACCTTTGTCAGGAAACCATCAATGGCCAAAGCAAGATCAATACATTGCCCTATACTGTGTGATATATAATGACCAAATCAGACCTTAGCCAGAGACACAAAAGGGAACTTGTCCATCTCCAGCTGCGTCTCCTCTCCGCTCTGTCCGTTCAGCTGACCCTTCAGGATTCGAGCAGCCGTTACCGTGGGAATGCCCATCCCTAAACACCAAAAGTAGACTGTTAGATGGTATTATCTTTTTTTCCTCAGGGTGGGAAATAAAGACAAATATTGAAAAATGTGACTGCTGTGCTCATTTTGCAATGTGTAACTGACTGTTTCTTTTTTGCCACTTTAGTGAGATACGATTACTGCTGTGAGACAAAACATTTACTTAGAAAGAAACCACTTTTAAAACAGATACTTTTGTATGGGACAGGAAGAAAAGACCTTGTGTAGTTCATCTGTAACCTGCTCGATTCATCGTTCCATGATTGTTTTGTTGTTCGGTTGTCTCGAATGAATATCTGAAAGTCCCACCCACAAACTCATTGTGTCTTATACCATTTTAGGTCCCAAGAAGTGAGGATAGCTTTGGAAATCTGACCTGGCAGAGCGGGGTGAATTCAAAAGTTCTCCACGGTCTTGTATTGCATGCAGGAAGAAAAACAAACTGATAAAACTCATATATATGTGAAAGTCACACAATTAAATCTAAGGCTCAAAGCCACAATGGGTCAACGTGCAGCTGAGACTCATTACTTTCCCCCGAGTCAGTGATTTTCTTGGGAAATGTCTGAGAAACACTTTCCAGTTGGACAATCATCTCCCGTTGCGTGCTGCCAACTTTTTTCTCAACACCATAAGATGCTGCCTGTTATTCTGTAACTATGCTAACATGAGCACGTATGCTGCAGTGCACAAGAATGTCTCTCTGTGCATGTTGTCCAAACAGAGAGAGCAGAGGCCCGATGGAGGATAAAAGTTATTATGCAACCAACGAGCGACCCGGCACAAACAGAAGCCCAGTCATGTGGTGGCGGCGCAGTTTAGTTTACTGTTAACCATTAGAAAACAGATCTTGTTTATTTTCCACTGGGTCATTTAAATTTACATAAAACTATTACCTTGACTGGATTGTTCAGAATTAATCACATCTATAAAATGTAATGTGGTCAAGACTGAAGAGAATCTGACATCTAGGGTGTTTTCTGATGAGATTACTGAAAACATTTCCTGTTGGGGGGGGTTTCACTAATTTGAGTCTCTTTCCAAAATCAGTACAGAAAAAGAGTTGATGTCTTGACTTACCATCTCCTAGGAAGAGGATGAGGTTGTGTGCTTGGTTTGTGTTGAGTTTTTGCAGATCCAGGGCATTTTTCAGGGTCCGCTGGGCCCACGCATTCCAAAACTTGGGCTGCTTTTCTTGCTCTGTGCATTGCAATAAACAATAAATAAGTCTGGTTGGCTGTGGATGGTTACAGGATTCAACACGTACATTTTTATTCCAGTAGATGTGGATCAGATTAGTCAGAATATAGGAATGTGTTATACTTAAAACAAGGGAAAATATATTTAAGGCAATAGTCACAAACTGTAAATACAATTATGACTTATAATTCAATAATCAATTTGGTGATTCAATTAATTGAATTTGAAAATAAAAGTATTCGATTTTTTTGGGGGGGTTCTTGGTAATCTATAGATGTCGTCTTAGGTTCTGGACAAATATGAATATATTTCACAGTTTTGTGATATTTCAGCTTGTCAATTACTTTGGAAAATAGTCAGCAGATTAGTTGATAATTAAGATAAGTGTCAGTCGCTGACTATAATCATGGGAGAGTCAAATTGTCGAAAAGGGTCGTACATTAGCATTTGACATGTTCAAAATCTGTGCTCGTAACGGTGGATAAGCTTTTTTAAACAATTGACAAGAAAAGGTCTTTCTGGATGAACCTTTTTTTAGAAACATATAAATTCCTGTTATTTTCTGTAGCAGCACAAAAGTCCTTGAGGGAAACAGGAAATCCTCTAGACAGAAAAACTTCCTTTAAGACTTTCTAACGTCCTCCTGCAAACTGAAACAACCTTGTGTGTTCTAAACATCTCTTTTCCAGTTACACAAGTTACTCGGTTGTTGTTTGTGCAGCGTCTGCTGACTTACAACACAGTCACTTACCAGGGAATTGCGGCTTCCCCAGACTCCCCAAGATCAGACAGGAGCAGATGATGAGCACGGCTGTCACCTTCATGTTTTCGTCTCCGCGCGGCTGACGTGTTTCTCTAGACGGTCATAACATGCCACTTGGAGAAGCTGAGGGAGCAGCACAGCCTCACAGCTTTGGGAGAGAAGGGACACATAGTAGTGGTTACGTTTGTGTCATCTTCATCATCTCACACCATGACTCTTGCGTACCGGTTTAATATTTATTTTAGTCTGAGGGGTTTTGGACTAAACACACCTACTGCTAACAGCACTTTTAGCTCACACTGTTGCCCTGCAGGTCGAGTTCTACCACAGGCTCGTGTTGCAGAGTGTGTTGAGTTAAGGGATTTTAAGCACACAGAATGTTGACATGATGTAGGCAGTCAGGTAAAGTGAAGGTAATTTAATCTGAAAAACAGGTTTACACTTGCTCTGCACTCCAGGCTATGCAAAGACACATGAGCTGAGCAGATGCGCAAGGAGATGTCAATGGGAAGATGAACACACAAGCAAAAAGAGGAAATAAAAGTCCTAAGTGGAGAGACGTGGTGGTATTACTCATCCCCTCGCAGCCTCACATAGGCTTTCTGAATAAAACGAGAAAAAAACTGTGAAGGCAAAAAGCAGCAGTTTGTTTCATGTCATCAAAGCAATATCGAATTTCTTCATATTTCCTCATGCATTCTTGGCCTCGCTTGTTAAAAAGCACAGTTTGCAGCCCACCAGTTTCTGCTGGGCCTCGCAGCAGAAACAAAAGCAACGCTTGGTAAAGTGAAGCTTTGGGCCTTGCTGTGAATGCAAGTAGTCACAACAGGGGCCCTTGTGGGTCCTGGCCAGTAATGCTTTCATTTATAATTATCCACACCCTCCTCCTTTCTTCCCCATGCTTATAGTCAAGGTCATTTTAATGGGATTGAGCTCCATAGCACCGAGAGGTTTACGGGGCCATAACAAAGCCGATTAACACCAGATGATTGACTGGACACATCCGGCCCTGAGAGAGAAACTCAGCACAGTTATACTTTTATCTCAAAATTACCTGTGCAGTGGTGGCACAAGGTTTCTGGTTCTTTTTTGTTGAGTATACACAAATATCTAATATACGAATCCCCCCCCCGACACAAACTGCAGCGTAAGTTCAACTCCTTCGATGTAGTTAACACACTTAACACTCTAATTCCACCTCAAGTCTCGACCTGATGTGGACAACTCTACATGCAGCTTGATTTTGAACTGCACTCTTCCATACTGAATATAAGAAGATGTTTGTGCCACGTCTGTACCAGGATCAAATCTGAACCAGGACCTGTTAAACAGAAGTCCTGCACCAAGCAGACACAAGTCAGTGGATTTAATAACAACATGCAGATGATGTTCAGTAGAGCTCATACCCCCGCCAGAACCACACCAAATTACACACACTCAATTTCTACATTCAAGATCCATGAATTACACCCTGGGAAATCAGTGAATACATAAAATATAAAGCCTTATAAGGAAAATAAATTCCTGGATCAACCCCTTTGTCTTGATTTTTGTCAATCATCCCTCGTCCCATCCTTCCACCAAGTTTCATGGCAATCCTTATTATAGTTTATGTGTAATCCTGCTGACAGCCAAGCCAACGAACAAACACATGGACAGAGGCCACAACTTAACCTCCTTGGCAGCGTTGAGGTCCTGTTTACCATTCCTCAGATGCAGCAGACCAGAGTGACCTCAAACGGTGCCAGGTCCACCCAGAGGCAGCGCACCGGCCAGTCTGCAGGTGAAAAAGCAAAGCAGAGCCACCACAGCCACCAGCAGGATGCCGCACAGGACAGTGGTCAGAATCACGTGAAATCCCACTTCAGTCATCGTGTCCCAGAGAGTCCCGCTGCTCCGAGGTGTCCACAACCCACAGCCTGTGTCACGTATGGGGAGATTTTCCCATCAGTGACTCTACCTCCCCTCAGCTCCATGCTGAGCTGCTACTGAAGCCCTGGAGCCAGTTACTGCCCCAGCAGGTAGCAGCTTCAAAGCATGGCTTAGGCTTTTATTTCTACTCACGAGCGTGGAGCTGACCTCCATAAATATTCTATCACACCATTTATCACTGCTTCACTTAAAGAAAAGCAAAGCCGATGAGTGCTTTGTGTGGCTCGCAGACACATTATCCTGCCTGTCTCCGCTCGCTCTCTCTGGCGAGGACACTTATCACAGTTGCCAGTTTTTAAATAGGCAACTTGGTTTGCTCCTCACACCAAAGTCTGCATCACCCAGAGTCTTGTATGCACACAGAATAACTAACATTTAGAGAGGAGCTCTCTCTGAGGGGAACATCTTACTTATTCCTGCTTTCTTATTCAGCTAAATAGCTCATCTCTGCAGTTTAGAGCATCCTGAACTTTTTCATACCCTCAAACCGCTCGATTGTGTCTGCAGAAGTCTACAACACATATGGAAATCAGTCTTTTAAAAAAAAATAACCCACCACTGGGCATTGAGTTGCATGCAACCTCTTATATGAAAGGGGTTGGGGGGTTGGGGAACAGAAGAGGGTGCAGGGAAACCCCCCACAAGCACTTTTACAATCTCCAATCGTTTAAATCACTTGTAGGATGTCAGCAAAATGATGTGGTCAAATCTGTTATCACTTAAATGAGTACAAAACTAAATTAACTAGGAGAGAACAAACCAGCAAGTGTCTGTGCAACAGGCAACAAGAACCTCTTTAAATAAAATAAATCCAGATTGAATGATTCCACTCTGCAGAGCAAACTCACAGGAATGAATGAATCAAGGGGGAAGATGCAAAGATGCAAAGACATAAATCTGAGGACAAACAACCTGTGAGCATATTTATGTCTCTATCTCCCAAACGCAACCTGTATCTGAATCTATAACAGAAAACAAAACAAAACTTAGCTTTACTTACTGCAACTGCTTGTCCAGGAGGAAATCTACATGCAGGTCATTCACTCTTCTCTGGATTAAATGAGCACCGCTGCTTCCACGTCCCTTTTATAAGGCCACGGTCGTTCCACACTGCTCCTCTGGAGGTCTGAGAATAGCGGTCTGTCTCCCACGAGGGGGAAAAGACAAAAAAGAAAAAACCCTTAGAAATAACGGCGCTGCTGCTGCTGAGGGAGAAGATGGACCGAGAGCGCCGCCTGTCGGACGACCCAAGAGTTGCTTCCAGGACAGCGCACCCACACAGGACTGTTAGTGGTGGAAGAATTCAGATATTTCAATTAGATGTTTCACAATGTACAAATACTCCATTGTGAGCAAAGGTTTGGTAACAGTACAGAGGTATTGTCAGAAATATAAATATAAAATCCAATGTAATGCAGGAGAATGGCTCTTTCTGTGTTAGTGATATATATGAGTGAGCTAGTTTGAAGTACTCACTTCTAAACTGGCCTTTAAAATACTAAACAGCACAATAAGGCCATGAAGTACTAAGAAAATAGCACAGAACAGAAAGGAAATCGAGCAAATGCAAAATACATAAACATAAAAACGAACCACAAAATACATGCAAAACAGCACATATGCTTTGTATTCAACATCCTCAGCTGTCAAGTCAATAAAGTACAGTAAAAAGTACACATTTCCCTCTGAAATAGATAGATTAAAAGTATACAAAAAACATGAATCCATGATCAATCAATTTATTTGCGTAACCCATCTTTGCAAAACCCAATTTGCCTCGTAGGGCTTAACAAGATGCAACAACCTCGACCTTTGTCCCCGGACAAGGGTACGAGAAGTTACATTTTAATTGGGGGCAAAAACACAGAAACTTCTAGAGTGAGGTATTTGGAACAAAAGTCAGTTTGCCTGTATACATGTGAGTTGTGATGATTGTATACTATATGTATGTGCTGTATTTAGCTTTTTACTTCATTTTTATCTTTATATTGATGGACCTAAGATAAGACAATATAAGATTAAGATAAGATATAGATAAGATAAAATAAGACAGACTTTATTAATCCTGAAGGAAATTCTATGTGCAAGCTTAGAAATAACAATAGAAATGAAAGTGAGTCTAAAATAAAGCTGAAAACTAAATCGCTGTTAAAGGTTCAGTGTGTAAGATTTAGGTGAAATAGATCTATTGCCAGAAATTGAATCTAAATAATCCTAGTGATGTTTTGACGAGTGTGTTTCATTTAAATTGTACAAATTATTGTTTTCTTTATCCTAGAATGAGCCCTTTGTATTTAAATACTTTAGATATATATATATATATCTAAAGTATTTTAAGTCTACACAGTGAACCTTTAATTTAAAAGGACCAACACATGTGCTCCAACTCATACTAAATGGACCAAAGCTCCCATGATGTGCTGAAAACAAACATTTACAGTGGAGTAGGTTGTTTATTAGCTTTATTTAACCATTAATGAAACAGAAAGACCCCCCCCCCCCCACACACACACACACACACACAGGGAGACAGGACCGGGGGAGGGTTTCGGGTTAAAGAGACGTTTCGTCCGGACATGACTTCCGGGTTGTGGGCGGAGGGCGTGTTTTCAGTGAACCATCTTGACGGAGCAGCCGCAGCCTCTTTGGGTCGCTTTAACCGCGGCTCACGCACGGTTCCCGGTCAGAAGATCACCGGAGTCACGGCAGCGGCGGCACCGGAGCCGGCAGCAGCAGCAGCAGCAGCAGCAGGGTAAGACCCCGGGCTCCTCTCACTGAGGACCCGCACACACACACACACACACACACATGGGCGACGAATGGTGATAAAGAAACCCAACATGAAATCAGCGCAGGTCCACGCGGGGACTGATCACTCGTGGCGTGTTGTTTACAGTGAAGTCAACGTGTTGCTTCCTAAAATCCTAAACGTGTGTAATTCTGTAAACAGTCCAGGTTACACACGTGTTAAACTAAGTCGCGTGAAGTGTGTGTTTTCACCTCTTCTCCATTGGGACATTTTATTCTCCTTTTTTATAAAATATCATATGCAGTACCCCCCCCCCCTCCTCCTCCTCCTCAGGCACATATAGATATACACACATCTTTATGTTTCCTTCCTACCTAAGTCTTCCTAGTGAGTTTTTAGACTCACAGACGCTCAGGCCGCTTCCACTGGCTTTTATAGTCAACATGAAATGACCAGACCAGCGTTTGAATCATTTCCAGTGGCCTGTGCATCGTTTTCTAAAGCCTCTGTGCTGCAACCACACATCACCAGAAGGACCCTGCAGCCACACAAAAAACGGGTGCATGTCTGTGTTTTGTATTTAATGGCTGCAAGAAGCATTAAAAATGGATACATATTTCCTTCAAGGTGTCGGAGGGGAGATAAAGTGAGCAGATGCATGAATTAGAAATGTCTCCAAGTGGCAAATGTGACAGGTTTTTGTTTTGAGTTGTTTCTCTGAACTTAACTGTCAATGCTTGGCAACGCGTAGCCGCCAAAAAGGATACACAAACAAGGGTTCATTTAGAAGTTACACAGGGGACAGAAACTAAAGCAACTTCAATGGAAATTTAAGTGAACTGATTCTTGATATTGGTAAAAGGATTCTTCCCAGAATCTGGATTGCGTTGCTTTCAGGTCGGCTTCCTGTGTGCCCGTTGCATTTCCTTTTTTATTCGAAGACCAGTTCTCCTGTATGTGTTGTTCCAAAGCAATTAAATTGTTGTTCATGCTGCAATTAAAGCTTTAAAAGATCCCAGTGCTACTAATTCAAAACAGGTTGGCAGAATCCTGTTAAACAGCTTGCTTCAGTCTTTTCTTTTTTTTTTACTGCACCAGGCCTGGAACACACAGATCACAGAAACTGATGATGCCCCGAGTGGGTGATTGATTGGTTCAATAACATTACACGGCTCTGGGTTGGTTGCACTCGAGGGAGATTGGTTTACTCTGCAGTTATTCATTACCTCGGTGTGATGGCGAGTGCGCTGCAGGGCGCCATAACAACAGAGGGAACAGGTAATCTCCTGTTATCTGTCTGTACCTGGGGCTGAAACCACTCATTGTAAACAAGCTTCTGTGTGCCGCTCCTATTAATACTCACCTCATGCTGGAAGAAAGTCAGAGGAATTACATTTAGAAGATAAAACAAAATCAGATTTAATCAACTATATTATAGATTAGACTGAGAGATAGAAGACCTGGTTGGGGAGATTTGTTTATTGCTCATAAACATCCGAGCACCTGAAACGTGCCCATGGGAGAAGGACTCGGGTTGTTCTGTAGATCCAAGAATCTGAGGAATTCCAGAGCTGCAGCCTGCATATTAATAACCATGTGAGGGGAAAACGCAAGTGCTTTAGTTCATTTAAAATAAAGCACTCACCACTAAAAATACACCAAACTTGTTATGATTCTGGTTAAACTCCCTAGCTTAGTCTAACAATCCCACTCAAAGCTGATTCCCTGGGAAAGTAGCTTTATTTTTTTGTGGTTTGTTAATACTTGACATTTTTATCAGGGTGTTTTCCTCAAAGGAAACATCCCTGAGCTGCGAAAAGAAAGAAAATTCCAGTGGTGTCTTGACGTCAGGGGTCAGGAGCTGAAGCCTGGAACAACTCGGTCTTTATCTGTGGCCTCCAGGCAGAAACACGGGGGGTGACTGGACCCAAAAGATAAAGAGCTGCAGTGATTGCATGTATTTATGAATGTGTTGCAACGTTGAGCGATCGTCTGAATGTTTGTTTTGCTTCGGTCGATGAGTGAACGCGCAGACGAAAACACAAACCGTACACGGCCCTGACCTCGCGTGGGTGGGCAGCATGTGTCTGTTCGGTAAACAACCTCATACGTGGTTGAAGTTGCGGCGCTGTGCGGTCGCAGTGTGTGCCCTTTACCTTCAGCCGACAAAGCGCTGACGCGTGCAAAAGCTCTTTGAACCGTTCCTGTCGAATCTTGTTGTCGTTTGGAGGCGTCTCAATGTGGTTATGTTTACGTATGACACAGTGGTATTTCTGGAATGTTTTCCCAGCCTCACTCTTCCTGTGGGATTCAAACAAAAAAAAAGAAACGCGTGTGTAGTTTTACACCTGCAGATGAAGTTGTCTTAGGTCATTGCCGTCTGTGAGATTATGAGCACAACATACACCAAAAGCTGAAGATTATTTGAGCGGAGACATGCCTTCAGTCACAGAGTGAGTGTGAGGCTCAGATTGTTTCACGCGTGCAGCCTTTAATTACTGATCTTCTGTGGTCTGAAGCCACATCTAGGATCGGCATCTGCCTGGATTACCACAGTGGTGTAATAAGCTGCCTTTCTTTGGAGGCAAAATGTGTTTACTGCCAGCTTGCGTCAAACACACCCGTAAATCATCTGCAGGAGGAGTCTCTTTCCTCCTCCTCCTCCTCCTCCTCCTCAATGACCGCTTCTATAGATTTTTGTCCTCAGAAATGAACAGTGCACTACACGTATACACGCTGCAGCCAAACACAAACATACTCCAGTTATTCCTGGAAGAATGCCCCCCCCCCCCCCCACACGCTACAAATAATCGTCTGGTTTGAAGGATCGGTGACGCATGTTTGTGGTTTACGGCCTCACTCAAAGGTCGCAGGCCACACGTCGCTTCCAGGAACCGCGGCATACTGACCCCCTCATACCAGGGGCTCTTCTGTGGGAAGACACCCTCACGCCCTGTAAGACACAATAGGAGGTTCCAGCACCGACCTTGACCACAGGCTCTTAAGTGTGAGAACTGCATCGTGCTGTATTTTCAAATGGCTCCCAGGTGTCACTACTGCCGACTTCCGGCAAACTCAAAGGGCATCAACAGGAACTCCTCGGTATCAGTCTCAGTTTTTGCAGATGTTCCTTGATAAATCAATCACGCTGCTTCTATTGCAGTGGGCTGTGTGTTTTTTTGGTTTCAGGATTACGCAGTTTACGATCACTTGTGGAGATCGTGACTCATTTCATCAGACATTAAAGTTCATGGGGCGTAATTTCCCAAGAAACGGCTGATATTAGTCACTGAATATCGCCAACAGGAAAGGGAAGGCAGCGTTGGCCTGTGCAATCACATCTGCTCCCCAATGCCAAGGAAGTGTTGGGAAAAAGTGAGCGTGTGTGTGGCGAGGACAACAACATGTTCTGTGCTGTTAGATACTGATATCTGTTGCTCTGCATTGTGACTGCAACTGTCTCTATTCGGTTGTGTCAGCCGGTCTTTGTTGTCTCAGCTGCAACTAGTACAAAACCCTGCAGCTCTGTTTTTTTTTTTTTTAACGGGCACAATCAAGCGAGACCTCATTTCATCTGTTCTGGCTTCCATACACCGGCTCCCGGTTCATTTAAGGATTTTATTGAACGGTTCAGTGCCTCTGTTACCTCTATGATTGTTTAACTTTGCAGTCACGTGATCATTTAAACAGTGAACAGTTAAACATCAGGACCTCACCAGCTTTGGACACTTTAAAAACTCAACTCAAACCCATTTGTACTCTCTGGCTTTAAAATGGGTCGAGACTTTAATTTGTGTGGTTTCATCTCATTTCACAGTTTTTCAACAATTGGAGAGGGTCATGTTGTAGAAAATTATGTGAAGTTTGATACCTTTTTGTGATTTTTTATTTTTTTTTTAATTCAGTTTGAATACACATGTTTTGCTAAATGGAACAGCAGTATGGTGAATTTTGTGTGTGTGTTTGTAACGAGAACAAGTCAAACATCAAAATTGTTGTGTCGAGTTCCCTCCTGGGCCCTGATTTGTGGCATCTTGTCCTGATTTAACAGGAGTCATTCTCCCGCTTTGCTCAGAGTTCTCTGGAATGTTTGTGTTGGGGAACGTGATTTTTCTCCTCCGAGGGATGTTTATGTGAAACAAGTGGGAAACAAAATAAAGTGTGGACCATGCGACTGGACTGGGCCCGGTTGTGTTTATGAGAAACGCTCATCCGTCTCCATTAAGTCAACATCTCTGTTCAGTCCCTGGTTTGTCTTGTGTTGGGATGGATGATAAGACGGAGGCCGGAGAAGAAGAAGAACAGAGCCTGAGATTGTGCCGATAAAACCAAGACAGTCCTCGTGTGCTCTTTTAGAATCTGGCTACACATGTGATGTATATGTAAAACTCGTACTAAATAGAATCTGGATTGTTTTCCCTTGGACTTACCTCAGCATCAGATGCAGAACCACTGCCTCTCTTGTTATGCGGTGTATTGAGCAACCACCCTGGGGTGAGATATATTTCTGTCTGGCTGACAGGCAGCTGACGTTAATTATTGCCCTCCTCTCAGTGCTGGCAGCGTAGTGTGAGAATCCGATTTAAAGCTGCTGGACCTTTTGGTTTAAGGTGGAGCAGTCCGTTTAGTGTTCAGACAATAAAATGCTCTGTGTGTGTCTAAAAGGATTGTTGCCGCGCCAAGGAGGTTCGGTTTTCATCTGTGTTTGTCTGTTAGTTGACAGGATTACACAAAAAACGACCGCATTTCTCACCATGAAGCTGATTGGAAAGATGTGGTGTGGGTCAGGGAACAACCCAATAAATGTTGTTGCGGATCCAGGATTTTTTTCCAATTTCAGCATTTTCATTGATTTCTCAGAGAGTAAATCATTGAGAGAGGAGAGTGAATGCAATTTGGTGCAGATCCAAAAAACATCTGGATCTGGTGAATTAAAACGTGGTTTCATAAGGAGACTGCCGGGCCTTGGTAGAGGTATAGTATGTCCATTCTAGTTTTCCTTATCGATGAATCTACCAATTATATTAATTTAGCTATAATTTGTTAAGGCTATGAGTTGTGATATGTTGGCGGCAGTGGCTCAGAATACAGAGTGGGATGTCTGCTAACCAAAAGGTTGGCGGCCTCCCCCAGCCAGTGTGCCAGAGTGTCCTTAAGCAAGAGCCAGAGCCCTGAATTGCCCCTGACGGCTGTGGCAGTGATGTGTGATAGATAAAGTGCTGCACATAGATGCACTGTAAATCACTGAGTGGTCATAAAGACTAGAGAAGTGTTATATAAATACAGAGCATTTAGAGAACCAATGTGATTGTGTGCTGTTAAACTATATAAACTATAATAAATGGTGAATAAAAGCAGCATAGTCTCAATTTTTGACATTTGCTTTCAATCGTGCAGTCATGAACAAAATCAGGAATGCAGTATGCCTGTGGTTTGCCCTACATATATTGAATCAATTATACATTTAGAAATTCTACTCATCGCTTTTAAATCCAGTCTTTAAAACTACATCACAGACATGTTAACCTGCTGTGGGTTAATTCACATTCACTTAAACCTGTGAGTGGAGCTCTGCTGGTTATTTACAGATCACAGTTGGGGACAAAGTGTGACTGGGCCCGGAAACTTTGGAGGAATTAACCTACTGAGAGGCAACATCCTTAGTGCATTTTAAATTATCATAAAACATTGATGAATACTTCACATATGTAACTTCATTTTAGTCCCGTCTGTTTTATTGATGATTATCTTCCTCTTGTTTCTTCATCTGTTCTTTTTCTTTCTGTTAAGCACTGTACCTTTTGGTCAAAGGGCTACATGAATAAAGTTTATTATTGCATTAATTATAAATGAGGTACATATCAATTTAGCTGAGCTTGTTTACTATATTTTAGCCGTTAAGTTGTAAATTCCTGTGGCGCACACTTTCTTTTAAATCAGAAGAGTTGAACTGACGGACTCTTCCTGCCTTTTAATGAGGAGTAAACGCAGGGTCTGGGTGACGTGCGAGACGGCCCTGGGGGTGAGGGGTTAAACAGGACTGTTGTGCCTATCAGGTAACCGTTACCAGGGGCAGCCACTCCAAGCATTTAGTGGGAGGAGGTGTATTTCTCCACGCTCCTCCCACAGCTCTAGTTATGACCTATAGAAACGACGCTGGGTGTAAACTACAACTGTTAGGTTCCCTCCCATACTATAACTGAAACCACAATGGGGAATGTACACACACTCACACACACACACACAAAAACACAATCACTCCCACACTCTCAGTCTCAGTCATGCAAGTCGCTGTAGTCAGTGCTGCTTCCTGTTTTTCACTAGTTCCGTCTTCTCCCGTGCCGTGTTTGCACGGACCGGGCTGAGGAGGAAGTCCTGAAAAAAGATTGCCTGTAAGAACCACGAAACGAGCAGAGAGAGGAGCCACTCAGCGTTTCCCCCCCCCCCAGGGGTTATCTGCCATTAGCCATGAGGGATTTCCAAGATGGTGTTGAGGCGAGCAGGGCGAAACATACCTTTTGAAAGGAGAGGAGCGACGCGGTCGGTGTAAGCAAACTGCAAAGTGTATGAGGGGAAGAGCTCCAACCAGACAAACCAGATTCCTCCCCATGGATATTGGAGGGAAGCCCTGCCCTGACGCCTCAGACACTGTTGACGAGTAGCCGTCAAACTCGAAACACTCTCTCTCTCTCTCTCTCTCTCTCACACAAACAAACACACACCAGGTGGGGGGAGAGTGAGGAGAGGAGAGGGGTTGAAGGATGGAAGCACTGAGAGAGTCTTTTCTCCATTTGACTTTTCAGATGTCATCATACAAAAGAGCCACGTTGGACGAGGAGGACCTGGTGGACTCCACAGCCGACGACATCTACCCTTCATCTCCCCTGCAGGTAATCATGCACAAAACACCTTGTGCAAAAAATACACAGAACCTGTAATTCCACATTACTCAGGAAAGAATTATAGACGCTTTCACGCCGTACGTGTGCCAACGTCAAAATCTACTTAGAAAGATGGTTTTACTGCAGATGATCATCTTTTAATGGGGTTTTCGTCTGTTGTCTCATGCTTCTGATACGATGCTCACTCGTCCCTCTGTCTCCTGTGTCTGGAGGACGATGACATATTTCTTTGGAGGCCTGAATTTCAGTTCATGTGCTAAGCAGATGCTTCAGGTTGCACTGATGTGAGGATGCTGTATATTCTGTATTGACAAAATGTACGTTATGGGATATGAGATGTAAATTATCATTTTACATTCAGAAAACCTCGTTGAGATTTAGATCTCTTTTTAAAGGACGGGCCTAGCAATCAATTAAATGTCCACGTCATCATAACAAGATAGATCAGTCACACCGAGCTGCCTTTTACGCCGACAGACACTGATTAAATCCTGTTAATCTTAAACCCGTGTGTCGGTTACGATTAATGAGGATTTAATCAAATTTTAATCCTGAGATTGTAGATTATTTGCTAAAATGGATCATGAGGATTTTGGAACTGAATCCCTGTTGTCAAACAGCGCAATGTTCACAAAGCATATTGTATCATAAGTATTGAGTCACACCTGGATTTTCTGTTTCTTACTTCTGGGTTTAAAGATGACATGACTAAGCAGTGTTCTCTGGGCCACTCTTTAAAATCTCTTTTAAAGGATTGAAAGGTCTTTTATAGACTATAAGGGGCATTAAAGTTTCAGGAGGTTGAATGAAGGAGATGTTTAACTGCAGTCAGATTCAGTCCTCCTTATTTGGATCAGAGCTCAGAGAAAGTGCCTGAATTCAAGACACTGCCACGATTCTGCCTTCGTCATATCTCAACCATGCATTGGTTGGTGGTAGTTGCAGGTTTCTAGCTCTATTTGAAACCGTGTAGCAGCTGAAAGAAAATCTACTTCCCAACTTGGACAGTTTACTAAATCCCCTAAATGTGTTTGATCCATGACGTACTCCCTTGGAAAATCTGTAAAAAAAAAACATATCTGACAATGTTACAGAAAATGTCTGGATCCCACAGCAAAATGTAGTGGGTTCTTTCTTGGCCTATGTTGCATCCTTCAAAGTTTGGTGGTCCTGGTCCAAAGTCCGTCCTGCAGTTTTTGCGTAATCCTGCTGAAGAACAAACAAACTACTGGACAGGGGTGAAAACTTGGCCAGTGAGGATTCACTAAATTCAAAACGTTTAGCTCCAAACCAACCGAACACACCAAGCTCAAGAGATTAAGAAGCCACTGGGGCTCACAGCAGTAAATCCGATCCTTATACATACACTCCTCAAGGCTTAATCAACCCCCACAAGATGTATGTGAGGTTCGATCTGGCCTTTATTTACACTTTAAGTGGTAAGTGGTGCCCTGTGAAGGATTTGTGAGTGGCATGCTGGACTAATTCCTTTAGGAAATAAATTACCTTGGCAGCTTTCACTGAAAGAGAAACCGTCACCAGAAAACATGGAGGAGCAGCGTTTGCTGTTATGAGGTTGGCTGCACCAATCATTCCATCAACAACAAAATAAGTCCATTCATTTACCACAAAGACAGGAAGTTCCTCCAACTTCTAAATTCTTCTTCTGGGGAATGTTTCGTTAAAACCTTTTTTATCTGGAGTCGACTGGTGGTTTGGTTTGTTGTCCTCGTTTGACTCTGTCGACTTCCTCCTCACTTTTTCGGCCACAAAATCAGACACGGTTCAGCAGGATTATCGTGTCGATTTCTCAATCTGGGGCAGAGGGAAACTTCTCATTATGACTTTGTGTTGAACTAGTGGAGAGGGAACAATAGGGAAAATGCCTCTCAGTGTAGGAGGGTTGAAAAGGTCGCTGAGCTTTGAAACCAAATCTGTCATCAGATCCTGAAAGAAGCTGTTTGAACTCCACACAGTATTTTCCACACTGCATTAGTCCAGCACGGTGACATTATTAAGTGTCTATGTTTGCGTATCTTAAAGTAGAGTTCTAAGTCATTTTATGCCTGTTAATCTATTTTAAATTGTCATATTTGACTTTTTAAATGAAGCGCTTCAAGGTTTTTTTATCCTCTATTTGTTTGTGCAGGTGAATCTGCTGAATGGCCGCGGCCCCATGTGTTGTCAGGACCGGACCAAGAGCGAGAAGCGGGTGCTGTTCCTAGTGTGCGTCGTGACTCTGGGCCTTTTCATATCTCTCATCACAACTGGGGTCTTCTACAAACAGAGTGAGTCTGAGGTTCTATTCAAACTCTGGGATGCTGTGGAATACACTGGAAATACACCTGCGTTTTCTGTGAGGTGGGCTGACAAGGTGACTCCTGATTGAACTCCAGCTCGACCAATTACAAGCTCAAGCAAATACACAATTACCTGATTATTTAAGTTGTATTAATATTGAAAGTATCACGGTTCCAAATTGCTTCCTTGGGCCGATAACGTGAAAGATGAACAGTCCGGAATATCGGAATCGGCAAAGTCAGTATCGGTCGGGCTGTAGATCAAACTGCTATTTATTCTGATTTCTTTTTATTTATTGAATATGTTGTCAACCACCTTCCCAAAAACCAGAACAATTGACAATAAAAAAAAAATCCCACACACTAAACGGAGGAGGGCTTAGAGAAAGGAGTTCAGCAGTTCCCGAAATATGAGCTTTTGTTTTTTTCTTGCTCAGAGTCGGATTAGAAAATTGATACCAGTCCCATATTTGAAGCTGCAGCCAGGAAAGGGTTAGCTTAGCTTAGCTTAGTAGAAACAGGAGGAGACAGTTAGCCTCGGCTTTCCCCCACTGTTTTACAAGAGGTGTGTGCTGGACTATTTAATTGCCAGTGAACTGCTCTTTGTAGACTTTCTTGTTTGTGCAGATGAAACAAACAGGATGTCCTTTGTTAATCAGTGAGCATTAGAGGTGTGGATTTTATTAACAGCCAGACTATTTGTGCCAAGATAATCAGGTGGTGGCTTCATATTTATCTTGTAAATATTAATACAGTATATGCACCGTATTATTTCTTCTAAAGCCACACCTTTAGCTCAGCCTGCGAAAAACAACTCTAAATCGCTCCTCTGAGCTTCTTCATTATGGGGAAAAAGTGCTTGTGGATTTGCCATCAACGGTTGGGCTTCCTCAGATTCACCATGGGAAACCTAATGCCACTTCCTCCCATTCAGAGCCGCATGTCAGGATCACACTTTGAAATAATAAAAGGAACAAGGATGATGTCTCCTCCGGGTACTAATCTCATCACTGCTTGTTTCTGTGTCTCCGTCTTTGTCTGATCGCCTTATAGGGGCAGGAGGTGAAAGTCTTTACAGTGAGTCAAATATTAATCGTGAGCTGTTCTGCTCCGTGACGACCGGCCCTTGCACTTCTCTAAACACTGGCATTTTTCTAAAGCTCTTCTTGTTCTCTAGCTTTTTTGTGTTTAGACTTTAAAGTATAACAGACCAGCCAGAAAGCATCTGGTCGTGTCCTCTGAAAATGTTTCTAGAGAGCAAACAAAATATCTATTCCCGGAAAATGTGTGTTTTTGGAGGTCACATGCAGGCACAGACACAAGCAGAGGAGCAATGACGTTTATCTGAAAGTGATTAACCTGAAGTCTTCCAGGCTCCTTCACCCTCATCTGTTCATGTGGTCTCTATTTATTTATCAGTCGGAGACAGTCAATTTTCTACATGGAGAAATATTCCCTGCAGGTTGTATATCTTGGCTTTTTACCGCCTCTGAAGTAATCATTTGTGGATGGTCTGAAAGCCTGCATGAATACTTGGATGTCCAAAATGAAATATTCTCAGATTATTCACAGTTGTTTTGGGGCTGGAGCAAAGCTGCAGGGCCTTTTAAAACCACGAACTTCACTCACTGACTGATGAAGTTAAATTCCAACAAAATGTGTCAGATCCTTTTTAGAGACCTTTTCAGAAAAGCACCTTGTATCACTTCCCATGAATGAAAAAAAGTCTCCTCTATTGTCCCTGCAATAAGTGTGATTTCTCTCTGTGGGCACACCATTCTGTGTTGACTGACATGGATGTTAATGACTTTTTCATTGGGTTGCTTGGTGGTGGTTAGTGGTAAATTTTCTTTAAATCTACTTTTGGACAGCTCACCCTGGCTTGTGCCTAACAGAGCCGTGCGTTACTGTGGCCAGTACAGTGATGGGAGCCCTGGATCGATCCGTGGACCCCTGCCATGACTTCTACAACTTTGCCTGTGGGGGCTGGATGAAGAACAACCCCCTCCCCCAGGGCAAGTCCCGCTGGGGACCTTTCACCAACCTCTGGGAGCACAACATGCTTGTAATGAAGCAACTATTGGGTAAAGGCACTTGTCTGAATTCTGCTCCGTGGCCTCAGCTGCCTTTGGGCAGTTGCCTGGGGAAACGCCTTGTTTTTCATTCACACCCAATTTATTATCTATCTTTATTTAATCAGAAAACCCGACAATGAAAAGTCTGAGTCAGGCTGAGGGAAAGGCCCAGCGATATTATCAGGCCTGCATGAATGAGGCCAAGATCGAGGAATTGGGAGCTAAACCACTACAGGAGCTAATCAGCCAGGTATGCTTAGTTCCCAAAGCTGTCGCAGTCATCATTTCAATCCCTTTTCATTTTATTCAGAATAATGAATTTCCTTGCATGCGGGTGACTCTTGAGTGTCTGATTAATCCCTGTCTGTCTTAGATTGGGGGATGGGCCCTGACAGAACCCTGGGACAAGAACAACTTCGATGAAGTTTTGCAAATGGTGTCAGGCAATTACCGGACGTCACCTTTCTTCACTGTGTTTGTCAGCACCGACTCGAAAAACTCCAACAGTAACATCATCCAGGTGAGCGGGTCAACCGGGGGCATGTTTTTATCTTTGCTGAGACCCTGTAGCCTGCAGGCCTGGAAACAGGGATGAAGCCAGAGGCTGTTTGTGAGCTAAAAGTCATTGGATGTTTCTCTTGACTCCAGGTGGATCAGTCCAGCCTGGGACTTCCTTCACGGGATTACTACCTCAACAAAACAGCAAATGAAAAGGTACTGTGCACAAATTGTTTACAGTGTTACGCTAGACGTTAGACTGAGTTGGACAGAGTTTGAGAACTAATCCAGATGTTCTCTGTAATGAAAATCATATCCAGTGGCTCATTGCTCATTTAGAGAGAGTCTGGAAATATTAAAAGTGAAATATTTCAGCTTCGGGCGAAAAAAGAAAACAAAAAACTCTGCATAGTTGTGCTTGTATTTGCATAGTTTAGGATTACTGACCTAATTTGATTTTATAAACCACTGAAACGACCCTCGTCTTCCCAACCTCCCCCATCTCCGCCTCGCTTCCTTTGCAGTATCTGACAGCATACCTCAACTTCTTAGTGGAGTTAGGGGTTCTTCTGGGAGGCACCAAGGAAACGTCTCAGGCAGTGATGACGGAGATTGTGGACTTTGAAACATCTCTGGCCAACATCACGGTCCCGCAGGAGGAGAGGCGTGATGAAGAGCTCATCTACCACAAGATGGAGGCCAAGGATCTGTCGGTGAGTTTCTTAATGAATCGACAGAAATGGCACACAGTTTTTAAGAAAGTGATTTTCTACAAATCACGACTCTTAAGCCGTTTTCAGACATGAACTCTGGGTATTTTATCGAAGTTTGCTGATATATCGATATTGGAACATATGAAGAACGCAGCAGTTGATTGTCTGGGTCAGACGTGTTCAAAACAACAAAACTGTACATGTTTGTGTTCAGACCTTTTCCACCATGACTCTGTGTGTGTTTTGTCTATGTCTGTAGACGCTGGCCCCTGCAGTGAACTGGATGCCGTACCTCAGAGAAGTGTTTTCTCCAGTGCCGCTCAACGACTCGGAGCCCGTGGTTGTTTACTGCCAAGGAGTACCTCCAGGAAGTCTCTAAGCTCATAGAGAAAACAAATAAAAGGTCAGACGATCAGCCATGCCTCAGAGTTTTTCCATTGACGTGTGAAAAACAGCGAAGCTACCAAATGTGTGTTTACTCCAATTTATAATGATGTAGTTAAACTGGAATGAAGGAGCTAAACTATAAACTATAAACTGTGTATGTACAAGTACGAACCCTTCTACAAGCATTCAGGCAGTATTGAAGCAACCAGCGAAAAAAAAATCAATGTGATATTTTCTTTGCAGCCTCCTCAACAATTACATGATCATGAAGGTGGTGAGGAAGATGGTTTCCATTTTGGACCAAAAGTTCCAGGATGCTGAGCAGCGCTTCCTCGAGGTCATGTACGGAACCAAAAAGGTAAAAGATGAAGATTCAGGCCTTTTTTTCAAAAACACTTTGACCCAACGTGACACACGTGGATTAAAGGGATGGGATTAAGCAGTGATAAAAGTAATCCTCTGTACATGTTTGACCTGCAGGCAGATTCTCATCCTGATAATGTATTTTTAGTTTCCGTTTGCGAACTGATTGCGAGTATCTCAGTCGCTGCTTTGTCGTTGTTTTACGATCATGTTTATTGGAGTTGCTACACAGCAAAGAAAATGAGGTGAATAACTCTAAAAAGTCCTTTTAACCCTGGTACAAGTGGGATTTCAGCGGCCCAGTACTGTCAGAGGAAGTGGGCCAGAGCCCAACAGCTGGGTTTGCACAGCTTTTCTCCTGAACTCTTGTTCTTTTGTGTGATGCTCGGCAGAGGATTCATTTCGGCTAAATGAAAACTGGCACAGAAAGGGAAGTGGAGACCTTTCCCCTCCACTGTGAAGAGATTTCTCAAGAACTGTAAATCATTGGACATTTTATGTCGGTTCTCTGCAGAAAACTGACTCATTCAACTTTGTGTGAGCAAAACAACCTGGTTTTCTGAATTGGGTCCAGAGGTTTTAAAGAGAATGTGATTCAGCCAGAGAAACTTAATTTATTGGTCTATTGATAATAATTAATCCAAAGACTCTATATGAAAGAATGGAGGGAAACATTACAAACTGAAAAGTAATTTAATTAATTCAAAAGAATTTGTACAGATCCTTTCCTCGCACTGTGATTAAAAAAAAAAAGAAAAAAGGTCCAACTAAAAATTGATGACATGATGACACTATATGTATCACCAACAGTTTATAATATTAGTGAATGAATGATACATTTTTTAATTATGTAATGGTGATATTGGCCGGTATAAATTTTCACCGACATATCGGTATCAGCATATTTGCAGAAAACTGTCTCTTA
Organism: Verasper variegatus; assembly: GCA_026259375.1. Taxonomy (NCBI): domain Eukaryota; kingdom Metazoa; phylum Chordata; class Actinopteri; order Pleuronectiformes; family Pleuronectidae; genus Verasper; species Verasper variegatus. The sequence continues at coordinate 23,077,966 of CM048040.1, read as the reverse complement.
CACAATTAACAATGCAGAAAAGATTATGCTTCATGTTTAAATGATTACGTTTATTTTCCTAAATGATTAAAACAAGTCTTTCTCAGTTTTATATAATTGGTTGTGTTTTCTTTTTATTATTTAGAATAAAATTTAAGGTTAAACTATAAAACCTCCATAAATAGTTTTTCATGTGTGTTAGTGAGTAATTACCTCTCGTTGTATCCAACCCTGAGGATAATTTGGACCTTACATACTCGGGTTTAGTGATTTTGGCAAATACTCCAACAAGTAGCTTGCAATGGAGTGTAATTTTCTGGCATTCAAGATATTTTTAAAAAACGCAGGAACGTCTTTCCAGGAACGGTGACCTGTTTTCTTTAGGAAACTCACCGACCTCTCTGTGAACAGCTCTAATTGGAACGACTCCTTGTAAGACCAGAGTGTTTTTGGACGGAGATGTTACCGTTGAATTTTTTCCCAGTGCGGTGAGCACCACGAACAGAACTCAGTTCAGCTGTGCTGTATTGGAGGCAGATGTCTCAAATCCACAGTAAATCAAAACAGTGTGTGCTGCCGGTCGCCACCACATCACAGGTTGTGTAGCGGAGTTTGTACATTTGGTGAATTGACCCTTTAATTAGCAAACAAGGTTGTTTATCCACTAAAACCTGTGAGAAGGGAGAAATGTGTTGACTCTGCAGCAAGAAAAACTGATTTATTTCTTTGACTGTGGAGGCTCCAGTGACTCCAGCTCTTATCTGAGCAAGATCCTGTTTCCTCTGCCTTGTTTTTCACTGGGTTCAAGCTGTAATAACAAGTCCCTTACTTGCTGTGTGTCTCTTTTGTGTATCTGTTCAACGTGAGAGTGTGACACTGTCTCTTTTTCCATCTGTGCCTATGTGTCCAAGCACATTTTATAACTTTGCCTGCTCAGAATACTCCTTGTTTCCTCACGGCGACCTTGTTCCTTTTTGTCTGCGTTTACATGCAGCTCTATTTGTCCTTGTCCTTCCCTTCACCTGATAATGACTTTGCCATATAGGGACTTTTACATCCCCACAGAAAGTGACAGAGCGGGTTGAACGTGAGGTTTTGATTCCGTCAAGATGTGAAATCGTTGTTTTAAGATGGAGACATGTTTGTGTGTGTGTTGACTGTATGTTTATATCTTTCTACATTTGAGATTACAAGAAAAGGCTCTTGAAAACAGATAAATCTTTGTCCAGAATGATTAATTTGATCACAAAAATCACATAACACCATAAAAGCACAAGTTGATTTTGACTTTTGCTGATTTATAATCAAATCAAAGTGCTTTGCTAGTCTTGTTTGGTGTTTGAGGCTCAAGGCTGTCACAGAACAGCTCGATAATAAGTTACAGCCCTTCACAAATTAGGATTTTATCTCTTTTTCCCACTGAAATCACTCCTGCGCCATTTGTCTCCTCTTGTCTTCTGTCCTGGTGGCCGTCCCGCTTGCCTCGCTTCAGTTTTGAGTGTAAATTGACCAGGAGTTGGCCTCTGGCTTGTCCTGTTGTTGCTTTTTTATTTACCAAAAAAACACAGCACTTGTTCCTTTCGGCAGGAACACTGTGTCTCTCAGGCTGCTGAGGGATAACAGCTCACTGTTGCTTCACAGAGGTCATGAATTTCTCAAGATCGCAACTGTTTTCTTTGTTACTTGAATCCTCTGAACAATGGATCACTGGGATTTCTCAGGCTTCATTGGGTTTAGGCCTATTAAAATATCATACTTTAACAGAGGCAGTTCAATGTATTGTATAAATCACAAAAGCCCAAATCTGACAAAAGACCAGTAAATACAAACTAATAAACACTTTGAAATAGAGCAGTGGTTTCACAGAATGGACAGTTTGTTCTTGTCAAACACAAATGTCGTAGGTTCGTATTTGCATATAGAGCAGGAAGTGAGATCAGATCACATGTGGTCACAGGAGACACATTCAGGAGGCATTTTAATGTCCGGTATGAACAGATGAACTCAGAGCTGTCTTCCTGTGATGTGACCGCTCAGAACAGATGTGGATACCAGGTCTGAACGAGGCCTGTTCTCTCCACAGCTCAGTGCAACAAGTCCTGTTAAGTTCATTGGACTTCATGTCACGATCTTTGTGGGAAATCTAGGAAGTGACTAATTGCCGCAGAAAACAGGGGTTGAACAAAGTGTGACACACTGGAAAAAAAAAACACATTTTAATCAGATTGATGATTTCATGAGGATGTATTCATGTCTTTCATTCTGATGTTGCAGAGCTGCACTCCTCGCTGGAAGCTGTGCGTCAGCGACACCGACATCGCCCTGGGCTTTGCTCTCGGAGCCATGTTCGTCAAAGACACCTTTGCTGAAGAGAGTAAAGCCATTGTAAGTCCCTCTCTCTCACATCGGCCTCCTGCTGTGTGAGATGATGCGCTTTTTCTGACTTTCCTTTGTGTCCTCTGTGCTTCAGGCTGAAGACATGGTCGCAGACATTAAATGGGCGTTTGAGGACAGCCTGAAGGATGTGGGCTGGATGGACCCGGAAACAAAAAAAGCAGCCAAAGAAAAGGTGGGTGAAAGATCCTGCAGTGTGTCTTCTGTGTGAATCACACTTAAGACCTGAGTGTTGGAGAGACAGGGACGCACTCTGAGAGCAGCAACACCAGAAATGACCTCAGAACAATACTTAAACTTTTGATGAAGGAGCTGAAGAAAAAACACTTAATTGTAGAAAATACTGGTTAAGGGACGTCTCTAAACCTGAATATTTGTAATTGTTAGAAAGAAAGCTACAGACCAAAGCTAGCTGACAGCATGGAACTATTTTAATTGACTCCTCTTAATAACTGGAACAAGTGTGACGGAGGATCACCAGTCTGTGGGTCCAGGATGACACAGAGAGCAGAGGGAGGGGCCTCAGGAGGCAGCTACAATTCCTGAGACCTCCTAATTCCCCATGCGCTCCTGTTGTCAGCCCACATCCCACAGACAGACCCTCTCAACCACACCCCGGCCTCTTACCCCTCAGCCTCTGGTTGGGAAAGTGACTGTGGGAAAGTTTGTTGGCTCATCTCATGCAGAGACCTCCTCCCAGCCAAGCCAGAGGCGTAGGTGGTGTTTCTGATGGAAGTTTGCAGAGACGTGTTCAAGCACTGGACATTTGTTAGAGCTGCTTCAATGAGACTTTATTGGCCGTCCCCAGATCAGCTTTGTGAGAACCTGCACCAAGACACAAACCCCAGAAGACTACGCTGGTAGCCGAGTCATGACTTATTAGAACCAATCAGGATGAGAGAGAAAGCGTTTCTGTCCCAACTATACCAAACACCAAACCAAACCAAAATTATTCCATGCGTGAGTTGTGCAATTTAAATGATCAATATCAATTCCTGACATTTTTAATGGCTGTGACAGATCATAGAGACAAGGAAAGAGAAAACCTTCTTAGAAAGAAAATAGACTCAACCAAGACCTGTATGCAGAATGTACACAGCCAGTAAAGAATACAATACAGCACTGCCACCTGGTGTGAAAATGTGTATTTTACAGCTTTTCAAATGTTTTCCTTCACAGGCAGACGCAATATACAACATGGTGGGATATCCAGACTTCATCATGAACGCCACGAAGCTGGACAAAGTGTTCAATGATGTAGGTAAACGTGGAACCGTTGGGTCCGTCACTTTTATTTGATCACATAATAAAACCCTGAGTATTTCTATCCGCTCTCTTTCAGTTTGAGGTGGTGTCAGAACTCTACTTTCAAAATGTCATGCAGTACTACAACTTCTCAGCCAGAGTGACGGCCGACCAGCTGAGGAAAACCCCCAACAGAAACCAGTGAGTGGCTTGTCCTGCCAGAAAGAAGGTCGCACGCTCGGCCTGGGAGACACATTCCCATTATACTGACTCAGCAGAGCGCCGCTTCCATCCACAAATGTTCCCAGGAAACCAACTTCTGTCCGCTGAACTGATCCTGGTCTCTAATTAGGCTGCGGGGGAGGGAGTGGGCAGATCAGGGCCCGCCCCTCCATGCCCTCCAAACTGATCTGTCAGCCTGGCACAATCGATATTCTTAATTTGTAGTGACCTTGTTGTCCGCCTCATGCTGTGGCTCTATCTGTGTCTGCAGGTGGAGCATGACCCCGCCGACTGTGAATGCATATTACAACCCGACCAAGAACGAGATGGTTCTGCCTGCAGGGATTCTCCGGGCTCCGTTCTACAGTCCATCCTGGCCCAAGTAGGTCTCATACATTGTCATAAGAGATTGTGCCCATGTAGATAAATAGCTGTTTTCAGACATGAACTTTGGAAAATGTCCAGGTCAGACACGTTCACATCCACGGGAAAATGTCTGGAGCACTGGAGCCTGTGGAGAACATGCAGAAGGCAGGACATGACGTATTAATTCCGTAGTTTGGTGCATGTCTGAAAGCAGCTTATGTGAGATTCAGATGTGCTGGGGGCTTCCAGTTAAAGTAACTTGCTGCAGCTTCACATTGACTGGACAGAGTCTCAGTCTGTATCAGTTATCATGTCTCACTCATCTGCTTTTACAAACTTGCAGTCTATACACACAGATGTCACAGATGTCTCTTTCGTTATCCAGGGCTCTTAACTTTGGTGGAATAGGCGTAGTCATGGGACATGAGCTCACGCATGCTTTTGATGACCAAGGTTGGTACATTTAAATATTATTCTAAAATAAATGTAATGATATAAAATAGTCTTGAAACACAAGCTTGGCAGAGAACAGAGTTACATGTCACTGTTCCATTCAAACAGGGAGGGAATACGACAAGGATGGGAACCTGCGTCCCTGGTGGAAGAACTCCTCCGTGGAGGCGTTCAAGAAGCAGACTCAGTGCATGGTGGAGCAGTACGGAAACTACACCATCAACAAGGAGCCTCTGAATGGAAAACAAACCCTGGGAGAGAACATTGCTGACAATGGTGGACTCAAAGCTGCCTACAAGGTCTGATGTCCAGGAAGTAGAATTCACCTCAAATTTTATGGCGTTACCTCTTTGTCACCTAAGGCAACTTTGTTGGATTTTTACGAGGTCACGAAACTATCGCGGCGACCTCGTATTAATCCCCCGCTCCGGTTTATTTGTCAGGGCTGTTGTGTGTCGCATACATGAATCTGTATTGGAAAAAGCAGGTTGTCTGGTTTACAGCAAAGCCTGGAAATGCAACAGGTGGTTACGAGTGGCCTTGTCAGCCTCTGGTTACTCCTTCACAGTGCACACATTCTTTCCATGTATTGAAAGGTCATGGGCTAGAAAGCAGAGGAGCAAATCATATGGAAGTAAAAGCGTTGCACATTAAATGATGCATGTAAACCTGTAGAGGACCTAAAGTGAGTTTTATGTACTCTTTGGTTTATGTGACTGTACAGTTTTCCATGTGCAGAGCAAAAGATTGATGGCATGTGTGTAACATGATCGTTTGTTTCCTGGAAGGCTTATGTGAACTGGATCAAAAAGAACGGAGAGGAGGCCATGCTGCCCGCCCTGGGAATGACCAACCATCAGCTGTTTTTTGTAGGATTTGCACAGGTTTGTACCAATCACGGTATTTTCTTTTTCATTTCATTCTACTGTAGACATCCTCATACTGTATCTGTACTTACAATATCACTAAGGCTCCTCTCTAGACATGTTTTGAGACATGGCAATATTTTTGCTATAATATCTGATGTGCAACAAAAATTAAGAATAAGAATTACACCCCCTAAGCTTCGCTCACTGACAAAAACAAACAAACAATCTATGAATATGCAGATATATTTCTTTTTGGGGAATTTAACTGCTGGACAGAAAATGTCTCCTACTTCATCATGAAGTCCATTCTCTGTGTATTTGTGCTGAATGCTTGTGCAAGATGCACACAGGACTGTGAATGACTCTAAACTAACTGTTGTTTGCAAAGTCCTCATTGCTCCTGTACACACATTATACAGTGGATTTAAGGTCAACAAGCGAGTGTGAAATCAGCGTTCTAGTGTCAAAACGTTGCGCATAAATCAGTCTGCACATTGAGGCTCAAACGTCACAGTCAAGAAAAAGGGGGGGAAATTAAGTTTAGTAACAGAATAGAAAATTAGCCGAAATTAATGTATCTTTCAGGAAAGTTTCTAAATAAAAATGTCAGAAATCAGGCCAGTTTCTCAACTCTCTCTATAATTCTCAGTAGAAATCAACAGAAGATAATCTTTTCATGTGTTTAATCATTGTCACGTTGCAGGTATGGTGCTCTGTCAGGACACCGGAGAGCTCACACGAGGGCGTGATCACTGATCCACACAGTCCGTCAAGATTCCGAGTCATCGGCACCGTCTCCAATTCACATGAGTTCTCGAAGCACTTTGGCTGCAAAGTCAATGATCCCATGAACCCTAAACACAAGTGTGAGCTCTGGTGATACCTCACCGCTTGCTGCTGTTTATCACCGAGGAGTGAACAGACGTTTGTGGGGGAGAACAGCTATTTTAATAGCTTGATACTGACAAGGTCTCTCTGGACAAGGAGCACGAGAACCACTGAAACTCCTGGTGTTGTCGCCACTATGAGGCTCCTTATCTGCACAAACTGTGCCTGCTCTGTACGGAGGATTTCAATCTTCGATGCTTCTCCTCAAGCACTGCTTGTATAGCAAACCGCTCTCCATGACTTCTGAAATCTGATCTGGATATAAATGTGCTTTTAGAACACTGGAAACCCAGTAGATAGTTGCAGAAAGCAGGGGAACCACTGTCAAACAGCTTGTTTGTCACATAGTGATGAATGAGCAACGTGACGTTTCTTTCTCTTGTTACTCGTCGGATCTGCTACGGTTTTATTGTTATTGTATTTTATTAATGGTGATATTCTTTACGTGACAGTGAACCAGGAAGCTGCAAGATTTTTAAATGTGGTGGAAGATGAAAATCTGGTTCACACCCGGTATTTTAAAGATTTAAAGCCGTTCATTAAGAATTGTTTTTTAAATACATTTTAACAGTGCAGCAACAGTTTGTCTTTGAATCTTTGTAATATTTCATGTTGTACAATCTGGTCAAATTTTATAGAGATTAATTCAGAACTTGGTCATGTAGACTAAGCCATAGCCATGTTTTTATGAGTGAAATATTATTTTGTATAATAAAACCAGTCGTAAAACATCTTGTCTCGTGTCTACATTTTGTTCAATTGATTGAAATCTCCTTCTGACGCACAAACATAGTTTTGCTTCACATGACGTCTGTGAATAACTAATAACCGAGTATATATAGTACATGGGATTGGACTGTACTTCACCAGAGAGCAAACAATAGGTCAGGCCCTGCCTCCAGGATCCAGAGTTTTATTCAGACCATCAGTTTCTGAGTTTCAAATCAGAGGTGTGGGCCAACGTTGATAAAAATCACATGATTCACAACCTAATAAATGTGTGGGCAAATCTGAATAGTGGGTGCTGCAAACTCTGCTCTGAGATAACAGACAGAAGCAGGAGAGTGCATGGTGTATGTCCGCAGAGTTTTCAAAATAAAGATTCAACAAAAATAATTTAGCTGGAAAACAAACTGCTGCCCTTGGAGAACAGTGACAAATCTGAAACTGTGGAAATGTGCTGGAGAAACCCAGTGAAAGTTGTAATAAAATGTGCTGTACGTTTGAAGGAGGAAAACTTTTTTTTTTTAAACATTATCCAAGGCTTCAAAACTAAATTTCAATCATGCAAAACCTTTTCATTAGATTTGAACATTTCAAAGTATCCTTCCTGCAGCCGTTTGCAATATTAATTCTGTCTTTGCAACACAACGCTTCATGTGCAATGTACATATTCTCACACTGCACATATTTATCTTGTTTTTACACACGATTACTTTTTATTCCATTAATATTTCCTGACACTTAAGTATTGCATGTTACTTATTACTTACTGATGCCTATTTTTTACTCATGCTGGGGTAATATTGCAAATTTCCCCATAGTGGGATTAATAAAGGATTGTTTTATCTCATCTCATATGGAGAAGCGTCTCTACTAGATTCTGATAATTACCAGTCTCAAAGGATCAATTAACCAAATCAGGGGTCCTCCTGCAAACTGCAAAGCAACCAAACAGACGGTAGGTGGCGCAGTATACACAGGTCCGTGGAATAGTTTGCTGCAGAGAATCAGACATTAACCAAACCTCTCGGAAATAACTGATTACAACATGTAAAAGCCCCTGAACACTGATAATCACGTATCAATATTTATTTATTATTTATTGATATTTTTCTTTGATTCTCGCTTCATAAAGTTATTCCGTGTATTATTATTATTGTATGTATTTTAAACCTTCCTCCTGGACGTGTTCATCGTTTTGATTACGTTGTGGACAACAATGCAACAACAAAAAGAAAAATATTTTATTTTAAATGGATTTTGCGCGTGAACCCGGTTTTTGAATCTCCGCGGTGGATTCGATTGGATCGAGCCCACCGAGCCGCGCTGTTGGCTGATTAGCCGAGCGATTCCGGAGCTGGCCGAGGATTCCCGAGTCGTCCTGTCCTGCCCGGACTGCTGGAAGCGGCCGCAACGCCATGTTGGCGAAGTCTCTCATCTGTGCGAGAAGGAAAATGATGGAGAACAGACCCGTCGAGAAGAGAAGGTAGATCGCCGACGGAGGCTGAAGACCGCGGCGATTGTTGCGCCCCCCCGACCCGTGAGAGAAGCGAACCGAGCCGGATCCGCGGAGGTTCCGGACGGACGAAGGGAGGCGAAACCTCCCACCGTCCCCATGAGCAGCACCGCTGACCCGAGCAGCGACTTTCCATGAGAAAAGAGACGTTTGTGTTGCTATCCGAGCTTCGCTGTCCCGCTTCGTTAAAGGGATCCGCGGCCTGCTTCGACACACCGCTACGCTTGCCCCATGCCTGCAGGCTAGCCGCCGCTCCTACCAGTATTTATTGAGCTATTGTTTTTATTTGTTTTCATCATTTTTTTTGTTGCAATGAGTTTGCCACCGAAAGTGGTCCCCAAACAAGCCGCTGTCGCAGTGAGCGGACCTGGAAGTGGCCCCTCTCCGTCGAGCCAACTGCGGGCTACCCTGACCTCCGTGTCTCTGCCGCCGGGAGCCCCACAAGCTCCGCAGCCCGGCGCCGTGCCGCCGCCTCAGTATCCTTTCACACGGCCATGGCTTGTGCTTTCAAACATTTCCCCTCATGTGAGTATCCCCACTTTGCTAGTTTTTATTTATTAGCGGGGGGGGTCGGAGCGGTTGGATGCGGGGGATGATGGTTTCGTTCGGGGGGCAGCTGGGAGGGGAGGGGACAATTAGCTAGCTAAGTATGCTAGCATTAGCTCACCGAGCCGGGTGTCAAAGCTAACGGAAATGTCAGCCTGGCTGTCGGTAGTTGTCGCTGCACTTCCCCCCCTCCTGTAGTTTTTATTTGTAATTTTAAACGCGAGTGCCCCTGGAGCCTAACGAGAAAACAAGCATTTATCACAGGTTAGCTCCATCACCGGGAAGCTAAGTGGCTCTCCACACCGGCTGCCGGCTTTGTTCACTTACCGCTGTGGGCTAGCAAGGTACATTAGCCTCTCCAGTGCTAGCATTTGTGCGGCTAGCAAGTGCACAAGTCACCACCGCAGAGCCGGAATGCTCCCAGTCCGTATCAGGGTGATGACCTGGCGCTTGTTAATGGGGGGGCTAATGGTCGCCCGTACAAGACCCAGCTTGTGGGAATCGCCCATTTCACACAACATCAGCTCGTTGGAGGGATGGGGGGTGTTCCCGTGCACCTTGACGGGCCTGTCAGTCCCTGGGCCGGGGAGAGTCTCTCCGGCCCGCATAGCTTAACGTAGAGGAGCTATTAGAAAGTAGCAGGGCAGTTTAATAAGCTGTAGTTACGTTTGCTTTAGTATAAAACATGCAGGAAACCATCATCCGCGCATAAACGTGTTAAAAATGCCTCCTGATGCATCATAACTGTGTTTTTTACACACACACACACACACACACACACACACACACACACACACACACACACACACACACACACACACACACACAGTGAATGACTACATCAGCGTTTCTTCCCAGGGCTTCGTGCTGCCCACTGCCCCCGGAATATTCATTCACCTTTCGAGTTGACTCAGAGATGGACTCGGAGTCTCTCTCTCTCTCTCTACTTTCGGTGGAATGAAGTCACTGGTTATGTCACCTCAGCTCCTGTTTTATTTACAGCATGGTGGCAGCAGCGTGAGGGAGAGGATTAGGTCCACGTCTCCTGTCTGTCAGTGGCACAGAGATGTGTCTGACAGCTTCAGCGGTGGCTTAGCTTTTTGGTGTGATGTCTCAACCTGATTTCCTGCCACACATGATCACAGTCCACCCCGTCTTCCCTGACGTCTGTGCAGGGAAGCAAGCTGCAGGTTATGGCAAGGGTGGGAGTATGAAAGCCCTCCATTGCTCTTTAGATGAGTAAATCAAACAACACAGGAGATAATGGTCTCTGTATTTGTTGTGCCTTGTCCTCCGCCGACTCCTTCAGTTTTTTTGATATGACTGTTTGAATTTGCTTAACCTACTTTCAGCTCTGTGATCTAAAGAAAGTTCCTACCAGTTGAGTGCATAACAGCATCCTCTGCATTTACCAGACCAACGTCTCGTTAAAGGCATTGATGCGTAACGATAAAACAGACTAATGGTAAATAAATATTTCTGTTTGTAAGGAGGAGATATCGTAGCCCTTTGCTTTTTGGTTTGCTGTGAATGCTCTTGCTTAATTAAAACAATTGACTGAAGTGATCAGTGTTGCACCTGTAGCACACAGCCATCACATCTATGTTGCACAGTAGCAAGTTCATTTCTAAGAATATTTCTACCTCCGCCATCTTCTGCATTTGTTTGTTAGTTAGCGGGAATACGCAGAAACTACTCAACCAATATACATGACATTTTGTGGAGGGGTGGGGCATGAACCAAGGAAGAACCCATTAGGTTTTGGTGCATATCCAGGAGTTTTATATTCACTTGGGTGTCTTGATTGGGAAAAAAAACAGGCATATTAAACAGACTAAATGTGGGGGGGCTTTTGGGCCTTGGCGGAGGTATGCGCTCTTTGAATGCCATTTTAGTTACTATAGCTTTTAAATGCAATTAAAAGACAGGTTTTAGCCTGACTTGTCCATCGTAGTTTGACAGAATCCAGATAATATCATGATCTAAATTAAATCCAGAATACCTGATTCCCTGTTTGGTTCATATGATATCTCCTGCTGTACGCACCTGGTGGAGCCAACAAAACACACCATGATGGTTACACCCGTCGAATGTACCTTTAATTCAATCCAGCAAAGTGACCCTGCAATAAATCCTCATTCTATGAAATCAATCATTATTAGTGTGGATTTTGGCAAATGTGTTGAAAAGGGGAAGTTTGAGTTATGTGGCATATCTGGTGTCTCTGCTTTGCAGAGGTATTTCAGTGGATTATATTGTATGTGGAATGTCTTTCAGTATAATTAAGTGTGATTTATACGCGCATTATATCATCTGTTCAGTAGGTGGGGAGTTAACAGGAGAATAAATTATACTAACATCAAATGATTGAATATGTATGAAGATTTTAAACTAGTCTGTTTTGTCCAGGGAATCTTCTTGCAAGATCACCCTGATGCACTCAGTTATATTTACCTCAGCAGTTGACTAGACAATATTTGATTTAGATTTCTGTATGAAAACAGGCCGTCTGAGTGTCACCACTTGTCTGACCTCTCACTCTGCCTGGACCTCAGAGGTCGGTAGGTTGGGAGAATGTGACTCTGTCTGGCCGCGGCTTCTGGTGTATGGGGATTCCCATTGGAGGATGTCGTCTTGAGATGCACAGTGGTTGTGAGGGAGGCGTGTGTGTGTGTGCAGCAGTGCACGGGAGGGGGGGGGGGGTCGCAGTTTGTTTCTGTTCCTGGTTGCCAGAGAAACGCCCAGCGCATGCGCCTGCTGCTGCACTTGCCAGACAATGGCAGCACTGCTTAACATTCAGAGTGAGAGGCCAAGGTGGCGCTTCCCACCATCTGCCAACAAAGGCCCAGGTCACTCAGCCGGCTTTGGCCCTCCCTTATTTCCTTCCATCCCCCCATAGCTCACCTCATCCCACTGCTGGCCCAGCTGAGAAAACTGAGGCTTTCTCCCCACTTTCCCCTGCTCCTCTCTGTGTGCCCCCCCCCGTCCTCCAACCCATCAGCTTTCATGATACAGTAACTTTCATCACTCTTTTTGAATAGACTCACTTCTTTTTCTGTCCCTCAACCTTGCAAATGTTTCCCCCTTCTTTTCCCCCCAATGATTTGTGTTTCTGCTCAGACAAAAAGAACGACAGCATGTGCCTGTTAAGAGAAGAGAAATCCAATGTTCGCCAGGAACGCAGTGTCAGCCAGAGCTAGTTCTGAGCTGTTGCAACGTCATGTATGGACCCAGCTGGGAGGTCACACTGCGCAGTAGTTGTATATTCCAGGACAGGTGTGTGCAGCCTGCACTGAGAAGATATTCTCATGAGTATACTCTCTGTGGGATGTTATAAATAAACTGCTGAGTTGTTGTGAGCCAGCATGCAGGACTGTTCTTTACAGAGAGGGAGTGGCTTGTTGAAGAAGACTATCATGCACAGTGTCAGTGGTTTTATCTCAAGTGATGTTAATACACACGACTGTGGATATATTGCTTCAGTTTAGAACTCCCTGTATTTATTTCTCGAGAAACATTTTTCATTTTAGTAAATGACACAGGACCGAGTATTTGTGTAGTTCCACACTTGACAGCATCTAGTGCTACAACCTTTGCCAAAACTTGTGTCAGAGCAAGAATTTTTGCTTTGCTTTAAAAATGTACCCATACAAGTTTGCATGTAGCCTGCACTGAGAATATACTGCAGAGAAGTATAGTTTCGTTCAAGGGCAGTTGCAAGTGTGGTAGATCTGCCAAGTCACAACTGTTGACAGCTAGCTATGCAAGTCATTTAAGGCATTCGTCTGTCAGTTGACCATGTGCAGGTCCTTGTTACCTCCTCCAAGAGGTCATGTTTTCACCCCTGTCCATTTGTTTGTTTTCATTGAATTTAAGTGGACTGTTGGGCCTTGGTGGAGGTGTGCGCTCTACTGAGTCCCATTGTAGTTGGTTATTTGTTATGGTCTTAATGCTACTATCATAGGTATTTGTTGTACATGCTAATGATAATACATTAGGTACTATAATGGGTATTTCATGGTAACCTGGGATTTTATTAGTAATTGAATACGTTTTTGTAGGCATTGTTGGTGTTTTTTGTCAGCTGGGTCATATCTTTTTATTGCTCTGCCTCGTGGTGCTGTTTGCTGAGTTCATTGCCGCTGCTGCTTTAAACATGACCCAGTAACCTAGTGATAATTTGTGTTTAATTTCTCTGGCAGTGTAATTCTGGCTCCTAATAAAATTAGCACCTGTGTCTAACACCCAACATCCAACAGCACAACCCAACCACTTCAGATTTCCACCAGCAGTTGTGTCGACAGAGTTTCCCAGAAGATAACTGCCACTGCCAAAATGCATCTTGCAAAATGATTGCTTATGTAACACATGTGAACACATGCTGTTGAAAGTCTCTCATAAAATAAAATAATGTTATGGTCTCTCTGAGATCAGTTGGAGGAGACTCGACTATCAGATTATAAACTTGTGTTTAACAGGTGAAGCCCCTTCTGTCCGGCCATATTCAACTCTTTCAGGCCTAAGTATTTAAGAAAAGTTGTTTTCTTCACATCAAATAAATGTGTCATTTTAGGTAGTTGTTATCACACTGATGTATGTTTAAGTGTTAATTGTTCTGGTAAGTTTATTTATAATAAAGTTTTTTGAGGCTATGTTAACAGGGTGAAACATCATGTTTTACTTCTAAGAATCTCATTTGGTCAAGTGTGCGTATCGGCAGGTCCTTGATATTGCACCTCAATCAATTATTCATCACACAGGAAGTGAAGACAGTGTTCATAGTGGTAATGATATTATTTTGGTATTTATTTACTTTGTTGCATTTATATCCTCCAACGTGCAAGTTTTCTGTCCCTTTTTAATGTAACACCAAAAGCAAATACAATCAAGGCTACAAAGATCCAGAACTATTGTTGCCTAAGATCTGTTTTGGAAGAATTGAAACCATCAACCTACCAACTAATGGTGATTACTTTGGTGAAAGAGCAGTCTCCTGCAGCAGCAGGCGGCCATTGAGTCAGTAAGGGAGTGAGTGGCCAGTAGGCCAGCAGGGGGAAGGAGGGATTGTGTCTGCACCATCTGGGTCGTCTCCACTCACTTCCTGTGCCTCAACTCTTAACCCTCGGCACTGACATTTCCAGGTAGACAGCATCATTTAAATGAGACATGGCGCGTTCCTTCATTATTATTATTATTATTATTATTATTATTATCTTTTTGATGCTGCAAAGAAATAACCTGTGTGTAATGTGGGTGACATTTGTCTACAGAGCAGCTAAATCAGCTCACCTCATCTCACAGGGATGAGGTTATTAACCACACAGCTGTGACCCATTACTTTTTTCAGTATTTAGTTAGTTTATTGAGCTGTATCATCCTCCTGATCCCACCCTGCTCCTTGTAAGGCTGCAGCTCCTCTCCAGTCTTCCCCTTTCTCTCCCCCTCTCCCCCTCAGAACTTAAGTGGCTTTACAGTAAGCTAATGATGAAGCAGGAGCCGTAGCAGCTTTTTCCTCCTAACTGTGGCTTACAGGTCAGGAAGGGGACGGGGGACAGGGAGGAGTCGCCGAAGCTACTTTATGATCTGCTCAGGGAAGAAGGGTCAGAGCCGGGGTCGTTTCATTAGACGTTATATTGTTAACAGTAAACTAAAAGACAGCTTGGCCTTCTGTCAACACATTCTAAAAAAAAAATGTTGTGTTGCAAAACCTTTTTTGATCTTTTCCTTGATTTCTCAGAGAATAATTCATGGATATTGATAAAAATATATCAGACATTTTGTGTTCAATTTGAGATCGGGTGAATTTTAATGTGGTTTCATAAGGGGACTGTTGGGCCTTGTTGGTGGTATGGGCCATTCTTGTTGGATTAGAATTATACACCCATTAATTTCCCATTATCTAAACATTGCATTTCCTCTCAGAGCTTCAACCACTTGTGTAGTTCTGTCCAGTTGGATGTTGCAGATACGGCCGCGCTGACAGCAAGTGTCCCTGTCGTAAATCTTTCAGTTGACATTGTGCCTACCCTCTCTCCTCAAGCAGAAAATTAACGGAGATCAAAATAATGACTAATTTATAATTAGTGCGGTCAGCCACTTTCATGGTTGCGCCTGATGCAAGAATTGACTGCAGTGTCAGCAACCATCTGGTCACCTGGCCACCCACACGGACGGCCTGACGTAGATTATGTTTTACCTCAGGAATTGTGTTGACTCAGCGTGATCACCTGGATGTGACGCTGCAGTGGAGCTCTTATCAGATACCAGCAATATCGTTACCGCCGCCACCAGCCGTCAATCCTGCACTGACAAAAATAATCATAGATATTTGTGACGCATCGCATCAATCACTTTTTGTGTCTTTGAGGTGTATTTATGCTAGCTGACTATTATGAACCCCTCAAAGGATTTATGTAGCCAAAAATGTTTGTAGCCAAAAATGTTTTAATATCAAAGGGAAATTTTGTTCTTAAGCAACACCTTTTCATGTACAACGATTTACCTTTGACTCAATCAGTTATGCAGTTAAATAGGTCTCTTGCTGTGCCTTATTTATGTCAATATGGAGTAAAAACGATTTTCTTCTCTGTCTCATTGATTGAGTTTCAAAACAGGATTCTCCAAAATATATATATATATATATATACTGCAATTACTACACACGTTTGTCTTCTGAGATGACAGAAATCTACATAATGCTTTTGAGCCTTTTTAATTAATCTCATGTTTTTACAATTTGGCTGCAGTCATAACAAGGGTAGCGAAAATCGCTAAGTCTCTCATTGTAACTGATCGTTTGCTTTTCCTGCCGTCGCTGCTGTTGATGATTACCCCTGAACTCCACATGGAAGCAAACCTGTTGCTCTGGCAGGTTAAACCCCAGGTTCACCTGTGCACGTCCTGTTCCCTTCTCTCTGTTTATCAGTCGTCGACACAGTTGCCCATGCCAACTATCAGTCACTTAGAGCAGATGGATCAAGTTGCCTGACTGCCGCACGCTCTCCTCTCTCTTTCTCTTTTCACCCACCAGATGTGACTGGGTTGTGAAATATATACAAATAACTATTACTGTCAACTTGTTTTCTTTTCATTTGTGCTTTGTGGCTTGAATAAGCAGCATTGTGGCTTTCAGACCGTTACCGGTAATCTGTGAATCATGGGGAAACGCCGCCTTTCTGACGAATCACATTGCGTGGAAATCTCATGACAAAATGAAAGTAAAAGTTGTAAACACTATGTTCCTCTTGGCTCACTGTTATTGTGCCCCTTCTCCCCTCGACTTCCATGCAAGAGTCTGAGTCTCTAATTACTCCTAATTCCAGTGTACAACATTTACTGTGTGGGGATAGGCGTGTTGTTTTTCCAAATTCCCTGGCGATGAAACAGATAATGTTTCCTGCTGTGCTGCAGCTTTTTTTTTTGAATCATGGCACTCTTTTTAAATGATTCTTTTCACTCTTTATCCCCCCCCCCCTCCCTCCCTCTTGTGTTGTCGGTTACAAGTAGAGGTGCTGGCAGGGGGCCAAGGGAGATGATGGCCCCCGCAGGCGAGAGCAGAGTAAAAGAAGAGGACTTAGGGGAAAGGGAGGCCTGATTTGGATGAAAGGAAGAAAGCCAGACGTTCGGTTTCCCTTAAACCATATGACCAGCAGGTGTGCGAGTCTGTCTGTCACAGACAACTGCTCGGGCAGGTTATTAACCACAGGGCCTCCTTATTTATGTCACATTCCATCTTTGGACAACATCTGATTTATGTGAGACTCATTAAATGTTTCTGAAGCCTCAAAGAAAACTGTAGTTTTAGGACTTAATGAAACCTGGAGTGTTACAGGTTTATTCAGTGTCGTGACGGGAGAATTATATTTGACCTATTATTGTTTACAACATAAAGGGAATTAGTATGGAATGTTTGTTCTTCCCATGTAAGGCGTGAGCAGTTGTCTAATCTGCTCTCTGTGTCCCCCTGCCTGAAGCAGTCCAGAAATCCATTTCTGCTTTTCCCTTTAACTCTTGCAAAATGGTGAAGGTACATAGTGTACTCTCAGAGATGGGGCATTTTAGGCGGGGTGGTGGGGTGGGGGTCGGCCGGGGGATCCTTGAAACCCAACTAGCTGTGCTACTGGGGTTTCTAGGAAAAGCCCTCTGGATCAGCTAACGCATTGCTCAAAAACACAAATGTAAAATCGGACAATCAGCAGAGTTACATCAGCGTTTGCTGAACGGAAAACTTTCAAACATACCAGGTGAACTCTTCTCACAATGGTTTAGTCAACATGTAGATTAATCAGTGCCTCTGACATGACTGTGTAGAATCATACCTGTCAAGCCTTCAGACTAATCTGTAGAATGAAACTTGTTTTCGGTTTCTAGTTACTTTGAGAGTTTTCCTTAATGTAACCTTTTCAGAATCCCACGGGTTCAGCCGTCACTGGACGATCGAATCTTCCCCACACAGCCTGGAGTCGCTGCAGTCTACAGCGTGAGTCACTGCATGCAGCCAAACACGCTCAAATACTATACATATCCACCTGTAAGGATACCGCATTAGACGCATATGACTCATAACTACACTATGCATACAACTTTTAAAAGCTGTTTTCATCCTTACCGACTCACCTGAAAGTGCACATCAAATGACCGTTAATGCACAAGGGTCATGCACATAAACGGGATGCAGCAAATGGTTGCTTAGTTGCAAATAATACTATGAATGAGTAACAACAGTGGTTAGAATTAGGATGAGGGATTTCTTTTCATAGACCAACGACGAGATGGAACTGTTACTGACAGTAAGTGTTAGCAACACTCGGCCCTCACCGCTGGTGGTTGAGTTACTGGTGAGACCCATTCGGGGTTCAAATGAGTCATCGTAACCAAACTCCTCTGTTTCTGCCCATCAAGACTAAAACACAGCACCGCAGATTCAAACAAAAGCAGAGCCGGCGGCGTTTTCAAATTTCTCTGAAAATTCGGTAGTAGTGGTGAACGGGAGGTGTAAATGTAGAAATAGTGATGCATTTTAAAATGTAAACGCATTTATATGGAAGAGTTTGGTAGCGTCCAAGATAAGCTAGCTTTCTAGCTTTCACAGGCACTGTAAACATTAGTGAGAAGGAGAAGACATGATGATGTGATCTGAACGCTGGAGGCCTGTTGTGCAAACTCAGCACTTCAGGGGACCGCTGCCATTCACTGACTCCTTCAGGAGTTAATTAACATTTCCTGTATCAGATAATTATCAAATTCCAATAGCTTCTTACATTTTATTTGAACCTGCTCAGGGCATCAACATGTGAGTTAAAGGCTTCAGGCGGACAGATTTATAATGTCCTTGTCTGAACTTTGCTCTCCTACACTGCTCTGGGTTTCTCCGTTGAGCAGTACAGGATATATATATTTACCTGGGGGGCAGTAATTTGATTGACTGATTGTGACAGTCCTGACGTTAAAGGCACAGATGCCTCTATGTTCATTGTTGCACATCTTGTAAATAAACGTTTACTACGGGAAAAGTATTGATTTCCACTCTCACTGCACATTGTATTGATTACTGTTATATCAAAAAACTGGAACTGGAAAAATTAAATTCAATATGGACATTGTAGTTGTCATTTGTGGGGAAATATTGGCTTATATGTTTTTGTTACCCCTATGTCGGTACAACCTAAATTATTTGACACCATATTCCTGTGTCGGGCAACATTCGGAAGCTGCACAATGTGAAATAAAGTCAGTTTATTCAGCTTTGAGCTTATTTATCTACTGTAACACAACAATAGTGCAAACATGTTAGTATTTTATTTTTTTCCCATCATTTGTCGGGGTTAAGGCTGCAACAACGATGCCCCTGCTGGAAATAAACTGAGCCTGTGGCATGAAAAGGTTTTCTGTGCAGTGGATGCTGGGTTTAGCACTTTGGTCCCCCCCCTCCCCTCCCCTCCCTCTGCCCCTCATGCATAGCCTCTATACCGCTGCTTGCCTCCCCTCCCCCATCCCATCACTCTGTATGTCCTCAGAATCAGTCACTTGCCTGAAGCAGAGCAGGCTCCTCCCCTGGCAACAGCAGCTAGATTAGTTGCTTTATCCCAGGTCATCTGAGGGAAGTGGGCCACACAGAGAAGATGGAGAAATGCAGAGCGGCTTGGTACTATAGAGGCTGTACAGAATGTTCCCTTCAGTACCAGGTAGATGTGAA
Organism: Verasper variegatus; assembly: GCA_026259375.1. Lineage (NCBI taxonomy): Eukaryota > Metazoa > Chordata > Actinopteri > Pleuronectiformes > Pleuronectidae > Verasper > Verasper variegatus. Next base: position 23,058,570 of record CM048040.1, on the reverse strand, counting down.
TGCTCTACGTTTGGAATGCGTTTTTAAATGCCAGTGTTGTTCTTTAAGGGGCTTTAAAGCTCTAATGGCCAGGTTCTGTAAGAGGGGTAAAGGGCTGTGGGAGGAGAAGAGGGTTGCCAAGCTTTCCATAGCGTCTCAGTGCCTCCTACCTGTTCTTCCTGCAGTATCCTCTCTCATTCCCTGTGGTGTCAAGCCTGCTGCAGCAGCAAGCTACACCTCCAGTGGTGTCCAGCCCACAGCTGCAGCAGCCAAAGTCCATCTTGACACACTGCGGGCAAAGCCAACATCCACACTGATGCCTTCTAGTTTCTAAATGCATCACTTCTGCTAAGTTCACATCTGTCATCCAAGCTACTCCAGAGTTTGTGATCCCTTAAAACACGGGGAAGTTAAGGAAGCATTGCTGGCCCTGTTATAGTTTGAGAACTCTGGGGTTGTGTTTTAGTCTGGACGGGCAGAACCAGCAATACAGTGCAACAGTGATTTTTTTTTTTTTGTACTTTTGTAGACTATGACGTAAAAAAGATCAAATTCGAGTAAAGAGTCAAAAGTTGTAAGGTAGCAATATTTCCACCTTGTCGGTGTTCCAAGAAAATCTAAGTCTTACTTTTCAACAGTTCTGTTCCATGTTAGTAGTATTTTCCGCAACTCGGCAGATGCAGAGAAGACGATCGGCTTCCTCCTTCCACCTGCTTACATGACCAGTACACATGAGTGGTAATGTAATACGTTTGTTTCAGGAGAGTTGGTTTGTCTGACACAGAGCAACGTTCGTCACGACCTGGATGGTTTTACTTTTAAAATGACTTAAAACGTAACACAAGAGCGGAGTCAAATCCTATATTTTTATAGTGCTCTCTGGGAAGGCTCCGCCCTCCTTTGGCACATCGACAAGGCTTGTTTAACATGACTCACTTGTACCAGGTGCACTCTCTTTATCACAAATGAGTGGGAATGTAATATAATTTACTTGACCCAGTTTTGCCATATGAGGCCCAGACATCCTTGCACAACATGTTTTGGCACAGTGGGCTGCAGGAGAGGCCAGATCCCCGTCGTTAGCCAACCGCAGCAGGCTTCAACACCCACAGATCCAGGTCCTTACCTCGGCACACACACCGAGCTAATCCTGGAGCTTGAGTGCTTATTTTACATTCCACGGCAGGAGGCAGCAATAATGACCTGCGGAATCCTGCCATTGCTGTTCTTCCTTTTCATCAGTGTTTTTTCATCAATCTGACTGAAGTCACATTTGTCATGTGTATAATTTTACTGTGTATGTGATGCAGGTACCCAGGCATGCTGGTCCTCCTTACACTGCTCACGACATCACAAAGGGACACCCTAATTTGGCGGGCACACCGCCTGGTCATGCCCACTCCCCAGCGCTCTCTCAGGTATCAATACCCACAGCTTCCCCATATCGCTACCCTAAGGGCTGGGAGACAGGCGGAGGGGTGAGTTAATCACTGTGTCCGCCGTCATCCTCTCTGCATAATCATCCTCTATCAGTTTGTTTGATCTGTGTTCGGTCTGGGCGACTCTTCATTACGATAACTTATTGTTTCCTAATAGACTTGCATCATATATTGTTTCTCTTGTTTACATGTCTGAATGAATGATGACTTGTATTTAACCAAAACTTGTCAGTGTAAGAATTTTGACCCTTTTTTTATTCAAAATTATAGTTTTATATAATGACTTGAAACACGTATCGCACACATCATCTACACCTAATCTGTATTATATGTCTTGTATTACATTAGTGTTTTATTTTCTTAGTGTTGAAGCTCTTTAAAAATCGAAAGTACAAAATGAAGGAGATGTGGGTGTGGCATCCTGGATCCCATCAGGGTAAAGAACAGAAGCTCTTAGTTGAATTTAAACTAGATTAATTGATTTATACGGATTTGAGATGGTAGAGGTTTGGTTAGTTTAAAGGCAACTGTCTTATCTGCTTGTAACCACAATGGCATCCATACACATGTGATGCAGACTGGATGCGGAAATAACAAAATACAGAGGACCAGCTGGTTAAATGAGGCTAGCCATTATGGGAAAGGTTTACATCCTTTATTTAGTTGGGAAACATCCCTAAACCAATGGACATGGAGCTCTCAGTTTAACTATTAATCATAAAGATTTTTGCTGCTGTTAAACTGGCAACCATGCTCTCATCAACAGGCATGTTGACTCCATGACTCAGCATCTCTGGAAGTATGTGACTACACTCGCAAGGAATCTACAAGTTCCTCTTTACTGTTACAGCCTAATGGCCCACTGCCTCCCCCTAAAGCAGCTCTAGTCTCTCACCAGCCCTCTATAAATAGTCCTGTCAGCCAGCACGCACTGAAATGATCACAACCGTACCAGCAGCAGCTCGAGGAAGAGTCAGAATATCTGTTTAAACCCACCTCAGCCGGGCACCACTGCTCACGAGATAAAGGATAAAGGGACACAGGATTTGCAGTCCTTCAGGCTACCAATTATTTACTCCTAGTGCATAAACCCCAACACATCGAGAACATGTTCTCCTAGCAACATCTAAAGTAGTCAAGTGTTGTGATGTTGGGTGTTTTGTTAAGCTATGTTACAGTTAGTCCTTTAACCCCTAACATCAGACGTATTTAAACATATTTAAACCCTTCATGGGTCATTTCTTCCATAAGAACGCTAAGAAGGGCTGTCTTATCTACCATAGATGCAATGTGCTCAACAGTTGAATATTATGAACTTGAATATGTGCATAATGTCTCCTTTTTAAAGTGTGAAATGTACAGAACAAGTGACAGATTGCAGCACAGCTCCTGGTTTGTGTTTAACAAGCCGTCTCCCTCTGTCCATCTCTTCTCTTCACAGTCTCCATACAACCCTGGACAAAATGCTGGCTCCGCCTCTCTAGTGTACTCTCCCCAGACACAGCCAATAAATGCACAGCCACAGAGTCGCCCGGTGAGTGTCCCTCCAGTGTTTCATTTACAGCTCACCTACCTCAGAGCAACCAAACAGTTGTGGTTTATGATTACCGAAAGTTGGGAGTTTATCCGTAATGGAGGGTTTCTGTGCTGGCTGTAGATATTTGACTGTGATATATTTGAGTGTAATGTCAATCTCATATAGTATGATCAGTGAAGTCTACATTAAGATGGGTAGTAACACATTAAGACCTTTTGTGCAAAATCTCCTAAATCAACAAGCCCAGTAAGTATCCAAATATGATATTTCCCAACATTCTATGTATAATTACACTTAATATTGATTGGTTCCTTCCCATCAAGAGAGCAAGACTAACCAGACCTGAGTTTTAAAACTGTTATGTTTGTCACTTTTGAAAATTTGGAATTATAAACATTGTCCAAGGGCTGGGTGATATATCAGTCGATATCAAGAAGTATCATGAGAAATGTCACATTATTTTTTCTAATAAGTTTAAAGACAGATTTTTGCTCCTGAGTGATTGGATGTGGTTTTAAACTCTTCTTTGTGGACAGAGAATCACAAACACTTTATAGTGCTGAGGTAGATGAGTTATTATACCTCCTCTCTGTGCTTGCACAATAATAAGTATTACATCAATATAAATTGGACTTCAGTTATTTGGCTGTCGATGATAATTATATTCCGATAATTATTGATATTGTTTTATTACCTAGCTCCCTGTAAATCTAGTTTCACTGCTGCTATTTGCAAACTTTGACTTTGATCTGTGGTCATATGGAACGTGTCCTTTTGAAGCTTTGTTGTGATTTTGTTCTGTATTTTCAAGCATCTGCTTCCATCACTCATTTATCTCTGTGTCTCTCTTATGCCCTTTCTCCCCCTCGCCCTGCTTTGCCATCACTGCTTCTCTCTCCTTGCTGGACCTCTCCTCACTCCCCCACCAGTTTGCTACGGGCCCTCGACCGACCCATCATCAGGTAATTTACCCAACTGTACGTCCCCTCCTGCTCCCTTCTCGCACCATCATCATCATATCAGTTTGCTGGTACCTGCATGCAAAAAGGCTCCAAATGGGGCATATAGTCTCAGATTTGAAAGCCTACAAATATCATGAACACAGATTAACATGTTTTAATTGTCATGTTGTTTTTCCTGAGTGTGCTGCTACTTAGTCGTGAGCCAGGCGGGTGCACAGAGCAGTTTCTTGATGGGTGTGATTTTGCTCTTTTTTGGGCTATTTTTATGGTGACATTTGTCTGACTCACCAGATGTAGACTGTGGGTATCAGCTTGACATTGGCAGTGCGTCTCTTACAGAATACTGTAAACCCTCTGCTTCAGGCTTGTTACTGTTTAAAACCCCATCTTCTACCTCAGAGCCAGCAACCTGTACGCTGAAAATGAGTTTTGATGGAGATTTGGATCGTAAACTGGCACAGTTGACATTTATTTTGTTGTGTTTGTGTGGGGAATCAACCATTTTAATAACCAGTTTCCCCAACATTATTTTTGATTCTTCATCCTGGCATGCAGCCAGACCTTTCTCCAGTGTTGACACAGTGCTGTGGAGATGGACCTGGCTGTGAGAGACTATGATGAGACTGAAATTGGTTCACTCCAAATAAAAGTGAATTGGTATTACATAGTCTTTACAGGTGTAATTGTAATGAGGCCTGTGTGTGTCCTGGGCACCAAGTGGAACAAATAACCGCAGAGTCTCTCAGCTTTCTTACAGATGATATATTTTTGTGAGGGTTTATAAGTCAGTTTCACATGATAGAACCTTGTCCTTGATTGGATTTAACACAGTTACACACACACACACACACACACACACACACACACACACACACAGTCTGCAGCCAGACAGAAGCTGATTAAAGTTGTATATTCTCTGCTTGAGTAAAGGAACCTAATTAGTCTGCATTTGTAAACCCCCAAAATTTGAATTGATTTTCCTGCATGGTTTGAATTCAAAAAGAGTGTGTCTGAAAGCAACAGCCTTGTGAGCCCATTGTATTTTATTTTTGGAGTCTGGGAGCTGACTTGCTGCCGCATCTCGACACCATTCTACACACTCTATTAGCTGATTTGGCCATTGAATAAAGCCTGACTAGTGCCAGTTGTGCTTTACACAATGAAGGGCCCTTATGTGCAGCAGAAAATTGGGGCTAAATATCAGTTCTTGTGCTCCTCGCCAACCAAAGTTTGTTTTCCCCTTTATTTTTAGTTTCATTAATACATAGAAGAGACCTTATCTCCCGTCAGCACTGGTCTTTGAGGGAATCGTTTATCGGCTGAAAATAGAAAAGGGGACATTTTGTTATTTTTGTGCAGCCATTGCTAAGACTTTCCAATTTATTACAGTGACAACGCCACCAAGACACCATGGTTTCCAGTAATTACATTAATGTGCTGCAATACATTTTGCTGTTTTATTGTTTTGTTGAAACCTATTGTTCCTAGTGGAACGAAACTTAACACGCTCACCTTAAAATGCCTGATCCATGAATTATTCCCAAGTTATTGGTGAAAATGTAAAAAAAACAAACAAAGACCCATCTCAAAATATCAAAAGAAAGTGACAAAAAAACCTCCCTGGATCCGCCCCTTTGTCCGTGTAACCGCATCTTTTCCCAGTGTAAGAAGACAAAGATATGAGGGATGGCCGGTGGTCATCAGGTTCGCTGTCGACAAGGAAAAGGGCTGGAACAGCTGTGTGGCCCAGTGTTTGTGTTCATGACTGACATTTGTGTAAATGACACTGTGATGAATCCTGTTGGACAGTTGACACTCTGTGAACCAAGGTCATTAGATTATGAGGGCCACGTATTATCTCACGGACGCTAAGAGTCTCGGACATTTCAAGGTGCTGACATTCAGTCCATGCGACTTCCTGTTCTTGTTGTGTTCATTGATTCATGTTGTAGTGATTAACACAATTGCCCACTCCAAAGACTGATGTGTTGTTCACACCCCTGTTCTGAAAGATGTGCCCTGACTAAGTTGTTGTCTAACATCCTCACCTTCTTGATGCTTCTGTGTGGCTAGATTTTAACAGACTATTAATAGTATGGTGTCAAAGTGTGTCGGATGTGTTTACTGCCATTGGTGTAACACACACACACACACACACACACACACACACACACACACACACACACACACACACACACACAGTGCATGCCCTGGCTGTCACAAACTGGCGCTGGGATCTCTTGTGCCACCACGGAAGTGGAGTTGGAAAGCAGATGTAGCTGAACAGTAGCCTTTTATACCAATGGAGAAAACAGCCATTGTCCCCCTGAAACACACTTGATGCACAGTGAAAGGGTCCAGAGGGATCAGAAAATTAATTAATTTGGCCAAAATGTAAGTCTGTCTTCAAACAAGCATCATCTTTATTTTCTTTCATCCCCCACTTATGGGTGTAACGGACCTATTTAGATTTCAGACACAGCTCTGGAGTGTGACTGTTTTTGTGTTTGTGAACCAAAATGTCAAAGTCGGAGGAGATAAAACATAAAAACAAAAGCGCTTCACAGTGTAAATTACTCTATTAATCTGACTTTGATCCGCGAATTTGTCATATTTGTTGGCCTTTGAATAGTGGAAATGTCACACAATGTCAAAACCAGACTGTGAATAAAGATGGACAACACCTCTCCAGTTCCTCCCGTTGTACAAAAACTAAACTAAAATATATACCAGGTACCAGTGATACCATCTTGCACGATTTATGCCGTTTGGAGACAGAGCAGCAAATCTCAGCTGTCAATCATGACGACTCAGGCCATTTTTATAACTAATTTAATAACTAAATATGACTTTATATACTGGAAAAATTATCACCTGACAGATATTTGCAAAAAATGTATTTCATCCCATCCATTAACATGGAGGAGACAGGCTTTATAACCTAAACTGCAGCCAGCCAAGGAAGAACGGGAACAAAGGGTTTGAACTCTATTGGTTTGAACACCTATCAGCTACTTAATATTGAAAGATGCCTGTGGATCAAATCACACTTGGCTCGCGGCCCTCAACATCATATCTGTTGCTAAGTCAGCTCCGCAGGTGACAGCCAAGTCCCGGCGGGACCTGAAAACTGCAATTTGGCGAAACGAGAGGCCGACTGGGACGTAGGCTCAGGCTGCACAATGTGACGATTGCTCTGGACCACTCACTGTGTCAAGTGGATGAAAAATTCCGTCTGCTAGTTTCCTGCCTTCATGTGTGTGGGTGAATGATGCTTGTTGTTTGTACTGAGGCTTCAGTCTCACCAGTGCAGTCTCCCATTGGCTTTTCTCTCTTTCCTGCTTTCAATACTCAAGGGAGGATTCAGGCCCATCCAGGTAACATTTAACTGTTTAAAAGTCTCTTGAGACCTGCATGGCATGATAAGGATCGTCCTTAAACGATTCCACCCCTCCTAACTTCTAACCCTGTACATCCCCCTTCATTCTCACTGCAGTGAATGCTCAGATGAGAGGTCCTTCCTTTTTTATCATCGTTATATCTATATGTCCTGTCCTTAATCCTGTAGTAGATCATTACTAAACTTCTCAGTTCATATTCTTTGCACCATTTCATGATTCATCTTTCATGAGCTTGCACAATTTAATGAACAGCATGTGGGATGAGAGTATTATGCAGAATATTACTCCTTGAAATAAGTTTTTAGTTCCTTTTTATGTCCATGTGATGAAGTGTGTACTACTTGTTGGAAATATATATAATGTTATTTAATAGATGCCCAGCAGAAGTTTGCCTTTCACATATGAAGAACACAGCAGGAGGTTGTTCGGGTCTGACACCTTCACAACAACAGTCAGGCAGTCTGAGCAGAGCATGTTGGAGGCAGGACATGATGTAAAAGATTCTGCTCCAGAAATCGCATGTTTTTTGTTATTAACACATCAGCACAGGCTTCGGCCCTTGATTTCTTTGTTGGCGTCTTCCACATCTATTACATCTCTTTTGCATCCTTACATATACATATATTTATTTTTTTCTCACTTTTGCGTCCATTGCATGTTAGAAACGTCATCAACACACCCGTGCGCTCACTGTGACTTTCCTGCACATTTTCCCTCAGGAACCGGTTGGAAAGGTTCCAGACAATGTCCGTAGCAGCTGACACAGACATTTCAGTTCTCATGTACATTTCTGAAAGCAGCTGGACTTGCATATGTCGTCAGTGTCATTGGCTGCACTAAATGTTTCAATGATTATTTCTAGCCTGACTTACCAAACACTTTTAGTTGACAGCGCTGAAAACTCCCTCCTTACTGTTGACTCACATATCTTGTCGCACCATTGACTTTACCGAGGCCCTCTTAGGGTAGCTGATAATGAACAGTTTCCTGGTCATTTCCCAGACTTCCACAGGGCTATTTACAGTAAAGTAAGCCATTGAACCTGATTTATTATGTTGAAGGTGATTTCCCTCCTGGGTATTTTTAGACGGTTTTACAGCATCGTTTATTCTGCTCTCCCTCACCGGAGCACGCTCACTGCAGGCGGGTGTCCCCTAACCTGGGCCTTAGTTGTTTGGAGCACCGCTGTCCGCTGTGCTCTTCTTTCTGACTGGCACTTCAAGAGATTCCTGCATTCAATTTTATGCGCTGCCCAACAAACACAAAGCTCGTCATTAAACTTAATTAAACATTAGAGTCTCAACTGATTGAAAGATGTTCTATAGAAGCCATTGTAGCTGCAGTCTTTACAGCAGCTACAGTTTTATCTTCTACATCGTGAGTGCTCTGTGATCCACGAGAAAAAGGCCACATTGCTGCTTGATGAACACAGCCGTGTCACACTTTTAGTACAACTGAAAGGTTGGCTGAGCAGCTCGGGCACAGAAAGAGGTTTTTGCAGCCATTCAGCAGCTTTTATTTTTTAACAGCTGTGGAGTCTGGTGCATTTGTTGAGCTTATCAGAAAATCATCCGAGTTTCTCTGAATTAAACGCTGAAACATCGATGGCCATAAAAACCAAAGCTCCAAAGTATCTGAACAGGATTGTGCTCCCTACTTTGTGGATGGTATTTATCTGATTCATGTTTTGTTTTTTTTATTCAAATATTGCATCCACATTTCTGTAAAGTTTAGTGAAGTAATTCAGGGTAATTATGAGTTGTTTATTGAAGCATAAAAGGACGTTTAAAGGACTGCATATCTGCCTGAAAATCATTAGGCAGTTTATCCCTCAGAGTGGTTGAAATGTGATGGTCTGAATGGTCTGCAGCAATGATGAGAGTTCAGAGAAATCTGTGGTGCTGGTCCTTTTGTTTAGTTCTTTTTCGCTGCTGATTAGACACCGGGGTGGGGGGGGGCCTCACTGTGAGAGATGTGTTGGCCAAATGGTGAAGTCGTCTGAAAAATTGAACTTGTTTGTATTTTAGATTAAAGCATGGCAGCCTGCAGAAATGAGTCGGCTGCCTCTGGGATCGTACTTAATGTCTTCTGTGTTTCTCTCCCATCTTACCTACAGTTTTTCCAGAGGACTCAGATGCAGACTGCGAGGCCCACCATCCCGACAAACACGCCCTCCATACGGCCTGGCTCACAGACTCCTACAGCCGTCTACCCCACTAATCAGCCAATCATGATGACCATGGCACCCATGCCTTTCCCTTCCCCGCAGGCTGCACAGTACTACATCCCACAGGTGAAAGAAACACACTGACCTGTTTACAGTTGATGTTGTTTGCTCTCATTCAGGGGTAGGGGAACCTTTTTTCCTATCGAGGGCCATTTCAATATTTATAACATCCTTCAAGGGCCATGCTAAATTATTGATCACATATCACACTAGCCTTTCTAATGTAATGGCTGCCACTGCCTGCTCTGATGTCAGGTGATAGTGATGGCGACGCTACTTGCAGCTAGTTTTCCAGGTTCGTGTGAGTTTGTTGACATTAGTAGGCTGGCTCAAACAGAAACACAAACTTCAGTGTATGTCTCCTCAGAATTAGAAAATCCTCAGGCTGAACATCGAGCTTGAGCGGAGGGAGGTTGTTTTACTTATTTTGGAGCTTGTCAGTGTTTTGCACCTGAGTTTATGTTGTCAGACTCATGAGCTGGTTCCACATTCAACAGCTTAACAAATATTCTCCTGAAGGAGTTTTTCACACTCTCCAGCATATTCAGATGTCATAGCAGACTCTTCCTCTTGCAGGGTAGGAATTTGCAGTATTTGCACACAATGAACAATTTTACACAATGCGCTGCAGTGGCAACAAGGCACTCCCCTATTCTCCTTCTGAATGAGAGTGTTTTCTGTTTCATGTTGCATTATGAGGTATAGGAGTGTGAGTGTGAAAGGGTGTGAATACAATGTAATGAAATACATAGTCAGAATGTAACATACATGTTAACTGTAGGATTTAAAACAATTTCAATGCTTAACTAGAAAGGCACTCAGAGACCTCACATGTCCGCCACGTCTGATTGGCCATGTTATCACCTTATTGCATATTGGGATCAGTAGCATGTACACAAAAAACCGTTTGGGAACTCTGCTATTCATTTATCATTTTTATGTATTTATCCTTGTTAATAGTTGAATGTGTGGGAAATGTGCTAAAATTAAATCCGTAAAATAAAACTGCAATGTTAAAAGATAAAGTCATATCACTGATTGTAAAAGTGCACCATATTTGTACAATGTTTGTATTTCTCTCGCTGATGTTTTTTTTTTTTGATAATAGGTTTCTCCTTGTCCTCTTTACTTGCAGTATCGCCACAGTCAACCCTATGTGGGACCTCCTCAGCAGTATTCTGTTCAGCCCCCAGGGTCTGGCACCTTCTATACTGGTCCTGGGCCAGGGGAGTACCCTGCCCCATATCGTGAGTCATTAATCCAACACAGATACACATCCTGCACTATTCCCACATCACATTTTAAAAAATAGTTCACCACACAGTAGCACAAATACACACTACCTATCAGCCATATGTGCTCCCAGAGCAGAGAGCCTGTCTGTGTTTTACTAAAATATCTTTTCTTTTCTCCAAAACTCATTCAGATCCCCTCAGGTACCATCCACCTGTCTCGCCCTCTGTCCCTGCTCCCGTTCCCACAGCTGGCCCACCTTACTACCCAGGACAGACTGTGTACCCCCCATCACCCCCCATCATAGTGCCTACACCACAGCAACCTCCACCAGCCAAGCGTGAGAAGAAAACAGTGAGTATCTTAGGAGTTCCTGTTGGCCGCTCCAGGAACTACATCCCTGAGTTCAGTTCAGTTCAGTAGTTGAGTTCAGTTGAGTCGAGTTGAATAGAATCGAATTGGGGTCAGTTGAGTCATGTGGTTCAGTTGACTTCAATGGTTCATTTCAGTTGAGTTCAGTTAAGTCGAATAGATTTAGTCTAACTTTAAGATTGAATTGCTACAATATGTAATGAATATAATGCACAAACTACATTTTCTTACACAAAGCCATAGAATACTTGTATTGTTTTGCTTATAATGTCGGCTGATAAGAGCCTTTCATAGACGTATCAGTATATGGTTTTATTTTACAGAATGAAAAATGTAGAAAAGATAATACATGTTTATATTTTATAGAATGTTTTTTTTCTTCAAGTTCTAGATATTTTCTTGTATTTACGTTTTCTTTTAATTTAGTTTGTATCCATGGTTAATGGATTTGAAACATCATGTATAAGTTCTTAGTCATGTGTAACACAGCTGACGGCTCACACACATGTGGCGGACTACGTGTCTTTCAAAGACTGTGGGTGCTTTAGTGAGGTTTGTTTTTTGTGTCATTGTCCTCCCAGATCCGTATCCGGGACCCCAATCAGGGTGGCAGGGACATCACGGAGGAGATCATGGCAGGGGGTTCAGGGAGCAGGAATTCAACGCCTCCTGTAGGTCACCCCTCCTCTACCCCCACCCCACCACAGGTGAGGCTCTCTCTCTCACACACTTGCCCAATCTCTCACCTGCAGTAGTTAGAGGTAGTGTAGAGTTAGCGGCAGCTCATCAGCCTGGATCTTTAGTCCGAGGGGTGGAGAGATGTCTCGTGTTGCCTGGTGGCAGTGTGAGCGCTCCGCTCTGATCCTTTTTGCTCTCCACCATGTGTGTGACAGACAGGGCACAGCGCCTGTGTCATTTACACGTCTCACTTTCTCATAAGAAGATCACCATGACTCTGAGTCCAAACTGTTACATGTCTGTTGGCTGTCGCCCAGGACATGTTTACATTATCTAATTAAAGACATACCGATAACAAAAACTGGAAAATAACAAAGAGTAATTGTTACCATCATTACATACTATTTATTTTTGGACGTGTAGGTAGAGGCCATGACTTGTGAAAAAACACTTCTCACTTTATTTTCCTTATAGCTGTATGTCAAATTCAATGTACTGTCTCATTTTATACTTTCTTCCTTCCTGTCACTGTTTCTTATCACTCGCTGTCTCTTACAGTAGATTTCCTATGTACTGTGTGTATGCTCCCTCTACAGAATCCACTCAGGTCCTCCATTCCCATTCACTTCTCTCCTTTAAACCTGCAGTGTGGCTCTTTTGTCTCCCCCTGGCAGTGAGAGTAATTACACAAACACTGGCAACATGTGCTGACGACATATGCTTCTTATGTCTCCTTGCCACCAATTGATTTATTTATTAGACTGCCACCAAGTTTCTTTATTTCTCTTTATTTATATTTTATCTGGAAGAACAGAAACCCCTCTAGGCTCTTTGCCATGAGCTCGTCCAAACTCCTAGTTGCTGTTTTCTACTCCATTTCTGTTACTGGGGTTTTTTCCAATAAATCAATCATTGCTGGTTGATGTAAAACGCATCTCGACACCATATTTAAAACTCTGGTAAACAACAAAATACAGAGCGATTGAATCAGAATTGATTGATTCCAAAGTTTGAACGTAACAAACATCCATTTATTTATAAAAGTTCCACATTTCAGCTTTTAATCAAATAATTAAACTTTTGGCCTTCTAGTAAATAGGTAGAGATGAGTGTTTTCAGCCCAGATCTTTGGTTTTACAGTCCCAGGAATCCAGCAGGGCTCAGGTGTTTACGCTGAAAACCACTGTACAAACGCCAACTGCAAAAAATTGTATAAATGAAATGAACCTACAAGACAACCTTCCTGGATTCTGAAGAGGGGCGTTGTGACTTCTTTCTCCCTTTGTCCTTCTGTAGATGTTAACAGTGTCTTTCCTCTCTTTTTCTGTCTTTCTGTGCCCCTTTTTGATTTTTTTTCTTTTTGTATCAACCCCCTTTTCTTTGCATTGTTCTGAGCCGTTCCCCCTCCTCTTGTCATTCTTCCTACATTGGTCTTCATTCTCTCTTGCGCCCCCCTGTCTTTTTCTTAACCACACCCCCATTGGACTGTCTGCTTAATCCGGCATTTGGGCTTGCTTGTTTGTTTATCTGTTTGTATGCGCACTGCCTTCATCTCTGTGTCCGTCTTTCTGGTTTTCTGTGTTGCTAGTTTTTATGGCCGCACCCTCATTATCCTCACATTTTCTACCTCAAATCGCAGCAGCTGAGCAGCAGCCAGACTCCAGAGCCGCCGCAGTTGCAGCCGCAGCCTCCTCAACCACAGCAGGCCCACCCTGGAGGCTACACCTTGGAGTCCCTGCAGCCCCAGCAGCCGCAACAGCAGCCACAGCATCCTCAACAGCAACAGCATCCCCAACAGCCACTGCAGCCCCAGCATCCCCAACAGCCACTGCAGCCCCAACAGCAGCCACTGCAGCCCCAACAGCAGCCACAGCAGCCCCAACAGCCACAGCAGCCCCAACAGCCACAGCAGCCCCAACAACCCCAACAACCCCAACAGCCCCAACAGCAGCCACAGCAACAGCCACAGCAGCCCCAGCAACAGCCGCAGCAGCCCCAGCAACAGCCGCAGCAGCCCAAACCGCAGCAGCCGTTGACAACAGGGGCCTCCGACACCAAACCAGGGCCAGGTATGCCCCAACACTCTCACCATTCTTTCTATTTCCACAGATCCTCACAAGAAGGAGTGCCACTCTTAACAATCTAACCAAGGCAGTTTTAACCCCAGAGCTTTTAACATGATATGAGAAACATTTCTCATATTAAAGGAGATATGACCAGTTAAAGTCCGAGTAACCCCCCAAAAAGTTGACTTGGTTTGGCTCATATCTTCATTATTAGAATCTGTGACATATCAAACTTCAAATTTAGAAATGTAACGTTAGACCCTCTAGAATAAGTTGAATATTATTTTACTGCTGTGTCATTGCCTCCAATCACCAGGCAATGTCATCTTTGGAGCAGCAACGTTTTTCTCAGAACTCGCTGCACACTGAACACTTTCACTTTCGGTTCACTTACAAAGTGTGATGTCAGCAGGGCTCTCTGAACTTAGGTTGAACCTTTCTAGTAAGTTATGTTATCTGTCTTCCTGCTGTGGTTTCACACTCGCAACCTCCACAAAAATGTTGACTTAAATGGTTTTCCCCTTTCTGGCTTGTTGAACTTGAAGCTGTCACAGTCACAGATTTTAAACAGATTATATTTTTTATTACATGACATATATGTGAAGATCTGTTAAGTATAGTTTGTGATACAAATATAACCTTTTGCTGATTGAATTCTGAAGACTTGTATTCATCTGTACTTTTCCTTCTTCCAGATGATGCGCCAAAACTGCAGCCAGTTGTCCAGAAGTCTTCCTCACCTGGGCTTGTGCAGCCTGAAGCCCCCGTGGAGAGACCGGAGGCCAACACACCTGAAACTGAGCCCACTCCTCCTGCAAGTGAACCGGAGCTTCCCCTCCCCACCTCGCTCAGCACCCCTGTCAATCTCCCACTTACAGCGGCCAACTCAAGTGAACGTCCCTCAGCCAGGGAGTCAGCCTCTTCTCACTTAGTCCTCAGTCGGGGAGCAGAAACCCTCTTTGGCGCCACCTCAGCCTCCCAACACAGACACGCCTCTCTTAGACGCCCCAAGAACTCTGGCTGCTTTGTCTGTAGCAGCCCCCAAGGCTTTGAACGGCCTTGCCGAGTCCGGGACTGAGCTGGAGACAGCAGCTCATGAGCCTTCTCTCATGCCCCCTGCTGCACTCCAGCCCCAGGCCTCTAGTCCTGCTTACCAAGAAGCCTCCTCTGAAACTTTGCCTTCTGACATAAGGCCACAGGTTCCCATTGCTGCTGCACTGGCCCCTATGGCTCCTGTGGCTGTGGTGCCAGTTACCCTGAGCTCAAGCCCTTCCCCAGCTTTGCCCATCATGCTTCCCCCTGGCCTTCCGCCTCTAGTGCAGGCCACGACAGAGGCTGACGAGCCGAGCAAATCCATAGACACTAAAGACCTTGTACCCAGAGCAGGGACGGAGGCACAAGGTGGCATTACTGACAGCAAGACAGAGTCCCAGCATCAAGCACTCATCAGGAATAGCCCCACAACAGGTACTTTAATTTGTTGCATTTCAGGAACTACTAATTCACACAGAACTAATTCACACAGAACTCTCGGCATGAGAGATCATTTTACAAACATATGCTATGTTCAGAACAAATGGTTTGTTTGCTTGTCGTAAAAATGCTCCACTAAGTTGTGAGCGACTGAAAGTACTTGGGGTCACAGCAGGAAGTTGGGTAGCTCAGATTCTGCTGCAGAGAAATAAGTGACAGTTAGAACTGAAAGTTTTCAGCATCAGTTGATTGACGTCCCTGCAGAATGTGAGCGTAACATCACGCGCCTTTAAAATGTCATTATTTATGGGCTTTATTATTTCATCATGTTCCTGTATGTGTTTATAAATTATAACAAGCAAATACTTATAGGCCATAAGTAAGGAATTTGAAGAGCTTATTTATTGTGAGATACCAATGGATTTTAAATGAGAGTGTGATTTGTGTCGGTAATAACAGCTGTATGTCCTCCTGGAAACCATAACAATAATAACTCAATGGGAAACGTACCCTTTTCCATTTGTCCCTCTTTTTCTGCCTTGTTAAACGCTTTGTGCTTGTAGCTGTTTGTTTTATGTTGGTCTGAGATGAAAGACTTTTAAATCATCAAGGCAATGAAGACCTAACAACGTAACCATAAAGCATTTTATATCTGTTTTGACTGTAGAACCGATCGTAAGGTTTCATTATACAGACAGATTTTTCTTGTCATCGCTGCCTTTTGGACACAAATGTCCCTTCTAAATCCATTGTGGTTCTGCTGTTTACTGACTAACTGCTCGTTCCTCCTTCTGTGTTGTCCTGCAGTAAATCAGACGGCTTCTGCGATACCAAAGACCTGGAGGAAACCAAATGAAGGGATCTCTGCTGGAGACGCACCTCAAAAGGAGGATGAGGTAAAAATAAAGACTGGATGAAAAGGGGGAAAGAAAACACAAGCTTCATAGTATATATCAATTGTATGTGTATTCTTGTCAGAAGTCTGTCGACACACAGACAAGAAATTGTGTTTGAAATAATTTAATGAGGTATTGTCACCATTTTTTTCCCAAATGGTTGAAATCTCATTTTGCTAAAAGACTGATAATCAAAGAAGTGAGACAGGTTGAGAGAGAGAAGAGGAAAGGCACAATGTAGGCAATAGTTCAAGTGAAAAATGTTTCCACATGTGTGGTTGAGGAAGCAGACATAAATGACTTTGGGGTGTTGTTATCTTCTGAGAACGACATCGAAGGAGTTATCCATCAGGTTCAGCCTCACCCGGCCCACTGTCTGTTGAATCAAGCTCTGTCCTGTGCTCATTTCCTTTCCTTTATTGTTTGGTTCTGGGCTCGTAGCTGTGGGAGAGTTTTCATACTGACAAATGGGTTTTACAGGCTGTTACACAGCTTCTTGTCCTACACAGAACAAACACTATAAAGTTAGCGTACCTACAGCTGAGCTGCCAAGATGGTTGGGTTTTTGTCTGTGTTTCTTTGTTCGTTAGTTTGCAGGATTACACTAGAACTACACAATTGATTGCACCAAAATGATGAATTCTTCCATTTTCTTTGATTTTCCTAGAGAATAATTCATAGTTCTTTTGAAAAACAGGTGTCTGATATTTATGAGTGTGCAATTTGGTGTAGATCCAAATAAAATGCGGAACTAGTGTTTTCATAAGGGGACTGTTGGACGTTGACGGTATGAGTGCCATTCTCGTTTAACTGACAAATAATGAGGGATCTGAAAACTGAATCTTGCCTCCTTAACAGGACAAGCCAATGTCAGTGGATCAACCTGCTGGAGACCAGGCCCTGCAGGCAGCTCCATTGAGCAACAGCCCTGTGCCCCTAGCAACAGTCTTCACGGCCACCCCTGCTCCCGCCAGCAGCCCAGAGGCTGACGGAAAGCTCGCCGCCCCAGAGGAGAACGGTGAGGCTGAGATGGAGCCCATGAGGAATGGAGCCGGCCACACCTCAGAGACGGAGAGCAGCGACAGCGGAGCCGCCCCTGGGGACAAGGAGAATTCCACAGGAGCTCCACAGGATATGGAAGGTAAAGACAGACCTTATTCTATGGACAGTTTGAAGTTACCATATGCAGAACTTGAATTTATTCCTGCCTTTTGGAGTTGCCAGTGTGTAAAGCTACTATATTTACTCTTTCTCTTGGTTGTCCAGACCTGGCCGATCCCAGTGGGAAGCGTCAGTATAACAGGGGCTTCCTGTTGGGCTTCCAGTTCAAGCCTGCCTGCATACAGAAGCCTGAGGGACTCCCACCAATCAGTGACGTGGTGCTAGACAAGGTATGTTACAGACTCATAGATTCATAGACTGTTAGACAAAAGTATTACACTGTGATTAAACCTATTACAGCCGAGGATTAATACATCAATGAATGGAAATGTCTGGACAGTTTCCTTAGCAGATGGCAAACTCTCTGAATATGGCTATAAAACTGGAATGTGTCTGGTGACCTTGTAAATATGTTTTTTTTCTTTTTTCCTGTCTTTATTCTAGAGTTTAGTGTTTCAGTTTGGGAGCAGGATATTCGTTTGACATTTGACAGTTTCATTTGTCAGCACTACACCCTGCACTCTATTGGTTGGGGGAATTGTGACAGACTTGTTGCCCAAACAAATGCAAGTGCAGAAGAAAAAAATAATAAAAACAGAGGTGAAATCTGAGAAGAGACATTTCTCGCATGCTCAGAAGCAGTGTGAGCACGAGGAGCAGAGTCCAAAGCTGGAGTGCAGGGAATCTAGGCTCAAACAGGGGCTAATGGAGTGTGATGCAGGGTTTGGAGTGAATATGAAATCATTGAGTGCTCTCAAACTGAAACACCACGCTCTTGAATAAAGATAGGACGTAAAGCACTGCAGGAGCACTTACTTTTGTTTATTATCAATTAATCTGATGAGAATTTTTCTTGATGAGTTGTTTTGGTTTGTATGAAATCAAAAGCTCTCCGGTTTCCCTGAGCCAGATGTTTTGTTTTTATCTCTGAATATCAGTTAAAACACTAAAGATATTCAATTTGTGATCCCTTACTCATATTTGAGTCAGAAGTAGTAAGTGTTTGGCATTTTTGCATTAATAAATACAAAGATGAATTAATTAATTTATTAAAATTGTTTCTAAATATGATCCTATTGATCAGGGAGTTGTTTCAGCTCTACTGTCAACAAAATTTATTAGAAAACCCCACATTAAGCTCTGGAAAACTGTAGTGGTCATTCCTGAGGAAGTAAGGCTGAGCACTTGTGCTTTTAAATGACAAATAAAATGAATAAATAATGAAAGTAATGGTTATTTACACCTCTAATGTAGAGTGTAACACATTGTTCTTCGTTATGGGCTCGTAGCAGTAGGCTGTGTTGGGCTCGACTCTCTTTACTTGCACTGGATCAAACATGCACCACAGAGAGTTAGGTCCATTGCTCTGATCCCCACATATGTATGGGTGGAGCATATAGCCCAGTAAATGCTGTTTTGATTAAAATCACATTTCCATTATGTCACACTTGGCAGTGTGACATAATGTACGTGCCCCTCCCCCACCGCTCTTAAAAGAACAGCCAGACTGGCGAACACTTGATTGGTACAATGCCACCATCTCATATTCTCTGTGGGAGATGGTGAAATCTCACTGGGAAGGAGTTTAGAGGAAGTCAAAGACGGCTGAAAGACAAAGAGCTGGATTTGTTCTTCTCCCTCCTCCCCCACAACTATCTCACTCTCTCCCGCGTTCCTTTCTTCCTTCCCTCCCCTTCCTCTCTTAAACATCTGGTTCTGACTTCTCTCCCTGAGCAGCTTGCTGAACCAAACCAGTTTAATTTATTACCAGTACAGTAAAAATACATAAAGCAAGAGCTAGTAGTGTGCTATATGGGTGTCATTCGGCAAGGGTCACCTTTAAGGGTCCACTGAGTTAGAACGCGCACATATATTCTCACACCAGACTCTTTTTGCCCACTACTATTGGGGGCTTCATTGCTCCCCCTGCTGTTCAGCTCATTGTGTGTGTGTGTGTGTGTGTGTGTGTGTGTGTGTGTGTGTGTGTGTGTGTGTGTGTGTGTGTGTGTGTGTGTGTGTGTGTGTGTGTGTGTGTGTGTGTGTGTGTGTGTGTGTGTGTGTGTGTGTGTGTGTTGCAGATGAACCAAAACAAGTTGCCATCTCGAGTCGTGGATTCTCGGGTGATTTCCAGAGGACCAGATTTCACACCTGCCTTTGCAGATTTTGGCAGACAGATGATGGGAGGACGAGGCGCTCCAGTAAGTAACTGGCAAACTGGGCTCAAAGAATGGAATCAGATACTGGAAGGCAAAACTTTTGAACTGAGGATAGAGCCAGGCTGAGTTCTTACCCCTTAGACCAGCTGCTCTTAACTTTCAGCATGGCAGTGTATGTGAGGATCACCTGAATGATATTTATGTTGCCTTACTTATGAAACTCACACAAACTTAAACACTGGAACACATGAAAATCTGTTATTTGGGCTAATTTAAAAGATATTGAGTCATAGTAATAATACTGTTTTTCCTTTCTTCCTGTGTAAAGCTTATAAACATTGGGGCGCGGCGACCACCACCCAGGAAGATCATCATGAGCCTGTCTGTGCACGACGATGTTCAGCTGAAGAAATCAGAGAATGCCTGGAAACCAGGCATGAAGAGGGAAAGCCTCCCAGCGGAACCAGAGTCAATGAGAACACAGGTACGACCAAATATACAAAAACTGAAATCCACAAAGCAGTGGAAATTACATATACAGACACATTTTTATAATTAATGATAAAGTCTACGTGATTGAAGATTTTCAAAGTATTGGAAATTCCAGTAAAAATTGTGTTTTTAAATCTGTAAATATTGGAAAAGCTTTGAGTATTTAGTTTCCGTATTACTTGATAAATTATTTAATGTTGCACATAATTTCATCTCCCAACTTGTGTTGGGAAACCGTGTCTATCAACAATAGTAGCTTTACAACAGGATTAGTTTTTCATGTGGAGTGAGAGATTGATCTTGTGCTTGATGAT
The DNA here is from genome assembly GCA_026259375.1 of Verasper variegatus. Classification (NCBI taxonomy): domain Eukaryota; kingdom Metazoa; phylum Chordata; class Actinopteri; order Pleuronectiformes; family Pleuronectidae; genus Verasper; species Verasper variegatus. Next base: position 23,038,184 of record CM048040.1, on the reverse strand, counting down.
CTCAGAGTTTAAGTACCTGTTGTGACCTATTCCCCTCAGGACCTGTTCAAGAAGGTCCGCAGTATCCTGAACAAGCTGACGCCTCAGAAGTTCAACCAGCTGATGAAGCAGGTGACGGACTTGACCATCGACACGGAGGAGCGGCTCAAAGGAGTCATTGACCTGGTGTTTGAAAAAGCCATCGACGAGCCCAGCTTCTCGGTGGCCTACGGGAACATGTGCCGCTGTCTCGCCACTGTAAGCATTTGATAGCCATAACCTCACATAAATTAGTCATTGAGATCAAAATAATCCAGGTATGAAAATGTTAATTAGTTGATATAAAATAATTGTTAAACCCGCAGAAATCTCCTGTTTTTTAAGGGTTAGTTCATTACTTATTTTGTCTTGATGCTTATGTTCTCTACTAAATTCATTCCACTTACTGTTCATGTGCAGCTCAAAGTGCCCACAACTGACAAACCCAACAACACAGTGAACTTTCGCAAGCTGCTGCTAAACCGCTGTCAGAAGGAGTTTGAGAAAGACAAGGTGGATGATGTGGTGTTTGAGAGGAAGCAGAAGGAGCTGGACTCTGCTGCATCGGTAAGTGTGACGCCGGATCTTTACCGAAACATCTTTTAGTTTCTGTTTCAACTCTGTTCAAGAGGTTTGTTTCCTTGGTCCCATTAGACGGAGCGTGACCGTCTTCAGGTAGAGCTGCAGGAGGCCAAGGACATTGCCCGGCGGCGTTCCATTGGCAACATCAAGTTCATCGGCGAACTCTTCAAGCTCAAGATGTTAACGGAGGCCATCATGCATGACTGCGTGGTCAAGCTGCTGAAGAACCACGACCAAGAGTCTTTAGAGTGTCTGTGCAGACTGCTCACCACCATCGGCAAGGACCTTGACTTTGAGAAGGCCAAGGTGAGCTGGTGGTAGTTAATTTTACATAAATCTTTAATTTCTTTTATTATGGTCATAGAAAGGTCTGAAGGGCTACAGATTGAAAGCTTCGAATATAATCTACAGGATAATATGCAGCTGGTTTCCCTTTCAAAATAAAATATTAAGAGAAATGCGTTGTTTGCAGGGGTGAAGATGTGATGTGAACTTTTTGTGAGCAGTTTTTTTTGACATTAGTGCAGCTGGAGATCAGTTCATGTCTCTGCTTGCATCCCACCAAGATATATTCTTCTGCACGTGTCAAATAAGTGATTTAGGAGGTGATTCTGATTTACAAGGACACAGTTTCCAAGACATAAAAGAAAAAAGTTCCGGTGTGATTCAATCCCACAGCAGCTGCTTACAAGTAGGTTATGAGGAAACGGGAATATCCCCTCAGTGTCCCCGCTCGGCTCTGTCTCACTCAGTGACTCCCAGCTGGACTCAGCCGGAGTCCTCAGATACTTGGAGAGACATGAATGATCCAGTGGCCTTTCTGCTCTCGCTCTCGCTCTCGCTCTCGCTCTCGCTCTCGCTCTCGCTCTCGCTCTGCTGCACTGTGATGTGTGATTTGATCCTCATCTTATACCAGTCACTCTGCAAACAGGAAACCTTCTGACCACGGAAACTTAAATAAACTTCATTCTGCTGCGTTTTCCCTGTATATTTCTAAAATATGTTTCTGTTATATTTTTGCGTTTTCTATATTTTTCTGTACATTAGATATGACAGAATGTGCTAATGAATCATCCAACTTGTCCTTCAGAGGAGTTTCATCCTATTTAATGTGGTCGTTTCCTGAGCACGGAAGCTTTAATGTTGGACGGTTACAGTTAATTGCATCCGTTCGTTTCTGGCTATTGCGGTTTTCATGCTGCTGTTGATGAAATGTTCCGGTTTCATCTCAGGACTGTTCCAAGTAATAAACTGGACAATTGGTCAACTCTGTAGAATAATAATCCCTGCAACCTGCTGTCTGGTAGATTGAATGGAGACATGCTGAACATGACCTTCACGTCTCAAATCAACCACCTCTCTCCCTCTGTGTCTCACCAGCCTCGGATGGATCAGTACTTTAACCAGATGGAAAAAATCGTCAAAGAGAGGAAGACGTCGTCTCGGATACGGTTCATGTTGCAGGATATTATAGACCTGAGATTGGTGAGTGGGTCTTTGCGATTTCTCTTGTGTTTGCCCAATTGTTAAGAGTCAGACATTCAAAGTCTTCAAAGTAAGATGGATTTTACCACAGAGATTTATTTCACTGATCTGTCTGATGACCTGGAACATGATACTGGATATTCTGGTCATATTCTGCTAAATGAATATCTACTTGTTAAGGAACTTTAACACTTTTTAGAAGGACAGATATAGATATGAAATGTATAGTAGCATGATATGTTACAGTTTAAATATAAATCAAACCAATTTTTTTAATGTAAACATAAATGCAGGTTGTTCTGTAAATTTAAGTTTTCATATCAGCAAACATAAACGCTGATACAAATATGTCAGTGAAAGGCTCAAATGATTTTTATTAGCTCTAGGTCATACTGTATAAACCATCACAAGCACCACAGGAAAAAACCCTCTTAGGAATATGTCATTTTAAAAAATCAACAGCTGATATGGCCAAAGATGCCCAGCCATCCCACTTTTACTTCTTCTTCCTCACAAATGCACAAGGATGAAAATCACTATTGAGTACTTGCAAGCTTGAGTCCTTTCTCATGGATTTACAACAGCCTCTATCCTTAGGCCCTCAGTAAGGAAAAGGAAAGATTCCATGGAAACATTGAACAGGGAAAAATAGAAGAAACCTGAGGAAGACGTGATAGCTATTGATCTTTAATGAATTCATCAGTGTATCCCCAGTCATTAAGATATTCCTCTGTGATTGACTGATTCCTCAGTTTATGCTCAGATGTATGTAGCACTGTGTGATAAAACCCACACATGCTCCTAAATTCTCAGAACTGTCAAAAATAAAGAGCAAAGAAATGTGTTTTAAAACTACAGAATCTGTCTCATTCAGGTTTGAAGTCATTGTGGTTCTGTATTTTTCTTCTTCAGCACAACTGGGTGTCTAGAAGAGCCGACCAGGGTCCGAAAACCATCGAGCAGATCCACAAGGAGGCAAAGATTGAAGAGCAGGAGGAGCAGAGAAAAGTGCAGCAGCAACTGCTCTCCAAGGACACCAAGAGACGGCCAGGTCAGGCCTGCAGTCTAAATCCTCTTTAAGGCTTAGAATCACATCGGCACAGCTATAGTGACTCAGGAAGCCAGGCTGTAGACTTCCTGTCCCTATAGCCTGCAGAGATGCTATTGTGCCCAACAGCAGACAGGAAGCCCCCTCACTCCCTCCCATCTGCTAGCTGACCTATAATATTTCATCTTGTAACGCAGCATGCCACAGAAACAGTCAGAAATGTCACTCCGTCTGCCACTTTCACAGTCGTTTGACTCCAATGCATTTCCTGTGAACTAATTTCTAAACCTGTATTTTCTGTTTGTTTTTTTGTGTGGGTGTGTCTCCACAGATCCGAGGGAGCAGAGAGAGCAGAGAGATCAGCGCGTACAGAGAGAGGAGACCTGGAACACTGTGCCCATGACGAAGAACAGCAGGACCATCGACCCCAACAAGATCCCAAAGATCTCCAAGGTGAGACAAGCTGTCAGAGGCTGTGAGGAGTGTACAAACACTGCAGGCAGGAGACTGCACACGCTCGTATCATTTGAAGCTGCTATTTACTTTCTGTCCTTCATAGTTCATTTGCTTATATTTCTACATTGGAATCACAAAGACAATGACAAACAATTACCATGTGGTAACTGGTCGTGTTCCATGGAAACTTCCATGGTTACAGACTTCAAACATTTAAATTACTTGAGCTGAAATTTTGATTAATGATAGTTTGATCTGAGAGATTTGAAATGTTAATTTGAATTAAAGTTGGAACCTAAAGCAGAGTCAGGACTTGTTAAGATGCTGCCGTACAATCAGAAACATATCATATTTTATGATTATACAGATATTGGTAAACAAGTTCCTTAGATTTTATACTGAACATTGTTATTACTGATAAAAGACTTTTGTGGCATTTGTGTCGGTGTGTAGATAAATCATTAACCGATTGTGTTTGTGCTTACAGTGTAGCACAGATCAGAAGTTGAGCTGGATTGAGTTGAATCCAACTAAAATATCATATTATTGTCTACGTCAATTTTCTCAGAACCGTCACTAAATGTCTTCATGCTGCCTCCTCACGCCCATGATTTCACGCCCTCAACTCAGAGTAAATCAATCCACCGATATACATAATGATATGTATGAGTTTAATATAGAAAAGTTTAATCAAAACAAGAGAAGCTGAATACAGACCATCAGGCACAAATATTTTTTGTGCATGACGGTCTGTGCTGAATCTGCAGGCTGTTTTGAAAACTCCGTCTCGGTCGAACATCGCCAGCTTTGTAATTAAGATAAAGTGGTGAGGTCATTCTTCGTGTTGTGACAAGTTTGTCTCGTGTTCATTAAATGTTTTTCCATGTTGGTCTCAGACTTCCTCGTTCGTGGTTTCTGTTCTCTGGCTGGAAAACCGTACATAGGGTTAGGGTTAGATAACTCGGGTCGCGTAACTGTTTATGATTAATCCTTGGAATCGTCACAACCGGGCTGTTTGTACAAACTCCCTGCTCCCATCTGATCTGCATTACTGTAGTTTACATGTTCGGCTGTGCAAAGGTGGCACAAAGGATCTGTGAGGTACTGCAGAATAGACGGAAAAGAGACTTTTTGGGATCTCCACCTGCTGGATGCACTCTGACATGTTTCAGTGTAGAACAGGGAGCACACTTGTTCACTAAGCCGTCGGGTCACCTCATGTTTACAAAATAAAACGTATGGTATGGATGCAGTAATGTGGCTGGGACTTGTCCTTGATTAACATTGGGCATTGCAGAATTCAGCCACTGCTTAGGAAAGAAGCTTAGTTCTCCCTCTGCTGGACATTTTGAGAACATAGAAGAGTGGAAATCTTTACCTGTAGATTTCAGTCTAAACCTTTTGACTTTTACTTTCAGATTTTCTACTATTGTCATCTGTACTTCTTATTGATGGAAATGTGACGAGTGATCATAATCGATTCTCTTTCTGCAGCCTCAAATGGACGAGAAGATCCAGTTGGGCCCCCGGGCTCAAGTCACATGGGTGAAGGGCAGCAGTGGAGGAGCCAAGGCCAGTGACTCAGGTGAGGTCCCACCACATGACCTTTGAAGCTGTCGGATCACTGAGCAGTTCACACTACATGACCCGCTGTCTTGTCATCGGGAGTCTTGTAGCTGTTTAGAGTTCAAACTACAAGACTTAACGATGACGGGGGGGGGGGGGGGGGTCACACACTTCACAACGCATCTTCCTCTAAATGACTGAACCGTGACTCTGATCTTCCACAATCGTTATTTTTCACTTATCTCTCTTGTAATGTTTCATCTCTGTAACAGAACTATCACGTACAGCGGGTCTCAACCGTTTCTCAGCGCTGCAGTCCACCCCCTCACCTCAACCCTCCACCACTCCCCCACAGAACCCAGACTTCGATCCCAGGAGAACTCTGGGAAGGTATGAGATGACAACGCTGTCTGATTTAAGGATCCTGTTGGTGTTTGTTTTCTCTGAAACATGAGGAGTGTCTCTGGGATTCTGATATTTATCTCTCCTGTTATTTAAAACTCAGATTAACTAGTTTTCATTGAATTTGAAAGAAATTAGTTTTGTTTCGCTTCTGTTTAGGTCAGTGATAATAATTTGTAGTAGCTGGTTTAGTTTAGGTTCCAAATTGGTTGAAAAGCTTGATACTCAAGAGTTCCTCATTTCCACTGACATCCTTCCTGACTCTTTGTTTATTCGTCCCCCACCAGTCGTAGCAGTACAGGCAGAGAGCGCAGCGAGAAGCCGCTGATCTCTGCGCCGCCGTCTTCTCGGCCTGGTCCGTTCACCAGGGGAAGCAGTTCAAAGGAGCTGCTGGAGAGTCAAACCCCGGAGGAGCTGCGAAGAGACAGGGAGCGAGAGGGAGCCGAGCCCCGGAGGCCGAGTGTCACCGAGGACAAACCTGAGCCAGATCGCAGCAGAGTCCGAGAGCCTGGTGAGCCGCACGGTGCTGCCCAACACCAGACAGACACGACGATAATGCTGACACATTTACTCTCTGTCATTACACACACTGTTGTGACTGTGGTTGTTTATTTGCCTCGACAGTGAAACCCGAGCCTGTTGTCCAGACGATAGAGAAACCTGCTCGGTCTGAGGAGGAGATCGAGAGGAAGTCCAAGTCCATCATCGACGAGTTCCTGCACATTAACGATTTCAAGGTGCTGAAATCCAGTCAACTCATAACTGATAAAGTTTTTATTCACACCAACAAACAGCCGCTAATAAGAATATAAACGATGAAAAGATTACTGCGTCCGTAGATTAATTCATGAATCAGATAATTTGGTCTTTTTAAATAAATTATTTGGTGGGGCAACCTGAAGGGGGGAGGGGATGGGGGCTGTCACAAGATAAATCTGTAAACTATCTATCCCCCATTCCAAATAAATATTTAATTTCATAGGATAAACCTTCTTAAAGGGAAGAATAAAAGTATTAGTCTTGAACATGCTTCCTGGTTTTCTTGCAGGAGGCTCTCCAGTGTGTGGAGGAACTTGATCTGGGCTCTCAGTTGCACATCTTCGTACGCGTGGGGGTGGAGTCGACTCTGGAGCGCAGTCAGAACAAACGGGACCACATGGGCCAGCTCCTCTTCCAGCTGGCGCATAAGGGAATCCTGCCCAAACCCCAGCTCTACAAAGGGTCAGTTCCCCGAATCAGTTCTACTTAAAAGTTCATTTGAAACCCTGTGTGGAGAAAACGATAGTAAATAGATTTAGTTGATGTTATTCAGCCATTTATCATCCTGTTCATTATTTTCAAAACCTATAAACAAGTCGATACGAGAAAAAGAGAGTGACTATGACAGGTTCCTGTGGTTTTTGGTTTTTTCTAATAGAGAAATGTCTCTTTGGGCATGGATGCTTTTTCTAGAATGGACTGTTTTTAATCTAATTTCTTATTTACTTTAAAAGACCCCAAACTTCTTCTGTCCCTTTTACTGTTGCCAATTTCCAGTGTATTATAAAATACCTCAAATGAAAACACTGTTTGGTTTCTCCTTACTATTCTGTTCTTACAAATTCATCAACAACTGTCAAACTTTAAATAACACCAGGTATAAACAAGAAGTAATTAGCATGTTCTGGTTCTAAACTTACTGAATTTAAATTGAGTATAACAAATCGTTTTGTTTGTGCTCAGTAATTAGCTTGTGTTTCGGAGCAGCTCTTTTTTCTAACCACAACATCCTTGTTTCTTTTCCCAGGTTTGCAGACATGCTGGAGCAAGCGGACGACATGGCCATCGACATTCCCCACATCTGGCTGTACCTGGCCGAGCTGCTCAGCCCTGTGCTGAAGGAGGGGGGCTTCTCTATGAGAGAGCTCTTTAGGTACGAGACACCCTCGCACGCTCATGGAGCCCACATGGGTGAAATCAAGTGAAAGTCGGTGTCCAGGAAAGAACCTTTAATCGGATCTTGGGGGCCAAACTACTCTAGCTGGTCATTGTAGTCATCTCTCTCAGATAGAAGAAGAATAACCCCATGAAAAGGCCACAAACGTGTTGACAGGGATGAACTCTGCTCTAAACTAAGCTGTGTGTGTGAAGTAAAGATATGTTCAGACTTTTAAGATTTATTTTAATTGCTGTCATGTTCTGTTTGTTCACAGTGAATTAAGCAAACCGTTGCTTCCTGTGGGAAGAGCTGGGATCTTGATCTCTGAAATACTGCACATACTATGCAAACAAATGGTAAGAAACACTTCAGTCTCTTCTTCACTCTTTTTTTTCCTGTTACCTGTTCTCATTATGGAGCAGGTGGATTATAACCAGTGACTCAGCTGCAGATATAATGTAAATATACATAGATTATTGACTTGTACAGACTCTATATTGATATTTGTATTGTTTCACTGTGGCATTTTTTTGTAATCATTCAGTGTTATTATGATTCTGTTATAATTATTATAAACCAGTAAAATGAAAAATCTCAATTAAATCAACAAGACTGATTTGCTCTTTTGATTTGAAGCAAATATTTTGTCATTAAGTAAGTTTATCAATTAAATATTTCTGCCTGCTGTAATTAGACCTAATAGAAAAGACATTTCAGAGCATTGGTTTGTGACGTTGTCCGGTCTCGTCTCCACAGGGTCATCGAACTGTGGCTTCTTTGTGGGGGGAATCAGGCCTCAACTGGATTGACCTTCTGCCGGAGGAAGAGGACGTCCAGGCTTTCATCTCACAACAGGTCAGTGATGAAGGTCAACGCTCATCAAGGGCCAAGATATATCACTGGGAGAAAACCCTCAGTTACCATCTATCAGCTGTTTGAAGACTTTAACTAATTGAGATAAATAAGAACTTTTAAGTTTTTTATTGTTTCCATGTCGTCTTTCTCTTCTATACTTCTTCACCTTATCAATGGTGTCTCCACTCAAACAGAAACTCCAGTTTATCCAGGCGGACGCCTCCAGCTCCGAGGCGACTCTGTCCGAAAGAATCTGGTCTCCCGAGGAGCTGAGACGACAGCTGGAGAGACTCCTGCTGGAGGACATGGCCAGTGACGAGCAGATCTTCGACTGGGTGGAGGTACGACAAGTGACATCAACCAGTCTCTGCCAGTTAGTGGCAAAAATCCTGAACGGCAGACGGAGTGGGGCTTAGTTACACCTCGTTGTAAAGTAACAGAATATACTTATATTTCGGACCTTGAAGCTAATGTTGGTCCACGACTGTTGGTAAGATGTCATCATCAGCTATTTGTGTGTTTTACCTATTAAGGAGAGTATTGCTTCGTGCTCAGGTCATGTCTGAAAAGGGCTTTGTGTTTACTGCTCTTCAGTGTCATCACTTCTAAGCTGATGCTTGTGAATTTGACAGACGCTGTGTTTTTACTCCTCCTCCTCCTCTGTTCTCCGTTTCTCAGGAGAACCTGGATGACTCTCAGATGAGCTCGTCTCCCTTCCTGAGGGCGTTGATGACGGCTGTGTGTAAGGCAGCAGTGAAAGGTAAGCTCTCCACCACCCGGAGCAGAGACGCCTCTGCTCTGCTCAAATCGCACCGCTGATTACAATATTTACTCTCTGCCGAGCGAATGAATTTACTCTGCCTCCTGCTTCTCTGTGCAGATGATAACGCCAACTGTCGAGTGGACACAGCCCTCATTCAGAAGAGATTGCCTGTATTACTAAAGTACCTTAACTCAGACACTGAGCGACAGCTGCAAGCACTTTATGCACTTCAGGCGCTGATCGTCACCCTCGATCAGCCTCCAAGTAAGTTCTGCATCTGAGTTCACTGAAACTCAAACATGATCCTTTTTCTTCGTTTCTTAAGAATAAACTGTGAATAAACGAGTTCTCAGTTGTGATCAAACCAGTGTTACAGTTCAATCTCACCACAAGGTCCATTTAGTAGCTTTTCTGGAGCTTTCCTTCTTGTCACATGATTCTCATCAGCAGAAGAACCTCGCCTTGTTATGTTGAATTGTCGATTTTCATATTTCCGTTTATTTTTGAGCACTTTAAGGACTTTTGGAACAATTTGGATTAAAAGCTGAGACCTCTGTAAATAATCTTGTGCAAAACACAATGCCGTCTTCAGTAATTTCTAATCCATCCATTTTCAGTTTCTTATCTAGATACAAATCACATTAATTAAATTGATAACATTAGGAATTGATCTCACCTCACAGAAAAATGTGATTTATTTCCGTTTCGTCACAGCTGAAACGATGACTGACATGTATTTGTTCTCTGTCTGTCACCAGACCTCCTCCGGATATTCTTCGACTGTCTGTACGACGAGGACGTCATCTCCGAGGACGCGTTCTACAAGTGGGAGACGAGCAAAGACCCGGCCGAGCAGCTGGGTAAGGGCGTGGCCCTTAAGTCCGTCACGGCCTTCTTCACCTGGCTGCGGGAGGCGGAGGAGGAGTCGGAAGATAATTGACGAGGGGAGACCCCCGGGGGACATGACGTAGTAGAACTACATCCTTACAGCAGAACAAACGTTCAAAATGGGTGCGTGAGCAGGACGACATGTTTACGGCTGGAATTTTTTTCTGCGGTACGGTTCTGAAACATGCCGCCATTTTGAGTTTGGATTCCAACGGCGGAAGCACTAAATACCTGTATTATACATAGAAAATATTTTTGTTTTAAATTTTAACTTACTTTTCTTTTGTTACTTTATAAGAAGAGACTTAAAAGATACATAGGTTCCGGACTCTTTAATTTATTATTTTTTTAAGGACTGCAAATATGAAAGTTATTTAACATTTGCAGATGCTCACGACAACAGAACAGAAATAACAATATAATTAATTATAATAACAAAATAATAATGAAATGAAATAGCCTCCCCGGACTCCACACTGTTTGGTTTAAAACAGGGTAAAACAAAGTTATTTTGGGATGAAGGGGAAGCAGAGATGAAAATCAAATGGATGCACAGGAACTGTCACCGTTGTCCGTGTGTGACGGCCGGGGGTCAAAGGTCATCCTCCTGATAACCACAGAGCCTCGGCCTATTCTGCGTTGATATGTACATACACCTCACGAGAGGTCGAGGTATGCATTCATGAAGCGATGCAGGTCAGTCCACAGAACTGTCGAAAACAAACGCAGACGAACAAACCAGATACATTCAAACGAAAAAAGAGCAAAAATGCAACTTTAAAAAGCAAATGGCCAGGTTCGCTGAGCAAGAAACCAGACATGCTTGTAATACTCCAGACCTACAGAGCAGGTTCAACGCTTGTAAATACATTAAAGACAAAAAAAGGTATTTAAAAATGCTCGTTCTCATGATTTGTTCTTTCCATGGTTGGTGCTTATAGGGGATACGACTCAGTGCGAGTGTGTGTGTCTGTGTGTGATAAACTGAGACAGTTGTGTTGTGTCGGAAGTTGCTGTAGCATCGTCAGAAGAGCTGTGTGATCAGACCAGGAGGAGCAGCTGAGAGATGAGCTGCCGTCGCCTCAGGATCAACGACACAGGTTCCACTCGTTTGGTCTGTTGAGTCATCGAAGCCCAAACAAACAAACAGCACTGTGTCGTTGAAAGTGTCTCCGCAGCGTGTCGCCTCATATATTTCTTATTTGTACCATCTTTTGTATGTGTGTATCTAGATTGTGTGTTTATGAAGCTATGACGTGTTTGAGTGTTGTCCGGCATAATGTGGTCACATGACCACCAGATCAGCCAAAACTCACCCGCTGTGAACACGGACACCGGAGACGTATTGGTTAATTGATGACTCAATTTATTGGCAATTATTTAGGTCATTTGTTCCAAGCAATAATCTTGCACTGTTAAATATGACTGTATATTTTTGTTTGACAGGTATTTTCCAGAACTGAAGATTAGACCCAAAACCCTGAAATATTCACTTTACAATTAAATATGACAGAAAAGTGGCAAGAGGCTGAAATATGCAAATATTGTACAAGTGTTTTTTACTTTCACTGTTGCTTATTCTCAGTGAAGGTTAAACGCTCATGTTTCAGGATATGAGTTCTCTGTTCAGTGTGTGTGTTCTTAAGGGGTTTGTTTTTTTACTCTTGAAACAAGTGACTGATGTTTACAGATACACAACGGTTGTCTACCACTGTTGATCAGAAGAAGTTGTTTTGTTGTGTCATCATTAGACAGAGTTAAACTGATGTTTGTTTCCCATGAAGGTTTTTCTTATATCGGTTTTAACTGGAGTTGTTTGTCTATATTCAGTTTATTAAGTTGAATATGTTGGTCCACCCATGTCTGGACTACCAAGCAAAGTGGGCAACTGCTGGAGACCCACAAGGATCCCAAAAGCCAGAGGTTTTCCCTCCATGTCATCACTACATAGTTTCATTCATTGAAAGTTTCTTCCCAGTTTGCACCAGTGAAGTAGAATATCATCTATGTTGGATCTTCCATAAACCATTTAATGGTGATGTGTTTTTAAATTTGAGTTTTAAGACTAATATTGTTTCAGTTAATGTTTGTGTTGATTTTATTTTTATCAAATTGCTTCAATTGTTTCTCTGTGACAAGAAGTTAAACACTCACCAAACCTCAGGCACTAGTATTAGTAACCAACCAGTTTCAGTTAGTTATAGTTAAATAATTTTAACTTATCAACAAGCTGTCAAAAAGCAAATAATCAGATTGAAGGAACAACTGATTCTTTACTTTTAACAAAGGCCTTTAATCGTTGATCATTGTCTACAAATTGATGAATCATTTAATCAGAGAGCTGGTTGGTTTCTGTGTGTCTGAGTATCTGTGAATGATTCTTCTATTGTAACAGATGAGGCTTCTCAGATTTAACCAAGGTTAAATTAGTTTGTATAATTTCCAGTGAAGAACAACAACTCCCATGAGTCATAGACATCCTATCAGAGGTAGAGATAGTTTCAGGATTCAAAGATCTTCATTATCTTTGTATTCAATTACAGTGAACCTGAAAGAGGCTTCTCTCTCCAAGATATCTATATATACATGTATGATGATATATAGAAATAATATGAAAAACAAACATAAAGACATTAGAGTGACTATTTTATTTTTAGATTTTTTAACTATATTTCATTAGATTTTAGGTTTAATTATTTCAAATATCTGTATATATATAAAATTTCATTTAATTTTTAGATTATTTTTTCCCATTAAAGTATATACATATATTTTTAATAATTAGATTTTCTTTCATTATTTTTAGATTCTCGTTTTGTTTAATCCTTAAAATTCAATTCAACTTGATTGCAGACACAAGTGTCCATATCTATAAATGAAATAAAATACAAACATAAGTACAATCATAGCTGCTCACAAATCCAAGATCATTAGATTATTGTTCAGACTTGTTTGTTCCAGAAACAAGAGGAATAACTTTCTCAGTTAAAACCAAGATGATGACATTTGTCGAATCAGTTAATCGACACAAAGTTGTACGTAATAAAAGATTCCTCATATATATATATATATATATATATATATAATCAGATGACTTGTGTTGAATGACACTTAAACTTTGCAAGTTGCAACGTCGGAGAGCAAACAGCGCCTCCCGGCGGCCGGCCGGCACCACGACAGTGGGAATCCTGCGACGTGACGTACGTGGGGCGGGGCCGCTGAGCAGGAATCTAAATAAAGGATCGTGCAGGATTCAAACTACAAACTCTTTCACTTTTCCTCCGACTCTTGAGGTGAGTTCGTCTCCGCGGTGTCGTTCGTTGTTCGCCGGACGCGCAGCTGCACGGAGCCGGTACCGGAAACCAGCCCCGGCGTTTGTTGTTCTCCTCCGTGCAGATTCATCCCGTGTGTGTGATGCCGATACGCCGAGCAGCAGCGACTCCGACCCAGGAGAAGGCCCCCTCCGCTGCAGCAGAGAAAGGTGAGGCCCCCGGGGTCGACCATTACCTGAGCTCCAGAGCCCTCCAGGTTCTAATTTCATAACCATAATAATTTTTACATTTTAAAAAAATGTACATGTTCATCACACAAATAAGATAACTGTGTCACAATTAGTCAGTCGTCCCCTGACCAGAAGGTTGCCAGTGCAATCCCATTCTTCCCCATTCCGCATGCAGAAGTGTCCTTGGGCAAGATGCTAAACCCCCAAAATTGTCCTACATGTTGAAGTGTGAATTGTTGAATGGCCAGAACAGTACTAAAGCACTTTGAGAGGTCACCAGGACTAGAAAACAACTATATAGATACAGAAAGTGAAGAATATGATCAAAAATCGGTTCTTTCCATTGCTGGTGTTCAATTAAACGATAATTCTGACCCTTCCCCCTGATCCAGATCTGTACCGAAATGTACTTGGTTCTTCTCTGACCCAACATGCTTCTTTACACTTAGTTTCCTGCTCTACCTTTCCAGTAGTTATTGTATAATTTGCAAAACGAACAGACAGGGGTGAAAACAACAGAGAATGTCTTTAATGATCTAGTTTTGTCACAACTGAAGAAGATGCTGAACATCAGTGGATCCAAAAAAACTTAAAGGATCCTCTCTTCTCTATTAACTATAAGTTAAGGTCAAGTTTAAAAAAAATAGAGGGTATCATGGTTATCACTGGTTTTAAAAGCCAGGGCACTTTTTTTAACGCTAATCCCTGTCTCCCCCTCAGAGCTCCCCCTAATGGCCAGGTTCTGTAAGAGGGGAAAAGGGTTGCCAAGCTTTCCATAGCGTCTCAGTGCCTCCTACCTGTTCTTCCTGCAGTATCTAGTTTCTAAATGCATCACCAAGTTCACATCTGTCATCCAAGCTACTCCAGAGTTTGTGATCCCTTAAAACACGGGGAAGTTAAGGAAGCATTGCTGGCCCTGTTATAGTTTGAGAACTCCCCCCTCCCCCCCTTTATAAAGAGTTTCAAGCCTTGTTCCAGGCTGAGTAGCACCTGCGGAATCCTGCCATTGCTGTTCTTCCTTTTCATCAGTGTTTTTTCATCAATCTGACTGAAGTCACATTTGTCATGTGTATAATTTTACTGTGTATGTGATGCAGGTACCCAGGCATGCTGGTCCTCCTTACACTGCTCACGACATCACAAAGGGACACCCTAATTTGGCGGGCACCCCGCCTGGTCATGCCCACTCCCCAGCGCTCTCTCAGGTATCAATACCCACAGCTTCCCCATATCGCTACCCTAAGGGCTGGGAGACAGGCGGAGGGGTGAGTTAATCACTGTGTCCGCCGTCATCCTCTCTGCATAATCATCCTCTATCAGTTTGTTTGATCTGTGTTCGGTCTGGGCGACTCTTCATTACTATAACTTATTGTTTCCTAATAGACTTGCATCATATATTGTTTCTCTTGTTTACATGTCTGAATGAATGATAACTTGTATTTAACCAAAACTTGTCAGTGTAAGAATTTTGACCCTTTTTTTATTCAAAATTATAGTTTTATATAATGACTTGAAACACGTAAAAATGAATCGCACACATCGCCTACACCTAATCTGTATTATATGTCTTTTATTACATTAGTGTTTTATTTTCCTGTTTGTCATTCTCTCTTCTAATATTTCTAAACGACAATAATCTGTGTACATGACTGTTGTTTTATTAATTACATTATTAAAAATTGGGTCAAATTCTAGAACAATTTCTGATGACTGCTGCATCAACATACATCCTCTGTATATTCTATTCTGTACGACAGCTGTTTCACCATGAGTTCATGATGTAGCTCAACCTCAAATCAGATCACATTGGTCTGTTAAACACACTGTAAGGCTTCAAAGGGAAAGAGGTTTGATACAAAAGCCTCAATATTATTAACTTAACATTTTGAAGCATTGCCGCTTCATGGTTAGACCTAAACTCTTAGTGTTGAAGCTCTTTAAAAATCGAAAGTACTAAATGAAGGAGATGTGGGTGTGGCATCCTGGATCCCATCAGGGTAAAGAACAGAAGCTCTTAGTTGAATTTAAACTAGATTAATTGATTTATACGGATTTGAGATGGTAGAGGTTTGGTTAGTTTAAAGGTTTAATATGTGCATAATGTCTCCTTTTAAAGTGTGAAATGTACAGAACAAGTGACAGATTGCAGCACAGCTCCTGGTTTGTGTTCAAGCCGTCTCCCTCTGTCCATCTCTTCTCTTCACAGTCTCCATACAACCCTGGACAAAATGTCTCTCTAGTGTACTCTCCCCAGACACAGCCACAGAGTCGCCCGGTGAGTGTCCCTCCGGTGTTTCATTTACAGCTCACCAACCTCAGAGCAGTGTTCATTTTGGCAGCTATTTTTGATTTAGTCTTAGTCTTTAGACGAAAATGCATATTAGTTTTAGTCACATTTAGTCATTTTTATCCTTCTTAGTTTTAGTCACATTTAATAGCCACATTAAACTCCTTTTCTTCCCTTCTCAGGCCCAGGGACCCCCTGTGTTGTGTCTACAACTGCATAACAGTCAATCCCAGCCGAAGCTCAAAAGCCATCATATGATGTGGCATATTTAATTGCACAGGCAAAAAAGCCACACACAATCGGCCAAACGTTAATTAAACCCGCTGCTGTGGATAAATAAGCCCGTGATCTGGAATCAGTGCCGCTGTCTGACGGGACTATTGCCCGGCGCATCACCGGCATGGCCCAGGACATAAAGTGCCAGCTGGTGGATAGAGTTAAGAAAGGGAAATATGCTTTACAGTTAGATGAATCCACAGATATATTAAACTCTGCCCAGCTGCTTGTTTTCATCAGATACAGTTTTGACGGAAAACGTAACGCTGTTTTGCTCCGCGCTCCAGAGTGGACGTGCACAGGTGAGGACATTTTTACAAAACTAAAAGAAGAGGGACTCTCTTCAGAAAACTGTATTGGTGTGTGTCTCTCTTTTCTTGGCATTATGCTGCAAATTTTGTAAATGAGATAAATCAATGTTGTGCATAATAATCAAGAGTGACTTACATAATCTCTATAAAGCTGACAACACAGTACACACAAACCCTAACCCTTTTTTTACTGTTTTCTGACAGAGTTGAAGCATAAGCAGCATTACACTAATAATATACCACAATATACCTCACCAGACTGTCATGTAGCTCAACTTAAGACCTACCTTCCATTTCAATAATTACGATTTTAAATGAAACAAAACTAGTGAACTTGTCTAATTTGTAGAACAGTAAAACTGCCTTTAAATTATCTGTCTGTCTGCCTGCCTGTCTGTCTGCCTGTCTGCCTGCCTGTCTGTCTGCCTGCCTGCCTGTCTGTCTGTCTGTCTGCCTGCCTGTCTGTCTGCCTGCCTGCCTGTCTGTCTGCCTGCCTGTCTGTCTGCCTGCCTGCCTGCCTGCCTGCCTGCCTGTCTGTCTGTCTGTCTGTCTGTCTGTGCATGTGCCTGATTACCGTTATTGAAAGTTGGGAGTTTATCCGTAATGGAGGGTCCAAATATGATTCCCAACATTCTATGTATAATTACACTTAATATTGATTGGTTCCTTCCCATCAAGAGAGCAAGACTAACCAGACCTGAGTTTTAAACCTGTTATGTTTGTCATTTATTGAAAATTTGGAATTATAAACATTGTCCAAGGGCTGGGTGATATATCAGTCGATATCAAGAAGGATCATGAGAAATGTCACATTATTTCTTCTAATAAGTTTAAAGAGAGATTTTTTTGCGTGTCCTTTGACGCTACTATTTGAAAGCTTTGACTCTAATCTTTGCATCATGGGCACACTGTGTCCTTTGACGCTACTATTTGCAAACACAAGCTTTGACTCTAATCTTTGTATCATGGGCACACGTGTCCTTTGACGCTTTGTCGCTCTGTGATGCTTTATTGCTGTTTTCAAGCATCTACCTCCATAAATATCTGCGTCTCACCAGTGCAGTCTCATTGTCCCATTGGCTTTTCTTTCTTTCCTGCTTTCAATACTCGAGGGAGGATTCAGGCCCATCCAGGTAACATTTAACTGTTTAAAAGTCTCTTGAGACCTGCATGGCATGATAAGGATCGTCCTTAAACGATCCCACCCCTCCTAACTTCTAACCCTGTACATCCCCCTTCATTCTCACTGCAGTGAATGCTCAGATGAGAGGTCCTTCCTTTTTTATCATCGTTATATCTATATGTCCTGTCCTTAATCCTGTAGTAGATCATTACTAAACTTCTCAGTTCATATTCTTTGCACCATTTCATGATTCATCTTTCATGAGCTTGCACAATTTAATGAACAGCATGTGGGATGAGAGTATTATGCAGAATATTACTCCTTGAAATAGGTTTTTAGTTCCTTTTCATGTCCATGTGATGAAGTGTGTACTACTTGTTGGAAATATATATAATGTTATTTAATAGATGCCCATCAGAAGTTTGCCTTTCACATATGAAGAACACAGCAGGAGGGAGGGGCGCGGCGGGGGCCTGTGAGCGCCACAGAGCTCGTCAGGGGGGAAATTCTCACAAGAACTCAAATAAATGCCCCGTCAGATATCCAAACACATTTGGGGGGAATTGATGACAGAGAGAGTCATTTTTATTCTTAAATATTGATGAATGAAGAAAAAGTTGGGCTCCAGCAGAAGGGGCACTTTTCTCATCCAGGGCTAAAGGGCAGGTGCTTGAGCACCACGAGGGGTCTGTCTGTGCACGTCCCTGATTACCGTTATTGAAAGTTGGGAGTTTATCTTTAATGGAGGGTTTCTGTGCTGGCTGTAGATATTTGACTGTGATATATTTGAGTGTAATGTCAATCTCATATAGTATGATCAGTGAAGTCTACATTAAGATGGGTAGTAACACATTAAGACCTTTTGTGCAAAATCTCCTAAAGCAACAAGCCCAGTAAGAAGTATCCAAATATGATATTTCCCAACATTCTATGTATAATTACACTTAATATTGATTGGTTCCTTCCCATCAAGAGAGCAAGACTAACCAGACCTGAGTTTTAAACCTGTTATGTTTGTCATTTATTGAAAATTTGGAATTATAAACATTGTCCAAGGGCTGGGTGATATATCAGTCGATATCAAGAAGGATCATGAGAAATGTCACATTATTTCTTCTAATAAGTTTAAAGACAGATTTTTTTGCGTGTCCTTTGATGCTACTATTTGAAAGCTTTGACTCTAATCTTTGCATCATGGGCACATGTGTCCTTTGACGCTACTATTTGCAAACACAAGCTTTGACTCTAATCTTTGCATCATGGGCACACGTGTCCTTTGACGCTTTGTCGCTCTGTGATCCTTTATTGCTGTTTTCAAGCATCTACCTCCATAATTATCTGCGTCTCACCAGTGCAGTCTCATTGTCCCATTGGCTTTTCTTTCTTTCCTGCTTTCAATACTCGAGGGAGGATTCAGGCCCATCCAGGTAACATTTAACTGTTTAAAAGTCTCTTGAGACCTGCATGGCATGATAAGGATCGTCCTTAAACGATCCCACCCCTCCTAACTTCTAACCCTGTACATCCCCCTTCATTCTCACTGCAGTGAATGCTCAGATGAGAGGTCCTTCCTTTTTTATCATCGTTATATCTATATGTCCTGTCCTTAATCCTGTAGTAGATCATTACTAAACTTCTCAGTTCATATTCTTTGCACCATTTCATGATTCATCTTTCATGAAGTTGCACAATTTAATGAACAGCATGTGGGATGAGAGTATTATGCAGTATATTACTCCTTGAAATAGGTTTTTAGTTCCTTTTCATGTCCATGTGATGAAGTGTGTACTACTTGTTGGAAATATATATAATGTTATTTAATAGATGCCCATCAGAAGTTTGCCTTTCACATATGAAAAAAACAGCAGGAGGGAGGGGCGCGGCGGGGGTTTGTGAGCGCCACGGAGCATGTCGGGGGGGAAATTCTCACAAGAACTCAAATAAATGCCCCGTCAGATATCCAAACACATTTGGGGGGAATTGATGACAGAGAGAGTCATTTTTATTCTTAAATATTGATGAATGAAGAAAAAGTTGGGCTCCAGCAGAAGGGGCACTTTTCTCATCCAGGGCTAAAGGGCAGGTGCTTGAGCACCACTAGGGGTCTGTCTGTGCACGTGCCTGATTACCGTTATTGAAAGTTGGGAGTTTATCCGTAATGGAGGGTTTCTGTGCTGGCTGTAGATATTTGACTGTGATATATTTGAGTGTAATGTCAATCTCATATAGTATGATCAGTGAAGTCTACATTAAGATGGGTAGTAACACATTAAGACCTTTTGTGCAAAATCTCCTAAAGCAACAAGCCCTAGTAAGAAGTATCCAAATATGATATTCCCAACATTCTATGTATAATTACACTTAATATTGATTGGTTCCTTCCCATCAAGAGAGCAAGACTAACCAGACCTGAGTTTAACCTGTTATGTTTGTCATTTATTGAAAATTTGGAATTATAAACATTGTCCAAGGGCTGGGTGATATATCAGTCGATATCAAGAAGGATCATGAGAAATGTCACATTATTTCTTCTAATAAGTTTAAAGACAGATTTTTTTGCGTGTCCTTTGATGCTACTATTTGAAAGCTTTGACTCTAATCTTTGCATCATGGGCACATGTGTCCTTTGACGCTACTATTTGCAAACACAAGCTTTGACTCTAATCTTTGTATCATGGGCACACGTGTCCTTTGACGCTTTGTCGCTCTGTGATCCTTTATTGCTGTTTTCAAGCATCTACCTCCATAAATATCTGCGTCTCACCAGTGCAGTCTCATTGTCCCATTGGCTTTTCTTTCTTTCCTGCTTTCAATACTCGAGGGAGGATTCAGGCCCATCCAGGTAACATTTAACTGTTTAAAAGTCTCTTGAGACCTGCATGGCATGATAAGGATCGTCCTTAAACGATCCCACCCCTCCTAACTTCTAACCCTGTACATCCCCCTTCATTCTCACTGCAGTGAATGCTCAGATGAGAGGTCCTTCCTTTTTTATCATCGTTATATCTATATGTCCTGTCCTTAATCCTGTAGTAGATCATTACTAAACTTCTCAGTTCATATTCTTTGCACCATTTCATGATTCATCTTTCATGAAGTTGCACAATTTAATGAACAGCATGTGGGATGAGAGTATTATGCAGAATATTACTCCTTGAAATAGGTTTTTAGTTCCTTTTCATGTCCATGTGATGAAGTGTGTACTACTTGTTGGAAATATATATAATGTTATTTAATAGATGCCCATCAGAAGTTTGCCTTTCACATATGAAGAACACAGCAGGAGGGAGGGGCGCGGCGGGGGCTTGTGAGCGCCGCGGAGCATGTCGGGGGGGAAATTCTCACAAGAACTCAAATAAATGCCCCGTCAGATATACATTCTACACTTAATATTGATTGGTTCCTTCCCATCAAGAGAGCAAGACTAACCAGACCTGTAATGTTTGTCATTTATTGAAAATTTGGAATTATAAACATTGTCCAAGGGCTGGGTGATATATCAGTCGATATCAAGAAGGATCATGAGAAATGTCACATTATTTCTTCTAATAAGTTTAAAGACAGATTTTTTTGCGTGTCCTTTGATGCTACTATTTGAAAGCTTTGACTTTAATCTTTGCATCATGGGCACACGTGTCCTTTGACGCTACTATTTGCAAACACAAACTTTGCCTCTAATCTTTGTATCATGGGCACATGTGTCCTTTGACGCTACTATTTGCAAACACAAACTTTGCCTCTAATCTTTGTATCATGGGCACACGTGTCCTTTGACGCTCTGTGATGCTTTATTTTCAAGCATCTTAATGTCTTCTGTGTTTCTCTCCCATCTTACCTACAGTTTTTCCAGAGGACTCAGATGCAGACTGCGAAGCCAACCATCCCGACAAACACGCCCTCCATACGGCCTGGCTCACAGACTCCTACAGCCGTCTACCCCACTAATCAGCCAATCATGACCATGGCACCCATGAAGCGAATTGGGGTCAGTTGAGTCATGTGGTTCATTTGACTTCAATGGTTCATTTCAGTAGAGTTCAGTTAAGTCGAATAGATTTAGTCTAACTTTAAGATTGAATTGCTACAATATGTAATGAATATAATGCACAAACTACATTTTCTTACACAAAGCCATAGAATACTTTATTGTTTTGCTTATAATGTCGGCTGATAAGAGCCTTTCATTTTTCTTGAAGTTCTAGATATTTTCTTGTATTTTTGTTTTCTTTTAATTTAGTTTGTATCCATGGTTAATGGATTTGAAACATCATGTATAAGTTCTTAGTCGTGTGTAACACAGCTGACGGCTCACACACATGTGGCGGACTACGTGTCTTTCAAAGACGTGGGTGCTTTAGTGAGGTTTGTTTTTTGTGTCATTGTCCTCCCAGATCTGTATCCGGAACCCCTATCAGGGTGGCAGGGACATCACAGAGGAGATCATGGCAATGCCTCCTGGAGGTCACCCCTCCTCTCCCCCCAGCCCACCACCGGTGAGGCTCTCTCTCTCTCTCTCTCTCACACACTTGCCCAATCTCTCACCCGCAGTAGTTAGAGGTAGTGTAGAGTTAGCGGCAGCTCATCAGCCTGGATCTTTAGCCGAGGGGTGGAGAGATGTCTCGTGTTGCCTGGTGGCAGTGTGAGCGCTCCGCTCTGATCCTTTTTGCTCTCCACCATGTGTGTGACAGACAGGGCACAGCGCCTGTGTCATTTACACGTCTCACTTTCTCATAAGAAGATCACCATGACTCTGAGTCCAAACTGTTACATGTCTGTTGGCTGTCGCCCAGGACATGTTTACATTATCTAATTAAAGACATACCGATAACAAAAACTGGAAAATAACAAAGAGTAATTGTTACCATCATTACATACTATTTATTTTTGGACGTGTAGGTAGAGGCCATGACTTGTGAAAAAACACTTCTCACTTTATTTTCCTTATAGCTGTATGTCAAATTCAATGTACTGTCTCATTTTATACTTTCTTCCTTCCTGTCACTGTTTCTTATCACTCGCTGTCTCTTACAGTAGATTTCCTATGTACTGTGTGTATGCTCCCTCTACAGAATCCACTCAGGTCCTCCATTCCCATTCACTTCTCTCCTTTAAACCTGCAGTGTGGCTCTTTTGTCTCCCCCTGGCAGTGAGAGTAATTACACAAACACTGGCAACATGTGCTGACGACATATGCTTCTTA
Organism: Verasper variegatus; assembly: GCA_026259375.1. Lineage (NCBI taxonomy): Eukaryota > Metazoa > Chordata > Actinopteri > Pleuronectiformes > Pleuronectidae > Verasper > Verasper variegatus. The sequence goes on along the minus strand of CM048040.1, from coordinate 23,015,504 downwards.
TGTCTCCTTGCCACCAATTGATTTATTTATTAGACTGCCACCAAGTTTCTTTATTTCTCTTTATTTATATTTTATCTGGAAGAACAGAAACCCCTCTAGGCTCTTTGCCATGAGCTCGTCCAAACTCCTAGTTGCTGTTTTCACCTCCATTTCTGTTACTGGGGTTTTTTCCAATAAATCAATCATTGCTGGTTGATGTAAAACGCATCTCGACACCATATTTAAAACTCTGGTAAACAACAAAATACAGAGCGATTGAATCAGAATTGATTGATTCCAAAGTTTGAACGTAACAAACATCCATTTATTTATAAAAGTTCCACATTTCAGCTTTTAATCAAATAATTAAACTTTTGGCCTTCTAGTAAATAGGTAGAGATGAGTGTTTTCAGCCCAGATCTTTGAACACTGGTTTTACAGTCCCAGGAATCCAGCAGGGCTCAGGTGTTTACGCTGAAAACCACTGTACAAACGCCAACTGCAAAAAATTGTATAAATGAAATGAACCTACAAGACAACCTTCCTGGATTCTGAAGAGGGGCGTTGTGACTTCTTTCTCCCTTTGTCCTTCTGTAGATGTTAACAGTGTCTTTCCTCTCTTTTTCTGTCTTTCTGTGCCCCTTTTTGATTTGATATTGTCTTCTGTGTTTCTCTTACACTTAATGTCTTCTGTGTTTCTCTCCCATCTTACCTACAGTTTTACGTGAGGGGCATGGCACAGGTAAAAGAAACACACTGACCTGTTTACAGTTGATGTTGTTTGCTCTCATTCAGGGGTAGGGGGACCTTTTTTCCTATCGAGGGCCATTTCAATATTTATAACATCCTTCAAGGGCCATGCTAAATTATTGATCACATATCACACTAGCCTTTCTAATGTAATGGCTGCCACTGCCTGCTCTGATGTCAGGTGATAGTGATGGTGACGCTACTTGCAGCTAGTTTTCCAGGTTCGTGTGAGTTTGTTGAGAGGAACTGAGTCTTTGCGATAGTCAGTTTTTAAAAGAGCAGCTCACATTAGTAGGCTGGCTCAAACAGAAACACAAACTTCAGTGTATGTCTCCTCAGAATTAGAAAATCCTCAGGCTGAACATCGAGCTTGAGCGGAGGGAGGTTGTTTTACTTATTTTGGAGCTCGTCAATGTTTTGTACCTGAGTTTATGTTGTCAGACTCATGAGCTGGTTCCACATTCAACAGCTTAACAAATATTCTCCTGAAGGAGTTTTTCACACTGTTTGGGAACTCTGCTATTCATTTATCATTTTTTATGTATTTATCCTTGTTAATAGTTGAATGTGTGGGAAATGTGCTAAAATTAAATCCGTAAAATAAAACTGCAATGTTAAAAGATAAAGTCATATCACTGATTGTAAAAGTGCACCATATTTGTACAATGTTTGTATTTCTCTCGCTGATGGTTTTTTGTTTTGATAATATGTTTCTCCTTGTCCTCTTTACTTGCAGATTCGCCGCAGTCAACACTATGTGAGACTTCGTCAGCAACATTCTGTTCAGCCCCCACAGTCTGTCCCTGCTCCCGTTCCCACAGCTGACCCAGGACAGACTGTGTGCCCCCCATCACCCCCCATCATAGTGCCTACACCACAGCAACCTCCACCAGCCAAGTGTGAGAAGAAAACGGTGAGTATCTTAGGAGTTCCTGTTGGCCGCTCCAGGAACTACATCCCTGAGTTCAGTTCAGTTCAGTAGTTGAGTTCAGTTGAGTCGAGTTGAATACACAGCTGACGGCTCATACACATGTGGCGGACTACGTGTCTTTCAAAGACGTGGGTGCTTTAGTGAGGTTTGTTTTTTGTGTCATTGTCCTCCCAGATCTGTATCCGGAACCCCTATCAGGGTGGCAGGGACATCACAGAGGAGATCATGGCAATGCCTCCTGGAGGTCACCCCTCCTCTCCCCCCAGCCCACCACCGGTGAGGCTCTCTCTCTCACACACTTGCCCAATCTCTCACCCGCAGTAGTTAGAGGTAGTGTAGAGTTAGCGGCAGCTCATCAGCCTGGATCTTTAGCCGAGGGGTGGAGAGATGTCTCGTGTTGCCTGGTGGCAGTGTGAGCGCTCCGCTCTGATCCTTTTTGCTCTCCACCATGTGTGTGACAGACAGGGCACAGCGCCTGTGTCATTTACACGTCTCACTTTCTCATAAGAAGATCACCATGACTCTGAGTCCAAACTGTTACATGTCTGTTGGCTGTCGCCCAGGACATGTTTACATTATCTAATTAAAGACATACCGATAACAAAAACTGGAAAATAACAAAGAGTAATTGTTACCATCATTACATACTATTTATTTTTGGACGTGTAGGTAGAGGCCATGACTTGTGAAAAAACACTTCTCACTTTATTTTCCTTATAGCTGTATGTCAAATTCAATGTACTGTCTCATTTTATACTTTCTTCCTTCCTGTCACTGTTTCTTATCACTCGCTGTCTCTTACAGTAGATTTCCTATGTACTGTGTGTATGCTCCCTCTACAGAATCCACTCAGGTCCTCCATTCCCATTCACTTCTCTCCTTTAAACCTGCAGTGTGGCTCTTTTGTCTCCCCCTGGCAGTGAGAGTAATTACACAAACACTGGCAACATGTGCTGACGACATATGCTTCTTATGTCTCCTTGCCACCAATTGATTTATTTATTAGACTGCCACCAAGTTTCTTTATTTCTCTTTATTTATATTTTATCTGGAAGAACAGAAACCCCTCTAGGCTCTTTGCCATGAGCTCGTCCAAACTCCTAGTTGCTGTTTTCACCTCCATTTCTGTTACTGGGGTTTTTTCCAATAAATCAATCATTGCTGGTTGATGTAAAACGCATCTCGACACCATATTTAAAACTCTGGTAAACAACAAAATACAGAGCGATTGAATCAGAATTGATTGATTCCAAAGTTTGAACGTAACAAACATCCATTTATTTATAAAAGTTCCACATTTCAGCTTTTAATCAAATAATTAAACTTTTGGCCTTCTAGTAAATAGGTAGAGATGAGTGTTTTCAGCCCAGATCTTTGAACACTGGTTTTACAGTCCCAGGAATCCAGCAGGGCTCAGGTGTTTACGCTGAAAACCACTGTACAAACGCCAACTGCAAAAAATTGTATAAATGAAATGAACCTACAAGACAACCTTCCTGGATTCTGAAGAGGGGCGTTGTGACTTCTTTCTCCCTTTGTCCTTCTGTAGATGTTAACAGTGTCTTTCCTCTCTTTTTCTGTCTTTCTGTGCCCCTTTTTGATTTGATATTGTCTTCTGTGTTTCTCTTACACTAAATGTCTTCTGTGTTTCTCTCCCATCTTACCTACAGTTTTACGTGAGGGGCATGGCACAGGTAAAAGAAACACACTGACCTGTTTACAGTTGATGTTGTTTGCTCTCATTCAGGGGTAGGGGGACCTTTTTTCCTATCGAGGGCCATTTCAATATTTATAACATCCTTCAAGGGCCATGCTAAATTATTGATCACATATCACACTAGCCTTTCTAATGTAATGGCTGCCACTGCCTGCTCTGATGTCAGGTGATAGTGATGGTGACGCTACTTGCAGCTAGTTTTCCAGGTTCGTGTGAGTTTGTTGAGAGGAACTGAGTCTTTGCGATAGTCAGTTTTTAAAAGAGCAGCTCACATTAGTAGGCTGGCTCAAACAGAAACACAAACTTCAGTGTATGTCTCCTCAGAATTAGAAAATCCTCAGGCTGAACATCGAGCTTGAGCGGAGGGAGGTTGTTTTACTTATTTTGGAGCTCGTCAATGTTTTGTACCTGAGTTTATGTTGTCAGACTCATGAGCTGGTTCCACATTCAACAGCTTAACAAATATTCTCCTGAAGGAGTTTTTCACACTGTTTGGGAACTCTGCTATTCGTTTATCATTTTTTATGTATTTATCCTTGTTAATAGTTGAATGTGTGGGAAATGTGCTAAAATTAAATCCGTAAAATAAAACTGCAATGTTAAAAGATAGTCATATCACTGATTGTAAAAGTGCACCATATTTGTACAATGTTTGTATTTCTCTCGCTGATGGTTTTTTGTTTTGATAATGTTTCTCCTTGTCCTCTTTACTTGCAGATTCGCCGCAGTCAACGCTATGTGGGACTTCGTCAGCAACATTCTGTTCAGCCCCCACAGTCTGTCCCTGCTCCCGTTCCCACAGCTGACCCAGGACAGACTGTGTGCCCCCCATCACCCCCCATCATAGTGCCTACACCACAGCAACCTCCACCAGCCAAGTGTGAGAAGAAAACGGTGAGTATCTTAGGAGTTCCTGTTGGCCGCTCCAGGAACTACATCCCTGAGTTCAGTTCAGTTCAGTAGTTGAGTTCAGTTGAGTCGAGTTGAATACACAGCTGACGGCTCATACACATGTGGCGGACTACGTGTCTTTCAAAGACGTGGGTGCTTTAGTGAGGTTTGTTTTTTGTGTCATTGTCCTCCCAGATCTGTATCCGGAACCCCTATCAGGGTGGCAGGGACATCACGGAGGAGATCTTGGCAATGCCTCCTGGAGGTCACCCCTCCTCTCCCCCCAGCCCACCACCGGTGAGGCTCTCTCTCTCACACACTTGCCCAATCTCTCACCCGCAGTAGTTAGAGGTAGTGTAGAGTTAGCGGCAGCTCATCAGCCTGGATCTTTAGTCGAGGGGTGGAGAGATGTCTCGTGTTGCCTGGTGGCAGTGTGAGCGCTCCGCTCTGATCCTTTTTGCTCTCCACCATGTGTGTGACAGACAGGGCACAGCGCCTGTGTCATTTACACGTCTCACTTTCTCATAAGAAGATCACCATGACTCTGAGTCCAAACTGTTACATGTCTGTTGGCTGTCGCCCAGGACATGTTTACATTATCTAATTAAAGACATACCGATAACAAAAACTGGAAAATAACAAAGAGTAATTGTTACCATCATTACATACTATTTATTTTTGGACGTGTAGGTAGAGGCCATGACTTGTGAAAAAACACTTCTCACTTTATTTTCCTTATAGCTGTATGTCAAATTCAATGTACTGTCTCATTTTATACTTTCTTCCTTCCTGTCACTGTTTCTTATCACTCGCTGTCTCTTACAGTAGATTTCCTATGTACTGTGTGTATGCTCCCTCTACAGAATCCACTCAGGTCCTCCATTCCCATTCACTTCTCTCCTTTAAACCTGCAGTGTGGCTCTTTTGTCTCCCCCTGGCAGTGAGAGTAATTACACAAACACTGGCAACATGTGCTGACGACATATGCTTCTTATGTCTCCTTGCCACCAATTGATTTATTTATTAGACTGCCACCAAGTTTCTTTATTTCTCTTTATTTATATTTTATCTGGAAGAACAGAAACCCCTCTAGGCTCTTTGCCATGAGCTCGTCCAAACTCCTAGTTGCTGTTTTCACCTCCATTTCTGTTACTGGGGTTTTTTCCAATAAATCAATCATTGCTGGTTGATGTAAAACGCATCTCGACACCATATTTAAAACTCTGGTAAACAACAAAATACAGAGCGATTGAATCAGAATTGATTGATTCCAAAGTTTGAACGTAACAAACATCCATTTATTTATAAAAGTTCCACATTTCAGCTTTTAATCAAATAATTAAACTTTTGGCCTTCTAGTAAATAGGTAGAGATGAGTGTTTTCAGCCCAGATCTTTGAACACTGGTTTTACAGTCCCAGGAATCCAGCAGGGCTCAGGTGTTTACGCTGAAAACCACTGTACAAACGCCAACTGCAAAAAATTGTATAAATGAAATGAACCTACAAGACAACCTTCCTGGATTCTGAAGAGGGGCGTTGTGACTTCTTTCTCCCTTTGTCCTTCTGTAGATGTTAACAGTGTCTTTCCTCTCTTTTTCTGTCTTTCTGTGCCCCTTTTTGATTTGATATTGTCTTCTGTGTTTCTCTTACACTAAATGTCTTCTGTGTTTCTCTCCCATCTTACCTACAGTTTTACGTGAGGGGCATGGCACAGGTAAAAGAAACACACTGACCTGTTTACAGTTGATGTTGTTTGCTCTCATTCAGGGGTAGGGGGACCTTTTTTCCTATCGAGGGCCATTTCAATATTTATAACATCCTTCAAGGGCCATGCTAAATTATTGATCACATATCACACTAGCCTTTCTAATGTAATGGCTGCCACTGCCTGCTCTGATGTCAGGTGATAGTGATGGCGACGCTACTTGCAGCTAGTTTTCCAGGTTCGTGTGAGTTTGTTGAGAGGAACTGAGTCTTTGCGATAGTCAGTTTTTAAAAGAGCAGCTCACATTAGTAGGCTGGCTCAAACAGAAACACAAACTTCAGTGTATGTCTCCTCAGAATTAGAAAATCCTCAGGCTGAACATCGAGCTTGAGCGGAGGGAGGTTGTTTTACTTATTTTGGAGCTTGTCAATGTTTTGTACCTGAGTTTATGTTGTCAGACTCATGAGCTGGTTCCACATTCAACAGCTTAACAAATATTCTCCTGAAGGAGTTTTTCACACTGTTTGGGAACTCTGCTATTCATTTATCATTTTTTATGTATTTATCCTTGTTAATAGTTGAATGTGTGGGAAATGTGCTAAAATTAAATCCGTAAAATAAAACTGCAATGTTAAAAGATAAAGTCATATCACTGATTGTAAAAGTGCACCATATTTGTACAATGTTTGTATTTCTCTCGCTGATGGTTTTTTGTTTTGATAATATGTTTCTCCTTGTCCTCTTTACTTGCAGATTCGCCGCAGTCAACACTATGTGAGACTTCGTCAGCAACATTCTGTTCAGCCCCCACAGTCTGTCCCTGCTCCCGTTCCCACAGCTGACCCAGGACAGACTGTGTGCCCCCCGTCACCCCCCATCATGACAACAGGGGCCTCCGACACCAAACCAGGGCCAGGTATGCCCCAACACTCTCACCATTCTTTTAAACTATTTCCACAGATCCTCACAAGAAGGAGTGCCACTCTTAACAATCTAACCAAGGCATTTTTAACCCCAGAGCTTTTAATATGATATGAGAAACATTTCTCATATTAAAGGAGATATGACCAGTTAAAGTCTGAGTAACCCCCCCAAAAAGTTGACTTGGTTTGCCCATATCTCCATTATTAGGATCTGTGACATATCAAACTTCAAATTTAGAAATGTAACGTTAGACCCTCTAGAATAAGTTGAATATTATTTTACTGCTGTGTCATTGCCTCCAATCACCAGGCAATGTCATCTTTGGAGCAGCAACGTTTTTCTCAGAACTCGCTGCACACTGAACACTTTCACTTTCGGTTCACTTACAAAGTGTGATGTCAGCAGGGCTCTCTGAACTTAGGTTGAACCTTTCTAGTAAGTTATGTTATCTGTCTTCCTGCTGTGGTTTCACACTCGCAACCTCCACAAAAATGTTGACTTAAATGGTTTTCCCCTTTCTGGCTTGTTGAACTTGAAGCTGTCACAGTCACAGATTTTAAACAGATTATATTTTTTATTACATGACATATATGTGAAGATCTGTTAAGTATAGTTTGTGATACAAATATAACCTTTTGCTGATTGAATTCTGAAGACTTGTATTCATCTGTACTTTTCCTTCTTCCAGATGATGCGCCAAAACTGCAGCCAGTTGTCCAGAAGTCTTCCTCACCTGGGCTTGTGCAGCCTGAAGCCCCCGTGGAGAGACCGGAGGCCAACACACCTGAAACTGAGCCCACTCCTCCTGCAAGTGAACCGGAGCTTCCCCTCCCCACCTCGCTCAGCACCCCTGTCAATCTCCCACTTACAGCGGCCAACTCAAGTGAACGTCCCTCAGCCAGGGAGTCAGCCTCTTCTCACTTGTCCTCAGTCGGGGAGCAGAAACCCTCTTTGGCGCCACCTCAGCCTCCCAACACAGACACGCCTCTCTTAGACGCCCCAAGAACTCTGGCTGCTTTGTCTGTAGCAGCCCCCAAGGCTTTGAACGGCCTTGCCGAGTCCGGGACTGAGCTGGAGACAGCGGCTCATGAGCCTTCTCTCATGCCCCCTGCTGCACTCCAGCCCCAGGCCTCTAGTCCTGCTTACCAAGAAGCCTCCTCTGAAACTTTGCCTTCTGACATAAGGCCACAGGTTCCCATTGCTGCTGCACTGGCCCCTATGGCTCCTGTGGCTGTGGTGCCAGTTACCCTGAGCTCAAGCCCTTCCCCAGCTTTGCCCATCATGCTTCCCCCTGGCCTTCCGCCTCTAGTGCAGGCCACGACAGAGGCTGACGAGCCGAGCAAATCCATAGACACTAAAGACCTTGTACCCAGAGCAGGGACGGAGGCACAAGGTGGCATTACTGACAGCAAGACAGAGTCCCAGCATCAAGCACTCATCAGGAATAGCCCCACAACAGGTACTTTAATTTGTTGCATTTCAGGAACTGTAAAATTCACACATAACTCTCGGCATGAGAGATCATTTTACAAACATATGCTATGTTCAGAACAAATGGTTTGTTTGCTTGTCGTAAAAATGCTCCACTAAGTTGTGAGCGACTGAAAGTACTTGGGGTCACAGCAGGAAGTTGGGTAGCTCAGATTCCGCTGCAGAGAAATAAGTGACAGTTAGAACTGAAAGTTTTCAGCATCAGTTGATTGACGTCCCTGCAGAATGTGAGCGTAACATCACGCGCCTTTAAAATGTCATTATTTATGGGCTTTATTATTTCATCATGTTCCTGTATGTGTTTATAAATTATAACAAGCAAATACTTATAGGCCCATAAGTAAGGAATTTGAATAGCTTATTTATTGTGAGATACCAATGGATTTTAAATGAGAGTGTGATTTGTGTCAGTAATAACAGCTGTATGTCCTCCTGGAAACCATAACAATAATAACTCAATGGGAAACGTACCCTTTTCCATTTGTCCCTCTTTTTCTGCCTTGTTAAACGCTTTGTGCTTGTAGCTGTTTGTTTTATGTTGGTCTGAGATGAAAGACTTTTAAATCATCAAGGCAATGAAGACCTAACAACGTAACCATAAAGCATTTTATATCTGTTTTAAGTGTAGAACCGATCGTAAGGTTTCATTATACAGACAGATTTTTCTTGTCATTGCTGCCTTTTGGACACAAATGTCCCTTCTAAATCCATTGTGGTTCTGCTGTTTACTGACTAACTGCTCGTTCCTGCTTCTGTGTTGTCCTGCAGTAAATCAGACGGCTTCTGCGATACCAAAGACCTGGAGGAAACCAAATGAAGGGATCTCTGCTGGAAACGCACCTCAAAAGGATGATGAGGTAAAAATAAAGACTGGATGAAAAGGGGGAAAGAAAACACAAGCTTCATAGTTTATATCAATTGTATGTGTATTCTTGTCAGAAGTCTGTCGACACACAGACAAGAAATTGTGTTTGAAGTAATTTAGATCCAAATAAAATGCGGAACTAGTGTTTTCATAAGGGGACTGTTGGACGTTGACAGTATGAGTGCCATTTTTTTCGTTTAACTGACAAATAATGAGGGATCTGAAAACTGAATCTTGCCTCCTTAACAGGACAAGCCAATGTCAGTGGATCATTCTGCTGGAGACCAGGCCCTGCAGGCAGCTCCATTGATCAACAGCCCTGTGCCCCTAGCAACAGTCTTCACATCCACCCCTGCTCCCACCAGCATCGGGTCTGCAGAGGAGCTGAGACGACAGCTGGAGAGACTCCTGCTGGAGGACATGGCCAGTGACGAGCAGATCTTCGACTGGCTGGAGGTACGACAAGTGACGTCAACCAGTCTCTGCCAGTTAGTGGCAAAAATCCTGAACGGCAGACGGAGTGGGGCTTAGTTACACCTCGTTGTAAAGTAACAGAATATACTTATATTTCGGACCTTGAAGCTAATGTTGGTCCACGACTGTTGGTAAGATGTCATCATCAGCTATTTATGTTTTTTACCTATTAAGGAGAGTATTGCTTCAGTAGTTTTTGCTCCAGTTTAAGACCAGAAATACGTTCATTACACATTACACACCAATATCTGGTAAATATAAATAATAAATAACACCAGAAGCACCCAGAACAGCACGCACCTCCTCCGAGGCCCAACAGTCTCCCTAAATTCAATCAAGCTCCACCAAATTACACACTCATAGATATCAGTCCTCTTAATATGCCTGGTTGTTTTCTTCAAAATCTCCATGTTATTTCTTTATCAAACTCTCTCCACGGGTTCTTCATTGGCCCGTAACCCTTCAAGTTTCAATACATTTTTACAAACAAACAAATATCTCTCTATATCTGAAAAAGCAGCGTCACACATGTAGAAGACACCAACAAAGATGTCAGAGTGTTTGTGGTGATAAGAGCCAATGGCAGTGTCGGTACACGATCATGTGATTTCTGCAGCGGAGTTAATTTGTCACTTCCTGCCTCTGCCTGCTGCACCCGGCTGCTCCACCTCTCGCCTGAATAATGCGGAGGATTTGTTGTCGATGCGTCTGTGCAGAGAACCTCCAGCAGGGTTGTGCATGTGGGAAAGGGAATTCGTGCTCAGGTCATGTCTGAAAATGGCTTTGTGTTTACTGCTCTTCAGTGTGGAGCCGTGCCCCAGAGGCCGAGTGTCACGGAGGACAAACCTGAGACAGAGCCGCTGATCTCTGCGCCGCCATCTTCTAAAAGAATCGGGTCTGCAGAGGAGCTGAGACGACAGCTGGAGAGTCTCCTGCTGGAGGACATGGCCAGTGTCGAGCAGATCTTCGACTGGGTGGAGGTACGACAAGTGACATCAACCAGTCTCTGCCAGTTAGTGGCAAAAATCCTGAACGGCAGACGGAGTGGGGCTTAGTTACACCTCGTTGTAAAGTAACTGAATATACTTATATTTCGGACCTTGAAGCTAATGTTGGTCCACGACTGTTGTTAAGATGTCATCATCAGCTATTTGTGTTTTACCTATTAAGGAGAGTATTGCTTCGTGCTCAGGTCATGTCTGAAAATGGCTTTGTGTTTACTGCTCTTCAGTGTGGAGCCGTGCCCCAGAGGCCGAGTGTCACGGAGGACAAACTTGAGCCAGAGCCGCTGATCTCTGCGCCGCCATCTTCCGAAATAATCGGGTCTGCAGAGGAGCTGAGACGACAGCTGGAGAGACTCCTGCTGGAGGACATGGCCAGTGTCGAGCAGATCTTCGACTGGGTGGAGGTACGACAAGTGACGTCAACCAGTCTCTGCCAGTTAGTGGCAAAAATCCCGAACGGCAGACGGAGTGGGGCTTAGTTACACCTCGTTGTAAAGTAACAGAATATACTTATATTTCGGACCTTGAAGCTAATGTTGGTCCACGACTGTTGGTAAGATGTCATCATCAGCTATTTATGTTTTTTACCTATTAAGGAGAGTATTGCTTCAGTAGTTTTTGCTCCAGTTTAAGACCAGAAATACGTTCATTACACATCTACATACTGTGAACTTGCACCAATATCTGGTAAATATAAATAATAAATAACACCAGAAGCACCCAGAACAGCACGCACCTCCTCCGAGGCCCAACAGTCAGAAAGGGAATTCGTGCTGAGGTCATGTCTGAAAATGGCTTTGTGTTTACTGCTCTTCAGTGTGGAGCCGTGCCCCAGAGGCCGAGTGTCACGGAGGACAAACCTGAGACAGAGCCGCTGATCTCTGCGCCGCCATCTTCTAAAAGAATCGGGTCTGCAGAGGAGCTGAGACGACAGCTGGAGAGTCTCCTGCTGGAGGACATGGCCAGTGTCGAGCAGATCTTCGACTGGGTGGAGGTACGACAAGTGACATCAACCAGTCTCTGCCAGTTAGTGGCAAAAATCCTGAACGGCAGACGGAGTGGGGCTTAGTTACACCTCGTTGTAAAGTAACAGAATATACTTATATTTCGGACCTTGAAGCTAATGTTGGTCCACGACTGTTGTTAAGATGTCATCATCAGCTATTTGTGTTTTACCTATTAAGGAGAGTATTGCTTCGTGCTCAGGTCATGTCTGAAAATGGCTTTGTGTTTACTGCTCTTCAGTGTGGAGCCGTGCCCCAGAGGCCGAGTGTCACGGAGGACAAACTTGAGCCAGAGCCGCTGATCTCTGCGCCGCCATCTTCCGAAATAATCGGGTCTGCAGAGGAGCTGAGACGACAGCTGGAGAGACTCCTGCTGGAGGACATGGCCAGTGTCGAGCAGATCTTCGACTGGGTGGAGGTACGACAAGTGACATCAACCAGTCTCTGCCAGTTAGTGGCAAAAATCCCGAACGGCAGACGGAGTGGGGCTTAGTTACACCTCGTTGTAAAGTAACAGAATATACTTATATTTCGGACCTTGAAGCTAATGTTGGTCCACGACTGTTGGTAAGATGTCATCATCAGCTATTTATGTTTTTTACCTATTAAGGAGAGTATTGCTTCAGTAGTTTTTGCTCCAGTTTAAGACCAGAAATACGTTCATTACACATCTACATACTGTGAACTTGCACCAATATCTGGTAAATATAAATAATAAATAACACCAGAAGCACCCAGAACAGCACGCACCTCCTCCGAGGCCCAACAGTCAGAAAGGGAATTCGTGCTGAGGTCATGTCTGAAAATGGCTTTGTGTTTACTGCTCTTCAGTGTGGAGCCGTGCCCCAGAGGCCGAGTGTCACGGAGGACAAACCTGAGACAGAGCCGCTGATCTCTGCGCCGCCATCTTCTAAAAGAATCGGGTCTGCAGAGGAGCTGAGACGACAGCTGGAGAGTCTCCTGCTGGAGGACATGGCCAGTGTCGAGCAGATCTTCGACTGGGTGGAGGTACGACAAGTGACATCAACCAGTCTCTGCCAGTTAGTGGCAAAAATCCTGAACGGCAGACGGAGTGGGGCTTAGTTACACCTCGTTGTAAAGTAACAGAATATACTTATATTTCGGACCTTGAAGCTAATGTTGGTCCACGACTGTTGTTAAGATGTCATCATCAGCTATTTGTGTTTTACCTATTAAGGAGAGTATTGCTTCGTGCTCAGGTCATGTCTGAAAATGGCTTTGTGTTTACTGCTCTTCAGTGTGGAGCCGTGCCCCAGAGGCCGAGTGTCACGGAGGACAAACTTGAGCCAGAGCCGCTGATCTCTGCGCCGCCATCTTCCGAAATAATCGGGTCTGCAGAGGAGCTGAGACGACAGCTGGAGAGACTCCTGCTGGAGGACATGGCCAGTGTCGAGCAGATCTTCGACTGGGTGGAGGTACGACAAGTGACATCAACCAGTCTCTGCCAGTTAGTGGCAAAAATGCCGAACGGCAGACGGAGTGGGGCTTAGTTACACCTCGTTGTAAAGTAACAGAATATACTTATATTTCGGACCTTGAAGCTAATGTTGGTCCACGACTGTTGGTAAGATGTCATCATCAGCTATTTGTGTTTTTTACCTATTAAGGAGAGTATTGCTTCAGTAGTTTTTGCTCCAGTTTAAGACCAGAAATACGTTCATTACACATCTACATACTGTGAACTTGCACCAATATCTGGTAAATATAAATAATAAATAACACCAGAAGCACCCAGAACAGCACGCACCTCCTCCGAGGCCCAACAGTCTCCCTAAATTCAATCAAGCTCCACCAAATTACACACTCATAGATATCAGTCCTCTTAATATACCTGGTTATTTTCTTCAAAATCTCCACGTTATTTCTTCATCAAACTCTCTCCACGGGTTCTTCATTGGCCCGTAACCCTTCAAGTTTCAATACATTTTTACAAACAAACAAATATCTCTCTATATCTGAAAAAGCAGCGTCACACATGTAGAAGACACCAACGAAGATGTCAGAGAGTTTGTGGTGATAAGAGCCAATGGCAGTGTCGGTACACGATCATGTGATTTCTGCAGCGGAGTTAATTCGTCACTTCCTGCCTCTGCCTGCTGCACCCGGCTGCTCCACCTCTCGCCTGAATAATGCGGAGGATTTGTTGTCGATGCGTCTGTGCAGAGAACCTCCGGCAGGGTTGTGCATGTGGGAAAGGGAATTCGTGCTCAGGTCATGTCTGAAAATGGCTTTGTGTTTACTGCTCTTCAGTGTGGAGCCGTGCCCCAGAGGCTGAGTGTCACGGAGGACAAACCTGAGACAGAGCCGCTGATCTCTGCGCCGCCATCTTCTAAAAGAATCGGGTCTGCAGAGGAGCTGAGACGACAGCTGGAGAGTCTCCTGCTGGAGGACATGGCCAGTGTCGAGCAGATCTTCGACTGGGTGGAGGTACGACAAGTGACATCAACCAGTCTCTGCCAGTTAGTGGCAAAAATCCTGAACGGCAGACGGAGTGGGGCTTAGTTACACCTCGTTGTAAAGTAACTGAATATACTTATATTTCGGACCTTGAAGCTAATGTTGGTCCACGACTGTTGGTAAGATGTCATCATCAGCTATTTGTGTGTTTTACCTATTAAGGAGAGTATTGCTTCGTGCTCAGGTCATGTCTGAAAAGGGCTTTGTGTTTACTGCTCTTCAGTGTCATCACTTCTAAGCTGATGCTTGTGAATTTGACAGACGCTGTGTTTTTACTCCTCCTCCTCCTCTGTTCTCCGTTTCTCAGGAGAACCTGGATGACTCTCAGATGAGCTCGTCTCCCTTCCTGAGGGCGTTGATGACGGCTGTGTGTAAGGCAGCAGTGAAAGGTAAGCTCTCCACCACCCGGAGCAGAGACGCCTCTGCTCTGCTCAAATCGCACCGCTGATTACAATATTTACTCTCTGCCGAGCGAATGAATTTACTCTGCCTCCTGCTTCTCTGTGCAGATGATAACACCAACTGTCGAGTGGACACGGCCCTCATTCAGAAGAGATTGCCTGTATTATTAAAGTACCTTAACTCAGACACTGAGCGACAACTGCAAGCACTTTATGCACTTCAGGCGCTGATCGTCACCCTCGATCAACCTCCAAGTAAGTTCTGCATCTGAGTTCACTGAAACTCAAACATGATCCTTTTTCTTCGTTTCTTAAGAATAAACTGTGAATAAACGAGTTCTCAGTTGTGATCAAACCAGTGTTACAGTTCAATCTCACCACAAGGTCCATTTAGTAGCTTTTCTGGAGCTTTCCTTCTTGTCACATGATTCTCATCAGCATGAACCTCGCCTTGTTATGTTGAATTGTCGATTTTCATATTTCCGTTTATTTTTGAGCACTTTAAGGACTTTTGGAACAATTTGGATTAAAAGCTGAGACCTCTGTAAATAATCTTGTGCAAAACACAATGCCGTCTTCAGTAATTTCTAATCCATCCATTTTCAGTTTCTTATCTAGATACAAATCACATTAATTAAATTGATAACATTAGGAATTGATCTCACCTCACAGAAAAATGTGATTTATTTCCGTTTCGTCACAGCTGAAACAATGACTGACATGTATTTGTTCTCTGTCTGTGCCTCCAGACACCCTCCGGATATTCTTCGACTGTCTGTACGACGAGGACGTCATCTCCGAGGACGCGTTCTACAAGTGGGAGACGAGCAAAGACCCGGCCGAGCAGCTGGGTAAGGGCGTGGCCCTTAAGTCCGTCACGGCCTTCTTCACCTGGCTGCGAGCAGCATGCGGAGGATAATTTTTAATAACTTTATAACACCAAGACAACCTGTTTGAATGAATAAAAAGAATTCTGATTCTGATTCTGATTCTGATTCTAATCATGAAATGAAATAGCCTCCCCGGACTCCACACTGTTTGGTTTAAAACAGGGTAAAACAAAGTTATTTTGGGATGAAGGGGAAGCAGAGATGAAAATCAAATGGATGCACAGGAACTGTCACCGTTGTCCGTGTGTGACGGCCGGGGGTCAAAGGTCATCCTCCTGATAACCACAGAGCCTCGGCCTATTCTGCGTTGATATGTACATACACCTCACGAGAGGTCGAGGTATGCATTCATGAAGCGATGCAGGTCAGTCCACAGAACTGTCGAAAACAAACGCAGACGAACAAACCAGATACATTCAAACGAAAAAAGAGCAAAAATGCAACTTTAAAAAGCAAATGGCCAGGTTCGCTGAGCAAGAAACCAGACATGCTTGTAATACTCCAGACCTACAGAGCAGGTTCAACGCTTGTAAATACATTAAAGACAAAAAAAGGTATTTAAAAATGCTCGTTCTCATGATTTGTTCTTTCCATGGTTGGTGCTTATAGGGGATACGACTCAGTGCGAGTGTGTGTGTGTCTGTGTGTGATAAACAGACAGTTGTGTTGTGTTGGAAGTTGCTGTAGCATCGTCAGAAGAGCTGTGTGATCAGACCAGGAGGAGCAGCTGAGAGATGAGCTGCCGTCGCCTCAGGATCAACGACACAGGTTCCACTCGTTTGGTCTGTTGAGTCATCGAAGCCCAAACAAACAAACAGCACTGTGTCGTTGAAAGTGTCTCCGCAGCGTGTCGCCTCATATATTTCTTATTTGTACCATCTTTTGTATGTGTGTATCTAGATTGTGTGTTTATGAAGCTATGACGTGTTTGAGTGTTGTCCGGCATAATGTGGTCACATGACCACCAGATCAGCCAAAACTCACCCGCTGTGAACACGGACACCGGAGACGTATTGGTTAATTGATGACTCAATTTATTGGCAATTATTTAGGTCATTTGTTCCAAGCAATAATCTTGCACTGTTAAATATGACTGTATATTTTTGTTTGACAGGTATTTTCCAGAACTGAAGATTAGACCCAAAACCCTGAAATATTCACTTTACAATTAAATATGACAGAAAAGTGGCAAGAGGCTGAAATATGCAAATATTGTACAAGTGTTTTTTACTTTCACTGTTGCTTATTCTCAGTGAAGGTTAAACGCTCATGTTTCAGGATATGAGTTCTCTGTTCAGTGTGTGTGTTCTTAAGGGGTTTGGTTTTTTTACTCTTGAAACAAGTGACTGATGTTTACAGATACACAACGGTTGTCTACCACTGTTGATCAGAAGAAGTTGTTTTGTTGTGTCATCATTAGACAGAGTTAAACTGATGTTTGTTTCCCATGAAGGTTTTTCTTATATCGGTTTTAACTGGAGTTGTTTGTCTATATTCAGTTTATTAAGTTGAATATGTTGGTCCACCCATGTCTGGACTACCAAGCAAAGTGGGCAACTGCTGGAGACCCACAAGGATCCCAGAAGCCAGAGGTTTTCCCTCCATGTCATCACTACATAGTTTCATTCATTGAAAGTTTCTTCCCAGTTTGCACCAGTGAAGTAGAATATCATCTATGTTGGATCTTCCATAAACCATTTAATGGTGATGTGTTTTTAAATTCGAGTTTTAAGACTAATATTGTTTCAGTTAATGTTTGTGTTGATTTTATTTTTATCAAATTGCTTCAATTGTTTCTCTGTGACAAGAAGTTAAACACTCACCAAACCTCAGGCACTAGTATTAGTAACCAACCAGTTTCAGTTAGTTATAGTTAAATAATTTTAACTTATCAACAAGCTGTCAAAAAGAAACCAGCAAATAATCAGATTGAAGGAACAACTGATTCTTTACTTTTAACAAAGGCCTTTAATCGTGAATCATTTAATCAGAGAGCTGGTTGGTTTCTGTGTGTCTGAGTATCTGTGAATGAGTCTTCTATTGTAACAGATGAGGCTTCTCAGATTTAACCAAGGTTAAATTAGTTTGTATAATTTCCAGTGAAGAACAACAACTCCCATGAGTCATAGACATCCTATCAGAGGTAGAGATAGTTTCAGGATTCAAAGATCTTCATTATCTTTGTATTCAATTACAGTGAACCTGAAAGAGGCTTCTCTCTCCAAGATATCTATACATACATGTATGATGATATATAGAAATAATATGAAAAACAAACGGTAGAATCAGCAAATACCTACATAAAGAAAGTAGAGTGACTATTTTATTTTTAGATTTTTAACTATATTTCATTAGATTTTAGGTTTAATTATTTCAAATCTCTGTATATATATAAAATTTCATTTAATTTTTAGATTATTTTTTCCCATTAAAGTATATACATATATTTTTAATAATTAGATTTTCTTTCATTATTTTTAGATTCTCGTTTTGTTTAATCCTTAAAATTCAATTCAACTTGATTGCAGACACAAGTGTCCATATCTATAAATTAAATAAAATACAAACATAAGTACAATCATAGCTGCTCACAAATCCAAGATCATTAGATTATTATTTAGACTTGTTTGTTCCAGAAACAAGAGGAATAACTTTCTCAGTTAAAACCAAGATGATGACATTTGTCGAATCAGTTAATCGACACAAAGTTGTACGTAATAAAAGATTCCTCCTATATATATATATATATATATATATATATATATATATATATATATATATATATATATATATATATATAATCAGATGACTTGTGTTGAATGACACTTAAACTTTGCAAGTTGCAACGTCGGAGAGGAAACAGCGCCTCCCGGCGGCCGGCCGGCGCCACGACAGTGGGAATCCTGCGACGTGACGTACGTGGGGCGGGGCCGCTGAGCAGGAATCTAAATAAAGGATCGTGCAGGATTCAAACTACAAACTCTTTCACTTTTCCTCCGACTCTTGAGGTGAGTTCGTCCCCGCGGTGTCGTTCGTTGTTCGCCGGACGCGCAGCTGCACGGAGCCGGTACCGGAAACCAGCCCCGGCGTTTGTTGTTCTCCTCCGTGCAGATTCATCCCGTGTGTGTGATGCCGATACGCCGAGCAGCAGCGACTCCGACCCAGGAGAAGGCCCCCTCCGCTGCAGCAGAGAAAGGTGAGGCCCCCGGGGTCGACCATTACCTGAGCTCCAGAGCCCTCCAGGTTCTAATTTCATAACCATAATAATTTTTACATTTTAAAAAAAATGCACATGTTCATCACACAAATAAGATAACTGTGTCACAATTAGTCAGTCGTCCCCTGACCAGAAGGTTGCCAGTGCAATCCCATTCTTCCCCATTCCGCATGCAGAAGTGTCCTTGGGCAAGATGCTAAACCCCCAAAATTGTCCTACATGTTGAAGTGTGAATTGTTGAATGGCCAGAACAGTACTAAAGCACTTTGAGAGGTCACCAAGGCTAGAAAACAACTATATAGATACAGAAAGTGAAGAATATGATCAAAAATCGGTTCTTTCCATTGCTGGTGTTCAATTAAACGATAATTCTGACCCTTCCCCCTGATCCAGATCTGTACCGAAATGTAATTGGTTCTTCCCTGACCCAACATGCTTCTTTACACTTTGTTTCCTGCTCTACCTTTCCAGTAGTTATTGTATAATTTGCAAAACGAACAGACAGGGGTGAAAACAACAGAGAATGTCTTTAATTATCTAGTTTTGTCACAACTGAAGAAGATGCTGAACATCAGTGGATCCAAAAAAACTTAAAGGATCCTCTCTTCTCTATTAACTATAAGTTAAGGTCAAGTTTAAAAAAAATAGAGGGTATCATGGTTATCACTGGTTTTAAAAGCCAGGGCACTTTTTTTAACGCTAATCCCTGTCTCCCCCTCAGAGCTCCCCCTAATGGCCAGGTTCTGTAAGAGGGGAAAAGGGCTGTGGGAGGAGAAGAGGGTTGCCAAGCTTTCCATAGCGTCTCAGTGCCTCCTACCTGTTCTTCCTGCAGTATCTAGTTTCTAAATGCATCACCAAGTTCACATCTGTCATCCAAGCTACTCCAGAGTTTGTGATCCCTTAAAACACGGGGAAGTTAAGGAAGCATTGCTGGCCCTGTTATAGTTTGAGAACTCCCCCCCCCCCACACACACACACACACTTAGAATGGCTCTGAAATTCATTTCCCATAAATTTTCCTGACATTTCAGAAAATCTTTATAAAGAGTTTCAAGCCTTGTTCCAGGCTGAGTAGCACCTGCGGAATCCTGCCATTGCTGTTCTTCCTTTTCATCAGTGTTTTTTCATCAATCTGACTGAAGTCACATTTGTCATGTGTATAATTTTACTGTGTATGTGATGCAGGTACCCAGGCATGCTGGTCCTCCTTACACTGCTCACGACATCACAAAGGGACACCCTAATTTGGCGGGCACCCCGCCTGGTCATGCCCACTCCCCAGCGCTCTCTCAGGTATCAATACCCACAGCTTCCCCATATCGCTACCCTAAGGGCTGGGAGACAGGCGGAGGGGTGAGTTAATCACTGTGTCCGCCGTCATCCTCTCTGCATAATCATCCTCTATCAGTTTGTTTGATCTGTGTTCGGTCTGGGCGACTCTTCATTACTATAACTTATTGTTTCCTAATAGACTTGCATCATATATTGTTTCTCTTGTTTACATGTCTGAATGAATGATAACTTGTATTTAACCAAAACTTGTCAGTGTAAGAATTTTGACCCTTTTTTTATTCAAAATTATAGTTTTATATAATGACTTGAAACACGTAAAAATGAATCGCACACATCGCCTACACCTAATCTGTATTATATGTCTTGTATTACATTAGTGTTTTATTTTCCTGTTTGTCATTCTCTCTTCTAATATTTCTAAACGACAATAATCTGTGTACATGACTGTTGTTTTATTAATTACATTATTAAAAATTGGGTCAAATTCTAGAACAATTTCTGATGACTGCTGCATCAACATACATCCTCTGTATATTCTATTCTGTACGACAGCTGTTTCACCATGAGTTCATGATGTAGCTCAACCTCAAATCAGATCACATTGGTCTGTTAAACACACTGTAAGGCTTCAAAGGGAAAGAGGTTTGATACAAAAGCCTCAATATTATTAACTTAACATTTTGAAGCATTGCCGCTTCATGGTTAGACCTAAACTCTTAGTGTTGAAGCTCTTTAAAAATCGAAAGTACTAAATGAAGGAGATGTGGGTGTGGCATCCTGGATCCCATCAGGGTAAAGAACAGAAGCTCTTAGTTGAATTTAAACTAGATTAATTGATTTATACGGATTTGAGATGGTAGAGGTTTGGTTAGTTTAAAGGTTTAATATGTGCATAATGTCTCCTTTTAAAGTGTGAAATGTACAGAACAAGTGACAGATTGCAGCACAGCTCCTGGTTTGTGTTCAAGCCGTCTCCCTCTGTCCATCTCTTCTCTTCACAGTCTCCATACAACCCTGGACAAAATGTCTCTCTAGTGTACTCTCCCCAGACACAGCCACAGAGTCGCCCGGTGAGTGTCCCTCCGGTGTTTCATTTACAGCTCACCAACCTCAGAGCAGTGTTCATTTTGGCAGCTATTTTTGATTTAGTCTTAGTCTTTAGACGAAAATGCATATTAGTTTTAGTCACATTTAGTCATTTTTATCCTTCTTAGTTTTAGTCACATTTAATAGCCACATTAAACTCCTTTTCTTCCCTTCTCAGGCCCAGGGACCCCCTGTGTTGTGTCTACAACTGCATAACAGTCAATCCCAGCCGAAGCTCAAAAGCCATCATATGATGTGGCATATTTAATTGCACAGGCAAAAAAGCCACACACAATCGGCCAAACGTTAATTAAACCCGCTGCTGTGGATAAATAAGCCCGTGATCTGGAATCAGTGCCGCTGTCTGACGGGACTATTGCCCGGCGCATCACCGGCATGGCCCAGGACATAAAGTGCCAGCTGGTGGATAGAGTTAAGAAAGGGAAATATGCTTTACAGTTAGATGAATCCACAGATATATTAAACTCTGCCCAGCTGCTTGTTTTCATCAGATACAGTTTTGACGGAAAACGTAACGCTGTTTTGCTCCGCGCTCCAGAGTGGACGTGCACAGGTGAGGACATTTTTACAAAACTAAAAGAAGAGGGACTCTCTTCAGAAAACTGTATTGGTGTGTGTCTCTCTTTTCTTGGCATTATGCTGCAAATTTTGTAAATGAGATAAATCAATGTTGTGCATAATAATCAAGAGTGACTTACATAATCTCTATAAAGCTGACAACACAGTACACACAAACCCTAACCCTTTTTTTACTGTTTTCTGACAGAGTTGAAGCATAAGCAGCATTACACTAATAATATACCACAATATACCTCACCAGACTGTCATGTAGCTCAACTTAAGACCTACCTTCCATTTCAATAATTACGATTTTAAATGAAACAAAACTAGTGAACTTGTCTAATTTGTAGAACAGTAAAACTGCCTTTAAATTATCTGCCTGTCTGTCTGCCTGTCTGTCTGTCTGTCTGCCTGCCTGTCTGTCTGTCTGTCTGTCTGTCTGCCTGCCTGTCTGTCTGCCTGCCTGCCTGTCCTGCCTGCCTGTCTGTCTGTCTGTCTGTCTGCCTGCCTGTCTGTCTGCCTGCCTGCCTGTCTGTCTGTCTGTCTGTCTGCTGCCTGCCTGCCTGCCTGCCTGCCTGCCTGCCTGCCTGTCTTTCTGCCTGCCTGTCTGCCTGCCTGCCTGCCTGTCTGTCTGTCTGTCTGTCTGTCTGTCTGTGCATGTGCCTGATTACCGTTATTGAAAGTTGGGAGTTTATCCGTAATGGAGGGTCCAAATATGATATTTCCCAACATTCTATGTATAATTACACTTAATATTGATTGGTTCCTTCCCATCAAGAGAGCAAGACTAACCAGACCTGAGTTTTAAACCTGTTATGTTTGTCATTTATTGAAAATTTGGAATTATAAACATTGTCCAAGGGCTGGGTGATATATCAGTCGATATCAAGAAGGATCATGAGAAATGTCACATTATTTCTTCTAATAAGTTTAAAGACAGATTTTTTTGCGTGTCCTTTGATGCTACTATTTGAAAGCTTTGACTCTAATCTTTGCATCATGGGCACACGTGTCCTTTGACGCTACTATTTGCAAACACAAGCTTTGACTCTAATCTTTGTATCATGGGCACACGTGTCCTTTGACGCTTTGTCGCTCTGTGATGCTTTATTGCTGTTTTCAAGCATCTACCTCCATAATTATCTGCGTCTCACCAGTGCAGTCTCATTGTCCCATTGGCTTTTCTTTCTTTCCTGCTTTCAATACTCGAGGGAGGATTCAGGCCCATCCAGGTAACATTTAACTGTTTAAAAGTCTCTTGAGACCTGCATGGCATGATAAGGATCGTCCTTAAACGATCCCACCCCTCCTAACTTCTAACCCTGTACATCCCCCTTCATTCTCACTGCAGTGAATGCTCAGATGAGAGGTCCTTCCTTTTTTATCATCGTTATATCTATATGTCCTGTCCTTAATCCTGTAGTAGATCATTACTAAACTTCTCAGTTCATATTCTTTGCACCATTTCATGATTCATCTTTCATGAAGTTGCACAATTTAATGAACAGCATGTGGGATGAGAGTATTATGCAGAATATTACTCCTAGAAATAGGTTTTTAGTTCCTTTTCATGTCCATGTGATGAAGTGTGTACTACTTGTTGGAAATATATATAATGTTATTTAATAGATGCCCATCAGAAGTTTGCCTTTCACATATGAAGAACACAGCAGGAGGGAGGGGCGCGGCGGGGGCCTGTGAGCGCCACGGAGCATGTCGGGGGGGAAATTCTCACAAGAACTCAAATAAATGCCCCGTCAGATATCCAAACACATTTGGGGGGAATTGATGACAGAGAGAGTCATTTTTATTCTTAAATATTGATGAATGAAGAAAAAGTTGGGCTCCAGCAGAAGGGGCACTTTTCTCATCCAGGGCTAAAGGGCAGGTGCTTGAGCACCACTAGGGGTCTGTCTGTGCACGTGCCTGATTACCGTTATTGAAAGTTGGGAGTTTATCCGTAATGGAGGGTTTCTGTGCTGGCTGTAGATATTTGACTGTGATATATTTGAGTGTAATGTCAATCTCATATAGTATGATCAGTGAAGTCTACATTAAGATGGGTAGTAACACATTAAGACCTTTTGTGCAAAATCTCCTAAAGCAACAAGCCCAGTAAGAAGTATCCAAATATGATATTTCCCAACATTCTATGTATAATTACACTTAATATTGATTGGTTCCTTCCCATCAAGAGAGCAAGACTAACCAGACCTGAGTTTTAAACCTGTTATGTTTGTCATTTATTGAAAATTTGGAATTATAAACATTGTCCAAGGGCTGGGTGATATATCAGTCGATATCAAGAAGGATCATGAGAAATGTCACATTTTTTCTTCTAATAAGTTTAAAGACAGATTTTTTTGCGTGTCCTTTGATGCTACTATTTGAAAGCTTTGACTCTAATCTTTGCATCATGGGCACACTGTGTCCTTTGACGCTACTATTTGCAAACACAAGCTTTGACTCTAATCTTTGTATCATGGGCACACGTGTCTAATCTTGTATCATGGGCACACGTGTCCTTTGACGCTTTGTCGCTCTGTGATCCTTTATTGCTGTTTTCAAGCATCTACCTCCATAAATATCTGCGTCTCACCAGTGCAGTCTCATTGTCCCATTGGCTTTTCTTTCTTTCCTGCTTTCAATACTCGAGGGAGGATTCAGGCCCATCCAGGTAACATTTAACTGTTTAAAAGTCTCTTGAGACCTGCATGGCATGATAAGGATCATCCTTAAACGATCCCACCCCTCCTAACTCCTAACCCTGTACATCCCCCTTCATTCTCACTGCAGTGAATGCTCAGATGAGAGGTCCTTCCTTTTTTATCATCGTTATATCTATATGTCCTGTCCTTAATCCTGTAGTAGATCATTACTAAACTTCTCAGTTCATATTCTTTGCACCATTTCATGATTCATCTTTCATGAAGTTGCACAATTTAATGAACAGCATGTGGGATGAGAGTATTATGCAGAATATTACTCCTAGAAATAAGTTTTTAGTTCCTTTTTATGTCCATGTGATGAAGTGTGTACTACTTGTTGGAAATATATATAATGTTATTTAATAGATGCCCATCAGAAGTTTGCCTTTCACATATGAAGAACACAGCAGGAGGGAGGGGCGCGGCGGGGGCCTGTGAGCGCCGCGGAGCTTGTCGGGGGGGAAATTCTCACAAGAACTCAAATAAATGCCCCGTCAGATATACATTCTACACTTAATATTGATTGGTTCCTTCCCATCAAGAGAGCAAGACTAACCAGACCTGTAATGTTTGTCATTTATTGAAAATTTGGAATTATAAACATTGTCCAAGGGCTGGGTGATATATCAGTCGATATCAAGAAGGATCATGAGAAATGTCACATTATTTCTTCTAATAAGTTTAAAGACAGATTTTTTTGCGTGTCCTTTGATGCTACTATTTGAAAGCTTTGACTTTAATCTTTGCATCATGGGCACACGTGTCCTTTGACGCTACTATTTGCAAACACAAACTTTGCCTCTAATCTTTGTATCATGGGCACATGTGTCCTTTGACGCTACTATTTGCAAACACAAACTTTGCCTCTAATCTTTGTATCATGGGCACACGTGTCCTTTGACGCTCTGTGATGCTTTATTTTCAAGCATCTTAATGTCTTCTGTGTTTCTCTCCCATCTTACCTACAGTTTTTCCAGAGGACTCAGATGCAGACTGCGAAGCCAACCATCCCGACAAACACGCCCTCCATACGGCCTGGCTCACAGACTCCTACAGCCGTCTACCCCACTAATCAGCCAATCATGACCATGGCACCCATGAAGCGAATTGGGGTCAGTTGAGTCATGTGGTTCATTTGACTTCAATGGTTCATTTCAGTAGAGTTCAGTTAAGTCGAATAGATTTAGTCTAACTTTAAGATTGAATTGCTACAATATGTAATGAATATAATGCACAAACTACATTTTCTTACACAAAGCCATAGAATACTTTATTGTTTTGCTTATAATGTCGGCTGATAAGAGCCTTTCATTTTTCTTGAAGTTCTAGATATTTTCTTGTATTTTTGTTTTCTTTTAATTTAGTTTGTATCCATGGTTAATGGATTTGAAACATCATGTATAAGTTCTTAGTCGTGTGTAACACAGCTGACGGCTCACACACATGTGGCGGACTACGTGTCTTTCAAAGACGTGGGTGCTTTAGTGAGGTTTGTTTTTTGTGTCATTGTCCTCCCAGATCTGTATCCGGAACCCCTATCAGGGTGGCAGGGACATCACGGAGGAGATCTTGGCAATGCCTCCTGGAGGTCACCCCTCCTCTCCCCCCAGCCCACCACCGGTGAGGCTCTCTCTCTCTCTCTCTCTCTCACACACTTGCCCAATCTCTCACCTGCAGTAGTTAGAGGTAGTGTAGAGTTAGCGGCAGCTCATCAGCCTGGATCTTTAGCCGAGGGGTGGAGAGATGTCTCGTGTTGCCTGGTGGCAGTGTGAGCGCTCCGCTCTGATCCAGTCCGTCACGGCCTTCTTCCTGGCTGCGAGCAGCATGCGGAGGCATTTTAATAACTTTTATAACACCAAGACACCTGTTTGAATGAATAAAAAAGAATTCTGATTTGATTTGATTCTGATTCTAATCAGAACTGAAATTATAGCCTCCCCGGACTCCACACTGTTTGGTTTAAAACAGGGTAAAACAAAGTTATTTGGGATGAAGGGAAGCAGAGATGAAAATCAAATGGATGCACAGGAACTGTCACCGTTGTCCGTGTGTGACGGCCGGGGGTCCAAGGTCATCTCCTGATAACCACGAGAGCATCGGCCTATTCTGCGTTGATATGTACATACACCTCACGAGGGTCGAGGTATGCATTCATGAAGCGATGCAGGTCAGTCCACAGAACTGTCGAAAAAAACGCAGACGAACAAACCAGATAATTCAAACGAAAAAAAAGAGCAAAAAATGCACCTTTAAAAGCCAATGGCCAGTTTCGCTGAGCAAGAAACCATGTGCTTGTATTCTCCGAAGTACGGAAAGTGGGCAACTGTGGGCCCCCAAGGATCCCCAAAAGCAGAGGGTTCCCTCCTGTGTTCACTACATAGGTTATTCATTGAAAGTTTCTTCCGTTGCACAGTGACAGTCGAGAATTCATCCAGTTGGATTTTATTATATCAATGCTTCAAGTTTCTCTGTGACAAGAAGTTAAACACTCACCAAACCTCAGGCACTAGTATTAGTAACCAACCAGTTTCAGTTAGTTATAGTTAAATAATTTTAACTTATCAACAAGCTGTCAAAAAGAAACCAGCAAATAATCAGATTGAAGGAACAACTGATTCTTTACTTTTAACAAAGGCCTTTAATCATTGATCATTGTCTACAAATTGATGAATCATTTAATCAGAGAGCTGGTTGGTTTCTGTGTGTCTGAGTATCTGTGAATGAGTCTTCTATTGTAACAGATGAGGCTTCTCAGATTTAACCAAGGTTAAATTAGTTTGTATAATTTCCAGTGAAGAACAACAACTCCCATGAGTCATAGACATCCTATCAGAGGTAGAGATAGTTTCAGGATTCAAAGATCTTCATTATCTTTGTATTCAATTACAGTGAACCTGAAAGAGGCTTCTCTCTCCAAGATATCTATATATACATGTATGATGATATATAGAAATAATATGAAAAACAAACATAAAGACATTAGAGTGACTATTTTATTTTTAGATGTTTTAATTATATGGCTATATTTCATTAGATTTTAGTTTTAATTATTTCAAATCTCTCTCTCTATATATAAAATGTCATTTAAATTTTAGATTATTTTTTCCCATTAAAGTATATACATATATTTTATAATATAATATATTATTTTTAGATTCTCGTTTTGTTTAATCCTTAAAATTCAATTCAACTTGATTGCAGACACAAGTGTGCATATCTATAAATGAAATAAAATACAAACATAAGTACAATCATAGCTGCTCACAAATCCAAGATCATTAGATTATTGTTCAGACTTGTTTGTTCCAGAAACAAGAGGAATAACTTTCTCAGTTAAAACCAAGATGATGACATTTGTCGAATCAGTTAATCGACACAAAGTTGTACGTAATATAAGATTCCTCCTATATATATATATATATATATATTTAATCAGATGGCTTAAATAAGCTGAAACTTTGAGTTGAGTAAAAACGCATAAATATCAGTATTATATTGAAAATGGCTCCTCACACTCGCAACGTGTTTTTGAACATTTGCAACGTCGGAGAGGAAACAGCGCCTCCCGGCGGCCGGCCGGCGCCACGACAGTGGGAATCCTGCGACGTGACGTGCGACGCGGCGACGTCACCAACGGTCGTAATGGGGCGGGGCCGCTGAGCAGGAATCTAAATAAAGGATCGTGCAGGATTCAAACTACAAACTCTTTCACTTTTCCTCCGACTCTTGAGGTGAGTTCGTCCCGCGGTGTCGTTCGTTGTTCGCCGGACGCGCAGCTGCACGGAGCCGGTACCGGAAAACACGCAGGGGCCGCCGGGTCTCCGCTCTTTCCCCCCCCCTACTCCGGGCCAAGTGAAATGAATTTTATCTGCCGTGTGCGACGCCATCACTGTGCGTATACACCAGCGGACAAAATGGCGAAATAGCTGTTTAAAAAAAATAAATAATAAATCCTCGCTGCTCCTCTGCAGGGTTCGGGTGAACGCGGCCGTTTTGCTAATGCTAACGCTCGAGTCCGTGCACGACCGCGCTTCGTGTTTCACCAGAAACAAACGCACGTCTTTATTCGTGTTATTCTCGTGTTTTCGGTGCACTGTGCCTCAATGAATGAAACCCGGTCCGGGCAGCGTCACCGCCTCTCACGCTCACCCCAGCCCCGGCGTTTGTTGTTCTCCTCCGTGCAGATTCATCCCGTGTGTGTGATGCCGATACGCCGAGCAGCAGCGACTCCGACCCAGGAGAAGGCCCCCTCCGCTGCAGCAGAGAAAGGTGAGGCCCCCGGGGTCGACCATTACCTGAGCTCCAGAGCCCTACAGGCTCCCCCTCCCCCCTCCCAGCCCGGCACCAGTCCCCCTGCAGCCCCTCACTCTTCTCACACACACTCCTACCTACCTCCATGAGTCTGGAGGTGGGGGTGTGGTCGTCACTTTTCTAATTTCATAACCATAATAATACATTTTTTTATGTGTATCACTTTTAACACTGCACAGAGACACGTGAGAGGAATAGAAGTATAAATAAAGCTGATGTAGAGTTCACACCATATTCAAATGTACATGTTCATCACACAAATAAGATAACTGTGTCACAATCAAACCCACCACACTGCTCACAGTCATAGATGTCGGGCCTTTCATCAACTTCCACAAATTATCCCCTGAGAAAACTCTTAAGAATGTCAAAAAAACGATATCTGTTATATATATCTCGGGTTAGAGCAGTCGTCCCCTGACCAGAAGGTTGCCAGTGCAATCCCATTCTTCCCCATTCCGCATGCAGAAGTGTCCTTGGGCAAGATGCTAAACCCCCAAAATTGTCCTACATGTTGAAGTGTGAATTGTTGAATGGCCAGAACAGTACTAAAGCACTTTGAGAGGTCACCAAGACTAGAAAACAACTATATAGATACAGAAAGTGAAGAATATGATCAAAAATCGGTTCAGATCCAGATCTGTACCGAAATGTACTTGGTTCTTCCCTGACCCAACATGGGGTGAAAACAACAGAGAATGTCTTTAATTATCTAGTTTTGTCACAACTGAAGAAGATGCTGAACATCAGTGGATCCAAAAAAACTTAAAGGATCCTCTCTTCTCTATTAACTATAAGTTAAGGCCAAGTTAAAAAAAAATAGAGGGTATCATGGTTGTCACAGGTTTTAAAAGCCAGGGCACTTTTTTTTTAACGCTAATCCCTGTCTCCCCCTCAGAGCCCGAAGCCTCGGAGGAGTCGCCCTCTGCTGACGAGGAGCCGGCGGCATCTTCAGCCGCAGCGGCCGAGACTAAGGAGGGTGAGGCGGCGACGGGCGATGCGGAGCCCACAGAGAACGGAGAGCAGGAGGCCAATGACAACGCCGGGGAGGAGAAGGGAGGAAAGGGGACAGAGAAGAAAGAGTTGAGACTCACTCTTCCAGAGAACGAGTTTGCAACTCTGAACACTGCGATATTTCACTTTGATATCACTTTTATCTGTTTATATGATCCTTACCTCTGCTGGATAACTGCAGACTGTTCCTCGTGGTCGCAGTGTTGCATTTCCACAAGATGTGACCTGTCACCGCCACATTCATCCCCCTCTTTGCGTAGCTGTTAGACAGATGTACCCGTCTCTTGCAGGAGACAAGGAGGAGGAGACCACGATGGCATCGAGAAACTGTTACCAGTTCAGTCCTATCTGAAAACTCAAAGAGCAGCATTGGCTGTGATGCTTTGATCTGTACGTTTCAGAATCAGGCTCTCATAATATTTTGGCTTCCTTACAAAAATAAAACTGAGCACAATGATCTGAATTCTAGTAAAATCTGTTTACCTGTAGAGGATCAAATTTTGGGGCATTTAAAATCCGAAAGATTGTTATACAAACCCAGACTATATGTAAGGAAACATGAATGTTTCCATTTAGCTTCAGTTGTACCATCAGGGAGTTAAACCTTTCCTTCAAACCTATCAGCTCAAAGTCTTGGTTACTTCTCCTCCTTCTCTTTTCCCAGAGCTGGACAAAGAAAAGATTCACTTTTCTTCACACAGTTCAGTAGCTTAGAAAACTCCAGTTAGGGTCAAACTATCATGGTGGTCATTAAGCCAGATGTTCTCAAACTTCATTTTGTCTTTCCCGTCGGTGACAAATGGACAAAGTGACAAATGCAAGGACTGCGCGGCTGGACAGTGCGCTACACACTGCTATGTTCTCCTACTAAGGTGAGGATGTGATAAAGATAAGGGTGAAAACGATCACAGTGAAATATCGCTTCCAAAGAATCAGACCGCTTCACTCAACTTGTGTCTTGCTCCTTTTTTTCGGCGACAGGTTAAAGGATGGCTACAAGTACGAGAAAGCCAAAGTCAAGAAGGTGAAACGGACGATTCCTGCGTGGGCTAGTGTCGCTTCCAGCAAAAAGCTTCCGGTTACCAACTTTGCAGGAACTCAGAACAAAGTGGATAATATCCTCATTGAAGCGATCACGGTGTGTACAAAGTCTGTCAATCCAGCACAGTCGTACACGTTAAAAACGTTCCCCCTTTTTGAATGATTTCTATTTTCTTTTCATTTCAGTCTTGTAACGACAAGTCCGGGGTTTCATATCAATCCGTCATGAAATTCATCGGGAAAAAATATCCAGACATGGAGCTCGACAGGAAGAAGTTTCTTATCAAGAAGGCAATGAAGAAGCATCTGGAGAAGGGAACAATCAAACAGGTAAAGAATAAAAGTCTATATTTTTTCTCTATGTGGGGATAAATAGAAGAGTTGTCTCGAATCTGGAGGAAACAACATTTCTAACAAAGACGTCTCTTTCTCCGACACAGCTGAAGGGTAAAGGCCTTTCAGGAACCTTCACTATTGGGAAGCAGACGGCCTTGTCTAAGGTACGTTACAGCAGAGGTGGGAAGGGGAGTGATGTTTCCATTATATACTCAGTACTTCAGTTTTAAGAAACTATCTTCAAGGTTTTTTTTAAGTCTCTGTAGATGTGCAGGTCTGAAAACATTTTGGGATTATTAAGAAGATGAATTTCAGTGTCAAGCTCAATAAACACAACAGAAGTCGTGCTCAACATCCGTAAAACCTTCAGCAAGAGATCTTAGTACAATGTTTGGTTGTTTTTAGAAATGTGGTCAGAAGCAGGAGTCTCTGGGAGATGCTCTTCCTCTCATCATCACTCGGCTCTGTGAGCCCAAAGAAGCCTCCTACAATCTGATTAAGAAGTACCTGGAGCAGCACTTCCCCAACTTCAACATTGAGAACAGGTACAGTCACACATGCTTCACGAGCAGGACAAGTACTCTTTGAACTGCCTTTTTATAAAAGTGAAATAAAATTCTTGTGGATATGAAATGTTGTAGTAACCTACACAGGTTAATTTACCCTTATTGTAAGATTTTCATTTTCTTTATCAGAGTTTGAAGTCAAACTAACAATTGACCACAGACTCAAATTATTTATTTCTCAACATAGTTAAGCTTCAGGCATGAATTAAAAACAAAGGAACAGATTTTGAAATGACAAAATCTACAAAAATATGATTTAGTTTAAACAGACGGCTCTGTAGTTTTTACCGTTGCCCTTGATTTCAATGGATCTCTAAGTTTTACAAATGAGTGTGTATATTAAAGTTTTCATTAGCTGTGATTATTGATGGTATGAATGATTTTGATTCGTCCTCAGGCCAGACGTCCTGAAGACGGCTTTATTAAAGGCAGTGGAGAGAGGTCAACTGGAGCAGATCACTGGGAAAGGAGCCAGAGGGACTTTCCAGGTAAAACTCGTATTCATTTTTACTTCAGTGAAAGATGTTCTAAACAATGACTGATGAAATGAAATCCTATTTGATGGACAATGTGCATCGCTGGTTTCTATCACACGTTCTGCTCCTAGCCATTTATCTTCTGTGCATTAATAACCTTTATAAAAGGTTTTTATCTTATAAGATACATTTTGTTTTCACCACTAAAGGACCTGTTTGCTTCCCTCTGCCAACTTGAGCATCACTTTTATTATACAGTTTCTGTGATGTTAGATATTTCCTGAGGAAATAACTGTTTTCAAGTTCAACTTCTCTTATTTATACTGGCAGCAGTAAAAAGTAAGTCCACGGGCTGTGGATTTGTATGTTTGACTTAAGGATACAAACTGTTCTTGTTGTTACTAGATTCATCTTTTGTTAAATACGATGTCAGAAGATTGTGAATAATGTTTATCAAGATTAATGAAACCAGACACATTCACATTTGAGCAACAGAAACCCATTTTGTTTCGGAACGATTGTTGAGTTTTCCAAGTAATTTGTCTGTAATTGATGCACGGACCAGTTCTCTGAGCTGTGGTTTGAACCGACCTTGCATCCTAAACGTGTTCCTATCTGCCCGTCACAGTTAAAGCGTACTGGGAACCAGGTCCTGTTGAAGGGCAGCACCTTGGAAGACGCCATCACAGCCGCCATCACAGCCATGAACGAACCTAAAACCTGCAGCACCACCACTCTACGCAGATACCTAGTAGATGCCAACAAGGACAGGAAAGAGAGCCAACTCGGTGAGAAGCACTCGCTTGCATACAAGGCTTGAATTAAAGGTTTACAGTTGGAAAACCATCGCTCGTGTTTATAGATCTGTTCTCCGTGTTGGTTACATTGGATTTAAATAGACACCAGTTGTCTCAGCAGAACATTAAGCACCTCATTCATTAGTCCTAGGTCCTGTTGATTGTGTCCCTGATGTTGTGAAGCAGTTAAACAGTTGTTTCCTCTTTAAATGAAACATTAGATAGTCGGTGAACAAGCAGGAAGACGTCAGGAGTCATTCATAAACAGAAGTGGATTATGGTGCAAGATAATTAATGTTTTGTTGCTTCTCCTTATTATTGGTGCAATCTGCTGTAACACACACAGCTTTTGTTCTCTGCAGAAGATGAAACTATTCTTTAACACACGTTTTTTTTTAGGTTTAAAGCCTGCAGAGTTTAGACGTTCACTCTTAATAACATTTTAGCGAGCAAGTTTGTGCGTCCAAATTGAATTGAACTAATGGCAGATCTTCTTTTCTTCAGTGGCCAGTCTGAGGAGGACCCTGACAAAGTGTAAAGTTCTGGGCTGGATGGAGCAGATCACTGGTCATGGCTTCACAGGAACCTACCAGCTCTCGTTCCCGTTCTACCCAAGGTAAATAAACTGCAGTGGAAGTAAAGGAGATCAGTTCATGTTCAAAATACATTTTGTTTTTCTTTATCATGTTTGACTCTATGTACAAGAATCAGATTTAGTCTCCCTATGTTTTTAACCTTGATTTTTCTCTTCAGTCCCACCATCCTGTATCCAGACAAGTTCCTCCAAGAGCCTGAGAAGAAAAACGCTGCTTCTCCAACAAAGCGGAGGCGCACGGCTGATTCTTCTAACGAGGAGGAGGAGGAGTCGTCAGAAGAAGAAGAAGAAGATGAGGATGACGAACCTCCCCCCCCTAGAAGGTAGGTGTTAACTTGTTTTAATTAACAAACGTTGATTGTAAATGTGATCAGGCGTGTAATCATTCCTCATTAAGACCTAATGCACAGAATTAAAACTCACTCTAAAACCTGAGAGCTGTTTGAAAACAATCACCTCCAACCTGAAGGAGTTTCTGAAGAGCTGACAGAATTCCCAACGTTAATAAAAAAACAAACCACATTGACCATAACGCATTTCGCAAATCACGATGCATCGGCCAAGTGTCTTTAAAACGATGACATCGAGGATGAAATGTACACGTCTAATGCGGCTCTAAAGCGAGAAGCACGCATACGCCTTAAAGGTACATACACGCAGATGTTGCATCAACTCTCATTGGGTTCATCAGTGTTGTATTTCAGGAGCCCGACACCCTCATGTGTCTGTTTGTATAGTTACTGCTTGTTAGGTGACTTTTGTCTGTTCTCGTCACTCTTAGGAAATCTCAGAAGAGGCCTCCCCCCAAGGCTCGCCGTCCTCCACCGGCCAAAAAATCGCGGAGCTCCAGTCAGTCAAAAGCTAAAGGCAGAGGACGTCCCCTCGGTAAGAAGTCTCCGGCCAAGAAAGTGGTCAAGAGATTGGGAAAGAAGGAAACCACGACGCCATCTAAAGCCACCCCCGTCAAGAGAGGCGCCCCTGCAAGAAAGCCCAAAACGCCAGTCGTCAAAAAGCTGAACAAACGAGCAACCAGGCGGCCGGTGTCCAGAGAGTCGTCCCCTGAGGAAGCTGTAGTCCCAAAGGAGACGACAAGGGGGTCCAAGCGATTTAGAGCCGAAGAGTCCACCCCTGAGAAGCCCGCGGCTAAAAAGGCAGCGACCAAAGGTGGATCCAGGCGCCCTGAGCCAGAAAAGTCATCCCCAGAGGCGCCCGTAGCGAAAAAAGTGGCGAAGGTTGTCAAGAAGACGGTTCGTAAGTCAAAGAGAGGGAGGAACTGAGCCCAGGAGCCACTTCCACGAACTGGGCCGCTCTGTTAGCAGCGCTCGCTCTCTTGTTATCCTTGTTTTCTCCTCTTTTTAACGAGGCTGTAGTTTATTTTTTATTTTTTATTTCTATTGTAGAATAAGAATGTTACGTCACCCTAACATTAAGTTAACTGTTCATGGAGGGTTTCCCAAGTTCCTTTTTGTAATCCTCACATGTAGAAGCTCAAC
Organism: Verasper variegatus; assembly: GCA_026259375.1. NCBI lineage: Eukaryota > Metazoa > Chordata > Actinopteri > Pleuronectiformes > Pleuronectidae > Verasper > Verasper variegatus. The sequence continues at coordinate 22,980,484 of CM048040.1, read as the reverse complement.
TAGCATTGCCGTCAAAGCAGATGTGTCCAGCTGCCAGCAGGATCCGACGTTCTGTAAACTAGAGCCACGTAGTGACTTCTGTTTTTATATCTCCCTCTCATCCACGGTGTTGGCAGCACACATTCCTAATATCAAATGATGTGGGTGTTTCGGAGCGTTGAAAAGAATGTCCATTGTAAGTCAACCACGTGGGTTCAAATCTTAATATTTTATAAATCATGGATTTTAAGCCAGTGTTAAAATATTTTTTTGGCCATGCAGCACTGCAACAGAATCTGAACTGTTATCCATACTTGTCCTTTGTATAACTATGTTTTTAATTATTTGTTTAAAAAAAAATAAAAATCCCCCTTGAAAAGATCAGGCCTGCTGGTGCCAGGCTGAGGATTTAACAAGAGAATAAGACATAAGATTAGTGTTCATTTCAAAACAAGTCACATCGGGTAAAAAGTCTTTTTATATATGTGTGTGTGTGTGTGTGTGTGTGTGTAATCGAGCATATACATAATGTGATTCCATTGCTTCACAGCTGTAATTCAGTACAAACTGTAAGAAATGTGTGTTGTGAATAAGGAGGATAATAGCTCATACAGTACATACCCTGCATGCATGTATTCCTTGTGTTGTTAAGCTTTTTTTCCAAGTCATTAATAAAATGGCTATATTTGTAAACCTGCTGTGAATATCGTCATTTCATCGACTGGGGGAAATATATTTACTCTTTTAATTTGTTTTTTATTTTCTGCTCAAACCACACTAACCATCTGTGTGATGCTGGGACAAGCAGGTGTTAAATGGATTTTAAAATGTAAAGGATGTGTTGGAACTTCCTGGAAAATCAACCAATCATGTTAAGATCATTTTCAAAACTTCACATTTATATGTTGGACTTAAGTATGTGAAATGGGCTTTGTCCCTATGAGCGCAGGGGATTGAACTAGAGTGGTGCGGTGCTGTTGATTCGCACCAATAGTGAGTCTCCACTGTGAATCATTTTGTTTCACACTATTTTTATAGCATCAAATAACTAATTAAAATCAAACCTAATATGAACTTGATTAGAAACTACCTAAATTGACAGGAGCCATCTAAAAACTGTATTTATTGCAGACTTTGGCTTTTTAGTTTGGTTCATGTCCCATCCATTAGCGCACGGGAGGTGGAATGTATGACCTATACTGCAGCCACCCACCAGGAGGCGAGTGAAATGCTCTGGCTTCACTTCTGTGGCGCTGTCATGTCCTTCAATTCAGACGCTGCGTCCTTCGGGGGACTCTATGCAGCCCATGATGGTTAAACTGAAATGAGACAGTCTGGTCCACAGATGATTTATGAGATCAGCGTCTGCAACTCGTCCCACCCTTGTTGCTGTTGCCTAGCAACTGAACTTGGCAAAGACGAGAAAGTTGAAATGCCCCTTGTGGGTTTTTTTAAACAATGTACCGTTAGCAGTTTGGTTAAGTTGAAGCCCAAAACTAATACATCGAACGGCGCCTTCACCACTTTGATAAATGGTTCAGCACTGAAGCGCAATGAATCCTGGGCCAGAAAGGATCCACCCATTGGAGCCTGCCTTTCTCGGAGGTGGAAAGACGCTTTTGCAGGAATCTTCGAAGTCTCCACATGCAGCCTCCGAAGCCTGTGGGCCCCGAATTAAAACATAGCTCATACGTCCAAACCTCTGGACTCTGTGTTGCCCTCTAGTGGTTGTACTGCTTAACAACCACGTACCATGTAGGCTCCATCGTGTGTTTCTCTTAGTATGTAAAGGCAGCATGACTGAGCTTTAGATGTGACACCTTCTTTTTATTCTAAGTCAGTGAACCATCAACCTAATGTTGAAGTTGCTATTTGTTAAAAAAAAGCGACCTAATGTTACTTTAACCTGATACTTTACATCCTGGTATGTTCTAATCTGCTTTGTGACTGGAGACTTGCGCAATGATGAGGAATGTGAGGATCCAGACAGCCGCGGGGGGGGCGGTGATTCACTGAGTTAAACTTCAACTGAGAGAGAGGAAGAAGTGTTCAGACACCTTCCTCCTCCTCTTCCTCCCCGGAGCTCCCACCTGTATGACGGACTGGCGGAGGCGGCGGCAGCGGCAGGTAAAGCTGAGGAAGATCTCGGTGTTCTCGGGCTGAGGAGGAGGAGGAGGAGGAGGAGGCAGTGGCGGACGAGTCCGAACAAGTGATTACGAGGGATTCCAGAAGCTTTCAACCGACACGTGGACCGAGTCCGGAACCGAGACACTGCGGGGGAGTGCTGGTCCACCACTGGAGGGAACTGTTCGGTGTTTCAGCAGGTTGTGATTTGTTTTCTGGAACTGTGTTTGGAGCATGTCAGGACTGATGATCACTAAATCACGTCCCGACGCTTTGACGGAACCTCTCCGTGGCGTTAACTGCGTCTTTCACTGCGTTGGAACTGAGATTCAACGCGTTAAACAGCTCACGTGTGAAAATCCCAGAGCAAGTTTTCCTGTCTTCATGTGAATCTACTTTACACGAGCTTATCATGACCATCGAATCTCCTGTTTCACTGTTGTTGGGACTGTTTCACTTTCAACTAAAAGTTTGTGTTTTCACAGGGTTGTAATTTGCTCTTTTTCTTTAATTTGTTGTCCTTTGCTGAGATTTTCTGTTTTATATTTATGATTTGACAGAGAAAACCAGTCATCATGGGTGAGGCTCCAGTGGGTGAAGATGGTGCAGTGACACGATCAGCAGAGGTAACCCCAGAAATATACATGTACAAATATATATTTGCATGCAGAAGGTGATTTGTAAGGGGATGAGAGGGATGCTAACTTTGCCCGTTCAATCAAAATGACCCCAAAAAAACATCCAACTAAAAAACCTGCCAATCCCAGCATCCCATCTCAGCCTTTGAGAGAGAACGTGTTGAATTCAAACAACTTTATAAATCCCTATGGAGGCAATTCATTTGGAACATGCGCAGATTTAAGGTACAATATAAGGGAGCTATACGAGGGATGAGACTATACAAATGATAAAATTAATACAAAACGATACAAAAAGTTTAAATAGCTAGTGCTAACAAAATCACAGGATCCACAGTTTATTTTTAAAAGTAGAAAATGGCAGGAGGACGGTGTCTTTGCCTCGCTCTCCCTCTCTCTCCCACACAAGCACATGGAACATCTGTCTAACTCGGATTGACCATCGAAAGAAATCCTACCCACGTTGGTGGCTGTTAACATTTTGCTCTTCCGCGGTAGATAACACTCGTATGCTTGTTGCACGTTCAACCCCCCCCCCAAATCCAATGCATTATTATTTTGCTTGCGTACACACACACACACACACACACACACACACACACACACACACACACACACACACACACACACACACACAGGGGGGAAAACCCTACTTTGCTGTGTGTAATCACCCTTACAAATTAAAAATTAACAAATCGCGCACGACTGTCCTCTTGTTCCCATGTGTGCTCAACCTGCCTTGTCTCTGCTGTGAAGTATGTTGGCTCATTTCCTGTGGATGACCGCTGCTTGGACGACCAGATAGAGCAACTGCACGCTCAGCTGAAAGTCCTGAAAGTAAGCACAGATCTAGCAAAAAATCCGTCTAATGCAAGTGACAGCGGCTAAAACACTGGTTGTCCCTCACAGACGTGCAGGAGGAGACGACCTGTGTCCCTGAAGTTCTCCATCAAAGGTGTGAAAATGTACAATGAGGATGAAACGGTAAGGATTTGTCTCTGATGATCTCCCGACTGTGTTTTAACCTAAAACCTGAAATATTTAAAGTTGTAGATGTGGTTTCAGTCATCTGGTGTCTCTGCCCCCCCCCCCCCGCAGACCCTCCTAATGGCTCATGCCCTGCGCAGAGTCTCTCTCTCCACCACCCAACCCACTGATGCTCAGTTTGCTTTCGTCTCTCACAACCCAGGCAGCACTGACGCCCAACTGTACTGCCACGTCTTTCAGGCTCGGCACTCCAGAGCGGTAAGGAACGTCCAGATTAGACCTTTATTCAGGTTAAAGCTGCGTAGAGCTATGCCAGGAATTCACAAACTACCTACCAGTAAGAATGATTAGAGGGTAACTTGCCCCTCCACCACCAAAACCACAAAAGTCAGGGAAATGTCACTCAGCCCATAATCCTGATAGTATTCATTCATTTTGTCGTGAACACATTTAAAGGGATTGGAAATTGAAAGGTTGGTGTTTATTGGCCGAGACACTTGTTCAACAATAAGAAGCAAAGATTTGTGTTTCTTTGAGTGTGTCTGTTTTTATAACACAGGAAACTGTTGAGCAGTGTTAACCCTCTCTCTCCTCTAGGCCCAGTTCCTGAATCTGCTGCTGTGCCGCTGTTTCCAGCTGTCGTACCTGGAGAAACACCCCGACGAGGCTCAGACGGACTCCGAGGGCTCGCTGCCTCGTCGGAACCCGTCACTGCTCAACCACGGCTTCCCTCTCAGTGTCAGTGCCCTGGTGTCCTTCAGGAGAGCCCCTTTCCAAGGGCTGCTGCCCGGCCTCAAGGTTAGAACCTGAACGTCCTCTTCACTCTCTACTCGACAGGACACAACCTGCAGCGTGGATACATTTCATTATTCTCTCATTGTTTGCTTTTTAATCAAACTTATTTTCGGCTGTTTGGAAACATCCGCTACTGAAATGAACTACTGGAGGAAAATAAATTCCTACAATGCCGCTCAAACTGTTTTATAAGTACGAGCTGTGGTTGGAGCAGATGTCTGTAGAAAGAAGTCTGTGATAAGCTGTCGTCACTTTGTCACATATGAACGATACAATTATGGATTTATCAAAGTGTCTGTGGGTAACGAGACGAACAAATAAAGACTGATACTAAATCCTCACAACACAACGAGATAACATTTTCGTTTCCCTCATCCGTAGAAAAGCAGCAAGTCCATCGATAACACACAAAGCAGCCAAGACGACGTGTTCCCCACCTCCTCCCCCTCGCTGGTTCGCAAGAAAGCCATCCGCACCAAAGCGCTGTGCTCCGGGGCGTACCGCTCCTTCACTTTCACGCCCCTCAAACAGCGCCTCGTTCAGGAGCGCCTGAACGCATCACAAGGTGGGCCCGGTGTTCACAGAGTGCTATCAAGAGTCAGAGAGTTGATTAGGTAAAGAAAACCCCCCTCAGTGTTGGGTGATGGCGACCACTCACCGTCTGTGGTGTCGAGAGGAAGTTTTTACCATTTCCACTTTTTTCGATAAAGGTGACGGATAAAATTCTTGTTTCACGTGGGTCATTGAACATTTTTTTTAAGCTTCTCACTGTTGAGTTTCTCAGTTTATTTGACTTGTAGCTTTAACACATTGATACACAAGCTGTGGTTTTATGGATTCATTTGTCAAATGTTGCCTTCACCGATTTTCTGGGTTGTATTAAATGTTTTTCTACACAAACGTGGGTTGTGGATTACCTCAACTATTGAAACTCTGAAGATTAAACAAATCCCAATCCAAACAATTTCTTCTCATGTGTGAAACAGAAAAGGCGGAAGACAAGACACCAGCGAGAAGGTCCCGCACTCCGAGTCTCGCGGAAACAGAAGAAGCACTGGCTCATGCGGTGTGGTGTTGGGCTGGTATCGCAACGTGAGTATCCCCTGAGCATTTAAATAACTTCTCTGACAAGAGATGACGAACTATAGAACTTGTTGTTTTTCTTCTTCCCAACGTTTCAGTGACAGCAGCTACTCTCTGCTGGCAGACGATGTTCTGGGGTCGTACCTCCTGTGCCCTCATCCCAAAAAACCCAAATGCGGCTCTCTCATCATTCGCTTCCCCTCCGGCCTGGTGACACACCTCTTAGAAAACTCTCGTACGGGGAAGTTCCTGCTGGAGGTAACTGTTTCATCCAGGCACAAACTATCAAGCTAATATGTGCTGAGATTCACAGTGGAAACTAAATCATAAGATGTAGACTGAAAGAAAGGAAATGGTTTATCGGTTTATTTCCGACAAATGTCTAACACTTTAAAATCGAATCCTCCATGAATGTTTTCTTGGGTACATGTATTTTTAATCTGTTGGGGGTGTGTGAAATATGAAATACCCAAGATTATAATTTGGTGTAACGCTAGTTGTGCCGTGACTTTCATTCTAAAATCTCTTTTCTTTTGTTCTGTCGCTGTGTCAGAAATGCAGGACTGAGTTCAGTTCCATCGCAGAACTGATTGAATACTACACCGAGACCCAGGACGAGCTGCCGAGCCTCCTGACCTGTGCCCGGGTGAACCACTGCTACGAGTGGGAGGAGAACACCGGCAAGCAGCCGCCTGTGAAGTTACCCAAGGTCTTCAGCATAGCCAAACTTAAAAGTAGCTCCAGAAAATGGTTTTAAAACTCTGTGGACTGCCAAAGTCTGAGGATCCAAACTAAGTAACACCTTTTCTTTCTCTTTTGCACAAACTGTAAATCATCTCTTACTTAAAAATCACATTTGGTGTTGTGGAGAGGATTCACAGATTATGCATCTATCAACAGTGTTGGCACTTAATGTATATAGAGTACACGTCATTTCCTGGAAGGGTACTGCTTTATCAAAGATGTAAGCGTCCATTTAATGCTTGCTGCTTGTATGTCTTTCAGTATATATTTTTTAAGTGTTTTTATATGTGCCTGCAGGGCGTCAGAGGAGGTGATCTGTGTTTTTAATGGTGTGATATTGAGAATTCAGATTGTTGCACCTGAATTTTTTAAAATCTTTTTTTTTGTAAAGACAAATGTATTTTATCGTTTCATTGAACATCTCAGTTTAGACATAAGAATAAGCAAGTAGGTCTATACAAGGAATTTCCTGGTGTAAGAAAACGTTGCAGGGACATGAGTATATTAGAGCACTTATATCGTGGCAGCAAATGTGTTTCTGTGTTTTTAATATTTGTCAGTCTAATACGTTGTTATGTTGGTTTTACTGGTCATTTTAAGTGGTAAACTGGTATCTTGTGTCCTGATGTTAGATCAGTGTTTTTTCACCAGAGCCATGATATAACCAAGATGTCATGATATAAGATTAAGTTCGCATTGGGATGTTGGTCATCATAAAATAATCTGATATTATTTTTCCTGTGTAAGGAGCCATATTACAGTGAAGGTTCTATATTTATTGTAAATCAAATGTACCTTTTCCACATCACACAGACAATCCTTTGTTGAGATTAAAATACACGTTTTCTTCCATTTTCAATCCAGTTTAATTGATGAAACTTCATGACGAACCTGCTCCTGAAAGATGCTGCTTTTCTGCAGTGAGCACACACATGGGGTTATTTGTATTTCTGCTTATATTCTTACTAGTGCTGCTATTTTCTTGTGCTGCTGTCATTTGTGAAAATTCCTTTCACTGCAGGTTCCTCTTATCTAACAGATAAACTAACATTTTAATGTTTTATGAAAAGATGGATTTACTTAAACTCTTATTTAAATGGTTGTAACCGTCACACTGATGTTACCAAATCACAATCACAGTTAATATACTCACCTCGACCTCACCAAGATGGCCGCGGTGCTCAGGTCTTTTGCTCATGGCCCCAGCTGTAGTTTGTGGTCGCTAGGCAACGTGGAGACACTGTGTGGAGAGGAGCTGAGACGATGCAGGAGAATCGGCTGCGTTTCTAGAAGGAACTCCACTGCCATTCAGCTTAGTTTCTCTTTTTTAATTCTTCTTTGACCACTTCTTGACACTTGATGATGTTTTTGGCAGCCATCAGCTCAGGAGATGTATAGTGTTTGTTAGCTAGCTCAGCTCTAACACAGCTTCTTCTACCCGTTGGTGAGTGATGGGGTCGGAGTCGGTGAAGGTGGTGGTCAGGTGCAGGCCTCTGAATGACAGGGAGAAGGCCCTGGGCTCTAAGACGGTGCTGACCATGGACCTGCAGCGCTGCCAGTGTTTCATAGAGAAGCCCGGGGCGGCCGATGAGCCTCCCAAACAGTTCACCTTCGATGGGACCTACTTCATCGATCAAACCACCGAGGAGGTGTACAACGAGATCGCCTACGCTCTGGTGGAGGTGAGTCTGTCTGTTGCCGTCAGTGTGAAAACAGGGTGCAGATGTGTGCAGCTTCACGGTCACTGGACACCATCAGTCCAACTTCAAGGACCTATATCTTATTGCTACTGATGGCAGACCTCATTATTTACTCAACAGTCTGCTGTCAGTCACCTGTAAAGGTCAGCAGTGTGTGTGTGGGTAGGTAGATTAGTAAGTGGGTGGGTAGGAAGCTAGGTAGGGGGATTGGTATTCACCGATCTACACACCTGTACCTAAATGTAAAAAAGCCGGATGTAAAACATCACTGATTGATTTTCTTTTTTTACAGGGAGTCACTGAAGGATACAATGGCACAATCTTTGCCTATGGACAAACTGGAAGTGGAAAGTCGTACACCATGCAGGGGGTGTCCGAGCCTGCAGCCCAGAAGGGAGTCATCCCTCGGGCGTTTGAACACGTCTTTGAGAGTATTCAGGTGAAGGCACTGTTATGGACATTATATACATAATATCTCTGATTTCTGTGAGAGAGACAGAGAAGACACAGCAATGATTCGGTGAAATGAGCCAAGGTTTAGATATATTTGTCCAATAGTGTAGCTGTGACTTGGTGAGATTGTAATACTCATTTTTGCAAGGACAGCTCAGATGTGCTGGTGGCAATACAACTGTTAACATACGGCTCATCAGCCTGGTCCCCCCCCCCCCCGATGCATCCAATATTCATCCATCTCCACAATAAACTGAATTCCTTCAAGGTTTCACTCACTGGCACAGCCACATATTCATTTTATGAATTTTCTGCAAAACAAAAGTTCCAAGACCAAGAGTCTGAATTTGTCTTCATAGTCAATCGAGCAGTCTTGTCTAAAGTTTGCGTACTCAGTCATATTCATGTATGTTTATATGTTTGTGTGCAAGCTAGTGTGCAGAAAATACAAAGTTCCTGGTGAGGGCGTCGTACTTGGAGATTTACAATGAAGAAATCCGAGACCTTTTGGGAAGCGACACCAAACAGAGACTGGAGGTGAGTCTGTTAAATCACCGTTAACAACATTGTGTAATGTTAGAAGACAAAACTATTAGTGTTCTTTCTTAAATACAATGATTGTGAAACCTGACAGTGAACGCAGCGCTTAGTTGCCATGGTGATTTTAAAGAACAGTAATGATGTGGATACTTGCAGGAGAAGGTGAACAGGGTGACACATTTTGATTGTTTTTGTGTGTGGTTGATGATCATTTAGCTGAAAGAGCACCCTGAGCGGGGGGTGTACGTGCGCGACCTCTCCATGCACACCGTGCACAGTGTGGGGGAGTGTGAGAGGATCATCGAGCAGGGCTGGAGGAATCGAGCTGTGGGCTACACGCTGATGAACAAAGACTCCTCCCGCTCCCACTCCATCTTCACCATCCACTTAGAGATCTGCAACACTGGTGAACACACACACAATTATATAATGCTGTTATCACACAACTGTTTAATGTATGATAAAGAAGTTTTTATTTGCATTAGCCTGTGCTCGTAGAGGTGTGGTACCATTATGTCTAATCAGCGGCAGCTCAGTTTTCCAGTTAAACAAAAATTCCACCTCCTGATATCGTCTCTTATTAATCTTCTTTCAGGTGTACCCACTTCTTTTATATGACGCATCACTATGTGGGTTTCACTGGAAAGTGTTAACATTGTCAAAAACAACACAAGAATGTGTAAAACATTTTCCATGTAGCTGACATGTTTGTGAAAAGTTAAAACAACTTTGTATTTTGCCTTACTTACTATGTTTTGTGGAGAAACTGCCCTTTAGGGACTTCATAGAATTATAGAGCAAGTATCGTGTTTGTAACAGAGTGGATTTTTATTTAATACAGCTATACACCTTCATGTTGTAGTTTCTTCACGTACTCTTTGTCACCCACATCCTCAGATGCAGAAGGGCAGGACCACCTCCGAGCAGGTAAACTCAACCTGGTTGACCTGGCAGGAAGTGAGCGTCAGTCTAAAACCGGCGCCACTGGCGAGCGACTGCGTGAGGCCACCAAGATCAACCTCTCCCTGTCGGCCCTGGGCAACGTCATCTCAGCCCTGGTGGACGGACGCTCCAGATACATCCCCTACCGGGACTCCAAGCTGACCAGGCTCCTGCAGGACTCTCTGGGAGGAAACACGCGCACCTTGATGATCGCCTGTCTGTCCCCGGCTGACAACAACTACGAGGAGACGCTGAGCACGCTGCGCTACGCCAACCGAGCCAAGAGCATCCAGAACAGGCCGCGGATCAACGAGGACCCCAAGGATGCTCTGCTCAGAGAGTATCAGGAGGAGATCAAGACGCTGAGGGCCCTGATCTCAGGCCAGCTGGGCATGGCTAACCTTTCCAGTAAGTGATGTAATTTAAGTATAAGGGATATATAAACATTTTTAATTTAAATATTACTAATATTACAAATTATTGACAGATGTCTGACTATTATTTCCTTGTTTTGATTGATTTATCGTTGGTCTTCATCGTGCAGCTCTGTTGGCCGCTCAGTTGTCTCAAACGTCCCCTGATCTTCCTTCAAGGCCAGAGTCCAATACCACAGAAGCAGAGAAGGAGCAGATAAAAGAGGCAACTCCAGGCTGTTCCCACACCAATAAATCACTTCGCTTCTCCAAATGCATTGTACAAAGATGAAGTGATTTATGGTTCTGTTCTCTCTCTCTCTCTCTGCAGGAGTATGAGGAGAGGCTGGCCAAGTTGCGGGCCGAGTACAATGCAGAGCAGGAGTTCAAGGCAAAGCTGCAGGAGGACATTGCTGCACTGCGTTCCACTTATGAATCCAAGGTGTCCAACCTGGAGCAGGCCCGAGCCAGCAGGGGGAGCACTGACCCAAAGAATGATGACAGGAAAACTTCTGGACACAGCAAAGACACTTGTAAATAGATTCTGAATCAGCTTTTCAGTTTCAGTGCTTATTCTTCTGTCAATTATTCTGTCAATCTGTCATTTTTGATTCTGTTTCCCAGCATCAGTGAGCTCGAGCTGCATGACACAGTTTGCTGAAGAGGAGCTCAGTGTTAAAACGGACGCCTTGTGTCTCAGTGCACCTGGAGAAGCGTCCCAGACCAAGGTACAGTCCTCCACCACCATTACTACTTCTTATCCCAAAATAATCAAGGTATCCAACACTACCTGAAACGAGTATGTAAAAGAAGTAAACAAAGATTATTAGAAACTCATTGGATGTTACTTCCTTGTGTTGGTGAATCAGCTTCCTGCTCCTTGTGTTGAGGTCCATGAAGGTTCCGGTGGAGAAGAGCTCATTGACTCAGAGGACGTCACCACAGCAGAACCTCTGGACCAGCAACATGTCCTGGAAAGGTTTGAGGCCTCCTGTGTTGATTCAAAATTACAGTTGGAATTCATAATAAATGTTTCTATTAGGAAATCCTGGAAAGGAAACTTTATTTATTTATAAAGTAAGAGGATTTCAAGTGTTTCAGAAATCAATTATCAGCCCTACCTTTAATTTATTTATTTTTAACATTGCACACTGGATATGGAACATTATCCGACATATTATGGCTCAATTAATAATCACGACACCAGGACATTAAGCATCTTCCACTGCCTCTTGTTCTAACACACTGTGATGTTATTATTCCTGTTGCTCCATCACATCCCTTCACCTCCCTCTTCCACAGGCTGCAGCAGCTGGAACAGCAGGTTGTCGGAGGAGAGCAGGCCAGGAACAAAGAGCTGCAGCAGAGACACCGGCAGAGGAAGAATCTCGCCGACCGGAGAAAGGTGCAGCTCATCCGAGCGCTGTCGGAGAACAGTGAGGAGAGTGAAAATGTGCTGCTGAATGTCTACAACTCCATCCAGGAGGAAGTCCACGCCAAGAGCCAAGTTCTGGTCAAGGTGCAGGGAAAGGTGGGTCACAACTGCTGTCAAACAAATGGGACTTACAGGACAGTAGGTTTGGAGACAAAGGAACATCCTGCATATTTTGGCTATAACACGATTTTTTTATGTAGTTGTTCACTGTAGCTGAGACTATACTTCATGAAGTTTTCTTATTCGTATGTCTTGTTAACCCAGACTCGTGCATCGTTTTCAAGCCTCTCAGAGAAGGAAATCAGTCGTAATTGAGCCAAAATTCCAAAAGCAATTGTGTCTGACTACTATTGAGCTTGAAAGTAAAAATATTTCATCATCTCTCACAATGTAGAAAATGAAAAACCCTCCAGGATAAGAGGTCCAGAGCATGGCCTGTATTTAAAGATGGACGGTTGACAGCTCCCCAAAAGTGAACTGAAAGTGTAGTTTATAAAACCTGCCTCCTCCATGTTAGTGGATGGGACATGGACATAACATGACATAATATTAATATTGATTCATTTTATTTCATGAGACCTTGTGTCTGACCACAGATATAGTTGCTTACTGGCTTACTGGTTCATACTATTTGATACTGATGACTTTTATGCACCACCCTTCAACCATAAAGCCACATTAACCTGCTGTGACAGCTGAAAGCAGCCAAGCTGGAGATCCGTGACCTGCAGGCAGAGTTCGAGGTGGAGAGGAACGACTACCTGGCGACCATCCGCCGGCTGGAGAAGGAGGGACAACTGCTGAACAGCCTGCTGGAGCGCATGGTGCCCCTGGTGCGCCGTGACTGCAACTACAGCAACCTGGACCGCCTGAAGAAAGAGGTGGTGTGGGACGAGGACTGTGCCACATGGAGGCTGCCAGATGTGATGGTGCAGAAAACAACTCTGCCTTCAGGTGCAACATATGAACGGGGGAATTATAAAAAAGGTTTTAGCAAATGCGTTTTGCAACTTCTTTCCATGTAAATCGTATCCTGTTGTGTTTCTCTTTCACAGCCGTTCATCCAAAACCATCCACCAGACGAGGCTCAGCTGCTGATGGTGGAGAACCATTCTTGGTGCGTTGATGTGTTGATGTTTCACGCATCATGTTTTACTCCCTCACACTGAAACGCTGACGCAGCCTCACCCCTCTGTGATTGCAGCAGGTGGAGGAGGACCGGTATAAGGAGCTGCTCGACCGCAGTGACAGTGAGAACATCGCCAGCAGCTACTTCAAGTCAAGGAGGACCAGTCAACTGCTGCTGGGGGGGGACGCCACCAGGGGACACGGTAAGAGCAGGACCTGGAGACTTCTCCATTGATTGTAGAGAATTGTATTGAAACCTTTCAGTTAAATAAGAATAGAGTCTTGTCTCTCTGGTCTTTTACATTTGGAAGTGTCTGTCCTTTGAGGGGGAACAAATGTAAAATAAATATAAAGTAATCATGATTTAGATACGAAAGAGTTAAGAAAAACCTAAAGTAACTTTTATATTTTATAACTTTTCCTCAGTTACAATGACACATTAGTTACATTTGAGCATCTTCCCTCATATGTTGCTCTCTTCTCCTTCAGCCGTCCACTCTCCTCCCCTTGTCAACGGAGCAGCCCACCTATCACTGAGCAGTTCTGCTGTGAACCCCCCCGTCGGCTCGGACTCCGTCGTGCCTCGACCCTTCCGCCTGGAGTCGCTCGGTGCCCCCGTGTCCAATGGTAAGGTGAAGCGCAAAAAGAGCAAATCTCACATTCACAGTGAGGGGATTTAAAAAGACTGAACTCTCATCTGCTACTTTCTCTAACACGTCGCACTGTGTTTTTGACTTAAAGGTCCAGTGTGTAGGATGTAGAAGAATCTAAAGTGGAGTATAACATCAATATTTATGTTTTAATTAGTGAATAATCACAGTTTCTGTTGACTTAAAATGAGCCTATTATATCTACATCAGGGGCGGGGCCTCACTTAGTTCTCCTCCACACTTTGGAAGGGGAAAGGAACTCAGTTGGTGGCAATATACATCTTTGCCACTAGATGCCACTAAATCCTACACACTGAACCTTAAAAATATGTAATACAATGTGATTGGTCTCATACAGTATATTGTAGATGATCACATGTTGACATTTTGATAACTACTGATACAAAATGTAGGAAAGTATACATCAGGCACTTTGTGTTGACCCCGAGTCATGTCATGTGTTTTTAATCACAATGTGAATGTAATTTTGATCGAAGAGCTGCCTTCATTATGATGCTACCCTTGAATTTTTGCACTGTACTTCAAAACTCCAACTGTTGTAACGTTCACCTGCTGCTGAGCAGATCAAATAAATGACTGTATCCACCTCACGGCTAATTTACTGTACTTTACAAACCTGGTCATGTTTGCAGTGTTGCAGTAAGAAGATCTGAGCCAATGACACGTCAGACCAGTTTGTGGTGTTGGAGTAAATAGTGACTCCACTGGATCAAGGGGCTGTTGTCATGGCAGCAGTGTTGACAGTTATCTCAGGTTACATGTGACCTCTGGGGTCAGCATTGTGGATTGAGGTGTTCTCTTACTAATCCTTAACAGAGACAAGAGCGTTGTTGATTTATGCTCGAGCCAAATACAAATCTGTGAATTATTTAGAATAGATTTGGATCCTAAAATGGAAAGTTTGCATCGAGAAGATAAAACAACAGAGGACTGCTGTAATTGTCTCTCACGATTATCAACTGCACCCTAATTTAGCTCAGGCTCCGGAGGCTGTTGCGCAAGGAATCGGCCGGCCGTTCGAATAAATCATTAGCAGGAATTAGAACACTAACATGCGACGGACATCAAGTAAACAAAGACAGGACAGTTCACACGGAGGTGGGGCTGCAGATAATCGGATAATGGAAGAACAGCTGAGCTGGCATTCTCGTAGCCCGAGTGCTGTGTAAGAGGAGCAGTGTGGTATGACTGATAGTCATTCTGTAAGTGGAGAGCTGGATGAAGCCCAGAGGTAGTCACTCTGCAGGTCGACAGGGAGGAAGAGTTGAAGCTTCGTAAGGTGAACAAGTCTCCATAATGTGACTATGTATGTAGGTCCCCACTACAAGAGTAATACGTGAACACACACAAACGTACTAAAACACAGCCAACCTATAAATAAATAAATAAAGAACATACACATATATCATATGGGAAACAGTGGCTAAAATTAATTGTGATATAAAAGCACATTTTGAAAGCAATGGCTAATTATTTTCGATTTCTCTCTGATCATTTATTGTAGAAATTGGGGCAGAATAACAACAGACTAGATAAGTATGTTGGTAACATAACACAGCGATGTCCATTGAACCGTTTCATATCATAGTGTCGTGTACGAGTTGTTGCACCAGTTACAAACCAAAATGCAACATTATACAAGTATGAAGATGCAGATTTGTCTTTGTTTTCAGTGATGAATTCATGGATAACATGAAGCATTTATCAGAAATAACCACATTGTCATTTTCATCTCAAATGAAAGAACCCATTAAATGTTGGGACGGATTTGGACAAAGGCGGCAGATCAACTAATATTTTCATCCCTTTATCTAACATTGTGAGATTTTCTCGGTTTTCCAAGGGAATAATTCATGGATCTTGATTTTAAAAACAATCATATTAAGGGAACTGATCTCTATAAATGTCTGTACTTTGGTGCAGCCTGATTTAAGGGGACTGCTGCAGAGGTATGTGCTTGTAGTTTGTTTCTCCTGAGACCAAATAAAAATAGCTGGGAAAGACACTGCCCTCAGGTAAGTAAGTTCAGCCTAGATTGAAAGTCCTGATTTTCCCTTTTAACTTCTTCTTCTTCATCCTCATGCGTTACTTTGCCAAAAGTGTTGAGTGCCAAGTTCCCTCTTAATGCTCTAACTCTCTGTAAGCTGATGGTTCTCTGAACTCTCTGAGCACTGCATCCAAACAGTCACACTCCTGCCGTTCGCCTGTTTTCAGTGTTTAAGAAGTCCAAGTTTTCTGAGTGCTTCTCTCCGATCAGCTCCCATCCCCGGCACCACCATGACAGAATATCCTACAGAGTTTGTTGGTTTCTGAGGCTGAGCTGCAGAGGTGGTCTTCACTGGCCCAGCTCCTGTGATGTGTCCCCGTTCAGGACAGTTCCCACCTTTCCTTGGGTCCCCCAGAGCATCTGTCTTTAATCCTTTGGGCTGAACAGGATGTGGTACAGATGCAGACTGATGGTCAGAACTCGAGTAGTGATGGAAACTGGCGCTGCTCTGCAGAGGCTTGTTCTTGGGCACTTGAGAATAAGAAAATGATGGGCTTCTTGGTGGATTACCGTTCGATGAACCTCTTGTAAATCTTCTAGGTGTTGTGTCCAAAGACGAGTGAGGTTTGGGGGGAGGTAGTGGAGCAAGTGTCTCATTTTCTTGTTGTTCATCTCTCAGAAGGCCGAGCTTCAGCAAAGCCTTCTGTCTCACCACCTGAGGATCTTTCGCATGCTTGATACTGTACAAAGAGTTTGTGATTGCCGAAGCTCCTTTCTGTGTTTTCGCAGCAATGCTGGCAGGAATCTTTTTGGGTTTAGGGGGCACAACTGGAGGACTTGTATTTGGCCTGGAAGACTCTGGGTGGGATTGGTCAGATCTCGGCGTGTTCCTGAAGTTTGGTTCTTCCATCAAGGCAGGAGGACGCTTGTCCGATTCTATAGTGTGATCAACTGTGGGGCATAGAGGGGTCTTCTTCGTGGACGCGCTCCTTTGCAGATAAACAAGTGCATCGTACGACAGAGGTCCTCGAGGTAAAGGACCCTCCGCTGTCCTGACTGAGTTTTCCTTGGGTTTCGTGGCAGGAGGTATCACAACATTCACCTCAAAGTGAACAACAGGTTTCTTGTTGGGTTTTTGATGAGATTTGTTGCTTGAAGGTGCGATCTGAGGCTTGGAGAGGTTTGAATCTGGAGGAATGCCTGATTTGGTGCTGGATACACAAGAGAGAGCGCTGCCTGCCATAACAAGAGGTGTAGGAACCAGGTAGCTCTGCAGGGGTTTAGTGTCAGCAGTTCGCCTTGATGTTTTCTCTTGAGGGATGTTTCTGTAAATCTGATTCAAACAAGCACATGTTTGGCACTGGAAACAAACTGCAATGCTCTTCACAGTGGTTCATCGACTGATGTATTGCTAGTTCTGCATCTGTCCCCAGAGATTAACTCACCGTTCAAGCTTGCTCTTGCTCAAGGAGGCTGACAGGTCAGCCAGTTTGATGGCGAGATTACCAGGAGTGGGCATCTGGTCGGGCTCGTCATTGGACAGTCCACTATCCTCCTCGGTGTCCAGAGACTCAATCGTCTCCTCCAAAAACATGAGGCAGGCCTTCTCCTCAGCAGACAGGTGCTCCAGACTATCATCGCTCTGTGACACAGGGAGGAAATCACATGTGTGACAAACTCTTATAAATGGAATTGTGTAATATCTCAAACCCTTCATTTCTAAATATATACAAAAACAATTGAACCTGATAAACCCCTTAGTTTTTATGTTCCAGCTCTATTGCTGCACAGTTTACTACTCATTCTCAGAGTGAAGGAGGGAAGGGCAGGAACTCACAAAGCCAGAATTGGCACTGACGACGCTAGTCACAGCTGCCGGCAGAGTCCATGCCGCTCATCGTCTCCATTCCAACGCCACCTGGCCAGGTATCGCTCTTAGGCATGGTAGTGCTCTACTGGTTCAAGGTTAGAGGCCCAGATCGCTGCGTTTCACTCTGCACCCAAAGAGAGAGAGATAGAGAGTTAACTTTCAGTCTGATCTGAAAAAATCATTAAAAAGTACATTCAATTGAATGCGTCATTCCATCATTTAATCACACTGTTTACACTTTGCATCTGGGAGCCATTCCCTGCAGGTTTTTAGTATTATTTAATATCAGTGTTTATGTTCCTAATGAGAAAAGCACTTATGTTCTTAATTCAAGTTCTAGTTCAGTATTGGGATGTTTTTACTCCTTCATACCAGCATCATGCCCCCAAATCCATATTGACCAGGCTCTAGTGTTCGGATGTACACGCTTCCAGACAGACGTTGGTTTTAAAAATATTTAGTTTTTTAATCTATCCGGCTTTTATATTCCTGAAGCACCACAGAGTTAATTTGCTTTTGCATCGTCTCCTTTGTTCCAACCTTATCTTTTGTGTTGCCTCACTTTAACCTTAAGGAGGAATCTGTCATCAGTGTTTCCAGTTAACAACCAATTGAGGAGGTGTGTGTTACCAGAAGGCAGAAAACATGTGATGTGATTATGGCTTTTCTCTACACATTTTTACAACTTGCTGGAAGTAAGTTAATTTAACACAAAGGCATTATCAGCTGATCATAAAACATTTAGTGACAGTGTGAACTCTGCATTGAAGGCTCTGCCCGAGTTTAACATACATTCTACAAGAAGCTGTGGCTGGACATCGTCTTTTTAGCTGGGAAGGAATTTAGACTTTGACAGTTCAATGTGCACAGACTCTGATTAACAGGACATGGACATGGATGCTATAGATTTGTTTCCAACAAACATACTGTACATGAAGAGGAAGGGACATCAGCTGCTGTGTGTGAGGGTGTGTGTGTTAATTTATATTAAAGAAAGTGCTAGTAGACTTAAATCGGGTTTGGTTAGGGGCAGGGTTATGTCAGGGTTAAGGTTTGGGATTAGAGTTACCCTAACCTTAATTGCCTGTGAGGGTAACTTTGGTTTTAACAGCCGAGATGATGAATCTCCCCAAAAGAACTTTTCTAAACAACATGACCAGGCAATTGAAACTTAATTTATAAGGGGAAAAACAAGAAATGAAAGGTGGCCTATAATGTTGAATTTAAGTAAATCTTTAGACTCTGCAAGTTCATTTAAAGCTATTACCAGTCACTCTTTACTCATATGCTCGGGAACAGAGGTTCCTTTATCGCAAAGAATAAATAATGTGTAACTGGGTTGTGATTGCTTAGACAAGAAACGTGTGATTTATGAGTTTGTTTTATAGATTTCTAAATGGCTCAGTCGATCACGCCGAACTCTCATCACCGTGTAACATCCTGTGCAGTCTCAGAGAAAGACCGGTCCTGTTTCTGACAGATATCTCACTCGTCCTCTCGCTGCATGTGACTCAGATTACAGAACACATGCCACTCCTAATCTTCCTCAACCGGATCAGTTTCAGGGGGGAGCGGAGGGCGGCAGAAATGATCTCCTGAAAGCTATTTGATATCCTGTTTGTCCACGTTGGACGGTTTTCATTGGGTTGTAGGTTCTTCCCCTGAATCGAACATTGAAATACTAAGAGCGAGTTGTCCTAATTGTATATTTGTTATATATGGTGATTAGAAATTGAAATCACATTTGTTTTAAAGCCATTTGAGCCAAAAGCACATTTTAGAGAATAAACACATTTGACCTTCTCACTGGGTTTTGTAAAAAAAAGAAGCTGGAGACTTGGTATAAAGAAACTTCTGTCACTTTGGGATAAGTTTCGACACCTGAGAGGAAGCTGCTGAGGAACAGGAGCACTCACTGTTCGCTGTTCATCTACCCGGTCATCCCATCCCTGTGAAGTTTTAGAGCCACCATGTATACTTCCCCATGGGTCCTGCCTCATGCAGCTCGGGATATGAACGTGAACAGTGGAAACTCGGCGATAAGGTTTATTGTGTTTTTTAAGCCGACACTATCTGGCTTGACCACACACAGATAACCAGAGCAGCTGCTGGAGCCTGGAGATGATTCCTAACAGTTTGTAAAATATCGAAATCAGTATTTTAAACTTGGAGCCAATTGATTTTTGGTGATCACGTTCATCTTCCTCACATATATTCTCTATTATTTTATATTTTCTCAGCTTTTAAATGTGTCTGAGTTAGATTTCCCCCATATAAACAACATCACAACAGCAGCTCTATATCATATCTATGTACGTAGACACCTATAGAGTCAGTGACTGTCACTCCACAGACAAACAGACTTTGTGGAACATGTGACCCATTGGCACAGTTCTGCCTTGATTGAGGTTATAAAAGAGCAAGTGTACATTTCTTTATTATCCTTTATGCAATGTTGGAAACTGATTACTGGCACCAAGTGAAACCATCACTGTGCAGTGAGTTCATAGTCTTCAATACTCTGCTTCTTCTGGAGAAACTATTAGTCATTTTAATCATTATTTGTTATATTATTACTTCCAACAATTTTTCTATAGTTTGTCCTTTCTAGACATTATCTGCCCCAATGAAAGTATTTACACACAAATACCAAATACCCACAGATCAAAAGACGCATATATACATTACATAATCATTTAAGAGTATTTTTTACTCTTTTCTCATCTCTGACATTTTTTTTCTTATATTTTGACCTTAATCTTAATAATTTTTAACTATACTAAAGAACTAACAAATAATTATAACAGAAAATAAATGAATGAAATCCTGTAACTATTCTGCAAAATATGTCAATGTGAGTAAATTGCATTTGCTATAACGACAGTACACACAAATATGAAGTCATGTAATTCTAAACAGGGTAACAGATTATGAACAAATGTTTTTCTTCTCTTATATTTAAGTTTTATTAAACCACCTCCACCCAACATCAATACCAGAAGAAAAGCACTTACCAAACTTCGTATTAAAGTTTAACTAAACATCTAATAGTTATCGTGTGAAACGTACCTTTGTTGTTTGCCTCTCGCTGCATGAGTGAGTTCCTCTGTCGTCTCCGGTGCGAGTAGAGAGGCAGCAGACACCTGCATGAAGGACACGGAGCTTTCAGCCAGTCACGGAGCAGCGTTTCCCCTAAGACGCACAAACCCCCGTCGCCGTGGCAACCACACCTGTTAATAATCTGTTAATCTCTGCTGAGTGAGAGTGACAGTAAAGTGTCAGTGGTGTTACTCAAATATTAATCAATAATTAATAATCATAATAAACATTCAAAGCACGACATGTCATTTATGACTCCACAGGAATTACTATTAGTATCTGTATTTTCGTTACTCTTTGTGAACAAAGCTTCACCTCGATTGATCCATTAGTTACTGATAGCTATTCTTTCTATACAACAAAGAAAATATCTACTTTAACAATTACTATGAAATAAGTATAAAATAAGTTTTACACATTTTAGAAACTACAAAAAGCAAATATTTGATCCTGTTTTAACAACACTTTTTTATTCAGAGCAGCAAATATTTCACTTTTTTTGCTATGGGATCATTTTATTATTAGCATTATGCAACAAAATCAGTTTATTGGAGAACTCAAATTAAATAAAACATTAACTTCAAACTAATTTAAGTTTATTTTACAAATGCCAATGTCAAACTGTAGTAGAATGTAGAAACCTTATATAGTTATTCAAACATTATTTACACTCATAGTTTTGTGTTTTCATACATAACAGACAATATCTATTAAGTGTTATTAAGGGAGAACAACTATTCTTTAGGGTATTACTTCCCTGGAAAGACCTTAGCTTATGTAATTCATGAACAATTACTTCCTTACTTAATAAAAAAACATTCATAAGTGCATCATGAAGACTAACAAAGAGACAATATGCTATTTAATGACAAATAAGTTTACTTCATAAAAACAATTGGCAGACAGCTGGTCAAAGACCTGATTGCTCCATCCAGCCAGTATGTATCTTAAACTCATCAACATGCTAGTTCAGGCCTGGACGCCAACTCCAAGCTAACTTCATAGTAGCAGTGGGAGCTGCTCCAGTCAGTCAGTGAACAAACATTAGATCCTATTAGGAAAAAGTCGATGTTCCTTAAAATAACACGTAGGTAGTTTAATCCCACTACGATGGCACAGGATCAGTGATGTTTAGACAACTGGGGTTGATCTCCAGTGGATCGTCAAATCTGAGTTATAAATAGAGACGGTTATATACACACACACACACAGACACGTTTTCTATTTGGATCTACACGTACACAAATCTATATTCAAATGACTAAATTGTTTGTTTGGGATTCTAGCTTTTACCTTTTTGTTTTTTTATATTCATTTAGACATGAGAACTGTGGATCGTTATTGTCACGATACAATAAAATGTCTAAATTAACAGCATTTATCATGGAGCCCTTTAGTAAACTTTAAAAGGTTTTAACAGCTCGATACAAAAAGACTTGTACACGACACCAGAGGCTATAAGTTTTAATTGTGACACAACACTGACAAAAATCAAGTAACTCCAGTTGTTCTGTAGTGCTTTGTGTGCAACATTCATGAGAACTTGGTTATGACAAAAGACAACAAAGCCATTTCATAGTTTCACTTAAATTCAAGCGGATCAATCCATTACTGCTGAAATAAAAAGAAACTAAGGTAACAGAGGGGGGGGGGGGGGGTATTAGAATTCACATTCAAACAAAGAAATAAGTGACAGTTTTGCCATTAGTTGAGTTTAGCACGAGTCATGACTGAAAGCAAGAAAGAAATCACTCGATTAAAGTCTAAATCCAGCTGTGAAAAATCTTTTTCTGGCAACAACTCAGTACCAATATCACAGACGTGTAGCATAGAAATACTGGTTCTGCGTAACAAACGGAGCGTCAAGAAAAAGGAAATCCCACAAATATCAAACTCCACTTAAACGTTTCTGACCCGATGTTTAAATAAGAGCGAGCTTCATCCTTACAGGCAGCCGGTGAAGGGAATAAACTGAGAACATGCCTGACTTTAGCTGAGAACATACAGTGGAACAGCGTGAGAATCTTAAAGACGAGCACGACAAAATAAAACCTAAATCTTTACTCGTTACTCCCTAAGTGGGACCTTCCAACGAGCACCTGAATGCAGTTACACTGTTTTATAAAATACTCCCACCCTCTCACCATGACCTGTGTTCTGAAATACACTGCACGGCTTTCGTATTTCTTGAAACTATGCAGCAATATAAAACAAAACACTGTCTAAAAAGATTAGTTCTTACAGCATGACACCCGAAAAAAATTACACCATTTAAAAATCTACACTCCACTCTGCCGTACCGATGGAGAAAAGCAAAGCCCTACAGAGTATTTAAAATGTTTAGTTTTCAGCACCGTCCTTTATTAAATTATTTTTATTTCATTTAAAACAAGTTCACTTATAAATGGTGTCGCAACTTAATAAAACACGGAAAAAGTCCCACGAAAATAATAAAGTTGGGATCATGACATTTCAAAACCTCAACCCACAACTCCAGCTTAGTGTCCGACTGTCCAAACAACTCCGCCCACGAGGGAAATAAAAAACAAAATGCTACATAACCAACATCATGTATAACAGTCAAACATAGTGTTCTGTGGTTAAGACAACAGTGAGTAGGATCACATCATAGCACAAAGAATTCTCAGTGGTTGTTTTAATTCAGTCACATTTAAGTGTTTGGTGTGTTTCAACACAACCCGGAAACATCGAGTGATCGAAACGGATTAAATCAAATCCTAAGAATTGTTTGCATATTTTTCCTGGACCCAGTTACATCGATTTGAAAACCATCTCTAACAGACGACTGTGATGGTTTGTTGACACCGGAGCGCTGCAGTTAGTGTTTCTTCTGACTTTTGAGAACTGGCGGCAGTTTAAAAAGTATAATACTGAACAGGTTAGAGGCTGAAACACAGCGTCTGCAGATTCTCCGTGGATGTCGCTGGGCAATGTGAGGTAGAGGATCACACAAGCAGACAGACATGGACTGACACAGTTGCCAGACATGGGGCACGGGTTTGGTGGTGGCTCTATTTGTGAGAAGGGGAGGGGGGGGGGGGGAGACAAAAAAAAAATCACACCTCCCCAAAATTGGTGTGGCCTGTTTCCTTGGCGTGCTCACGAGCTTCCTTCTGTCCCACCAGGCCGGTCTGGCACACCATGCAGCGCAGCGCAAAGCGGTTTACGTCCGTGAACTGCCGCTTGCGCCGAGCCTCGTCCGCCAGCTCGAGGGCCAGCGCCAGGATTACGTCGTCCGTGGTGGAGAAGATAGTCTGGGGTGGGACGTCGGAGCCGGGGGTTTCTTTCTGCAGCGGGTCGTAGTGGATGCCGTCGTAGATGAGCAGCACGCGTTTGTGGTAACCGGCATCCTCCCCGAATCGATCCACGCGGACTGTCTGAGTGTCCACCACGCAGATCTCGCACTGGTAAAACTTGGACAGGATGGACACCTCGATGGCTCCTCCCCAGGTGTCGTCGCGGCTTATCCAGGTGCAGTACTCCTCGTTGGTCTTCCCCAGCACCGCTTCACAGTACGCCGCAGGGTCACTGGACACGATCTGGGCGATGAGGCTCCGCATCTCCGGAGCACACACGGGGTCATATACGCCTCCTTCCACCACATAATACACACTGGTGAAGAGGCAGGAGTTGTCGGCTGGGACCACGCGGCGTGCCAGCACGGGTGAGGCTTCCAGGCGCGGCACTTTAGTCACAGTGGGATGATCCTGAGGCTTTGGCTTGTTTTTTTCTTCCTCAACAATGAGAGTGTCTCCTGTGGACGATGACACATCAGTGACACAGCTCAGCCTGTGAACACTTTGGTTGACAAGCATAACCGGGTTTATAACTCAAAGAGTAGACAGATAAGGTGCCTGTACACGAGCTGAGATAAAGGGTCTGTTCACCCAATTACACATTTATTTGAATGTTGTTTTGAGAGTTCCACCTCTAATAATACATTTATTTGTATAACGCTTTCCAAGGATACGCAGACACTTTGCAAAGGATTAAAAAGAGACTGAGACATGTTGAAATCAGTTCTGACGAGGGGGATGTTTCGGCAACTTTCTTCTAAAAATCTCCTTAAAACGTTAATATGTCCCTGAAAAATCAGATTTCATTCAAACAATGTAACTGAAGCAATCATTTAACCACATCTGCTATAAATGGTGTGGGGTTGGTCCATATAGTTCTGATGTCTGTCAACACACCTGATTTGATGGGGTAATCCTTGAGGTGAGCGTCTCCGTTCTGGAGATCAAGGCTGGACGGTGGGTAGCCGACCATGATCTTCTGCACGTCACAGGGGATCCCAGTCAGCTCCTCCACCTTCTTCTTCAGCTCCTGGACGCAGGACTGGTGAGTCAAGCCCTGCATGAGGTGGCTCCCATTTTTGGTCTTACAGCGAAGCCTCAACATCCTGCCTGCGAGGGAACACGTGAAGTAACTTCAAGTAACGGGTGGAAACATCACTGATACACCAGGGCCTTTGTTGATTTGGGAGTCTGCAGCTGTTGCAACAGCAGGATCGTGGAAAATGTTTATATACATCTATAGTGAAGTAAAGTCAAAGAGTAACAACCTGCCATTTTATTTCCAACAGTGCAAAACTGTGTGAAAATAGAAGAACGTACATAATACATGAAATAACAGTGTCATAACATTACATAAATCTTATCTAATCTCACAAGTTCGTCGATGAGTTGTTCACCAGCTTCGACCGAACTTCTACAGAACACTATTCCCTCGAGCTGGAGTTCACAGGTACTTGTTGTTGTTGTTATTTACCTTCTAAGTTAACTGCTTTTTTTTTTTATCGTATAAGCTTCAAGCAACACTGGCTAAACAACGGCGAACGGTTAGCCTCCGTGTTTACACAGCAGGAGTCTGCCCCTCGGATGGTTCCACGTTGAGCCTTTTCAAACCCCGAGCTGGTTGAACAATGCCTCTGCTGACGGACACGTTTCTTTGTTTTGTAGTTTCTTTGTTCGGTGACAGTTTAAACTCCGCTACAACAACAACACACACAGAGAGAGAGAGAGAGAGAGAGATAGCATGCTAAGCTAGCAGCTACATGCCAAACTATAGAAAAAACACATGAAGCCATTTCACAACTGGACAAACATCGTCACAGCGTTGATGACATTTCTGATTTTAAAATAAAAGGGAATAAAACCAACAACAACCTGGACTCAAAACTACCGCGGCCGGTTCAAACCACGTAGCCTGTGTGCTAACCTTAGCATTGCTAGCTTGGCCGTTAGCCCCGCGTCTAACCGGACTGCGTTTCTTTATTTTTCCCGGTGAATCACACGCGAGTGAACTTGATTTAATTCTGCTGCGAACGACACAAAGTAAAAAAAAAGTAACAACGTGACACTGACGCGCGCGGTTCGACTCCGGTTTGCTCACCTTCCTCTGACTGAAGCCCTCAAACAATGGACACCCACTGAGACCGCTGCTGCGTGCCGCGTCACCGGCCTCCCTGTGACGTCAAGACGCCAGCTACACCGTACCGTAAGTCCCGTAGTAGATAGAAACCCCAGTTTTGTGCTGTGATTTTAAAAAAAGAAAGAAAAGAGAATTGCTCTCGATCTCCTGTCTTTACAGTATTTGGCAAAATACTTGTAACTTTAACACACTGTAAGAAGTATGGAATATCATCACATTTAAATACTTTATACTGCTATATTATTAAACTATACTGTTATGCAGGATTGTACAATACCATATAAAAAAAGTACATATATGCACTTTTCTTATTAAGCAGTACATTCCCCGAACATCGAACCCAAAGAACTGAGGAACATCGCAACTTTAAGACTTTTCTCCAATTCTACAAAACAACTGTTACTTGAATCTCAAACCTGTCATCATCTGGAGTCTATATATATATATATATGATATATATATATATATATCACCGTTAATATGCTTTTTGGGGTTAGATTTTCCTTCCTGTGGGTTAAGGACAGAGGATGAGACAAATTGTGATTTGCGAATATGGGCTATACAAAAAAAAATTGATTGATTGAAAACAAGATAATCCTCTATTCATTCCCATGAGGCTATTACAACACAAGTGGAGAATAAATGCAGGTTTAAAAACAAAAGAAGAATAGAATATAAATAGAAAAGGAATAAATAAAACTACATATAAACAATTAGATACTGAAATGAAAAGTAGTGCAAATGTAATAGACATGTTATATACAGTATATGATAAAGTGCAGTACAGCATTGACTTGGATATGATGTATAAGCAATGTCATTGATGTTGAAAACTAGCCTGCATGGCTATATCTGACATATTTACATGTTGGACTGAAGTACAACATGATAAATAATGTGCACTGTCCCTTTTAAATAAATAAACAGAGTACAAGTACGCCCAGATTTTGAAGTGTAGTGCTTGAGTATATGTGCTTAGTTACTACAAGGTCATCTTCTTTATTTCATTTAGTTCTTTAATAATATTGACAAAGTTTTTCATATAACAAGTCACAATACAATGAAAGTCAAAAATTATCAGTAAGAGATTTTAATGCACAGATTCATTTGTCTCTGACATTTCTATGAGAAAAACAAGACTCGTTGAAACTCACTTTTATTGTCGGCTAAAAAGGCACGAGGAGGCTGATTGGAGCACGGCAATAACTTATCAATGATCAAACATTCATCCAATTTTAATCCAACTTTGCATTAGTAAATAAAAAGGCTGATGTTGAGGAAAAGTTAAGAAGAAAATCAACGTTTGCAAGAAGCAAATAAAGCAAATTCTCAACAAATTAGCAATTATACCTTTAATGTGTTAAACTTCTGTTGCACAAATCCCTTCAAAGAACACATGAATGAATATGTATCATTTCGAGCTGATTGAGACACATAAGAACATTGTGAACAGCAGCTCGAGACAGAAAGTTCAATCTGTTACCTACTGCCTGGACAATATGTCAAGTAATGTGAAGTATTTTCTAACAATGCTTCTATAACAGAGGAATACATGTTTATACAGCATTTTAATCTTCCTTCAGAACCCTGTTCAGTACAATCTCTCAAATCTATAAGACGAGACAACACATGATGGCTTCAGATAAGAATCACAAGTGCAAATGTTTGTCTATAAGATGAGCGGATTTATATTATAAAAAGTTCTTACAGCATCTACTTTATAACATGATCTGTTTGCAAATGTAGAAATAGATTTTTATCATAATAATGTGCTTGTATTGAGAAGAATAGAGGAGCTGATACTCAGTGTATGTAATGATCAGTAAGGCTTTATACTATTTACAGTACAATAAGGATTAGTTGCCAGTTGTGTAAAACACTGTGTTGTGTTGTTTTGTTGATAGATTTCTTGTAGTGCACATGCAGAAGAGATTATGATACTAATGATAAGGCCTCCAGGTCAAAGCCTCAGCATGCAGAGAAAAGACAAAGACAGAAACTGCAGATATAAAGAAACAAAAATGACCTTGTGTCCAAGTGGCCTCGTTTTTAAACACAAACTCTTCTTTGACTTCATCCTCCTCTGACCACGATTTCCAAAAACCGTAGTTTAAAAATACGTCTATCCATCTTCAGGGTCATGATCGAATCCAAAACTTGCAAACCATTTGCACCGTGGAGAAAGTTGTCATCTTCACTCAGAAGCGGACACAGCCACTAGTTTCCTCGGGGCTGTCAAAGTCGATTCCTTCGCACAGGGACTCCTTGAAGAGAGAGGAAACGTCACTGACACTCACAGATTAACGCCTCACAGCAGAAAATACTATTAAAGGAAACTAATTGCGTCCCAGGATTCTAAAGTTCCTATTTGGAAAATTGGGTCATTTATGTGCAGTGCAGGTTAAACGACCGCAGCACTGGAGACTGTTCATTAGCACATTGTCTAAGAAGAAGTTATTAATTATTAATCACTTTTCTGACCCTATGTGTGATTGCTTCACTTTAATCAATACTGAGACACTCTTAAATAACCATAATATTATTATTATTAATACATGATATATGTGCACAGCAAAGTATAGTTACTTGTTTATCATTTTACCTCTTTAAAACATATCTAGGTGTTCTAACAAATGTGATAATCAAATACTTTTAAAGAAGCCGCTTTTTACTGTCGCAGCCATTTATTAAGCCTCCAAAGAATCAGTGTGCGATAGTCGTTCTTGATAACGTCGCTGAGATGAAACAACATCGACAGCAGCTTTCTGAGTGCAAAGGTGATGGAAGGTTGAAGGAACCAAAGCTGGAAAACCATAAAAAAAAACCATGAACAACACTGTGATAACGTATATTGAGATAACATGACTTGAACAATGGGTTGAATTACGGGACAGAAAATGAAACGTTGGCTACACGTTTCGCAAAAAAATACTCACAGACATCTGCCTCCTATTCGGGGCTGAAAGACGGGTTCGGAAAGAGAGAGAGAGAGAGACAGAGATGTGGAGATGGGCTGAAGCACTGTACCCACAAGGCAAGGCCAACAAATACACAACAAATACACAACAAATATACAACAAATATACATCTGAATATGCATTTGTAAATAAAAAACCCTTTTTTATGGGTTTAAAATCTATAATTTACATTTTATATTAATTTCCAATTGCAGTTAAATGTTTTCAAATGGATTTCAGTGAAAAAGAATTGTCGCTTTAGAAAAGAGTGTAAATCTAACATATAGATTTTTGGCAACTAACTAAATTTAGTCATGAAGTGATTACTACTCTTAAACCACCTCTACTCCACATCACTTTTTTATTACATTTTATTTCAGCAGAGGCTCAACTCATCGGGAGCGTTTGTCACCAAGAGACATGCTGTTCTGCATATTCAAGCTGGAAAACAGACCAGTGGTGAAGCAAAGGTCATGCAAGACAAACATCAGACGGCCAAGAAACATTCAAGAAAGAGAACAACCTCTTCGAGACCAGACACGTGACAGAGACACAGACATGAGTTCCATGTCAGTTTCAACACAGACACTAAATCATCGTGAGGATCCAAGACTGAGGGGAGACGGATGCCAAACACACAACTGTGGTAGGAGGTGAGTGATTGATGTTGACAGAGACATAATTGAGGGGGGGGGGGCTGTAACTCTTTCACTAACTTGGCTTTGCCGTCCCTCTGGCATCAGAGCCGATGGCGTGGGGGCAAGCGGTAGCCAGGGCGGGTTGCCTGCACTGTAGAGCCTGGGACGCTTGACCTGGTCGTGACTGGACAAGGGAGTGTAACTATTCCGCCGAGGTATGAGAGCAGAGTCCCTCGGGACTTTGTCCTGGTAGGAGATGAAATGCTGCAAGGTGTTAAAAGAAAAACAAAAGATCTGGGGACACCTGATCACAGCCGAGCAGAGTAACCATCCTCTCCACATTGACTCGTGTTAACAGGTTCGACAACAGAAGCCAATTCAAAGGAGACATATCAGGATTTTCACGTTTTTCTTTCCTCTCGTGTGTTATATTGGTTTTAACCTCTGCCAAGGAAGTTATGTTTTCACCCCTGTCCGTTTGTTTGCAATATTATACAAAAACCAAGAAACGGATTAGCACAAAACTTGATATCTAAGAGTTGGTGCAACTTGGTGAAGCTTGATTGAATTTAAGGGGACTGTAGTTTGTGCATGTAAAAAACCTGCAGTTAAAAAGCCCAAAGTCCTCAGTGAAGGCAGCTCCTCTCCCCCACAGACAACACAGCACCTGAAGCTCCTGAAGCACCTGAAGCTCCTGAATAACCTGAAGCTCCTGAAGCACCTGAATAACCTGAAGCTCCTGAAGCTCCTGAATCACCTGAAGCTCCTGAAGCACCTGAATAACCTGAAGCTCCTGAAGCTCCTGAATCACCTGAAGCTCCTGAAGCACCTGAATAACCTGAAGCTCCTGAAGCTCCTGAATCACCTGAAGCTCCTGAAGCACCTGAATAACCTGAAGCTCCTGAAGCTCCTGAATCACCTGAAGCTCCTGAAGCTCCTGAATCACCTCAAATACAGCTTTTCATTCAAACATAACCAGAGCGATGGTAATAATGATTATTTCAGCCAAGCAGGGCAGCATGATCAGCCAGGGCTTCAGTCCATAAAATATAAAACATTTCATTTCATTAGCTGAGCTGCAGGCAGGTTAAAGATTTAAGGGACAGGGATTAAAAAGAGGGAGTTAAAGAAGCTAAGCCTCACAAACAAGCATTAAACTAGTGGATACAACAAACAAGAGCCTGTTAGACTTTGGATTAGATGTTGTGGTTTGCTGATTAATTGTGAATTATTTTTGATGTAAGTCAACAACACACACACACATACTTTACACATTACACGTCTGTGGCTATAATTCAACAGTGGTGAAATCACATTCATGTAAAAATGTGATTATTCAGCTTGAATCAGAGGAACTTACAAGAGGCCGGTCTCGATGTGTGTTCACTGCCTCCACGTTAAGATAAAACAGTTCCACTTTGCAACCTGGAAGATAGGAAACAGAATATTAGAATAAAACACAGGGTCATAGGGTAAAGTCGTGTGTCCTGGAGGTGAAGGACCTACCATATGCCACAGGTGTGAGTTTGAGCACAGTGTGGAGCGGACACTTCATGTACGGCAGATCTTCTGTGGGAAGCACAAAACACAAAGTCAGTATCTGTGTGTCCGTGTGTCCTGTGTGCGTTTTGTGATCATTCTTTTACCTGCACTTTTGTCCAGGAAGTACGCCAGCAAACATCGCATCACGGCCTGGTGGCAGACGACCAGCACGTTGCCCTGTCTCTCCAGCTCCATGATGACCGGCTCCAGTCGCTGAACGAGATCCTGGTAGGACTACAGAGCCAGAGAAGACGATTTTAATGTAAATGTTTAAAACCAAACATCTGATTAACATCTGTAACACCCGAGGGGATGGAAGGAGTGGGCCAGGTCACCTCTCCTCCTTGGTAGCGATAGTGATACTTGTCCTGGTCTCTCAAAGCAAACTCCTCTGGGAAAGTGTTCTGGATCATCTCATAGGTCATTTCCTCACACACACCCTGAGGAGGCATATTAAAAAAAGAAAAGAATATTCATTTTAATATCAAAGACCAAAGTAAAGTAAGTAGAAGCACTTTCACTGCACATAATACAAAGAAAGAAGTGCTTCAATTCCACATATTATACATAGATTGTTTAAAGACAGTAGCAGAATATTTTAATACGTAAAGATACTTAAAAAAAACAGCACTCCGTGAAAGTGCAGTGATTCCTATCATTTCAAAATGTGGGAGGTTGGACGTCGGGGTACTGACAGCGTCGATCTCGTTGAGAATCTTCCACTGCTCATAAGGAACCCCGAGCTCCTCCGCCGTCTGGATGGTTCTTCTCAGTTGACTCGTCCAAACCTTCAAATCCGACAGTTGGTGCTCCTCGATGAATTCTCGCAGGGCGTGGGAGAACTGGGATACGAGAGAAACACAAATCGACAATCATCATCTAGATATCCCAATGAACTAATGAGTCTTGTGATTGGTTCTTTCTCTGTAATCGTACCTGTTTCCCTCGAGGAGAAAGCTCGGAGTCTCCCCCGATGCGGCCCTCCACGTTGTGGTTGCTCTCTCCGTGGCGGCACAGGTAGATGGAGTGAGAGTGCACGTGGATGTTCATGAGGTAGTAGACGATCTTGCTCTGGATGTAGTCCTGCACCCGGTTCACCAGGAAACGCCGGCCCACGTTTATCACCTTGATAAACGACAGGTCCCTGCAGGGGGGTGATGAATCATGGGGGCTGAACTAAACATTTGTTTACTGACGCCATCTAGTGTTTATTGTCTGAAGTGCAAAAATGACAGGACGCAAACTGTTATAAAACCTTTTAAATCCACAGGAGTCCAGAGAATCGAGTTGTATTTTGTACTTAAATGTAATGACCTATAGATAGATGTGATCAGTTCTTACTTGTCGTAGTTGTCAGGATCTAACGGTTGATAAGTGACCTTGTAGCACTCGATGCGTTTAAGGAAGTCGTCCATTACTCTCTCTCTGTGTCTCTCAGGGTAGTCGGGACTGGACACCTTCACTTCCTGCGGCAGGTATGCAACACAGTCAGACCATGTGAGCAAGCAGCATGGCTCTTACACAACAAAGCAGACAGCGGCGATATTTATAGGTTATGGGTTTGAGTGACGTACCAGAATATTAGCAGCTATCACCTCAGGGTCGTCGCACACTGACTCCACGAAGAACACCTGTTGGAAAGAGGTCAGAGGTCAACATACGACTAACACGCAATCAACAAAGCTGAATCAGACACTGAAGGGGCCCTGTGGAGTTTTCTTGGTAACATCTAAAAGTCTGATCACGTTCATCATTTCACGTTCAACGCTACATAAACTGTGAATGTTTGAATGTGAATTTCTATTAAGTCCAATTTCCAAAGACAAAATAACAGCAACATATAATAAAAACACTTCCAATCTTACCTTGAATGCATTCTCCTTCACAAAGGCTTGAATGAGGTCTCTACGTTCTCTTGTTGTGTTTGTTGCATCAAAAACCTGAAAAAAACCCAAAATGGGTATAACTTGGACGTCCTTCAGGATTAAATCTGTCCTAATGTCAGATGTGTTGCTGTTCTAGACATTTCAGAGCTTTAGGAAATGAGCCGTCACAGAGAGGCAGACAGAGACAGATGGACAGATGAGTCCTCACCGCGATCTGACCTCCCTCCTCCGTCAGGTAAGCCCCAACATCCTGCAGAGCTACCAGAGCACACTGTCTGCAAAGGAGGGAGAGAGGGAGGGAGGGGGAGAGGGGGAGAGAGGGAGAGGGGGAGAGGGGGAGAGTGGGAGAGAGAACGACAACTTAAGTTATAAAAGGCATCATGACAAATTGTTAAAGCAAGATAAGCCAATAAAAAAGACAAAATGAGCACATGCACATATATCAGTGAGATAAGAACAAACCTAAAATGCCAGGTTTATGACCAATACTGCAGCCAGCCACCAGGTGGCGATCAAGATAGTTTGGCTTCATGTCGAACATCTTAAGATCAAAACCGGGTTGACGTCTTCCACCTCTTTCTACACTAAAGTAACCAGCTTCATATTCTGCAGACACAAGATTATCAATCTTTTCATCTCACTTTCAGCCAGTAACCATGACCCCGAAGATTAAATAAGTCTTTCTCCTTTTACAGCAGCAGTTTGATTCAGGTTTAATGTCTGTGCGACACCCGGGGGGGGGGGGGGGGGGGTGTCAGCTTCAGAGTGACAGCAGCAGCCTGTTTGATAACTAGGTCACAATTCAGCAGTGGGATGCTGTCAGGAGCCCGTCACGTTTTCATGAGACAAACCCCATTTCCCCCAGATACGACCGTGAGGGGAGAGAGGCAGCTGTACTTTGTGGAAATTAGCAGTGATTTTATTATGTATCTGCAGTCTGATAACATGAACACTGTGCCGACGCCGACTCAATATCGACTGGCTGCCTTTTAAGAAAAGAGCTTAGTCACTGATGCAGCAGGGGAGGCTGCAGAAAGCCAAACAGGCTCGTGTTGGCTGAGAGAAATGTGATAATCCAGACAGTAGAGATGCTCCAGCTTCTCTCACTGTAACACACATGATACGTTAATGTGCCAGTTAACGCACGTGATGAACACACTGGTGGAAGGGGAACTTACTTCCTTATTTTCATGGCTGCCTCGTTGTCGTGGCGGAAGAAGTCGTAGGACTTGTACGCTCTGACGGCCTCCCTGCGGTACACGCCCAAGTTAAACACTGCCAAGGAACAGACGACATTCACACTCAAGTCACTGCCGAGTTCATTTGAACTATTACAACTCAACTGATGCTAAACTAAACATATTGTGTTTTTTATTATACATATGCTCTAACAGTTTGCCATTTTTTTGCCCCACAATTCAAATGTTCCCCTGTAAACTGCTCTGTATAAAAAGCCCTATTTTGCAGAGTTACGTATAAAAACAAATCCTGAAACGAGGAATTTTTGCTTCTTGTGTTTCCACCGCAGCGATCAGGGTCTGAATAAAGGGGAAATCCTTTTACCTACAAAAAGTAACCCACTACTGTAATACTTGACAAAAGTGCATTTCATTTCTTGCAGCAAATCCTTGATTGGTTGATTACTCCAGCATTTGATTTCAGCCACCATTTTTAAAAATGTGTAGCTGTGTATACAGTTAAAAATAAAAAGGAAGTATAGTGATTAAACTACAATACACTGTCCTAAAAAGTTGAGCATGGGAATCCATTTACTACACCTGAAAACAGGAAGGTCAAAGCCTCTCTGACTTGAAATATGAGCAGTGAACTTAAAAAGTTAAAGAGAAGTACAAAGAGGCTTTTGTCTCGAGTGGTGCCGGACCTTTGGTTGGGACTCCGATCCAGTTGAGGTACCGTGTGAGTTTCTTTGACATGTACGTCTTCCCTCTCGCAGGCAGGCCGATCATGACGATCACCGTCGGGGAGTTTGTCATGTAGGAGGCCCAAGCTGCACAGGACACATATATTTATAGTCACGCACATTTATTAAAGTCCTACAATTCATTATTTAAACAAACAAAAGTTTATAATGAGGAGAAATTAAGTAAAACAGCAAATTTACATCTTTTGCAGATGCAGATTTTCATCTTTTTTTAAATTAGGTTGTGTTGACCAAGTTGTACCCCTCTCTCTCTCTCTCTCTCTCTCTCTCTCTCTCTCTCTCTCTCTCTATATATATATATATATATATACACTTTATTTGTATAGTTTTGTTTTAGGATTGTTTCAGATCTTGTGTGATACTTTGCTGCTGTAATACGTGAATTCCCCAGTTTGGGATCGATAAAGCAAATCCCTCTATTCCTCTATCCCACCTTCCTGCAACTCAAGCCAACATAATAACTAGGTCGTGTGTCTGCTGGACAGAAATAATTGTAGTCTCTCTGGACACAAACACAATTTGTGGACTGGGATTTAAAAAAAGAAGCATGTGGAGAAATTAGTGGAAGAAAAAACGTCCTGGGAGAGAAAAGGTAATTTTCTTTCTTAAGGGCGACAGCAGGAGGAGTATTTTTACATCACTTGTTATAATCTAGATTCTTTCCTTTCCTACTGAGATTATGGGCTGGCGTCTAAATGGAGGAGCTTGAGAGACAATGAGTGAAGGGAACAACACACGGTCTTAAATTACAAGTGCACCTGTGGACCACGAAGCAGCCATGCAGCAGAATCTAATGGAGCAGTTCTCTTACAGCATTTCTTCTCTCGCAGGTCGGATTTCTTGGCCTCTGCGGAGCCGTTGTCCCTCTGAGAGCTGGACATGATGTTGCCTCAGTGGGCAGCTCCTGTGGGAACACCAGGGAATCGAACGTGTGAGGCGGGGGGGAACAACTGGATCTCACAAACAAAAACCAAAACACACGTGTGACTTTGTGTTTCCCTGGCAACACGGACCGACTCTGCCACATCATCCGATGCAGACACACACGAAGAATATCCCCTCACTGACTGAGTTCATGCGGCAGAGTTGCAGCTTTCACTCAGTCCACTGAGACATGTTTTCCATCTCATCTCATTCAGTTTATCAGGATTTATTTCTTTACCTGGTCGCTGGGTGAATGTGACGAGCACAGCTGGACGGAGACACATCTGGACACGAGGGGATCTGTGGGTCTGCCGCACCGGGAGTTTGCGCGCACCGCAGCGGGCGGAGGAGCCTCTCCGGTCGGCTTGTCCTTGGTCCTCCACCTCGGCTCCGTCAGCTGGAGCTGGAGGTGTGTCTCCGTACGTCACATGTCCCTGCGCCGCCGTAATGTTCGTAATAGATCCGGAGCAGGATGCGTCAATGGCGTGGATCGCGTTTAATAATTCAAATAATAATATATAATATATAATATAATATAATAATAATCTTAAAGCACTTTGAGTAATAATTAAAATATTTATCACCTTCATAATCTTACATTTTTATTTATCTATTATTTTGTATCTCCATCTTACTGCATTAGCTCCAAATTGTTTTATTAATAGCTTTTTTCAATGTATGTCTTTTGTCAATCAATATAAATAAAGTTTGACTTCTTGATTCACTCATATTGAGACGTTCTAGTCTTCGACCACATCTCAGAGGTTCATTATATTGTTTGTTCCTGACCATGGTGTCATGTGTTCTTCTGTACATAGCTGGACATATCATTTAAGAGGGTTCTCACATAATCTGCATTGGGGACTAACATTATCAGCCATTCCTGGGGGGGGAGCCTCTCAGCTCAGGGCCCCAAGTATGGCTGCCTGCTTTGCCCACCATGCTGCCACGGCCCTGGATGGAGCACCAGCAATGAAAACCTGACACCAGCCTCCATGGATGAAAAACGTTTTTATTCACTTCTATCAAAGAATTCCTTAACCCTCTTTGCATAGTTATTTTGTTCAACAATGGTCCTCGATACAAAAGGCAGATAGTGGTCACAGAGTCATGACTTACAGGTACCAGTACATGTGTAAGCAGAAACCCCCAAATAAATAAACCCTACTTACAGTCACAATATTTCCAAAAGTACAAAAGGTTAAAATCAAAGCTGACACCAATGAAAGTCTAGAAAGCACACAGCTTGTTTTATAGTTAATTATATTATTATACTGATGAATAAACTATCCGTCATCTGTATTTCATTATTTACATCTCACACATCTGTACAAAACATACTTGAAAATTTAGATGCAACAGAAGCCTGAAATGACGTCAGAGCTCGAATCAGGAACATTCAAGGGTCAAAGGTTAGGCAGTGGGTTAGTGGATTGGCCGAGGGAAACACCAGGTGAGGAGCCAGTGACGGCGTGAGAGCGATTGTCGGAGCGTCTCAGGCTTGTGAACTGATGAAACACAGACAGATGTTGGAGTTGGAAGGCACAGACGATGAATATGCTGTCAGTAGGTTTGCACGCTTTTCGTAGCTGAGACAAAGATCTCTGGTCTCCAGTGTCCGACGTTTAGTGGTTTTGCCGTTTTCACATTAAGGCTTGATTTTCCACAGCTGAAAATGAGACGGACACTTTCGTTAGAGAAAGAAGTTCACGGTCACTTCAGAGACATTTTACAGAACAATCCAGCAGCAATTCACAAAACATGTGTATTTCAAGTGTCATGAAAACATTAAGCTGTTCAA
The DNA here is from genome assembly GCA_026259375.1 of Verasper variegatus. Taxonomy (NCBI): domain Eukaryota; kingdom Metazoa; phylum Chordata; class Actinopteri; order Pleuronectiformes; family Pleuronectidae; genus Verasper; species Verasper variegatus. The sequence goes on along the minus strand of CM048040.1, from coordinate 22,942,752 downwards.
CAGAAACCAAGGAGCTGCTATTTTAACATTTAGAGGAAGGAGTCCACTCACTCTGATGTTGAAGCCGAGCAGGTCGCTGACCACAGCAGACACAGCGGACAGGATGACCACTCTGGTGATGTTATAGATCAGAGGGTTCACTGTCAGACCCAGAAGTCTGAACGGAGTATCCAGCTCCTGGTGAAGGGAAGCAGGGATAAAATCAAGTAAAAAAGCACCATAGGATCCTCCAGTGGGTCTCAAACTGAGAAATAACTATTTTCTGTCAGAACAACATGATTCTTACTTTTTGAACAGTCTTTAATGTTTGTAAGAGTTTTATATTTTTAATTTTGTCTCATTTTCTTACAAATAAAAGAAAAACATTCAAAGGGATTTTGTTCTTCATGGAAAACTACTTAGTTGTCAAGGAAATCCAATTAAATATTCAACTGTAAATCCAGGCTGAAAAACAAAACAGACAAACTCATGCTCACCTTCATCAGCTTTGTAGCCAGTTTCAAAACATTGTTCACAATCCCGAGTTCTTCTTTCTTATTGGGCTTTTTCTCCATCTTGAGATACAAGTTGATCTGAAACCAAGAGGAGACTGTTTGACCTGGTGATTTATTTAACCTGGCACTGACCCACACTTTGATATTAATAATGAATCAGCGTGTCACTCCTAGAACCGATATAACCTGTAAGTTCACACGTTCTGCAGCCTCGGCTCTTTACCTGCTCAGTGAGCAGCACCGACGAGTTGCTGTATTTGCAGTTGGTCTCTGAGCCCAGTGTGGCCAGCCGCAGCAGAAAGAGGATGAGGGAGGAGCCCCACACCATCAGCTCCCAGTTTGTCTGAGACTCCAGGAATGTTTTGTGGCTTCGCAGGAGCTGAACAAGAGCAGAAGCAGCAGCATAGTTGATATTTGCAGTCCACAGCACTTTGTAAGAGGTTTGCAGAGCATTATTAAATGTGTGCATACATATCAACTGACCTGGGCACAAATGATGAATGAAATTGAAAGCGCCAAAAGGAAGATGGTGGAGACGATGACATCAACGGAGCGCTGCGGCCCTCGTCTCTGCAAAGAATAAGAAACTTAGTGATGAACCATTGGAAACAAAGGCCAGTCAGTGCCCTCTAGTGGTAAAACAACGAAGTCGTAAAAGAACAGGAGAATACAAACCCTGAGAAAAGAGCGAAGAGACAACCACATCTTTATGTTCTGGACTTTCTTCAGCCGGAAATGAGGGATCTCAGATTTCTTGGCCTTGCGAGCTGACGTGATGTGGCTGAAGTATTTGGCAAATACAAGTCTCTGTTGGGAGAAATGTGGACAAACAGTAAGAGATAGTGAGTAAGAGATAGAATTTCACTGTCCTGCAAAGAGGAAAGTAGGCAATCATGGTGTCTGTGAACACTACCAGCTAAATGCCACTAGAGGGAGGCATGGGTGCATAAAAAGATGGATCAAGGTGTTTGTCACAATCTGGATTAAGTACAATAATTTAAAAAAGGTTAAATCAGTCATAACAATGCAAATGATCAGGGATTAACCTTCAAAATCCTGAGTCTTATAAGCCCGGTTTATTTAAAGGCTTTTAGTAGATTCATATATTGTAATATTGTTATTTTTAAAGTAAGTAGTTAAATTGTTTAATCACAGGAAATCGGTCTATGAATAGGGGGAAAAAAAATAAGAGCCTTAGTGATGTCAAAAACACAAACTGAAAGAATGATACTGATGGATTTTGTCGCCCCTTCTTTCTTCTATTTGGGACGATTGATTAATAATGATCATTTGGAACTGCAGTTCCCATAATGCTTTAGGGGAATGCAAGTAGAAAGTATAACGTTACCATGGAGTTCGTATTTCTTAACATTAACAGAACAAGACAGAATAGATATTAGAACGTCCTGTTTGTGCTGATTACTATAAAGTCTATGACAGTATTGAAAACTTCCAAACGTGAGGACTCTCGAGGTGAAGAGGTAAAATCTAAGTTGTTTAGATGAAGAGCAGTACAATGATAAGATGTTAAAACCTCAGATTACTATTGTTACAGCTTTATTACAGAAGCCACAGAGGACGGACAGAACTGGAAATAAAACACAGTCGATTTCTTCAGACCAAACGAAGGGAACACTCACCTGTTTGTACGTTCTCTCCGCCACACACATCATGAAGAAGAACAGTCCGGTGAGGCAGACTCTTTGCACTGTTGTGATGAAGAAAAAGGCGTAGGCCTTGACACCGTGCTGCCCGACCACCTTTTGTGCCAGTTCTGTCAGAGCCAGGGAGCTAAGGCTCAACATGTCCAGATGCTGAGCCAAGTGGAAGGCGAGTGGAAGCAGTGCCAGAGTGGCAGTCATGAGGCCACCGAAGACAAGGTAACCCATGCCCTGCTCCACTAACTTCACCTGTTTCCAGGAGAGAGAAGCAGGAGACATGTTGTCATGCAACAGTTCTTTGCTGATAAAAAGCTGCAGCAACTCAGACAGACAAGACTGTTGTTTTACATCAACACAAAGAGGAAGATTTGTACCCGTGTGAGGATGATCCCACTGATCTCCAACACAGACATGTCTGCTTTCTTACACTCGCCCTGCTCCCATATTATGGCACTGACACGGTCCTTGGATGGATGACAGGCCTGAAGCCAGGAGAGCTGGCTCTAAAACAGGAGCACAACAGATAACATCCTGTTAACAGATGGTTTCTAGTGTGCAAAACTATTAGTGTATGTACTATATGTATTGTATGTAGTGTATGTATGTACAGGGTGAGTTTTACTTGAGCTGCAAAAAAAGAACATCTTTGGATTTTAGGCAGGAAAATCTTACTTGATTAATCAATTGACAGATATTGACTTACTCCGGTGATCCCCTGCTGCAGACTTTCATCGTCACTGCTCAGAGCGGTGGTTTGTGGCAGTGCCAGGCCGGCGTTGTACCTCCCGTTCCCCTCACTGTCACTGCTACCTGTGCTGGCAGAGTCGGGGTCTTGGAGAAGCTCCTCCCACATTGTGTCGTCGGTGTCAGAGGCAGGACGAGAGCCAACGCTCGGCCTGAGGCGCTCCACCTCTCGAGGCTTCGCCTTTATGGAGGCTCCGGTCCCTTCCTGCTCTCAAATCAAACAGTGCATAGTTTTTTTTTAAATTGTTCTATATTAAAAACAATACATTTAACTGTTGTTGTACATTGAACATTAAACTTGCACCTGTACCTCGACTTTCATTGACAGAGAGTGAGATGGTAAGTTTACCTGAGGTTTGAGGTTGGACTTCAGCTTTCTCTTTCTAACAGAAGACACGAGTGCAGATGCAGCAGGGTGTCTCTCTAGATGAGCTGGAGCATTCATCTGTTCAACAGGTTGTATCCCCTCCTCCTCCTCCTCACTGGAGAACTCATCAGATGCCCCAAATCCAGACCTTCTTACGTTCTGCAAGAGAACATGAGAACACAAACACAGAATCTCACCAATGTATTCCAAGACAAAAATGCATAAATACAAATGACATTTTCTTGTTTAATTTTTTTAATCACTTTAAATAATAAATTAAGCATCATTCCTGAAGTAGAAACACATTTTATAATGGTTGATAGTGAAAGATCGTGCTTCAGAACTTCTTTTAAATCTGTAAAATGTTTCTTTTCTTCAAATACATGACATTGGCTCCTCTGTACATTTATACATATAATATCAGATATTTTATGGTTCTAGTTTTCTCAGCTCCTGTTTCATCTTTTTCTAATTTTATCTGCTGGTGCTAGTTTTTCTTCGAATGCATCAGAAGGTATGATATTATTTTCTCCTAACTCTGAAAACCATCCTGTACAGAGATAAACAACATAACAAGCACATCCAACAATCTAATGAACATGAATGATATTACCCAGGAGAAAATACGACATTAACAAGGGTTCTAATATTGATCAGAAGCTCTAGTCGTGTTTGAGGAGGATCATTAATTGCATTGATCATGCAGGTGTTCATTTGTATCATTAATGATTCATTAATGTTGAGACAGGAAGTATAAACTTTCTACAAAAAAATACTTTGGAGGAAACGAAACATTAGCTCAGCTCAGTTCAACATCTGCTGCTGCTCAACTTAAAGACAGTACCCTCCTCTCCTCATTCCCGTATAGACGTTGGCTCTCTTCGAATGGCCAGGGCCCCGGCAGTGGTGTGTCCGCTCTGTTGTTCTTTTCTTCGGATTTTTTCACCCCTCTGCTTTTCTTTGGCCTAATGGAGACAGAACAACAATAACATTCAAAGACAAGAGTTGGTCAATGGAGCAGATACAGCCACAGGAGTGGGAGCATGCCACAGCCAGGTAGAGTCTATCTGTCTGCATAATGTGTGGGTTTATGCCGAGAGGTGAGAGTGTGCACTGCCTAACAATGAGAAAAATCACCTCCTTCTGCGCGCAGGGCTGGTGGTGCTGCTGGCAGCTGGACTGCCCGAGGGCCACCGGCTGGACTCAGTCGACACAATCTGGCAATGCACAGTGCCCAGCAGCAGCATCAGACAAATGGGTCCAAACACCTCGCTGGCACTCGCCCCGGGGACCTCCAAGTACAGCACCACCGCTGCCACTGAGGGGAGCAAAGCATTTGGAAACAATAAACAAAATGGTCTCTTAGGGGAGACATTATAACAGAATGCTCACTAATGAGATCTTTCTGCTGCTCAGGCGTAACTGGGCCCAGAGAGCAACAAATGCAGACACTGACTTTCGGCTGTAATTGAGTTAAATAAAAGTAAAATATCAAAAAGTCAGTGGATTTCAAGAGGTTCAATATTTTAGAAATGTCAGAGTCTTAAAAAAAAAAAAGAGTCACTGTGTATAAAGTCTGTAAAATAGATGTTTTCATATCAGAAAACTTCAGCCAACCAATAAATCAGTCGCCTCTGGAGGTGAGACGACATTATTCATTTTTACAAGACAAAAAAAACACAGTATAATGAGTAGTTTGTTACTTGAGCCCTGGTTCCTGTCCAAATGTCAATGTTTAGGATTCAGGTTTAGAGCCTTTTTCCAATAGAATCACAGCCCAAATATGAATGTGACTGATCAGAGTGATTCTAACCTTGCATGAAGTAGAGGACAAGGATACATGAGGAGATGGACCTGGAGGTCACCTGGATCCACCACTGGAAGAAGAAGGGGAACAGCAGCACTCGGACCAGACCTTTTCGAGTCAACGCTGCCCACGGACTCTCTGGTTTGGCTTTGCTGAACGTGGATCCTGAGGGTAATTACAAATATGGGTATCTCACTACACACTAGACAATCAAATTTATTTTATATTTACAGCCTACTGCAACTACATAGGTGAGCAGAGCGTTGCAGGTTAAGTAACGACAATAACAACAACAGCTTTTTATTTATTCTTACCTCGTACTAAATCAACATCAATGAGGTCTTGTTTGATGTAACAGGTCTTCTTTGGTTTGCGGTCTAAACCCTAAATGAGAGGACACTTCAATTTAGTGGTAATTCACATACAAATAAATCCAATCACTTGAATTTGTAGGAGTCTCACATTTAGATCTGCTTTCTCAAGAGATTTCTCCCAGACTTGTTGATCGTAGGCACCGATCTGTAACAACAACAACAAAATACAAATAAATTCTATGAATAATTGTAAAATACATTTAAGGTTAGGGTCAAATAAGGTTTGTGAATCCATTTGAGTGGATATAAACAAATGTATGCGCATGTAGATATATTTCGTTTTTATATAATGTGTACAAAAACATGGGTTTGTATATAATGTGACGCTATAGACCTCGTGTACAAATATGTGCAAACACTTTATATAAACACGATACTTTCAAAGACATTGAGTTTGTTGTGCAGATGTAAACGTGCTGTGTTCACGGTACCTTCTCTTGGTACCAGGCGATTCTGGCCATTGTGGAGTGGAGCAGTGAACCCGGAGTCAGGTCATGTCACTCGGACCCTCGGCCGGAGGGGGAACCGGGCTTCTCTCCGGGATCGGTCATTAAACTCTGCAGCGGCTCCTCCACATTGAACCTGACACACACACAGACACAGACACAGACAGACACACACACACACAGACAGACACACACACACACAGACAGACAGACAGACACACACACACACACACACACACACACACACAGTTCACATCCAGGTGTGTAGCATCTGTAAACAAACGTGGAGGTAAACAGCAGTTAGCGAACAGCAGCAGCACAACCACTCACCTGCAGCGGAAACAACACTCAGCACAAACCAGAAGGAACTGGGAGCATCGCGAACTGTAAACACTTCAGATTGAGCTCCAGCTGTTAGCATGCTGAGCTAACGGCTAACTGCTAACCCGTGAGCTTCACCCCGAACCACCGCGTCCCGGCGACATTAAAAGACGTGCAGCCTCGACGCTGCATTCAAACAACGTGTTTTCCTTTCCTGCGCGTGTTGCTATTCGCGGACACGTTGATTCCTCATTTACTTCACTTCGCTGAACTTCACTGTTTGTTGAAGCTCGTTTTCCGCTTTTCATTTCCGGGGTTTGTTGTGTTGACACTGGGTTTGGTTTAGTCCCTGAGTCGTGTCTCTCAGGCGGGACTTCGTCGTTTCGTGTCGGTAAGATTATCAGAAAATAAATGTTTAAAAGCTTGATTGAATCAAAAGTTCACATTTTAACTCGATCACTGATTTATGTCATGTAAATGTGTTACAGCAGGTGGAGGGAGCCGCCTGACAGGCTAATCTCAGAGCATAACATACCCACCACACTTATTCAACCAATCAGAGCGCAGCAAGAGAAAGATAACTCTATTGTTTTATACATGTAGACAGGACTTTTCTTTCTTATAATTTACATGTTATGCTAGTTTGTATATATATCTTTATAAAATCAAATTGCATTTTCACTCAATGTGACATTTTCCTTTATAATTTCATTGCACTTGCCAAACCCTTCTTTTTGAATTTCACCTGCACATTTTCCTTGTAATCACATTTGATCCAATATTAATATTTGTATCTTTATTTTATTTTATTTTATTCTATTCTATTTAATGGGCTCAGTGCTGTCGTGTTCCAACAGTTTGCCCCCATTGCAACACCAACCCCAATCAAATGTCGAGAACAATCTCTTGCCTTCACATGGTCAGTGTCGTATTTAACTTCTTAAACATAATTCTGGAACAGATTTGCTCTTAACTGCCTGAATTCAGTTAAAAATCTGTGTCAGGAATATATTTCAGATGGATAAATTCCCAATCCTGATATTCAATGTGTTTAACGGTCACATTTTAAGGTTTGAAAATAACTGAACCAGACTTTAAAGCTAAAACTGATTCTTGACACATTAAAACCTGCACAATTCCCTGAAACACTATCAAGGACAGGTGAGTACTTGTGGTTATATCTTTGCCCAAATAGCATTTTGCAGTCCCAAACACAATCATACTGTCACAAATAAAGACAAAGAAAAGAAACAGTTTCTCACAACTAAGAAGCTGGAACAAGATGATGTCGACTTTGTTGCTTGACGTACAAAATACAAAATGACCACAAACTACAGAGAGTTCAGTTCAGACACCTGTGTATTTACGATTCAGATGAAAATATACACTCAAGAGACGACAACACTGTCTCTGTTACTTTCTAACACTTGTCTCTGTTATTTTCTAAAAGGTCCACCGCTCAGCTAAATGACAGTCATCTGTGCACCAGTGCTCAAAATGATAACGTCTGAGAGAACAACTCTGCCGCTGCCCTGCAGGTGCGTCAACAGCCTGTCAGGGCAGAGAAGTGGAGTCATTTGTCATTGGACTCCTGAGTGTCCGCTGATGGCTGCTCCCGCTCAGATGCACATATGATCTTGGCCTTGACCTTCTTGTTGGAAGACATGATGAAGTAGGGGCTGAGAGAGGCGTAGCAGGAGGAGAAGAACACCCTCATGTCAGCCACCACCGGTGACACCTTGGCCACCGTCAGCATGTAGATCCAGATCACGTTATCAATCCCGAAGAAGACCACGTACAGAACCACCAGGGTGATCACTGTTTTGGCCGCTCGGGTCTCTGCTCCGCCGCCGTGAGAATGACGGATCCGTCTCACCTTGCGGCTGTGGTGATGGAGAAGCACCAGGATGTAGCCGCTGGAGCCCAACATCAGGGCGACAAACGCAAAATCCCTCAAAGAGACAGCCACCCCGTTGATCACGTAGGACAGGTTGTCTCTGAAGTCCACGTGACAGAAGCCCAGGTTGAGGGTAAAGGCGGGGACAGTGCCGTTACGTGGCGCCATGGAGAAGAACGGGGCTGCGATGCATACGGCCATGTTGAGGAGCCACAGCCCTGCAAAGGTTGGGAGGACCAGGGAGGGAAGTGCAGGCTTCAACCTGGACAAACGGGGCCCAGCGGGGGCGATGGTCACTGCCTGAAACACGCTGAGCATGCAGGTGATGCACACCGACAGAGCCCGTCCGATGCGGTAGGCGTAGATCACCACCTTACAGCCGCCGTCATTCAGCAGATGCCTCAGCCCGAACACGGTCATGGTCTGAGGGACGCAGCGGGTCAGCAGCAGCATCAGGTTGGCAAAGGCCAGGTGGCACAGAATCATGTCCACGGGAAGGAGCTTGGGTTCGGTGTAGATGATGTGGCCGTAAGCCAGCAGCACCACGGCGTTCCCCAAGATGCCCATACCTGTTTGCAAGAGGAAGGAGACCCCTTTGATGGTCACACACAGATCCATGACATCACAGGCCTGCAACGGCCGTGATCGGCAAAGTAGACAGAGAATCAAATCTGTTACAAACAGGCTGCAGCAAAAATCTTGACGTAACAAGATGTTCTCACGGTGAAAATGATGCTCACCTGAAGTTGCAGAAGAAAAGTAAAGCCTGTTGTGCGTTACCTGTTTAATACCCTGTGTAATTACGATTTATAGTCTTCGTTGCCCCTTGAGACCATTGGCCAACATTGAGTTCAGCCCAGTATGGCAAATTAAAATAACACATTAAATCTGAGATGGTCTCAGAGGGCAAGAGCTGCCAGGGAATTCAGTACCACTGCAGGGTACACACAACTTCTGAAACCAATACAACAATAATCAGGTGCACACATGTGCATGGAAACCTCTTTGCATGCTGTAATCATTCCTCCTCTATAGAGGATGGGGGAGAAAATCTGCTGTCCTTGTTCTCCAAAGTTGATTTGATGGCCTCTTATCATATTGTAATATGATGCGAGGCTTCAGCCATCTGGGTTGAATAAATCACTTCAGCGTCTTCCACAGCTACAGCAGTTAAATTATGAAATCCCCTCTTTGTGTTTCCTTGACAATGTTTCTGTGCTGAGCTGCAGCAGATGGTTTGTAACACAGGTACTAAAGAACTCAGAATGCTGAACTTAGGAAAAGCTTAGGAACATTCAGTTTTGCACAGGACAAGGACTGTGGAGTTTGTCCTCCATCACCTCCACTGCTATGATTAACACTCTGTTTGGTTTTAAACAGTAAAAGTCAAACAGGAAAGTGGAGAAACACAGAGAGGAACTTAAGCAACACAATAAGGAAACGTAACAAATCTATATATACACATGCTGTTACAACTCCAAGGTGAGAGAACCGTACATGTGTCGGAGGTGATACAACAGATTTCTACCCTCTAACAATAATCTTCAGACCAAACTCTGGAAACATCTCCGGATGAGACATTTTAAGGACCAGTGTGAACAGGGGAAATTATGACAGAAAGCAACGGTTTCTTAAAAAGTGAACCAACCTTTAAGTTTTAATGTGACATCCTAATTAACTTGAAAATATTCCCTTTTATTTCAAGGGAGAGAACTATGTTACACTCCAAGGACCAGCTTAATAGGTATAATAAATTAGAGTGGGTTCTGGTTTAGAGTCAAGTGTGACGTGAAACTTTCAAACAAATGTGGCGTGAGTTCGCAGATCGCCCTCTTTTTTTCAACATGAATCACGATGCTCCAGACACAGCATTTCAATTTCAATGTTGGGAAAACTTTCATAATCATGAAAAGTTACTGAGATAAAATACGAACAACATAAGTGAACTCTAAACTTCCTCCAGCTGTTAACTTTCTTTGGACAGAGAAACAACACGTCAGTCTTCTGAATTGTTATAATGCTTAATTCCCCCATGGAGTTACATAAAAAAACAACAAGAGTTAAACAACCCCTACGGAGACGACAGTGTGAGGTTAATATTGATGCACAGTGGGCCTGATGATGCCTTGAATGAGTCATCAAGAGGCTTTTACGTGCACAGCTGGTGCTTCCAGTGCACGCTCCCTGCCTCCTCCATGTCCTGGGAGTGTGTTAACAGACACAGAGGAGCGGGACAATTAGCAATATAACAAAACTTGTCTGTACTAATTGGGGGCACAGGGACGAGCAGCTATTATTCATTAATGTTCTTCACTCTCGGTGCTGACGTGTGCTCGAGCAGAACTTTGCAACATGTACACTGCAGCATTTACTGTAAATGTCAAATTAAAAATCAACGTATTGGTCAGGAATCATCTATTTTGTGGCAAAACTCAGATTGTGAGCGGGTGCGTCAGTGTTTGATGAGCATCATGAGACGTGTTATCTCCCTGTGTGTTTTTAACATGTTTACAAGTTCGGAGAGCTCATTAAAATGGCAAGTTCAAGCATGTCCTGCTCAGGGGAAGTCATCATGTACAATATGCTGCAAGATTCTTAGAGGAGACTTCCCCCTCTGGACACTATTCATTTTGGCAATTGAGTTTTTCATTATAATAATAATTATCTTACATTAGGACAGTACAACCAGAATATTCTATTCAGTTTGCTGTTTATATGCAACTTAAATGAGCTCAGAGGAATTTAACTTTTTAACCTTTTGCTACTTTAAATATGTTAAACGTCTCTGGCTGGTGAGGAGAGGATATTCAGTTCACTTCTCACTGTGCCAGTTAAGCTGTCCCACAGCAAAATGTGTGATTTAAGAAGCTTTTGGCTCAGCAGACGCTCACTCCGACGCTGACAGGCCTCACTCTCTTTATCTGTATTTGAGGGGAGGAGGAGGAGGAGGAGGAGGAGGGCAAACGTGACGTCTCACGACTTTAGATTGTATTTGTCTTTGGGCTTTGTCTGTGATATGTTCACTTCAAACACTGAGACAACTTATCCGTCCATTATCTAAACCGCTTATCCTTTCTTCCAGAGAGTCTTCAGTTAACCTAACACCGATCTGCATGTGTTTGGACTGTGGGAGGAAGTCGAACCAGGATTCAAACCAAGAACCTTCTTGCTGTGAGGTGGGCTAACCGCTGCACCACCTGATAACTTAGGTATCCTGATATTGTTCAACATGCAGACAAAATAAAGGTTTCATTCATTACGCTCAATGGATGCACCTTCATTCCTTTTGCTGATGACATCAAGTCGACAGAGACATTTAGGAACCTGTCTGCACATCTCTGTTTCACTTATACAGCAAAAAAAATCTTTATACGATGTAGCCTATGTCCTTAAACCATTGATTTGTACAAGGAGAAAAAACAACCTACGAAGAGCAGCGGAGAGAGAGTGATCCCTCTCCTGAACTAAAGGTCATATATCCACTTAATAAACTGGAATCGCACTCAGTAGAGCGCATACCTCCGCCAAGGCCCAACCCTCCCCTTAAATTCACTCGAGCTGCACCACATTGCACACACACACAGATGTCAGTCCCCTTAATATACCTGATATGTTTCATAAAGATCCATGAATGATTCCCTCTGGAACAAACAATGTTGAAAATGGATCCACCTCTTTGTTCGAAACAGGCACCAAAGTTTAAAGGGTTCTTTCTTGAGCAATTTCAAATCCTTCCGCCGACGTTTTGCAGGATAACTTTCAGTAGTTTTGACGTAATCCTGCTGAAACACACACAAACAAAGAAAGGGGTGAGAACGTAACCTTCCTCGATCCAGGTTACAACAAGCAAAGCAAAATCACAATCAAGTAAACACGGCAAATGCAAGTGTGAAGTACAAATGTGAAAATGCAAGATAAGTGGTAACTAAAGCAGCATCACTATCAGTACCAACATACAGAGCTCGGCCTGATGAGCCTATTGTACGTGCAGCTAATCTCATTATGGTCATATTGCTGTTAATTTCAGTGGAGGACATGTCTCGCCGGGCTCCTGTGAGAAATGGTCTTAATACTCATTACAGAGTCCCGTGCTGTGGGACATGTTGCAGTTAAATCACGCAGCCCACCCACACTGATTCGCCCTTACAACATCCTCATGGTTTAACTTTATTTCCATTTTAAGGACTTTTATTGCTTCGGATGAATTACGCAATCATAAATTGGATGCTCTGTCGGGCTCTACAGATGAAACTGCAGGTGATCGATCACACCCCGACGTCCTCTGTGTTTTACTGTGTGTCAGATCTCTCCACTGGAGGACACTGTGGTGTTGGGATCTGACAGGCCGCCCTCTTTAATGGCTGGTGTTCGAAAATTGATTTCAGAAATAAATAAAAACTTTAGTGCTTAATTAGAGGAAAAAAAACCTTTTAATAGTCTCCACTTGGTAAAACAGTGACACTGAGAAATGGTTTTAATCTCTTTTTTGGGGGAATAAACATGAAGCTAATTGATATCATCCTTTAATTAACATCTTTTCTCTCCGTCCTCCGGTTGGATCTATGTTTCTCCCTGTCGGTAAATCCAAACACAGGTTTCTCTGTGTTATGAAACCCAGCGAGGGGACAGAGGCAGTCATCTGAATTGATCTCAAGTAATTGGAGGCTGAGGGAAGAGAAGTCAATGGACCGTACGAAGCAGATCCAACAGCCGTTACCTGTTTGCAGGTATAAGAGCACAAACAAGTCGACGGCTTCAGGAGAGAGGGATCGGGGACAAGGTCCAGCTCAGACCTCTCGACTGTAGGTGAGTGTGTGTGATGTTTATTTCTCTTATGTCATTTTGAATGTGAGGCATCATTTAATATTCAAAGAACATAAGAAATGATAACTTGACTGCACTACCACAGGTGGTAGTAAAGGCCTAGATTGTATGTTGCATCATAGTTATTTGCATTTGTACTTTTTTCTATTAACTGTCTGTATATCTTTACTATTATTACTACACACACACACACACACACACACACACACACATATATACTCATAGCATTCTTTGCATTTATTATTTATATATTTAGATGTTTTTCAACATTTTCACCATCTTCCCAAGGAATAATTCTTGGATCTTGATTTTTAAAAATCTTCACATTTAGGGAACAGATATTTATTAGTGTGTGAGATTTCCGCTTGGTTGAATTTAAGGGGACTGTTGGCCCTTGGTTTATGTGGTTTGCGCTCTACTGGGTGAAATTGTAGTTATTGATTTAATCTTTTATTTCCTTCTCTCTGTCCCTGCAGGGATGTCATCAGAAATCTTTGTTCGTGGGATGCTCTATCTATCCCTCACTGTCGTTGGCATCCCGAGTAACGCTGCAGTCATCCTGGCATTCCTCCTGATTCTGCACCAGGAGAACCGGCTCCTCCCGGCAGACGCCATCGTCCTACATCTGGCCTGTGTGAACCTGCTGGTGGTGGGCGTTCGCTGTCTGCTGGAGACCCTGGCCTCCTTCCCCCTGGCCAACGTCTTCAGCGATACAGGCTGTAAAGCTGTGATTTTTGTCTACAGGACGTCACGCTCCCTCTCCATCTGGCTCACCTTCGTCCTGAGCGCCTACCAGTGCCTGAGCATCGCCCCTCCGGGGTCACACTGGGCCTCCGCCCGTGCCTTGGTCGCCCACTATCTGGGCTGTGTGTTCTTCTTCCTCTGGCTCCTCAATACCTGCATGAGCTCGGCAGCCATTCTCTTCTCCTTTGGCAAACAGAGTAACTCCAGCATCACAAACCACGGCATTAATGTTCAATTCTGTTACGTGCACTTCCCCTCAAAACTGTCCAAAAATGCCAACGGGGCAGTGCAGGTGGGCAGAGACGTGGTGCCCATGGCCCTCATGACCCTTGCCAGTCTGACCATCCTGGTGTTTCTTTACAAGCACAGCCAGCAGGTGAAAGGACTGCGCAGCAGCAGAGGCGGAGGTGGAGGGAGCGGTGGGGCCAAGCAGCGGGCCGCCAAAGGCGTGGTGGCGCTGGTGACCCTGTATGTGGTCCTCTATGGGGTAGATAATGGGTTTTGGGTGTACACTCTCACTGTGAGACAGACCATGGAGTCCTCGCTGATCTCTGACCTGCGGATATTCTTCTCCTCGCTCTATGCAGCGCTAAGCCCCGTGGTCATAATTGCATCCAACAGAAAGGTGAATGGCAGGCTGAGGTGTGTGGTGCAGGAGAAGCCAGTCCAAGAGAGAGCCACGAGTCTGTCTACGATGTGAAGCCTGCTGACTGGCTGATCACACACAGAGCTGCAGGGGAGATGATACAGACTGAAACCTGAGTCAAGCCTTCTGTCTGTATATTAAAGGTTAAATTATGTTTTCATCTGTAATGTAGCTCATAACAATGATGCTTTTTCTTCTTAGCTATTAAAACATTTCCCCTCTGAGACTCTCCTGACAGATTGTAAAATAACCTGTAATCACCTGTAGCTTAGGATGATGTGTTGTGCCTGTGTGCAGGAGGGAACCTATTGTCTCACTGACTATAATTAAGCAGAAAAACTGCCATAACAACCCTGTTACTTAACACTACTCTGTGTGAGTCTCTGCTTATCCGACACCATCTTGCTTCATTTGTTTATTCGTTATGTTTCCCTCCACCTTAATTGGGTGGATGAATTACAGCGGGGGTCACTCAGGGCCCAGTGTAGCGGTCAGATGATCTCCAGCTGCCCCATTCAAGATAATTACGGCTTTGAAAAGAATCTCGGAAATGTCCCGTGCTAATGTCACAGGTTAATTTCCCCTCAGGGTGTTGGTTAAAAACTGCATTTTATTTTAGAGAGGAAAAGATGTAAAACAAATTCAATATTCAAAATTACTCATTACAGTTCTGACAATATATATATATGTGCAGGGTGCAGTCGTAAAACGAGGAGACTTGAGGGACACAAAAGAAGCCTTTTGCAGTGAGTTTGGAAACGTGGGAATTTAGGAGTGATTATGTAATTGCCGCGTCTCGGCGAGGCAAGGGCAGAAAGACGGAGTGAGGACACGAGAACGTCTGTCAGTGACAGCCTAAAAGACATAAAGTGGGGCTGGCAGCACTCTGTGTTCCTGCAGTAACTCTTAAGTGCAATCAGTGCAGCGGTTTTCAACTGCTGTCGCAATGCAGGTGAGGACAAGTCCCCCCCCCCCGTCTGTGCTTGTGTAGAACCGTTGCATTCAACAGCACCAGGTTGACATGAAAAGACAGTAGAGTCCATACGTTTTCTCACAGAGCAACATTCATCTTTATTTTAAAAAGTAAAGCTTAAAGGTAAATGTGTTTTTTTTCCTCCAGATGACAAATTCCATGTGTCTTACTCTTCACACCACTGAAATCTGATTGGCACTTTACACAGACTCCGGTGGAATGAAGGATAGAATACATGGATGGTCTGATTAGAGCAGCGAGCGCGCTGGTTGCCACCTGTGAGGAATCACTGGGATGCTTGACACGGATGATTCCCTTTGACGCGCTCTCTCCCTCAGCTTCTGTCGGGAAGAGATGTGGCAGATTAGTTAAAAGACACAAATACATGAAAGACGGGTTCCAGCGGTGCATATGCTCAAGTCTCTTTCACTGCGAGCGAGGGTGTGAAGAGTGTGAAGGGCGTGCAGGGTGTGCCAGGCAGGCCTCTCCCTGCACAAGACAGGACCTGTTCTCACTGTCTTCCATCCTGGAGTCTTTTGAGCCCGGTGAATACAGGGTGCTGTCGAACATGTAGACACCAAAACCCACAGAAACACAACTCACTATCACTGCCTCTCTCTCACATCCCCCCCACCTCCCAAGACTTAATTCTGCACATAAGACAGAACTCGGGATAAATTCAACCTCAACTCACCTGCGTCAGAAGGCGAGGTTCACCAAATGCACAATCTGGAAACACGAGAATTGAACCGGCAACTGAAACGAACCAACTAAATAAACCCACAAACTCTTGTAGTTTGCAGTGGAGTGCACAAAAAGCCGTGGAGCCATCCGGAGTAGTCCATCCCTGCAGTGCCTGATGTCAGTCTGTTTACCTGCAGCAGGTACAGGTATTTTTGTCCCCGGGTTCCACCAATGGCAACGCAGCAGCCGGGTTAAACCTCGCCCCCTTTTCTGCCTCGGAGCCAGTCCACACCCTAATATAGGCTTTCTTTAAAATCTCAGAAAATGAGTGTTAAGCCACAACCCTCTCCTCCCCCACAGAAAACTTTTCAAATTACACCAGCATCTACATCACAGCAGCCACCGTGTGCAGGAATTTGTTCTGTTTATACTGATTAAAGGGGAAAGTTGACAAGTGATGTGGTAATGTACAGAAAAGCACGAGTGATTATTGTAAATGACTCCATAATGATTCACTGTAAAACAATCTATTAATCCAGTCACGCTGAATCGTATTTTAGTTATTAATCCCATCAAAACATCTTCTCTGTCACGTTTTTTTCCAGTATAGAAGCGTTTTGAGTGACTGTGGCTACTGGAAAATAGTTTTTTTTCTACAGTGGGGAAAATGTATCAGTAATAAGCACATCCTGTGGCACCTTCAAACCCCAAATTTTATGGAAATGACAGACGTAATAAGCCCTTTTTAAGTTTGCTGATACCGTCTTTGCTTTTTCTTCAAAGGGATGTTTCTTCAGGCGCGTTGTTTAGAGGATTTATTCCCTGTTTGAGTGGAGCTACTGATGGAGAACCTCATAGAAATTAGCTGTAGCTTTATGGAAATCAACTTATTCAATATTTTAAAAGTGCAGGACAGAAAGAAAATTCCATCGCAGAAGCATTTTTAATCCAGCGCAGTGCCAGTTTGGTTTCCTCCTGAGCAATAATAAAAGGAAAAGAATCCTGATTACGAGAAAGCTTCGTGCTCTAAACTCTACCTCGGAGAACCTGCCGGGAGGTTACCTGAGTTTCACATGTTTTTTATTTCGTTTTTTTTTTTTTGCAACTCTTAAGTCCCAGAGTTGTATGTGGGTCACTCACTTCCCTGCATCCACCCAGTTTAACTGATTCCCTCGGACAAGGAGAGCGTGCACGGACGTGTTTCGACTCGCCTGGAATGCTGCGCTGCACGTCAGCGAGGAGCAAGATGGTGGGAAGAAAATGTACTCCACTGAGGCGAAAGTTAGACCTGTTCTGTCTTGAGAGAACTGATTAGAAGCTGCTGTGTTGAAAAAAGGCAGCTGGATTTCAAACAGCAGGTTCTGGAGTTTGGTTCTGAAAACTTGATTTTTATACAGCGGCAGAATATAAAAAAGTTGTCAGACACTGCTGGAAATAAGCTTCTTTCCTTTCTTGCAGAGAGTTAAATGAGAAGATTGATCACTCTTATTACTCTACTCTGATTATGTTGTCGGAGCCAGCAGCTGGTTAGCACAATGAGGAGTAATGGGGGGGGGGGGGGGGGCGATAGCCTCCCGTCATCCCCTGACAACAAAATCCCTGTAACAGCATCTCGTGATCGTCCTCATTAACACGTCATATGTTTTTCATTATAATGACCAAAGTGTAAAAGGAAAATCTAGTTTTACAAGTTGTTAGTTTCCTGTTTCCAGTTTCCGACCTGAGCTGTAAGCGAACCTGCTGCAGCTTCATGTTCACTGTACAAAAACAAGAGAGTGGAATCAATCGTCTAATCAAACCTGCACCAAGAAAGCAAATAAGTGCATTTCCCCAAAATGTCAACAATCAATGTTGCTTATTGAAAAGATACAAGTTGAAGCCTTTATTCAATCAGTGTCAAGAGAAAGAAAATGAGAAAACAGAGAAACTACAACCACAGTGATGTGTGTGTAATCTACAGGACGGAGGCATTTGACGCCCATTCCCATCGAGCTACTGAGGACAGGGACCCCACCGAGAGCGGGTGGGGTGTGGTTCAGCCTCAGAGGCCCCAGGGGCAGCAGCCTCCTGCAATTTGAACCCAAGATATGCAAAGCTGTGCCGAGACTTGAATGACATGGATGATGTTTGCTGCGTATCCAGCAGAGAGCCACACTGTAAGTTACAGAGGAAGAAGGGAATGAGGAGTGGAAGAGAGGGAAAACGGTACAGACAGGAATGGAAGTGCTGTCACATGAGCTTCTGTGAAAGAATGAAATATTAATAATCATTCCACAGAAAAGATGAGGGTTACAGTTTGAATTGGGGGAGACCTGCCCTGACGTGAACCAAGTATCGGCATGTCGGAGCTCTCTCAATGTACGGCTCATAATTTATTACTCAGGGGTGAATCAGGTTTTGTCTTATCCTTATTAAGGTAGTCTCACCCATTTTTAAAGGGAAAGAAACATTTCAAGAGAGGAATGAATGTATCAGGGAGGGAAAGGGCTTCATTGACTTGTCAGTTTGCAGAGATTTATGCTTTGATGAGCCAATCCAGATCCCCAGGGACACTGACTCATGCTGAATACTGTGTGAATGCATCAGCTCAGGGCCCCAGATTTTAATCTCTTTAAATGGTTGCAGTTAAAAGGCAGCTAACATGGCGAGACTCATACTGGGGCTTTGAAAGATGAATTCAACTCCAGGAAAAACAGTGACGCTGCATCTGCAAGTTAAATACTATTTGTCCTTTATTTTGAATAAAAAGCCTGAAAAATGAAACAGAATGCAGAATCTAGGGTTTGTTCTTCACTCGAAAGCCGCAGTGACATTCCTGATCTTATGCGTAACACTCGATCTGATATGAAGCCGAGATGTTTCTCAGCCAAAAGTGGCCCATGTAAATGATACTGAAATCCTATATATTCAAAACAAAAGCGCAGCATCGACTTTGAAGATTTATGGGATGTTTTACATTTAGCTTGGCGTATAGTGCAAAGATCGCAAACTAATTATCAAGGCAAAACTTGGTTAGGTTCAAGCTGTACAAAAACCTTGAGGTAGACAGCACGACCAACTGAGACCTCAGGCTAACCGCATCCGGTCTATGCTAAGCTAATAGTCTCTTGGCTGTACAGCTTCATATTCACCAGACGGGCGTGACCGCGGTATCAAGGATTTGTGCGATTTCCGAAATGTGATTCATTACACCTCGGATGTCGGGCCCCCCGGAATGACATCACACCCGAATAACCGGAGTTGATAGTGTTCCAGTATAGATTTCCTTACCTTACCTAAGTGTCAAGACTGAACACTAATTTGCATGTTCAATTTTATTCTTGTTCAATCTGTACAAAACCTTTTTTGTGACTATAGCCTCTAGGCTAGTTTTTTCGGCCTTTCTTTTATGCTAAGCTAACGGCTTCTTGGCTGTCTAGCCTCATAAATCTCAAAGATCTGTGAGTCGTATCTGGGGGAAGTGTTGATTTCTAAAATCGGTACATCTGTATTTTCACAATTACAAGCACAGACAAAACAGACCCTTTCATTAAAAAGCAACAAACCTCTTGTCAACTTTTCACCACAACATTACGGTTCCTGTCACCAGCAGCTGCTTAGCTTAGCTGTCTAGCTTAGTGTAGCATGAATATAGTACACTAATTAGCATGTTAAATCCTGTTCTCATTAAATGTCAGACGACCAACATAGATCGCAGGCTTTTCTTTGTGATATGCAAAGCTAAAGGTCTCATGGCTGTAATTTCCAGAATGTGTTTGTCCACAAGTACCTCCACCGCTCGCTGATACAACATTGGTCATAAATTCAGCAGCAGATCCAACAAAGACCTTTAATTAAAAAGCAACACAAGCTTCTTCATGTCAACACTTCACTGCAGCAGTTACCAGGTTCCTGCCCTTTATCGTTCCAATCTTCCCTTCTAAATGCCACAAAGGTGGAATTTTCCACAAGCCACTTCCAGTGAGTTCACTGTGGAATGCAGACAAGATGGAGCAAGCCTGCAGAGCATCTCGGCAGTAACAGCACGTTGAGGTGCTTAGCTCCTGCACATCATGTCCACCTCTTTAATTCTCCCTTCAGGGAGTTTGTTACAGCTCTGTGTGGCCCTGCCCTGATCTGTCCTGTGGGCGGTTGCCACTGTTGCTGTTGAATTCCATGAGGATCCTGCCGAGGGCTGGTCCAAATCCTGTACTCACTGCATTCTGTGATTGTGCTATCATTTAGTGGTTTGTAATCTAAACGCACCATCCTCTACGTTTCTCTGTCTGAGTAACTCTCGCAAAAAAAGTCCAGAAAGCTGCAGGATGTTTCAACCCGATTCAAAGCTGCTGGAGACGTTTACGACTGCTCTATTAAAGAGTGGTAGATTGCCATCTGTGCCTCAGAGCAACAGACCTTGTTAAAGTTATACAACAGGGGCATGTGCTGACATAACAGCCACTCATATCTCATCTCGCTATTACCGCCCCTCACACAGGTGAAGGAAGTGAAGAATAATACGTGGAGAAAAATGATGGAAACATCGAGCACCGTCGGAGACAGAATTACCATCTGTGGTGGCCTGTGACAGGAAGAAGCAGAAATCATTTCTCCACATATTGCACATGTACACACCACTTAATGTACAGCACAGCGTTGCACTATTAATGGGAAGTACATTAGATGACAAATTGCCTTCGGTGGGGAGTTGTTGCCGTGTGATGATAAGGAGCGTCTCTCCACAGCACACTATGAAAAATGTAGTCTCCTTGTGCTTTTTCAGAACGAGCGGTGTCATTCCCACCACTTCAATCTGAATAATACAGCAGACATGAAGGATCCTCTGTGCATCATACAGCTGCTGTAAGAGTAATTATAAAAAGGCATGAGGGCAGCATCCACACAGCCATTTAGAACTTCATATGTATCCCGTGTGTGTCACTGCATCGAAGGCTGGAATGGATTTGTTGTCCACGGTCAGCTGAGGTAGACCACTTTTACAAATTAAAGACACACCCGCTGGTTTTGATGTAGCTGCCTCACAGTGCTCGTAAATCTGAAAATGTCTGACCAGCTCGCTTTTGTCTTGACTTTGACTTTCAAAACTCTAACCCTGAGCTACGAGGACATTTTGAAGAGTTGCCTTCGGGTGCTTTGACAAAATCTGACAGTGCCACCTTCAAGTATGTGAGGATGGGGGAGGAGAGGGCACCACCTGTTGATTCTTTAAGGTATTACAATAAAGGGGCAACATGAAAAATGCTAGTGTAGGGCTGAGAGGGTGGATGGTTCTGGGCAATAATAAAATACAATTTCGGGAACCCGCTCTATAAATCACCCTTTTACTGTTTTTTTTCCTGGGCTGGGATTTTATTCGAGTTCTACTTGATTAGATTCTGACTTTAAAGTACGAGTGATTGACAATGTGCTGAATTCGTGGAATTTTTTACATCTGGCACAACTGTTGAAAAAAAGACTTTTTGACATGTGCTCACCTGCACCTTCACCTGTCCATCACCTCGCTTCCAGGACATGAATAATAATTTTAAAAAAAAGATCACAATCATCATCATTATCTAATACTGGGACAACAAAGAAGACTGTTCGAGCATATATTCGCAAGTTGCTGCTGTGCTATTGCTTGTCACTGTGGTTCTTCTCCAGACATCGGTCAATACGTTATTCAGCTGAGACTTCGACAAAACCTGTGACACCGGAGAAGTTTTCTTCTACTTGGGTTGAGTTCTGTGTTTTCAGTGGTTACTGGTTCAAGGTTCTGGGCTCAAACCTGATGCCCTTTAAATGTGGAGTTTGCAACCCTACAAGGATAAGCAGCATAGATGATGGATCGATGGTTTTGGTTTCAGGGATATTTGGCTTAATTCCTGGATAGTGAACGCAGGTGGAGACAGGTTGTCCATCTGTAGATACAGTTGGTTGAAAACTAGAAGCTCAGACAGGTGACAGAGGAGAAGAGAAGACATGATTACAAAAAGAAAAAAAACTATCCATCTCGCTCCGTGAAAATCAATGAGGGTAGAAATAATTGCTGGCAGGTTTGCCCTCATGGATAATTACACAGCAGTGATCTTTTTCTCAAATTTTCATTTAAACTGTTGTGATTCTCTCGCAGCTGTGCAACCGAAAGAAGATGAGACAGAAAAAAAACAGCTCATTTTTCTGTGTGTTCTTTTCCATCAGCAGCTCACACATCTGGCCCATTTCAGCGGATTGTGTGAGACCCCTTTTTACCTCGAGCTCCACGCCGCACCTCTGCCCCCTGTGGTCCTTCAAGATACACTCATTAACAGTGGAGGGCATTGGACACATCGGCTCGGCACCTCCCTGCAGGACTGAGGCCCTCCACATCACCTTGGAAAGCGTCCAAGCCGGCAGCGCATCAGGCCTCAGGAGGGGAGTGAGGTTAAGGTTATGGGATGAAGGTCAGCGTACCGCGGCCTCATGCATGCTGAGGAGCTCTGCTGCTTTCCAGATAGGTGGAGTTTTCTATGATCTCTATGTTTGATGGAAAAGACAGCACCTGGGCATGAATCCCTCTGACACTGACTGGACTTTTTTGCATTCAAATCTTTAGGCTTCGGTTTCAACCCGGGTTCATAATTGATTCCATGTTTATGAAATATTATCCGACGTGTTATGTAACCTCCAGAGCTGTTATTTCGCAAACTCATGGTGTTTGGCTGAGACTGGATCCAACGGCTGAAGCAGACCTATGAGCTGCAGTTCGATTATAAAGGCTGACGACCATTCAAATGACACTTTCTCAGTGAGCGGGTGGAGGCAGTGAGAGAAATGTTCCTTAATAAGGAAGCTGGAGTCTAATGTGGAATCGACCAGAGTGTCTTTTACTGATTACTGGCTGTTCATTGATCAAGTACTCTGAGGCAGGAACAAAGGACGAATCCTCGGCTCCCTTTCTGGGAAATTCAGCATTATAATATTTTTGTCAGTCATGGTCCCCAGAGGATTCCTCCTAATGGCAAGAATGTATGTTCATCAAATGGTTTTAGTTCAGGACCAAAAACCTCCCTGTTCATTTATGCTACAAATGTTAGCATGCTAAGACTAGGACAGTGAATATGTTAGCCATTATATCCACTGAACATAGCACGTTAGCATTTATTCTCACCGAACTTCTTACTTTTTAATATGTTTTCATATTTGAATGCATTTTACCTGTTGAGGGTTGTTTTCTAGTCTTCACATTAAGTGAGTGTTTCCTTTAAAGTTCCTATAATCAACATATTTAACTTAACAATAATTAAACTGTGTGAGCCGCAGTTACTTTACTCAGGGGGTGGTGGAGACCAAACAGAGAGATAAGAGGAGACGAAAGATTAACAATATAGTGACAGAAGTTTTTCTTTTTAAGATCCAAAGTGTTCAAAAACACATTGACGTTGGATAATCATGTTATTATATATGTGTTAAAGCTCAATCATACATTAAGATGAGACAGACTGTTGCTCAAAATCTAATTTCCGAGCTCATTGCGCCGGCACAGTTATATAATCAAGGAAATAATATTTTTTTGCCAGGTTGCCATAACAAAGAGTTTAATAAAAATGTATTCATGCAGCTGCACCAGAGGAATGATATTGATTTGAAAATATATCTCTTTTGGATTCTTGTGTAGCTGTGCGTCTTTGTATTTGACCTCAGGACTTGTTTTGTTCCTGGAACTTTTTTCGCAAAATAATATTTGAAAACAGACAGCAGCAATATAATCAGAAGAACTGAAATAATTCAATATCTAACAGCCTAGAGTGAGTTCAAGGTAAAGTCCCACTGGAGAAGTTTTACTGGATCCAGACAACGTTGTATAATACTTGTATTCCACACAGAATTAGGAGAATTTCAGAAGACTTTAAAGATGTGTTAATTTAATAACTAATCTCACAGTGCTGCTGTTTTTCTGTATCAACATTCCAAACACTGAAAACAGAAAAAAGGTCAAAATCTACTAACGAAGCATAATGGATTGCAAAGCAGCACAAAAGTGTTACCTGCCAAATTTGAACGTATATTCTCTCATCTGTCGGCAATGTGTCACATTTGCAATACACGACACCGTTCAGCGCCGGCCCTCCCTGAGAAAAACGTGCTGTTCCCTGCTACAGTGCATTATGAAAGGTTGCAAATGGGCTAATTTGCAGCTTTGACAGCACCAGCCTCAGCAAAGGCGGGTTAGTAATAGGTTTTGAGGTGCCGCTTCAGCGACTGCTGTGATGGAAACGCCGTGGCTCTATGTAGGCATAGGTCAGGCTTCTCTGGAAACTCTGACAAATTAAAAACAGAAAACCTTTGACATTTATCATGCTAGGAGGATCGCAAAGGTCATTGCCTGTACTTTCTGCTTTCGTTTTCCCCCCTTGGACATGGTTTGCTGTGATTGCTCATAGCATGCCGGAGCTGCAGTGTGGGGGAATCTGCGGCGGCGATTTCACAGAAACACCCACACGATAACAAGGAGGAGCAGATATGATGGAGTGAGAAGAGCTGTGAACTTGTGGAGTCTCGGCTGCTGTTCTCCTTCCTCTCATTTAAATCCTGCACCACACCAGTTGTTAATGGGCCCATCATGGTGTTTAGTTATCACATCAGTTTCATAAGGATGCTATTTAGACACAAACTGCTGTTGTGTAAAGAACAACCACAGGCATGCAATAGAAAACTAAAATTCATTTCTGATTTCCTCGCGATACATCATTCCGCCCCATAAACACTGAAAACTTGTACTCCCACTGGACCATGACTGTCTCATTTAAATGTTAATATAATTCCCATCATTCATAATTTTATGTGCACCGTGGCATTTTGCGTTCATCTCGCTAATGCTATCTTTTGTGACAAGCCAATTTACTGGGGGAGTTGTCCAAATTGCTTCAGCATTGTAATACTAAGGCCACAATAAATCCTTGATATACTGTTCCTCCTGAGGTAATATAAAAAATAATAGAAAGTTATATTCGCTCACCGCGGAATCAATTTTCATTGATTTCGCTGGTGTTACATGCGCCACCAGGCTGCACCTTTAAGTCAGATGGAGAAACGTTACATCTGAGGGATGTGACACCGATCGGCCCTTTTCGACCTCTTGTTGTCGGAGGTGGTTTCAGTGGGGGTGACAGCAGCGTGAGGGATGACACAAGCAGTGCTAGAAAAATGAAGCAGACAGATTATAGCTCAGAAGAGAGAGCTGTGCCAGGCTTAATGCTGGTCGCTGCCATTTTGTCTGACCTTTGGGGGAATTACCACTCCGCGTGACCCAGAGCATGTCTGCTTGTCACTGAGACGGTGTCGGGCTTCTGCTGCTGCTGTTTCCCCCTCCTCTCCTCCAGCCGTCCTTCCCGCCGGCAGACATCACGGCCCGACTCTGCCTGAAGATGCTTGGCTACACCTTCCAATTGACCCTATCATGGCCAGATAATCCCTCAGCTCTCATTAGCAGCCGCACACAACCCCGAAGTGAAATTTTGAATTCTACGTGCTCCACCTGTTTCTGTGCGGCAGCTCTACCTTTGATAAAATGTCTTAAGAGAGAAAACCTGGGATTAGTCGACTCGTGGAAGTTATTGTTGTGGAAAAGCGGCATCTTAAGTTGCTCATTGTTTAGTTGGAGGAATACGAATGTGGGTTCATTCAAGCTAAAGGAGGTTGAAGCTTGAAATCCTGCGATTAAGACGTGTTATCCTTTATTAATTGTAGAAGATCAGCATATGTTTTAAATGGTGATGACTCACTGGGACAAATGTGATGGAATAAATTTGCTTTAAATTATATGTCTTTCTTTTTCATCAACAAATCTCACGTAAAGATCAAAACCATTAATGTACCAGAGTCTTATTTTCCAACTTCTCTTCCACCAACCTCTTAGCTCAAAACGTATTAGTTCTTATTAAATAATTATTTAAAGAAAAGTGAATATATATATAATTTAATATTTCAAAAAAGGCTAACCACTTTCCAAAACATTTTTCAAACTGGAATAAATGTTATGGATTAAATTCTTGTTCTCCTTGGAGGTTTGAATTTCCTGAGTTGTGAAGTCAAACACTAACGTTTTCACAGGGAGCCACTGTCACGGGCAAAAATTAAATCAGCCTGCTCGCAAGGAACAAGATGCAATTACTTCAAGGTGCTAATAAAAATCAATTACATGAGAATTGATACGGGGAAAGAGAAGCAGAGGGAAGTGTGTTACTACAGTAAATTGTAATTTTACTTGAAATAATGTTTGCAGTCTCGCATCAATCACAGAAGAAAAATATCTGAAGACAACCTACATGAATTAATTTTTCTTTGCCTCAACCTGATCCTCCCTGAAAACTTTTTTTCCCCACACACTCACCACAGCACCACATCTACGTCCGCTCTTCACATCCCCATCTGGATTTGACGTCCTTCGCAAACCAGCCTTTGGACACATGTGTTTTCAGAGACAGATGGGAGGAAATGATTCATTCATCAGACGAGGCTCAGGATACAAATCCCGGCTGACCTGCTGATCAGCTGGTTGATATTGCAGGTCTTGGGTGCCCGGGCTGCTCTTATTAGGACTGTCGGTGGAGCACGGTGCACGGGTCATCATCTCTCCCGCCGTGACAGCAAACCCGCGCCTCACCTATCCTCTGAAAATGAACACGTTGCATCACCAAACCAGATAAGGAACCGCAGGGATGATGGTGTGATATGAGGGCCGGAGAGGACTGTCAGAGCCGCAATTATTTATTTATTAGAGGAAATATGGATTTGGCCTCAGGTGTGTGAGTTCCCCTTGTTTCTGCGTGCGTCACACCAGAACTTTGTGGTGGCAGATATATATATATATATACACACTCATCCGAACTTTCTGATTGCTTTGGTCTGGCAATTTCAAAAGGCAGCGTGGAGGAAGATGAGTGAGTGCAGCTGTCCGTGGTGCTGAAATTGACATCCCAAAAGCTGCCACACGTGCGCTTGCGTGTCCCGATCAACAGGTCTGACGCTGACAGCCCTTGTGCATTAAATCACATGAAATAAGTACTCTGGTGTGTTTTGATTAATAAAAAAAAACAGTTTTATCCGTGTAAGTGCATTCATGGCAAAGTGCCCAATAAGCAGATGAGAGGGCTGAAGCGTTAAAAGCGTCTATACAACTGCAGCCTGATGAAAAGCCACCGGGAACCTGCTTGGTTGTAATGTATTTCTATTACTTTCATTATTTTTATTGTTGCCTTTCATTGGAGGTTTTGAGATTGATCAGCACCCGGAGATACACGTGGAGATTTTCTCTAATGATTTGGCTCCACCTTTGGGGACCTGTACAGTCCATGATCTGTACGGTCCCAATTTAATTTGACCAATTCTTTGCTTTGTTACAAAACATTTGCACTGCTATGAAATCTCCATCAGACTGCACTGTATTTTGTAATTTGTTGAATAGCTAAGGTTAGCATGCTACTCCTAAACTGATGGTTAACAGGCATGGCACACATCAGCACGTTGATCATTGTGAACGTGTCAACTTGCTGATGTAAGCAGCTCGTTCCGGCCCCACTGTGCCACAGTGAAATGAATAGTGATGAATAGCCCCCTGCCATCAGTGTTTGGAAGAACAGGCATAGAGAAATGTTTATGCAAAACATAAATATGGGCTCATTTGAAATTCAGAGCACACAGACTATTAAAAACAATATTAACATCTACACTGCGGCTCTGTACTAAAAAAACGAAAACAAGCCAATCTAAAAAGTTTATAGACTGAAAATGTAACATATCACCTGATACGTCCGCTCGGCTTTATTTTATGTAATAAATCTATTGATGAATTGCACAAATCCTCTCCGAAAAAAACCCAGGGCTGGATGCTGCTGCACATTCCCTCGCTCTGCCTCGCTTCCTTCTATTTGCTCAACCACTGTGCAATGATTTCCTGTGCCAAGGTGGAGGCTCCACACATTAAACAAGATTCTGTGCACAGGCTTCATCCTCCCTGTGTATTGTGAATCCAGTATGAAGGCTGGAAGTGAGAGAAACCCTACAGAGATCTAATCAGCGCCACATATTACACAGAGGGTCCGTGTGTGCCTGAACCGGGCTCATCAGCAGACATCTTCACATGCCAATTTAAGAATTATCATCACTCCAGGTCTGGGATTCAGTTCTTATAGCACAAATTAAACCGGATCACCTCTGACATTAATGCTGAGGTTTCAATAGGCGACCCCCAGAACCTTTGCACACATGCAATTCAGAAATCTCGCTGAGCTGGTGATTAAATGGCAATGAGAGACATTTTTCTTCATTTCCACTCTCAGCTCTGCCAAAACGCACCTCTATCCCCGTTTCTGAGCAAACTAACTCCATCTTACACTCAAGAACCCAATTTTTACACTTAGCCACATTCATTTGCAGCCCAGGGAAGGTTTCAGTTTGGCCCTGCTGAATATTCACACATGCAGTATCTTCCCCTGACAAGAAAGGCCAATTTATGTGGCAGATAAAACTACTTTCGTTCAATAAGCCAAATGCAAATGACTTCCAGTAAAGAAGGTCAAACATATTCAGGATTTTTCAAGCCCTCTTTAATGAACAGGGTCGGATGATGGTCTAAATATGGAAGTGCTCTTAAAATACGATGCACGCTGCACTGAGTGCTGGCTTGTAAAACATTCTTAATAGCCTTTGACAAAATATGGTTTCTCTTATATTTATAATAAATTAGTGAAAATCAAATTCATGCACTTCAGGAAAAAAATGGGTTGACATTTTTACGAGGAGCTCATGTGTGTGTACACAGGGCTCAGGAGTGTGCAGTGGGCAGGACACCAGAGTGATTTGGCTTGAAAAGTGCATCCTGCTCCACAGGATGTACATTGGGAATATGCTGAGTGAGACGATCAAGTTCTGTCCACCTGTTCGCAGAGGAAATGACCTCCAGGAGCAGGTAGTCATCGCAGCAGGATAAGTTCACGCTCAAGCCAAGCGTGCAGGTAAAACCCAGTTGAGCGATGACGCTGTGAAACTCTAATGGAACGGGAGTCGAACCCAAAATTTAAACAAGAGGCAGACGTGTCAGAAAATAAAATGGATCTTCCCAAATACACTTCTGGCCACACGGATCATCTGTTGCAATGATAATCTACAATCATGTTGTTTGAGACTTAATTGTCTGCCTGAGGCTGGAGAAACTTAAATTCATAATTTATTTTTAATCAAGATATTGTACAATTATACCAGGCAATGCTATACCAACACCAACTATAGCTCCACAGTGCTTTTCCTTGTCGTCCCTGGTGTGTATGCCTGTTACTTCAGTTGTTCAGCACGTCACCGAGTGTATATTTTGGACCCTCACAGGTTTTTTAGTTGTAAAATGAGTCAGCTGGAAACACAGTTGAGGTTTCAGCTGGATAAATCCACTGTCCCTTACTACAAATTAGAAATTAGTTTATCTCTGTCTGAAATCAAAGTCTCCGTGACAAATGTCCCAGCATTGTACTGTCGACTGTTGCATTATGTGCTGCACTGAGAGGGAAAGCGTGACTGACGTAGCAGTGACAACTAAGAGGACGGCCATCTGTTGTTTCTCTATCAGTCAGACTATTGATTGAATATTGATCGTCTTCAGGATTAATATGCCGTCATACTTGTTTGTATTTTGTCCATTGATGTAAGGAGGCTGCATTAAATTCACCAAATATATACAGATTCAAATGTTGATCGTTATGTTTTTCTATTCACATTATTCACTCAAATCACAAACCATGTGTTGACCCATGACTCCTACTTGGAGAAAATATTGACGTTTGTCTTAAATATTTGTGATGATTCTGCTTTTAGCCCAAAGTTACAGCAGTTTTTTCCTCCATAATACCTCATGAATTTTAATGATGTATTAAATTATCATGAAATTATCAACTGAATGTGAATGACACTCACATTCACACACTGCTGCTGCAGAAAGTTGACTGAACCCATGAGTCACTGTGACGCTGATGTTTCGTCTGGCAAACAGGACAAAACCTTTTATTTTTCACATCATTTTGTCCGAATGAAAACCAGTAAACATGATGAAAATAAACTGAATGTTTCAGAGAACAATTTGTCTCTACTTTGTTGCCTTGCAACCAAGTCTCTTAGAATGAAAATCATGCACCAGAAAAGGCAGCTTTTTACTTTCTCTGTTCCCCAAAACCATTAAATGGTGCCAGGTCGACAACCTTTCTGTCAACACTGATAAAACAGCGGAAATTATCACCGACCTCTGATGAAACAGAGGCCCCTCACCTCCGACCGCTCGTTTCCGGTTCATCCGTCTAGTCCGTGAGCGGCGTCAGGTTCCGGAGTCACCAACTAACTGACTCCATCTCACCAGCTGCAGCTCAGCAAAGTTCTCTGAGGAGGCTGAAGGGCTTCTACGATTTTAAATGACTGCTGCACTGTGGAGAGCACGATGACTGGAGGCATCACAATGCAGTTGGGTAATAACCTGAATACTAAGGATTATCCACTAAAATCAGTGGTGCAGATCTCCACTCTCCTTCAGGACATTGTCCAATCATCAGATACATTAAGCACTCAGCTCATTCCCTCTTCTCACCACTAAACCAAACACTACAGAACCATCTGAACAGCTATTTCCGAGACTGCTTTTTCTCTGGATAATGAAAAGCAAGAGCTAAACAATCAAAGCTGATGGAGTCGCTGACTCCGCTGAACTTTAGCACAATGAGTTAATTTGCACAACTCACATTTTGAACATGGAAATTGCTCCATTGTTAAACTGCCTGCACATAAATTATACTTTTGTATCAGAATTATTTGTGGTTTTTGAGTGATACTTGTGTATCAGTGTAAAGTATAGACTGTAGATAAAGATGGACAATGTGACCGATCCCCTAGATTGCCTCCATTGCCTCCTGGTGGCTGGCTGCAGTAAAGATCAATAAATCAAGCCTCCTCCATGTTAATGGATTGGACATGGACCAAAATAAAAAAACAAAGTGCACATTTATCATACTGATGTTTGAACTTCTCTGATCTGCTTGTATGTGAGCACAGTGTTTATCATCAGTTTATTACCCTCAGTGAGTCTGAGGGTATTTTGCAGGGTGCAGCAGGAGGGAGGGGGAGGCAGACGGTGAAAGTCAACTGTGTGTGAATGTGATATGAAAACACACAGTTCACCCGTCACTCATGCATTTTCATCAGCTGACATTTGCTGGCATTTTGTGGCTTCCATTTATTCCCGTGCTTATAATGCGACAAGTCACTGCTGTAAATATTGGGAAAAACGCAGCAGAGGTGGACGACCAGAGTAGTTTTAATGATGTTGAGTTGGTATTTAATCTAATCTTAAACTTTGGGTCATTATTGTGGAATAAAGGGCTTCCAGCTACATCTGGAGTTGATTTGAGTTGTGAGTCATATTCGTACAACATACCTTATTCTGCTTTAAGTGAACAAGAGCTTTATCATCTGGGAACATGATTGTGTTTTGGCACGACAGAGTAACGAACTAGATTCTCCTACTTTCTTGGGAAAGGGAGGGTGAGGGGAGGGGTATTCAGTTGGCTACAATTTGCAACCTCACTGCTAGATATTACTGAATCCTACAGATGGACAACCATCCAACCAACCAACCAAACAACCAACCAACCAACCAAACAACCAAACAACCCAAAAACCAAACAACCAAACAACCAAACAACTAACCAATCAACTAATCAACTAATCAACTAACCAACTAAACAACCAACCAACCAACCAAACAACAAACCAACCAACCAAATAACTAACCAAACAAGCAACCACCAACTAACCAACTAACCAACAAATGGGCTGGAGCACAAACCTAATGTCATAGGCGGAGGTAAAAAGACCAAAACCCAAATTGTGTTCCTGTCTTCCTCAACCTGTCTACACCACAGTTGGTTATGTCGACAGGTGGAAGCATCACATTTTCCATTGGCATGTTCCCAGATCCAGTGGAGATTTGAAACAGTCACACAAACACATTAACACCACCCCTCACACACACACACACACACACACACACACACACACACACACACACACACACACACACACACACACACACACACACACACCAGTCAAACCTGAAAAAGCTCCTGGCTCGAGTTTTACTTTGGATGGAAAACATGTCTAAAAATGTTTATATGGACAAAAGAAAGGAGGTGTTTCAATGAGAAGTCTAAACAAGAACAAGTGACAAGGGGATAGATAATTGTTTTTTGCAGCACACAACTCCTTTTGATGAATGTCTCATTATATTGTGGAGATGATGGATGTGAGTGGAATAAAGCCGGGTGTTTATTTTTGACTGTTTAGGCAAAATGAGAGATACGAGGGTCTCTCAATCCTATTCTTTACATGCTGAGGTGTAACGGTTCGGAGTGAAAGGTTTTAATGGCTTTCACTTGTTATTATTCTGTGTGTTATGACAGCTTGATTGGGCCTGCGGTCTTCTTTCATTGCTGTTCCATTTGCATGCACCTCCCTTTGCCTCCTTCCACAGCTTTGTGTTGTTATGGTAATTTTCATGAAGTAGATTGCATCTAGCTGGCTGCTCCACTTGGGTCTTGTCTGAGAGAGGAGCCCGAAGCAACAGCATAATAATCATAATAAACCCATCAGAACAATGCCAGAGCAAACTATCATGCACGCCAGCACATCACACACTAGAGCCAGTTCAATGACCACTGTGGTTACCTACGTAACTAATTATAAAACACTGACGAAGCCCTGTTCGCCCTCAGGTGCAGTTTTCTATCAGTTTGTACTCGATTCACTCACACCCACTCGTGTGCAGAGATTCTGCATTTGTGCGAGGTCAGGGTTCATTTCCAAGAGGCGGCCGAGCTAATGATCGAAACTTTCCAACAGAACAGATGCCCTCTGGCCCCTGGTGTGACACTGAGGCAAAAATAGAGTGTCTACATTTTAATGCAATTAGTTTGTGTTTTTTAAAATTTTCATGAAAGTCCATCCATCGATCGTCTAAATCGCTTATCCCTAACCCACACAGACCCGGGTAGAACAAACAAACTCCACACAGTGCTAAATATCATGCACACACCACACACAAGAGCATAGAATAGGAATCACATCCAGGTGAGATTCTACTTATCCAAACTGAAGGTCGAAAAAAATGACATATACCCTTCACTTCAAGATATTTTGAGAGTATCTGGAACTTTGAGTTGGCAACACAAGCCATTAATCAACTAGAGTCTCCTAATGAAACCACATTTAAATTGATGAGCTCATAAATACCAGTCCCCTAAACATGTCTGATGAATCAAGGAAGGTGTCAAAAAATGCTCCCTGGTCCACATCCTCACCACAATTTCATGAGTTGTTCCCCTGAACCATATCACATCCTTACACCAGGTTTTGTGGTAATCTGTCTTGTAGCTTTTGGGAAATCTTGCTTACAAACAAACAAAACGGGGGGGTGGATATGTAACCTCCTCGGTGAAGGTAATAACATCAAGTGTCAGGTTCTTGTAGTTCTTATGAAGGAAACATCCTAAACATCGTAACTGATACTGAGACCAACATGGGAAAATTAAGTACGGTCTTAATTTTGTAAAAGACAACAAAAAAACTAAATATAACAAGATCCACACACAACTTTTAATAAGCGTCAATATTTATGCCTCTGCACCTTCAGATGTTTTGAGTTTGAGCAGAAACTGCTCTTGGAGGAATTAAACATGAGTTTGCTTGAAAACCAAGTTGCACCTGCCCTTGAATCAGCCCTGATACAAGCATAACAAACTCCTACAACTCTCAGTCTACATCACAGCCTTGACCAACATTGAATAAAACCACTATGTGCCATTCATACAAGCATGAATCATCATGCTCGGCGTGCGGTAACTCATACATCATGTCCTCTGGAGCACAATAGACAGCTCCTCTACTGATGCATCTGATAAACAGACGACAATTTGGCATTTCAGACATCCAAGAAGTTTTCTAACAAATATAAATGATTCATTGGAAGCAATATCACATCCTCACGCCTCTAAAAGCCTCTTTAACACTTACACAGTACGTCTGGAATAGTCTTTATTCTCCCTCCAGCTCTCTACACATCTGCAAACCTATTTCCAGCACTGTTAATGTGCACGTTCACAGCCTCAGTGTTTGTTTGTTTGTGTGTCTGCAGGCTTGAGTGTTTGTGTTGGACAGGGGGATTCATGACCACGGCACCTGACACGGGGGCCAGTGAAGAGTAGCTGCCATGTGGTTGGCCCTGAGGGAGTCCGCCGGCCACCCGGAGCTGCTCGGCTCAAACAGGTATAGGACGCTCTGACATCTCCAACTCATCTCTGGAATCACCAAACGGCAGACAGCTGGGCGATGGACCCAGTGTACACCCCACCACCACCCACACACATCAACACCCAGAAAACTGTCATAAGTGTTGTAGAAGTGGCTTTCAACTACGTCAGTGGTTTCTGTGGCCGTAGTGAGTTTCAGAGAGCCTGTGCATTTGTTCCTTTGAAGACAATGATACGACACAACTCCCTACAGCTCCGTCTGAATCATATTTCATCCTTCACCTGAGGTGGAAAGAGACAAACATGACTCTTTATCTCTTCAACAAAGCCCCTCCGTCACTGCTTCAGTGTGTGGCTGCATGACTCCGCCTATAGATGGCAGTGTTTCAAAGGAAACTTCTGCTTGCAGCTGTGTGCGTTCATCTGGACTCTGGATGGAAATAAAACATTCATGAATTTATTGTCAGAGGCGGGTCTGGTGTTGTTATTTACTTGCTGACTGACCGAAGGGACAAAATAAAGCTCTAAAACATTTCCCAAAGCACATTTGTCATCATATTCGTTTCAGAGAACGTGAGGATTCATGTTTCAGAACACACATATGTTCCATTTGCACATGTGCAGGTCAGTCAACACATCATCGTGTGACGATAACGATCAATTTGACAAATAGCTCTGTTTCAGACAATGACACCATCTTCGTCCTGTGAGCAGCTGATAGCACAAACAGACCAGGACCCATTTCTACTCATACATATTCACTTCAAAGTCCAGAATATTTATCTTGTGACTGTATTGGTTATTTCTCATTAATTATTCATGTGTATTTCTCTCATTGTATAAAATCTACAAACACTCTCATTCCTTAAAAGGACCCATAGAATATATTGCAATGCGCGCAAGTTGTGCCAAAGGGGATGACGCGATGGATGGAGGTTGGGTCTGAAAAAGCGCGCACACACTGCTACGTGAGGTGCAAGTGAACTGATGGGTGACTTCATGTGTAGCACCGGCATCCACACACACGCACACACACTGAGAGAGAGAGAGAGAGAAGGGAGAGCGAGAGAGAGAGAGAGAGAGAGAGAGAGAGAGAGAGAGAGAGAGAGAGAGAGAGAGAGAGAAGGAGGGAGGGAGGTTATGTGGCAGCCAGTTACTGAAAGATGATCAATCCCTGAACGAGGCGGGAGGGTCACTTGACACCGTCTCCTTCTCAGCGGCTGACGGGGGAGATGCTCACTGCTGTCCGGGTGACTTTACGGGCTGCAGCGCCCATAGGGATGAATTAACCGGCAGTTTATATCGCTGCATCTGGCATCTGGCGTCCGCACGCATCCGCTGACTGACCGACCGAGACGCGCGGGACCTTCCAGCACCGCAAAAAAGAAAACCCGGGATCTGCTGCTTCTCCTCCTGGACGAGTCTCCTCTTGTTTCAAGGTGAGCACACTATCATTTTACAGCAGTGGCCAAGCAGCAGCAGCAGCATCCGCCTGAGAGGCAGCTTGCAGCATGAGCGTAAAGTTGGATGAGACTTTACGCACCGTGGACGCAACGGCGGTGGCATCGTGCCCTCGGGAAGACGCGGT
Organism: Verasper variegatus; assembly: GCA_026259375.1. Taxonomy (NCBI): domain Eukaryota; kingdom Metazoa; phylum Chordata; class Actinopteri; order Pleuronectiformes; family Pleuronectidae; genus Verasper; species Verasper variegatus. The sequence goes on along the minus strand of CM048040.1, from coordinate 22,906,886 downwards.
GTTTTTGTGTTGTTATCATATCTGCTGGTCACCTGCTACAACCTGCAGATGTGTCCAGATGCTGCCGAATAGAGAGCGGCTGTACAAACGCCTCAGCATCAGTGCCAATCTGATCCACAGGCAGCTACTGCTCTGTAGGTGTGCTACAAATCATTTCATCATCAGTGGGATGAATCCACTCGCCTGCATGTGCAGATTTCTGCAGAAGTCTGTACACATGTGGGGTTTTCTGTGTGGCAGCCACCAGATAACTGGCCACCGGGAGAATAGCAGAGTGAAGAACTGAGCCTGGAGAGAGTCTGTCCTGTGCTGCTGCCTCCTGCAGCTGAAGCTCAGCAGCCTTGGCAGAGCAGGAGCCACTGGGACCCTGATAAGACTGGGCAGGAGCTCCCAGATGGAGAAACTAAAGCACACACACACACATACACACACACACATGTTGTATCGATGCCAGCTGCAACAATGCTGCTGACAGAGTGAATCTTTGTTTGGAGCTGCGGTCTGGAGGCAGGGTGGTGGAGGGATGTGTCTGCTGGACCTTCTCTGCCTCTCACCACTCATGCAGACCAGATGAAGCCCTCTCCTCTCTGTGTGCTCTGGCTTATCTGGCCGGCCAGTTGGACGAGCTTTTATTCTCCTGGCCCCTCCAGAGTGGGTAAAGCCTCTAACAGAGATAGAGAGAAAGAGGGGGAGAAGGAAAGAAAGAGAGAGAGAGAGAGATGGACTGGCTTCTCTCTGTTCGTGTCCATGCCAGTCAGGCGCTCCAGCACTTAACCACTTGCCCGCTAATTATAGAATTTAAATGAATCTCCGCATTAATTCAGTGCCTCTTTTTGTGCAGCATTTGACTGTAAATGAAACGGAGGTCCGGGGCTGTGACGGTTCCTGTTCATGTGATGGTTTTCTGTTAGTTATGCAGCTGAGGGTTAACCACAGCAGACCCTGAAGTAGACCAGTTCTTAAAGAGTCACTTTATCCAAAAGACAGAAAGTCATATGTTCCATTTTAGTCTTTATGGTTTGTGGATACACAGATGATTTTGATCTTTCATGCTCCGGCTTTTTAAGATCTCCGTCTGTGATACTTGTGCTGCCACACAAACACAATATAACCTGTTTGGATGACGGTTGTGTTTTGTGTAACAGTAACAGACAAGAGCTGTGGTCACTTTCCCCCTGGAACTGCTTTAAAGGCAATCAGTATAATGGAATCTGAAGTCTGTGAACCAGCCATAACTTTGATTTAAAAGAAAGAAAAAGTTGTGCATAAGGTTTTTAAATGCTCCTTTTTCAAGGCTTTGAGGGACACAAGAAAGAAATCCATGCGTCATTGGTGGCGACTTAAATTTCAGAGGCAAACATCAAATACAAGCAGATTTGAATTGAGGAAAAAAAAGAAAATCCTATTTGCTGAGTGTGATATTTGTACTCCCCTTTTTTTCAAGATTATTTTGAATATAGAGTGATTGCAGGTTTATTTGCAGCCTTATTTTTGGAGTCACTTGATCCTGGAGGCGATTCCAAAACCAGTGTAGGTGAAACGATTCAGAACATCTGTCTCTGTCATTTTCAGGCACATTTTCACGCCGTGATTTAAGTGCAATCTCAGACTTTCACAGAGATTAATGGGCTGTACTGTTTGTATGTGATTATATATATATATATATATATATATATATATATCTGGGAAAGAAAGAAAAAAGGGATGGAATCAGGTACACAACACTACATTGCAAATAACAGCTTTTGATTGAAATGATCTCCAGGGTCATTTGAATATCAGGGAGCAGGATGTGGGTCAGGGGCCGGGGCCACTCGCGCTCGCTGTGATAGTACAACAGGAGAATTAGTGTATGTAACACAATTACATGGTGTGTGAGTGCACAGCAGCTCTCTGCTACTACCCATAGCCCAAGACCCCCCCACCTCCAACCGCCACCCCCCCTCCCCCCAGCTACCCCGGCTGCCCACGGAGACGCTGATTAAACACGACTGTTCAGATGCTACAGCCCGAGGAGGGAGGAGGAGGAGAGCCCCCAGTGTGTGTGTTTTGTGTGTGCGCCTCTACTGTACGTCTGTGTCTTCATACACATGTGCTTGTCGTACTGTACGTGTGAGCATTTAGTTGGTCTGTGCATCGGAGTGTGTTCATGAAATGCAATAGCCGGAAAGAAAAGAGACAACAAATGCGAAATTAAACTGACACTGACAAGAGAGGAAGAAACAAAGAGAGAACAAAATGCTGCGGATCATCAATCACTGCCGATACGCTGTTATCCCAACTCATCTCCCCCTTCATCCCTCTTTCAATCTTCACACTTCAGCTTGTTTCAGCATGCGATCCAGGCCTGGAGGGAGACGGATGTGCAGGTAGAGAGGAAGGTGGAGAACAGGGAGGGTGCAGAGGTGGAATGGAGAGTGAGAGGTGGAAATAGAAAAGAGGCGGGAGTGAGAGAGACTAATAAAGATAGGAGCAGACAGAGGAGAGAGAGAGAGAGAGAGAGAGAGAGAGAGAGAGAGAGAGAGAGAGAGGTGGCGGTGGAGGAGAGAAGTGACAGGGAGGAGAGGTACAAGTGGAAAGCGTGCAGCTCACCTACCAGATGGCAGCTTTGGCAGCGCTCAGTATGCAGGGATGGCGGTCTTGCAATATGGTGCATCGCCTCCAGATTGCCACACCGGCGTTGATACAAACAGTGCGATAACTTTGCTGATGTGTGTGTTTTGCTTGACTTTCTTCGGGCAGACGGCATATGGTCCTAAAGAAAAGCTGACAGAGTTGAGGGACGTCACATGAAGTTTTTCTTGTTCTTGGGAAAGTTTTGACACATCATGTTTAAGTTAGCAGAACTTGCATTTTTTTTCTCAAAGAGGCTCTAAAGTGTTTTTATACACAAAGAGCAGTTTTCTCATCACGACTCAGCTCATGAGAACAGATGTAAAATGTCATCTGTGGTTGTGGAGGAGGCTTGAGAAAAAAGCCCGGATGATGCCATCGGGATTTGGGGAAAGCGTTCTTCAAACTTGGGGGAAGTGATTCACAACACTGTTTTTTATAAGGCGGCGGGGGGTCTTACAGACAGATGCTCTTAAATTGAACATGGGAAATAAAGGTTTCAGTGTTTTCAGAGCTTGACTCATGTTACGGATCAGAAAGGTCTGCATGTCACGTTTCTCACTGGACCTTTTTACAACAAAATCTAAAATTTTAGAGAAAGATGGACGATAAGACAGCTTCCAAAAAGTGAACATCATCTCCGGGTTACCTGTAGTCATTCAGTAGTAGTCAGTAATTTGTAGGTGGTGATGCATCGTCCATCTTTATTTATGGTCTATGAAGGCTACCCATTAAATGGTCATTTGTGGCCACTCTGGATATTGGTGTAGTTTGATTTCATCCATCTCATGATGTAAAAGATTAGAGTCGTGGGACAATTTGAAAGAGAAATGAAAATACTGGTCATGTAATATGTTATAAAACATGGATGGAAATCATTCTTAATGTGGTGGAGTGAAGGCGAATCTGTCTCATCAAAAAAAACTCTTTCCCTCAATTTCAGCAAGTGCCTCTAACTCAAAACCAATTTTCATCTTTAGAAAATGAAAGATTCATACTTACTTCATGGCATGTGAGTAGGTGAAGAAGGTGGAATCTCCAGTGGATAATAAAACCAGTAGTTCCCTTAAAAAAACATCCCATTCAGCCATTAAGACTGTTAACTTCCCTAAAACACTGAATTTGAGCACAGAGGCTTTTTAAAGAATGTTGGGTTTTATGCAATTTCAACTTAATAGATAAGAGAAATCTTTATAATTGCTTTTCCCTTTTGACTTGACACTACAGAGAGTGTGGCAACTACTGTCCATGAAAAATGCTGCTAAGAGGCTAAGCAGGCGCTTTACTGTGACGATCCATGACTCCAAATACATACTGTGGTGTTTATTTAACTACAACCTTCGAGCAAAATGTGGCGTTTCACAGAAAATACCAGAGCCCTATACTCCTGTCTTTGTCAACCACCCAGCAAACAACTGAACAGATGGAAAAGGTGGAATCCATACCCCTGCCTCCATCACCTGGAAGCTATAATGACCAAACATATACATTTTCACAAAGTGGAAATGTAAACAACTCAGCAAACATCTGCGGAACGAGCTGGAGTGTCGCTGCTTAGTGAGAACATCTGCAAAATGGTCCCCATCAGGTTCTACCTCCAACGAGCCCACAGCACCTGGACTACATCTGACACTGCCGACGCGTTCCGCCCTTGGCAGCCGCAAACCACCTGGGATGGTATTTAATAGAGTTTGGAGAATTAAATTTTAATTTGAGGATAAAGTCCCATTCACTGTAGATTTTTCCCAATATGTCTTAAACCCGAAGGAGCTTTTGTAAAAAAACTGTGTCCCATTTGCCTTCCAGTGAATTTCTATTTGAAGAAATTCACCTGTGTTTGCAGTCCTGATAGACCTCTGGCCCACAGGGGTACTGTTCTTTTTAACCAGGCTATTTCTATTTCTAGCATTGTGGACATTTCAATGCATTTACCCCAAATCACAGTCAGAGACTTATAGGAAGCGGGATCGAGTTTCAGAGTATAGGTTAAAATTAGGGACACGCTGGGCCGACCGTGGATGGCGGACTGAGATAATCTGGGCAGATGCTTGTATTTGCACAGCTTTTGGGTGAATGGCCACCAAAGGCCTTATCTGCACTGCGGATTAAATGTTAAATGGGTTTAGGAGCCGCAGATACTTAGAGGGAAAGTTGTTGTATCGTGGAACATGCGCCGTCTCTCCTCCTCTTTCCTGTTCCTCTCCCCCTCGCGCGTTGTCAATCGGCGTCTCCTCTCGCTCACAGTGATTTGTCAGCAGTGGATGCAGCAGCTGTTCCTTTTGCACTGTAATTTCTTTGATCGTAATTATTCGTGCCAGCTACCTCCAACCTTGGCATCCTCCATCCCATGAAGCCATATGGGCAAAGAGGGAGTTAGCCGAGAACATGCTTCTTTGGAGCGGGTTCTTTGATTTCTGTGTGCAGTGGTGTGGGAAATACGGACATATGTGCTTTACAGCTTCACATGGATCCCTTGCTTCGCTGTGTTTGATTATTTTTCTCATTCATACACTTGCTTGGGTCTATAGTGTCTGCCAAATGCAATGTATTTTCTCTGTCAGGTCTCCATGATTTATGCATGCAAAAGCAATACAGCCCTGCACATCTGTATCTGAATCAGAGGGAGCAGAAATATAGCTTTCTTCTCCACAAAGAGCAATGTCAGCTCAGATGGAAAAAAAAATGACAGACACTCAGAAGATGGCAGCACACAGTGAAATTACAGCAATAGAGAGTGAATAGCAGGCTGTTAGTCTGAAGGCTGAGAGAGGCTCCTCGCTACAAAAAAGCACAACTGGAGAGGTGCTCTCTGCTCGTCCAAAGGCTTGACATGAGAGCTCACATTTCACCGACCTAATTCTCGATTCTTTTCAGCCGCACTGTCCACAGATCACTCTGAGCCACAGTTGGGCTCCTCTGTTTATGCCTTGTTCTTCTTTTTCGCACTTAAGTGACGTTAAGGACAAGGGGCGCTGGGCGGCCGCTGCAGCGCGGCTCTCACGCACATTCTGTGTGGCTCAGAAGAAAACGCAGCTCGCTCTGTCTTCTTCTGCGGCTGCTGAATTATAGAAGACCCTCTATTGCACTCGAGCTGCATGGGTTTTCATCACGGTGCTGGGGGTCACTTTGACTCTCCCCCTCTGTGCTCATCATATATGCAACATGAGGGCTTCGGCTGGTTGAGGGGGAGCCTGCTTGAGGTCACCATTAAGCAGGGAGGAACGACAATGAGATTTATGGACGAGCAGACAGAGCTGTGGAGAGGGATGGGAGGAGAAAGGCATGCATGGTTAAATCTGACTGTGGCAGCAGTGCCCTTCATCTGGTCCCTGCTCTTAACAGCAATTTCAGATATATGGTTCTGTATCTGCATGTATAATGCATCTGCCCTGAGATAATGGCATGCACTGCGGGGGAGGCTGCTGGCTGTGTTGTGGCGACGTGTTGGAATTGGTCCCCTATGTCACATTTCCCTCTGCCCAGGTCCCTCTCAGTATCCTGCAGTTATTAGGAGCAGAGCGTGCTGCGATGACAAAGTGCCGCTTTACCGTTCCCTGCAGATGGCCTCTGCTACTCCACCATCAAAATTAGTGGCTGGCTGGAGAGTCCTAAAGCCTGCAATATCTGCGCTGACCAATAAACCAAACAACAAGAATGAAAAAAAAAAAAAAGCAATTACGGATCACCCGGATCATTCCAGAGGAGCGGACTCATATGAAACAAATTGTGTCATTTATCCAAATACTGGTCGTAAGATTGTTTCTCCATGACGGAGGGAGATGTCCGGAGGATGCGCTGCTGTTTGAATTTACATTGCAGAACATAATGATGGAAATTAACCACAGGCCAACTGTCGCAGAATTCCACTGATATCCTGTGGGTGTGTGCAGAATGAGCATCCACGCTGCACATCGTGCCCTCAGAGGCCCGCGTTTGTGTCGGAGGCGGGGGCCCCTCGCCCTGGGCTGCCCCTCCACAACGCAGCCACAGATAAAACACGCTGGACTGATTATAAAATGTTGCTTTTACTAGTAAACCCTACACTACTCCCTTGAGATCCAATATGACATTCACTTAAAAGTCATCGTTAATAAAGACGGAATTTTCATGTCCTAATTCCCCGACTCATCACTGTAGGTACCAGCGACAGCCCCTGGCTCTGGCTCGCCGGCCCCCTCCTCCCGCCTGTCTCTGCCACGTTTGACCTACTTCTGTCTCCACAACATTGTAAACAGTTCTACTAATTGCCTTCATTTATTCATTTGGAAGTCAAGTTCTGTTGCGGCTGGCGCCCTCCGAGCTCATTCATCTGTAATGCCTACAATGCTGGCCCTCCCCCCAACATTGACTCGTCCGTGTAGATTTGCAGAAACCCCAGACAAAAGTATCCCATCAGGCCCTGGGAGTTTACACACTGTAAGTGCTAATAAAAAAACGTACAGGAAAGCGAGAAGGAGTGCTTCAGCCAAAAGCTCCCTCAACGAATCTGAAATCACCCCAGAGGAGGAACTTTATTAACTTCAATTAGCAGCCATGTGTCAAAAAACACACTTGTCTGTGCTTGTAATTATGAGGACAGATGCTGTTATAACCATTGTACTTCACCTTTCCAACCCCACTGTCTGACAGCGTTATTGCTTTTCTATAAATCTAGGCCACAAAAAAATAAGAAAATCAAACAACAGCAACAAAAAAGTTTTTTATCACCTCTGACGTGGACGACAATGACTCCTATTGTGAGTCATTGTGAGAACAGAGATGTTTCTTCTGACCTTTAGAAAGATCACAGCGCAGTCTGCCGACACAGCTCCCGCGAACTCGCACATGAATCTATAATCCAAAACGCAAACAAGTTGAAGTTGAACACTTGATGATCTGTGATGTTTGTGCTAAATCTGTCTTTCTTTGACGGGGTCGTCTTTAGGCTGTTGGAAAATGTAATATCCAGAAAATGTCAAGAATACAGAGTTTTAACTGAGAGATAGTGTCTTTTTTATTATTAACCACTCGTGTGAAGTCACACGAATGTTTTGCAGAGCTCCGAACAATCAAATTCCAGTCAACAGAGACAGTGATGCATGGACAGTTTAAAATAGACATATCCCCATATGTACATTTCAGTTAATCTCTGATGGCAGATGGGTCAAACAAAACAGAGATCAAAAAAAACAAAAAACCTTCTGTCCCATGAATCATGGCTAACCGGGCAGCGCAGACGCTCTGACAGCATTTCACCCCAATAACAGCTGAACCCATGGGATGGATTTGGTTCCACTGATCGTGATCCAGGTCAAGGGGTCGAGTCTGTGCAGCACAAGAGGCCGGCTTCTCCCTTCGTCTGCGCGCTGCGATTGTGATTGGTGTCCCCAGAGGCCCCGGCAAACCGTGTTCCTGTGCGCGAGTGTGAATGAGTCATGTCTTGGCTGGAGCGTGTCTGAGTGGCGAGGCGGAGAATTCAGCGGGGAGGACTGTGCAGGGCGAAGAGCTGTCTCTATAATCCAGGGTAAACACTGAGCAGCATGACTGCACGCCTTAGACGTGACCAAAGCCGGCAGAACAGAAATGAATGAAACGACGAGGCTGCTGCTGCTCGCCTGCATGTTCGCCCGGCGCCGTTTGCCACCAGCACTTCCTATTTCATCTTCTTGTTTTTCTCCCCGCTTTTTGTAATTCCTCTGAGGGTTCGACTGGAGACTCTCAGCACTGAATTAACCTCTGGGTGGCACTGCTGGTTTTTGTTGTTTAAGGTCATGCCAGACTCAAGCCTGCCTCCCCAAATATCATTTATTCTGCTATTTGCTGTTGCCCCTCAAGTGCACCGTCTCATTTATTATTTCTAGTCGGGAACAGGACAGAGCTGCAGGTTGTGACGAGACTACAATGCAAATTACACCGAAGCATGTCACCTGGAAACATGCTGGGTTATTTCAGGAATGTCCGCTGGTTGCTGCAAAGCAGAGGCAGCGACAGTCCGGGTTGATTTAATGAACAGAAAATTCACTTCTCTACTTCTTCTTGTGGCAGCACAAGAATACGCACAAAGGATTGAGTCAGATTTCTGTGTTCTAACACGCCCACTTTTAAACAACTCTGTTGACTTGCATCTCATTCCAGCGTCGCCTTTCACACGATAAACATTCTGCATCAAAAAGCTGAGGAGAAAAGGACTGCACTCCACCAGAGTAAAGGTTTCCAGTGACCAGTAATTTCATCTATTTGGTTTATTTAACAACAAGCGCGTGTGAATACGGCAAAGAAATTATATTTCAGTTCACCCAGAAGCCATCAAAGCATTCAGATGTCACTGCCTCCTCCGAAAGCATTTCTGAAATGTCTGAATACCCTTTTCATCTGCATATTCCACATGAAAAGGACAAATGAATGAGAATTGTGGCAACGTCGACACAGAAACTGGTCCAGGGACTCATCAGCCTGCAAAGCAGATGATTTGAGGGATTTTCAGGAGGAATTTACTGGACACCGTTTCGCCAAAAATACAGAATCCATTAAATCCAACGTGTTCTGCCAAATCTCAGCTTTCAGAGAACTAATAAAGGCAAACAGATTTTTCTGTGTCCATTCAAGAAAAAAAGGAAGAAGCTTTCATCCAACATTAACAGCAGAGACAGATACAGACAGTGAAAATCTGAGCATCACTGAGATTGATTCATGTCGGAGTGCAGGAGTGTTTGTTGGTTGTAAATGAAGGAAAGCGAAATTCTGATTCAGACGCAGCGAAACAGTGTGTGAAACATATTACTCTTCGGTGTCCAATTACTGGGGGAGTTGCTCACACACTGGGTCTGCCAAATTGAGCAGAGTAGGTTCGAGACACTCGAGCGACTTCTCCCCCGGTGTGAGTGCGGTGGGGACAGATGGACGGGAGACGCTGGAGTGGAAGCTGGAGTCGACCCAGCCGGCTCAGTGTCAGTCCATCCGCTTCATCCCTGGCTCAGGCTCAACCCAGCCGGACGTCCTGTCAGCGAGCCAACGGAGAGCACCCACCGCTTCATGACCCCGGCGTTACGCTCTGACATGGCTGTCTTCATTTAACCTTTACTTATACCAGGAAGTCTCACTGAGAAAACACCCTGTTTGCGTTAGCTCCAGCCAAAAAACCAGTTGCCTTTGAGCTAAAGTCGTCTTGCATTTGGCAGCGAATCAATAAAGGCCATTTTAAGACATTTGACTCAGACAGGAATACTATTTATTTATTTAATTTTAAAATATCATTAAAAGAGTGTGAAGGAGCTTCTGGCACAGTTGAGGACAAAGGGGGAGATAGAAACAACCTTTGGGAGGCAGATTGGAGAAGCTCCCAGCGGCACGCACACAGGATTCAGGATGATGTTGGTGTCTTAATTTATGGTCTGTCCTCCTATACAGGCAGTTTTATTACTCCATTAACGGACTTCGGTGCAGTAAGAACACATGTGAGGCCACTTTCACACGATGCTTCTGCTGTCGTCTGTCTTGATTTTCAGGTAAAAGCACCTGATGCATCAGATGAAAACATTGATCTCACAATGGTTATGACAAGGGACACAAAAGCTGTAAATGCACCACACATCCTTTGCCATGTGTCTAACCCATCCATCCTCCAGTCCATCAGGTATTTGAGAGACATTGTTTGCCCCCCCCCCCCCCCCCCCTGCAAATATCTACATAAAATATGTTAATGAAATTAAACACGGAAGTGTGAGCGTGGATGCAGCCTGGCTCTAAATCTCTAATGACTCCCTGCCATCCCTGGAAAAAGCCTGATTAATTTAGGAATGTCGGCTGCAGTGGAGAGTGATTAATTCCTCTCGGATTCAACCATTTAAAACGAACAAGGCAGAGGGGAGAGAGGAAAACAGGGAGCCCAAAATATGGACTCATAATTAATACATTTGGATCATTTAATTAGCCACCCAAACAGAGGGAGAGCACGGCTACAATGTGTCACTGCTTTGTTCAAGTAATAGGCCACACTTAGTTCTCTCTCACAGACAGGCAGATATAATGAGCCCCCCTGTCGATAAGGGGGATATTGGACAGTCTCTCAGGCTACTACATACGAGGAGACAGTTTGAACAAATGCTTACTTGTTTCTTTGATCAAAGAAACAAGTAAGCATCTCTGACGAAGCAGAGATCGAGGGGAAAACAAGGTTTTGTCTAATGACACCCTGAACGCACACCTCCCCTCTGAAAAGATTCAAGGATCTTTCCCATTTAAAACAAATGTCTCTGTTTTCTCTTTCAGAATGATGTGAAGATCACTTACGGAGAACACTGCACCTCAGCTCATCTTTTCCAGCGTAATCCCGCTCCTCGCTGCTACACGATTCCCAGGGGTTTTGTGTGAGCTCTGTGTTTGTTCGGGAATGGGGACGTGCTTGGATAAAGGATGGACTTACTGCGGCCCCACTAAAGGTCACGGTCCTCCAAAGGTCATGTTGTGGCCCCTGGCCCTGTGGCTATTGACTCTGATCTCAGTAAATCAAAAGACAACGGTTGGACAGACTCTGAATACCTTCCAATCAGAGAGGAGGGAATGGTCGCTGAACCACCTGACTGTGCATCAGTCCACTGGGGCTCTGTACATCGGAGCCGTAAACCGAATCTACAAGCTGTCGTCCAATCTCACCCTCCTGGTGTCCCATGACACAGGGCCAGAGTATGACAACAAAGCTTGTTATCCTCCTCTGATTGTGCAGCCCTGCTCCGAGCCTTTGGCCTCCACGGACAACGTGAACAAACTGCTGCTCATCGACTACTCTCACAACCGACTGCTGGCTTGTGGCAGCCTCTACCAGGGCGTCTGCAAGCTGATGAGGCTGGACGACTTGTTTATCCTCGTGGAGCCCACACATAAGAAGGAACACTACCTGTCCAGTGACAACCAGACGGGGACAATGTACGGGGTGGTCGTACCCTCGCAGGGTCAGGACGCCACCCTATACATCGGCACAGCTGTCGGAGGGAAACAGGACTACTTCCCGACCATCTCCAGCCGCAAGCTCCCTCGTGACCCAGAGTCCTCGGCCATGCTGGACTATGAGCTTCACACTGACTTTGTTTCATCTCTCATAAAAATCCCCTCGGACACACTGGCACTCGTCCCCCACTTTGATATTTACTACATCTATGGCTTTGCTAGTGGCGGCTTCGTCTACTTCATGACCGTCCAGCCGGAGACCCCAGAGAACGGGATGCCTGCGGGCAGCTCCCCTGGCGACCTGTTTTACACCTCTCGCATCATCCGCCTCTGCAAAGGTGACAAGAGGTTCCACTCCTACGTGTCACTCCCTGTGGGGTGCGTACACAAAGGCGAGGAGTACCGCCTGCTTCAGGCCGCGTACCTGACCAAGCCCGGCAGGGTCCTGGCAAGGTCGCTCAACATCAGTGTTCAGGAGGACGTGGTCTTTGCTGTGTTCTCCAAGGGACAGAAGCAATACCACGACCCTCCGGATCACTCCGCCCTCTGCGTCTTCACCATCCAAGACATCAACACACGCATCAAGGAGCGGCTGCAGTCCTGCTACCAGGGAGAAGGAAACCTGGAGCTGCACTGGCTGCTGGGCAAGGACGTGCAGTGCACCAAGGCGGTAGGTAGAGAGGAACACAGACAGAGAACGATGCTCATAACATCATGTTGTGCACCCTCTAATTCTGGTCACAGAGTTGTAGACATTCACATCCACACATGTTTAGACGAACAAACCCACATGGTGGTGAGCAGCTCTGGAACTGGCTCTTTGAGTCTCCTCCTCTGTGAAATGCACTGGAGCCTAAATAGCTGATAGGCAGAGCGCCATCACTGTGCTGATGTCACCATTCAGGTTCTCAGGATCCCACGAGAGCAGAAGAGCTGCAGGAGATTAATTCCACAATGCTAATCAGAAAAGTGTGGAGCTTTGATTTCATTCAGGGGTTTGGGCACTGACCCCCTCCACCATTTCTCCCCATCTCCTTCCTTGTGCACTTGAATGCTGTCAGCAGTGTTCGAGCCCTCTGAGACCTGTTCTTGATCCTGAGAAAAAGGGCTTTCTTGTAAATGTCCAAGTCTGCAGCCTTTGTGAAAGCTATAATTCTGCATAATGAGCGGCTTTCATGGAAACGAGTTGAATGCGAACCACAAAAACAATGATATTCATCACATCCACTGCTTTGGTGGTTCCCAACATGTACGTTCGTTCCAGCATGTTGGAAGATGTAATTTTATTCATGATGGCAACTGAGGGAGGAGAGATATACATGATAATTCAATAATTAACTCTCGCAGTGGAGTTAACCGAACAGCTTTATATCTAAAATGAAAAAATGAAAAGCTATGGCTCAGTTTTGTTAAGATGTCGTTCTTTGGTTAAATGATTAATTACTGAGTTTGACAGATCAACAGCAAAATGTTTACACGGATGCATCAAAGTGCCAAATAAAGAGTATAATATATAAATAAGAGTCTACAGGCTCTGTGAAGCTTTAAGATAAATACTACTGCTCACAATGACAATGCACACATGCTGACGAGGAGCAGGTTTCAAGACACGACACAAAAATCACTTAAGTAATCTTAGACGTTTTCAGACATGAACATTTTCCGGAGAATGCCTTTCACGAAGAGCGATGCAGGAGATTGTTCGGGTTCAGGTTGTCTTTCCAAGTTGACATCTTCGTCTTGTTAGCAAATTGTTTTTTGTTAGACGATCATCAACATCCCCACTCGCTGGGAAGTTTCCTGCTGCATTCTTCTGTATTTTACTGGAGGGCCAGCAGGGAATAAGTTCCAGAAAATGTCCAAAGGAAATTTGGATTCTATCATACAGCGCTGCCAGGACATTTCAGGAGAATGTCCGGAGTTCAGTGCGCGTCTGAGAGCGACGTATGATTCATCCTCTCAACACCATGAATGTCCGTATCAAATTTCATGATGTTGTGGAAACATTTAACAAAAGACCAAACATCAACCTGATGGTGACACAAGAGCAAAAGTCAGGGTATCACTAGGGTCACAAGGGTTAATCCACTGGAGACAACGACTGAAAGATATAAGGCAGTTGTTGAGAAATGGTCGGAAACTGACCCACAAATACCAACACGGCCTCCCCAAGATTAAAAGTGATATTATTTCAGCACTGAAAAGTCGGTAACAGTTTCTGATGCTCCTTTCCAGGGGTTATCTTAAATGTGACGTGAAAAATTCAGCAGTTTTGTCGACTGAAAAAACGTTAAAACAGATTTCACAGATGTTTTTCTTCTAACAAGACTGGAGGTCAGGCACAGGAGAAAGAGCAGGGCACCGGTGAGATATGAGGTTTGTTTACACTGAGATCACTTCACCGATCACATTCAGTGAAGCTCAGGAGCGTCACTTGACAACAGGAAAAGCACTGCGAGGCAAAATATGTGCATGTAGGAAGTGCAGGAAGTGAAACAGGGAAATTAGCTGCCCTAAAAATGTAGATTTACACACTGAGTGACTGACAATTAGCAAAGGTTTGAGGTGCATTTCAGCAGATGTAAGAGGACTGCTTAGCACGCAGCTCCCTTTGATGCTTAATCAAAACCTGACATCTCTTGTGCTGCGTGTTTGTATGATGTCGGGTTAGGGTTAAAAATAAAAATCACAGCAACGGCCGCAAAACACACAGCGTCTCTCGTGTTTGCCATCAGCAATTAGTCTACTCCGCAAAATGCGAGCGCTCCGAGGCTTGTTGAGAAACGCAGCGGCCCGAACCCTTTTGAGGTAACCATTTTCTACCCCTGAAGATTTTGCACTTAATGCACGTTAAGCTTAGCAGAAGTCAGTTTGAATTCTCTTCTTATATTTGCATGTGTCTACAGTGATCGCAGTCATATGTTCCTCCCCCCCCTCTCTCGTTACTCTCATCTCCCCTCCTCATCTCTGTCATCCTCACTGCTCCTTCCTTTCACTCTCTCACCTTTTCTATCCCTCCTTGTTTTCACCTATTTTCCTGATTTCCTCCCCCACATTTGTCTCTAAAACAATCTGCCTTCATACTCCTGACACGCTCTTCATCTTCACCCCCTCTCCCCCGCCCCTCTCTCCATACAGCCTGTTCCCATCGATGATCATTTCTGTGGCCTGGATATAAACCAACCCCTGGGGGGTTCTCAGCTGGTGTCGGGTCAGACAGTCTTCACCGAGAGCAGGGACAGGCTGACCTCCGTCACCTCCTACAACTACAATGGACACAGTGTGGTCTTCCTGGGCACCAGAAGTGGACGTCTGAAGAAGGTGAGGACAGTGCGCCGACACTTCACAGCCATTAGTCTGTTTTCATAATAATACACTCAGGGACTGTCTGGTTGTTTTTGGTGAGTTGATAACTCTCAAATGCAGCCAGGCTCTTTGATGACAAATTGGCGGTTGTGGCTCATGAGGTAGAGCGGGTCACCCACTTGAATCTGCATGTGTAAATGTCTTTGGGATACATAACCCCCCCATTGTTTCTGATGGTTGTACCAGAAGTGAGTGTGTGAATTAATGTATATAATTCACACACTCACTATATATATATATATATATATATATGTAAATTCTGAAGACAATGAGCTTTAAAAACAGGCCAAAGTTTATTTTGATATGGATCAAGTAGCTTCTGAAAACAGCTGAGCACTGAACATTTGTTGTGGCCTATTTCCAGCAGCAGATTTGGTCTTGTGCTGTATAAACCTAGAGTGAGGCTGCAGAACAAGAGCATATGGGACGGACTCAAAATAAACTACAGGACTCATGTTCATTGTGATGAAGGGATGTGTCACCCTGTGCAACAGTGGGTTATTGATGTGTTTTTAATAGACTAGACAAACTGGATCAGGCACTGGCAACACAGGCAATTTTAATAGTATAAATGCATTAGCTGGTTATAGTCTTTTAATTGGCTTTGTTGAAATTGAAAATGTGGAATATCGCCAGGTAGGAAAACTTAAGAATCTTAAATGTATAACATGTAACTTTGGCCACTAGGGGTCCCGCAATCAAGACAATAACTGAAGACATAGTTTGATGACATCATGAAGAAGCATAGGATCATGGGACTCGTCCTTAAGATGGACAAAGCCACGGCGACCAAAATGAAATGTCACGTTACCTTGAATCAAATTGTGGATTTTTCTGGGTGTGGACATTGTAACTTGATAATTTAGTCAACAAAATCAGGATCTGGTCGTTTGAAAGCATTTTAATGAAGTATTCCATTATATGTTTAAGTTTGACTTAAGAGTTGTATGTCTTAAGAGAACCAGGAAATAGAAAATCACAAAACATCTGATAGAATTTGAAAATAACTTTCGAATCTAATCCAATATCAGTCTGTGAAACAAGGAAAACACAAGTTAGATCTGTTAAATTATAATTACAGTCTTTGTGTTCCTGAGGATATTACAGATACAAAAAGAAACCACAAGTTTGCATAAACATGTAAAAATTCACCTCAAGTCCTCAGCCGTGACGTTCGGAATCAGAGAAGTGGCCATTTAAGTGCTTCATAATGCTGAAAGCCACTCGAATGGAAATCCACCAGGAGGACTTTAGAGGCAGTGGAGCTGCATAATGTCTTGTTTCTTTCAACTAATACAACAGAACTGAAGGGACATGACAAGCGCTTCAGTTTTGGCTCAAGTAGCCACGGATGGACATTTACATCGTTTCATTTTTTTTCGCCTGAGAGCCCAGTGCCGCATGATCACTGCACCTTTGTTCCGCTGCATAATGTCCCGCCACAGCCATCATGATATATTATACTTAACCAGTTATGCTAATTAGGTCGCTAATTGGGCAGATTATGGTGTTAATTAGTGTTAATGGATTAAAGACACACAAAAAAACCCAGCTTCGGATGATGAATCTCTGTGGTGTATTCCTCCTGGACAGATGGTGAATTACGTGACATGGAGTTTAAGGCATTAAAGGTGTGTTATTTAAAGTTCAGGTTCAGTATCATTCAGACTGCATCAAGGACTCATGTTGCGTAGTCTGGGGTTTGTTTAGTTTAACTCATTCAGCCAGACATAGTGTTAGTGGATGGGGGGGGGGGGGTTCTTGTCACCGCTGTCGGTTTGCTGGTTTGTTTGTCATCAGGATTACGCAAAATCTACTGAACAGATTTTTCGCCCCGTCTTGGTGGAAGAATGGGCCAAGACAGAAGCCATTAATTTATTCCACAGATTCAGACAAAGGAGGGAAGATCCAGGAGTTTTTTTATCACTTGTTTTTCATCGATTTCTCAGACAATCATTCATGGATCCTGATTAAAAACATCAGGCATATTTAGGGGGCTGATATCTATGGGTGTTGAGCTTGATTACATTTAAGGGGACTGTTGGGGCCTTGGCTGGACCGAGTGCCATTCTACTTAATCTCTGTTACTAAACCAAGGTGCAGGAAACAGGCATCTGTTGGCTCCTTTTACACAAGACCTGCAGAAATAACATGACCTCTATATCTGCGAGGTTCATGAAGTGGATTCAGCTCATTGTCTATCATGCTTCCTTACAACAACGTACTGTAGCGATACATTATAATCAGCGTCCTATAAGGGTCAGTGTTTGATCGCACTGGACTGACTTGGTAGCACCGAGGGCTCTTTTATACTGCACAGTCATACAGCGTGCAGCTGACTGTTGTGACATTAGCCTGCGGGCGTCAGTCTTATGAGGAGCATGCTGTCTGACACACAAACACACACACAAACACACACACACACACACACACACACACACACACACACACACACACACACACACACACACACACACACACACACACACACACACACACACACACATCCGGTTTGGGAGAGGCGATAGCATCAGTGCAGCTCTTTCATCGGATGAGCCGCCGGGGTAAAAATGACAAGATAGCCTGACAGAAAGAGACAAAGAAAAAAGAGAAACAGTGTGAGAGAAAGACAGGAGATTGACCGAGGGGAAGAAAATTGCGGAACAACAGATACTCGGGTCGAGCGACAGAGACATTATACAAGAAAACGAAAGAGAGGCAGAATAAGAAAGGTGGACCGAGAAAATCAATGGAGGAATATAATGTGTTGTATGTGCTCAGGAAATAAGGAATGGCTCTAGTGAGCAGAGTGAAATATCCGTCATAACCGTGTTAAGTGCCGAGTGTCTTAAGGCCAGAGTTTGTCATTACACTGAGTGAACATGCAACGATGACTCAGACTCCCAGGAGCCTCTGCGGAGCACAGGGTCACCACTCCAATCCTATTCCATCACCCCCAAATGGACAGCGGAGTGGGAATGGGGCATGACAATAAATGCCATCAATGGATCATTCCAGCAGCAGGGCCATTGCAAAGGTCAAGCCTGCCACAGGAAGGGTGTAGCCGGGGTGAAAGGTCACGGGGATAACCGACAGCCTCACCGACCAGGCTCCATATGGAAGTGTCCATCAACATCCCTTAATTAGGCTCCTCGTGTTTCTGATACAACGACATTTCCATCACCGTCTGCGGCAGTTCTCCTGCCGTAGGTGGTTGATTTGAGCGTAGTAATGTGACCCTGCCGGCAACTCTGAATACAAAAGGGGCTTCTGCACGTTGCATGATGCACGCTAATGAGGTGAATCCAGGTAAAAGTGATTATCTCTCACTGATCCTTATTCAAATCTATTCCCGTCTCAAGGCAGGAGGTGCCGACACATACAACTTCCAGTGGCACCGATGGCATAGTTTCAATTTGTTCGCAAAATATACTACGATTCTAGTGGGAGCCGCCGAGGGCAGGATTAGCATTTCAGTCAGCGCAGTCACGTCAGGGTTTCAACCATTTACTGCTACAGGGATCTTCAGTAGAGTTGCATGCTATATGGTTCTGCTCATGTGTCCCTGAGCTCAAAAAGCCACTGAGCCCAGCCTGAGATACACAACATGCATTTTTCATGTTGGTCTATTCTCCAGAAACACAACATGTTAAATATACATAACGTTGGTATTATTGAAAAAATAACCAAAGTCGTAGAAGGTCACTAAATCCTCAAAGGAGGCAGAGAGAGAGTTGATTTAAATTCATTTGAGTTACATATTCATCTTTAAAACCGAATTCTCAACATGGACTGAATAAACTGAATCATCAACGCAGATCAAATCAAATCAGAATTATTCTCATGCATCGCTCAGCCTCATCATACAACCTGCAGAGAGGTGGTTGCTGAGCTATTACCCTCATAAAAAAATACTTTTTCTATTGAAATGAAAGAAACTCAGAATAGAAAGTGACTGATGTTACTTGGGAACCATGCAGAGAACCTCGCACTGCGTTGTGCATGTGTGAAAGGCAAACTGAGGAGAGAAATCTGGACCCAATTCTCCGGAGACCCTCCGCAGGACATGTCTAAAAAACAGCTTCAAACTAATTGTGTGTCTACCAGAACTGCTCAGAGGCCCAATAACATCATCCCACACTGTAATAATAATAAGCAGAAGGTCACTATCAGCTAATCTAAGATGGTGCCCAGGGTCGTAGGGACTCAGTAAACCTTTCATATACTTTACACTTAATGGTCCTTAATTAAATTTCAAAACCAACATGGAAATCTGACTATAAATCACTATTGTACCTGAATTTGATTATTATCTGTAGATCAATACATTTTCCTGAGTCAATTCCAAAAAGTACAGATAACAAACATCATCACCGCATTTTTTATGTTCCACTCCTCTTCAAGGACATACGATTGTCTATCTCTGTGCTACTGTAACAGGTAATCACAGTGTGGAATGGCATCATACCTTTGCTTACCCTGTGGCGGCCTTAAACACATAACAGGTGTTGAGTGGAATTGATTTTCTGAGGAAATGTTTCTGCAGAGCACAGTGATGTAGGAAAGAGAAACAGGACGACAGTGTTGCACTGAGCGAAACATGATGCTTCTCTGACACCGTGAGTATATTTAGAAGATGGTGCAACTCTACACCAAGATGTTCCTGCATGTTGTCTTTCCTGTGTTTCTCGATTCAGAGGAAAAAAAAATCAATGATGTCATGGCTGCCAGAGAGATGCTACGGCGCTATTTTAATGTGTGATTAATCTTTTAATCGGTGCCAGAGGACTTCACCTGAGGCAGTCGATGCTCTAGACAGACAGGGAACAGAGAGCAGACTGTGCTTTAAATGAAGTATCGCACATTTGAGCTGCCTCAACACTGCCCTTTTAGAAAAGCCTCCGATTGCTGTACTTTTGTGCAATAACTCTCTTAGTGCCGGTAAATATAATATGGTGGATGCTTATAAAGACGGGTGCAGTTTTGAATGAAATACTCAGGACCGTCACGTTGCCTCAGTGGCTGCTGTGACTCAGACTAGCCGTATTCCTCGGGGAAGTGGTGGAAAATGTTAAGCTGGCAAATAAAGCCTTGGTCAAATACTCCCATGTGCAAATAGTGGATTCATTATAGCTTATTGAGAGCTGGCCGGGTGGGGAGATTCTCCAGCACAAGGCTAAATGACTCAGACAGTTTCTAAGGGGGAGATTCTGTGATTGGAATCATTAGAATAGACTTTCAGAGGAGGGGAGGGGCCCTGGACGAATAGGTGCGTTTGAAAGGCTAAATTTAAAGGATTTTCAAAACTGCATGAAGGGAGCTGGACCTGAGGGGGAAAAGTCCTCTGAGCATATCGCTATTAGATGTCTTAGTGCAGCTGAAAGAGTGGACGGTATTAAGAAAGGCTGTTTTGTGATAACGCGTAAAAGGTGTCAAACTTCCTGATTTTTCCTGACGACCCTTTTTGTTTAGCGGCTCCATCTTGTTTCTTCTCTCGACAGGGAAAAGCCCCGTGGCTGCGTTGCACTCAAGAAAATTAAGACCATACGGGTGCCATGAATTGTTCCACTGTCCCCCTCCCACTCATTTGGTTGGTGGGCCATGGGAACCTGGTAAACAATGGGGATGATTGCAGGGACGGGGGCCGCACGGAGGAGGACAGGAAACAGAGAACAGGAAACCATGTCCTCAAGGAGAGAGCAAAGAAGTCAACAGGCAGAGACTCAGAGGAGACTGTGGTCAGGTTAGAGAAATTGCGGTATGAAGACTTGGAGGCCGGCCACGCAGCTGAAGGTTGGAGCGAGCTGAACATTTGGCTGCTGCTGAACTGAAAGGCTTTTAACCCCCAACAACACACATGCACGCACGCGAACACGCCATGACCTCTTTTCCGGCTCGGTTGGTAATCACGTTTAGATACGGGCACTTGCCAACATGCAGCGTACTTAGTGGCCGTGATCAATTCGGCTCTCTTTGTGACTGCAGTTAATGCGATGGCTGAATGATTAGCCGGTGTCCTGTAATACACATCACCACCTCAGTGACCCCTCGTCCCCACACCGCTCTCCGTTTTCATTACAGCGGCGCAGTTCTCTCCTCAGCTTTGTCTCATTAGAATTCACAGAGCCATGATGAATCTATGGGATAATCAATGCCCGCTCTCCACGGCTGTCGTCCATGATCGGACCATATGCACAGCCACTCAACCTTAAAGGCAGCCAGTTGTCTGGCCCTTCTGTCACTGCGTGCCCCTTGTGTCAATATAGAGTCAAGCCTTGCTTACAGTCTGTGTACATCTAGTTCAGGTCTGGTGTTGCGTGTACTTTCATTCTGTGCCCTGTTCCAGTGTAATGGAAGATTTATTTGTGGTTTCCTGTAAAAGTGTAAATGTTTTCACATTTGGTGGCTTGTAATGTAATGGTGGCTGATTTCTGATGGTCTCAGATGAAACATGAAAGAAATGTGGTCCGACGTCTCACAGTGATAGAGCTTCGAACATGTGACTGAAGATAAACTGAGAAAAAAACTCTGACAGTGTCAAAAGTCAGATTGACACATCTCACAGTGGGACTGATCCTTAAACCTATGTGTCAACCAACCAATGATTAAGCAGCATGTTCTAAATTTTACTAGGTTCAGGCCCCACTCCTCCACAAAACTTTATGGAAATGTGTTCAGTAGCTTTTTGTATAATCCTTCTGACTAACAAACCAATGACAACATAAACTCCTTGTCAGAGTTAATTGCACCTTGTTCCTTTGCCACAACCAGGTCCACATTTTCCATAAACACAAACACCACTATTGCAAGAGCTCCTTTCTTGCTTGGCTTCATTCATTGTTTACCATTGTAGCTGTACTGATGGATGAGGGACACTCATCATGTTTCATTCAATCGATAGATTCCTTTAAGATAAATGTATGTGGTACATAGACTTCGAATCAGTCTGTGTTATCGTCGTGCAGTCTACAAATCAAAACTAGATGTTGTACCCGAGTTTATTAGATCCATGTCGCACAGATGCTGAAAATTCACAGTCTGTAGATGTCTTACATCAAATGAAAAATTTGTTTGCATCAAAAAGTCATGTTGTGACTGAGGAGGTCGTTGTAGGAGAAGTGAAATGACCTTCTTGTGTCTGGTTCAACTCGGACAGACTTGTTTTTGTAGGGACAGATGAAACCCATCAGAGTGGCAGATTGGGAATGGTTGGTTGACCGGAGTGCACCGTGCCTACTGGGTCTTCATCCATATGTTTATGTGAGTTGGGTGAATCTGAAGGGCACAGAGCGTCTGGCCACATATGGACACACTTCTTTTAAAGATCGGATGGCCATTACCGCATAAACATGGCAATCATCTGCTTACAAGGTTTCCCAATCTGCGGCGGAAAAAACATAGGTTCAGGGCTGTTTCCATGTACACTTCCTCTCAGCATGAATAAAACCATCATCCGACATGAATCACAGAATCAATCCCACATGTAAATGCTCACGGGAGAATCAGTTTGGTGGGGGTGTGTTGCTCATGCAAGCTCTGGCAGCTTTACGACGGAGCCAACCCGGCTCAGGCCAAGTGACATCTTAGAAGTCTGGGGTTTTTTGTGTTTGCTTTGGCTCGCACAGGATGAGAGCGCAGCCGAGCAGTCGAGATGAAACCCCCGGCCATGAGAAAGGGAGGCTGTTTTCGTTAAGCGCACACGGGCTCAGGTTGCAGATCTGTTTGCGGAAGCCACACTGAGCCTGAGTTGTTTATATCCATCGCAGGTTCTGTCGGGGAATTTCAGCAGCGCAGAGGATATTGTTGTTGCCTTAAATATTACTCATGGGTTAAATATATATCATCATCAGACAAGCTGGAGAGAGAACGAAACAAGACGCCAGCTGAGGTCATATAAACATGTGGTATTAATGGCAAATCAGTTCAGTTTACATGACGTGGACCACACAGAGATCTGCTCGAGTTTTTAAAAAGGCAAAGTTTACTGAGGAAGTATGTTACCCTTGTTACTGACCTCAAAGAGATGATGCCTCAACTACTTAAATGAAAACCCAGGATCAGATGTCTGAGAGCTGAGTGCGAAGCAGCTGTGAAGGACTGGAGGTGAATCTAAGTGTTGAAGTGCAACTACACAAGTGTGGAAAGTGGAACTACCTATGAAGTGACACCAAAAGACTCAAATTATCAGTTTTTCTAAAGTGACAGGAAAAGTGATTGTATAGAAAGTGCACTGACCTTTTGTGACATATATCTGATTCCTGATTAGCCCAATCACTGAATTCTCCAGGGACAGAAAAATACGATTCCTATCTTTTAATGAATAGTTTGCAAAGTAAACTTTCGTTGTAACTAAGCTACTTACCTGCAGAAGTTTTTGGCAGTTACCACCCTCGGAACTGGACGAGGACCAACCCTGATCAGCATTTCTGCATTCACGGTGCATTTAGAGTCTCCAGTTAAACTAATCTGCGTGTCTTTGAAATGGGGGAGGAAGCCGGAGCACCTGCAGAAAATCCATGCAGATACTGGGAGAACACTAAAAACAAGCAAGACCCCAGACAAACTGGGATTCAAACCAAAAACCTCCTCGCTGCTGTGCCGCCCTTCTCCCACACGTGTGATGCAGATAATAGAAACTCACATATGTGGCAAAATGCACATAATGGATTGGTGAATGTTTGGTGCGTGTTCTTGATGTGCCGGCTGCGATCAATGACAATGTGTCAATCAAACAAGTGATCGTGGACTCAACAACAAAAGAGTGAGTGCTCAGTGTGTTTCTATGCAAGTGTGCACACTCAGTATTTGTATCTAAAATGCATCCAACACATAGGTCACTTTGTGTTGAACATCTGTATTGCAACATACAAAGAGGTGTTTCTCACTCCCTCATTAATTGTAATGGTTGCACAAAATAATAGGAACACCAGTCAATACGCCACAATGAGTGCCACAAATCACAGCCTCTTAAAAATTATCAAACAATTGAATCAACAGGATTTAGCCAAGATTTCTGTTGTATTCGCTCTTCAGCCACATGTTCCTAATACACTCATAACTGAGTGTGTCTGTGTGTGTGTGTGTGTGTCTTTGTTTTGCCCGAGTGCCTAGGTGAGTGTGTTCGTGTGTGTGTGTGTGTGTGTGTGTGCAGCTTTTGTGTGTCAAGCAGGCTCATTATAAAACCAATTAAACCTGCCTTACTCTCATTATGGAGCTGTGGGGCTTAAGGAGAGATTGAGGACCTGTTGTGCCCCCGTGGGGACTCTGCCCGGTCAGCCCTGTTTTAAATGATAAAACCACCTCTTAAAGCTGCTGAAATCAAACACCTGCGGATCGGTCATGATGGTTCAGTGTTTGTCTGAGTTCATCCCGGTCACCCCCCGCCCCCCCCCCCCCCTCAGCCCTCGGTCACCCTCATCATACCCGACTTTAAAAAAGGAAAACCACCACAAACCACATATACAACTTGGGAACACCACAATCTGGTTTCTATCTGTGCTATTTATGATATTAGGAGTGTGGGAAAAGAAATGTATACTGTAATGCAAATAGTGCGTAGGACCGTGGAGCAGTTGGATGAGTCGTATGAGGAGGAGAAAGAGAGGCGATGGGACAAGGGAAAGAAAACAGACAATGAGCGAGCTTAGTTACGAGATAAATCCGTCTGTGAATTAACTATTTAATGGGATTGTGCTCGGACTGTCTGCTGAGAGACAAACTTTCCCTCTATGATCTGGAATCCACATCACATGTCACTATTGTTCTCATGACTTCGGTGGTTTTTTGTTATGCAGAGGATGACGCTCCCAACCTTCCTCATAACCCCAAAGTATCTTCCCCTCCCTACCACCCACAACAAGAACACACACACTTGCGTTCCGAACAGATTTCTCTCCCTCCCTCCTTCGTTCTCGGTCGGCGGTGCTGACGCTCTGGGAGGCACAGCTGCCTGGAAGGTGGAGGCGTGATTGATTGATGAAGTTTAGGTTGCCCACGGGATCCAATCATGTAATCAGTTTGTATTGAACGACTGTCCCTGCTGAGCGACTGCTGAGGCTCTGCCACCGCGTGTGTGGAAACTAGACCTGGCGCTCGTTCAAAATCTTCTGCAGTCAAATTTGATTTGCGGGCGGCGAGGTCGCCCAACGCCACGTGCCAGGATGCATGCAGGGACGGCGGGTGTTGTCGCGCCGCAGACGTTTCGCAACACTTCCACGATTCTCCGCTCCAATTCCTCATTATTGCACATTTATGTTAATTATTATGTCTGAGAAATTAATTCATCTTCACTGTAATTGAATCACATGGTTAATGATCCAATCTCCGTGGAATTTAAATAGGGTTTCAACCTGGGTTTGCATTGCTAATAAGGATTTTTTTTTGCTCCAGCTAACCATGCTTTATTCAGACTCATTTCACACTTCTGACTTAGATTTCAAGTGTCAACCCATCATTACTGTGTGATGCAATGCACATCGTTCCTGCACCAATGGTGAGAGATGAGTTTTAAAAGTTCACATAAGTAATAGGTATTTTTATGAAATAGAAAAAGAAATGTAGGAGCATTGCCTGGTTTTTGATGCTGCAAAGGACTTTGGGTAATAATAATGAAACCTAAAGTTAAAACACTTTCATTATGCAGAGAGTACAATGAGCAGGTAGTTTGTATTGGCAATAATAAAGGGTTCTAAGCTTTAAAAGCATTTCCTCGTCTTCACAGAGCTGCCTTTCCACAGCTCCGGAGTCACTACGCCACAAACAACAAAGACAGATCTACTTATTTGTCTGCGTCGCTGTAACAGCACACCTTGTTTGTAGGCAGAGGTGGGAGAGGAGAATTGAAAAGTCCTCACCGGTGGGGCATCTGTTCTCCATGCTTGCATTTAATGAGCCCCAAAAGACGGCTGCCTGAAAGTCACTCCAAAGTCAAATTAAGACTGAGCTCACTGAACATGTTTTTAAAACTCAACTGCATCATGGCAGGAGCCTCAGGGGTGGATTTAGGTCGCTCGCACCGGCCGACTGGACAAGTGAGTGAGAAGCAGCAGCTCAGACTTTCTTTCCTCTTCTCAGCCTCGGCTTCACAATTAATTCAGTCTCTTGGCAGAGGAAGACAAAGCATAGACACACACACACACACACACACACACACACACACACACACACACACACACACACACACACACACACACACACACACACACACACACACACACACACACACACACACACACACACACCATTAAAACACACACATACCCTGGTTATTGTGAGCTTCACACAGACCGTAATCAGAGTCTTTGAATGCAGCGTAGAGATGAATACATGGGATATATATTATATCTTTTTCCTCAGGCGAGGGTTAAGGACAGAGAACAGATTGTCAAGCCTTATGAGGCAAATTGTGATTCATGAATGGGATATACAATTCAAAATTGGTTAATAGATTTTAGCAAACTACAGGAAACTGTTGCGTCTATAGAGCCCAACCGATATGTCAGTGTGTCGATATTAACGCCATATTGTTGAAGACATTCTAGGTAAAGACAGCTCTGCGTTACAAACCCTAATGTGCAGCAAATTACAAGGTAGAACCAGACGTGTCTTTTATTTATAGTTATTTAAAGTAAAGTTTACTGTTCTGTAAAATTTCAGAACTCAGATACATATCTTTGTCCCGACGAATGTCTCTGGGAATCCACATTTGTTCAATACTTATAGGCTGATATTTCGATATGATATATGTTTTACCCTCTAATGTCTGTACTGCCGTCGGCCCCCAAAAGTCGTTCTTCCTACTTCAAGACTTTGTGCTAAGTTGGCGAAACAGATTGTCTCATCCTGCTTTTCATCGTACCTGCGTTCACTGTGTGAACTATCCATTCAGTTGTGTTTCTCGTAGGGAGCGAAGCCGTTTCAGTGATGTACTTCCAAGTCCTTCTCTTTCATATACAAACGAACAGGCTGTTTATTTATTTACTGGAAGCAGCTTCGCTGTTAATGAGCTAATGTTCTAATTGATTGCCGTCCTGCAGAGAGTTTGTTTACAGCTGATAAGTCGTTATCAGATAAGTCTCTTTGTCAGCATAGAATAAAACGTAAACGGCTCATACAAGAGGACATGATGCAGCGTTGTAAAATCTGGAGGAACGGTCTGACTAATGTGGAGAGAGACTTCTAAAAGGTTTTTGCCAGAGTGGTGAAATCAGCAGGAATGCGATCGACCACACAGAAGAATATATAGATTTGTATTTGAAGTAGGAAAATACTTCAGAAAAAAATGCAGATGGTGGAAATCCAACTGTGTGATATCTTATTACATTTAAAGAATACCTCCTCATACCACTTCCACATAAAGGAAGTGTACAATGGAGACAGGAGTGATTTCACCTGACACATGTACAGTAACCGCTCATTCCCTGTGTCCTGCAGCACGTCTCTCACCGTCTCTGTGTTTTGTCTGTGTCTCTGAAGATCAGGGTGGACGGTCCTCTGGAGGGAGGGAGTGCAGTACGAGGCGGTGACCGTGATGAAGGACAGCGGCGCCATCCTCCGGGACATGGCCTTCTCCCTGGACAGGAACTATCTCTATGTCATGTCTGACAATCAGGTGAGGAAACGCCCTCGCTCCTCTGCATCTGTCACTGAGCGTGAGATGTAGTGAGTAGCGAGACTGCCCTTCAGGGGGGGGGAGGACCTCGTGGGTTCAAGACCCAGAGACATGTCCTTGAGTGAGACACTGTATGTGAGGCAAACTTTAACTTTAACATGAGAGGGTGCAGTGTGGAAATAACAGATAACCATCGTCCATTTTCCAGGGAATAATTCATGGATTTTGCTGAAAAACATCAGGCACATTTAAGATAAATCTCTGATTAGTGCAGCTTGATTGGCTTTGAGGTGGCCGTTGGGCCTTATTGACAGAGGTATGCGCTCTACTGAGTCCCTTCTAGCTTGTTAAGTTTTTAATTTGAATCTAATTTATTGGGGATGCTGCGAAAAGTCATGTTTGGCTTTGGTGCGCACAGATAACAGCATTACTGTTAGCATTAGCCTCATTGTGTAGAGTCTGGGAATTAGCAGTCAAACTGTTTTAAATCAAAAACATTAATTTATGATAAACGCTAAATTAATTCCATTTGTTTGGAATCCGACCAAATGATTATGACTTATCCCCAGAAACCCCGATGTGGCAAATCTCTAACATTCACACACCGTACAGTACGTCCACAGTGGGGATTGTTAAATATGCAGGCTGTGCGTAAGGGGATGGACCGCTGCTCTAATTACTTATCCATGCGAATCGACTTACAGTGCATGCATCTTTTGTACGCAACACACACACACACACACACACCATAGAAAACCATTAGCAGCTTCTTTCTCTGTGTGGCTGTATCCCCCCCTCATCTGCTCCTCACTTGGCCCGGCATCACAGAGGCGAGCAGTTGTTGTTGTTGTTGGACGATATTCCTGCACTCATTGGAGATAAGAGCGAAACAGTGGTAATCACTTTCAACTCCCCATCAAGTGATTATTCTGGCGTGGCTGCGTGGCACTGTGAAATGGGATTAGGTTTCAGTTTGGCCAAAAAAGAAACAGAAAAACCTATCACTGCTCTCAGTTGTCTCCAGACTGCTGGAATGTATTGAGCCGGAGTCGGGGCCGAGGCAAAGGCCACTGTGACAATTGCGGCGGTGTCATTTATTTCAGAGGCTCCAAAGTCTTTTTTTTGTGGACCTTGAAAAAGTGTCTGAAAATCCATAAAAACACAAAGTTTAAGAGAACAAGCGATGTCATCTGAGGGAAGCGAGGGGGGGGAATAGAGACGGTATTGTGTTGGGTGCTGTCTCCTAAAACAAATCAAGGCAGCTCTTCCTTCCGTGTGATAGACTGGAAGAGACAGGGCATCACTTATTGATGAGCTCTGGTCGTTTAAGGAGAAGACACATGCTTCCGTCAAGAGGAGAGCCGGCTACTCTCTTCACTCCACCTCCAGTGACACGTTCTGTAGTAACCGAGCCAAACCCAAACCCAGCTTGGACGGGGCGTTTTCTCTCAATATTAGAACAGCTCTGGCTTTGTAGCCGTCAAGAGCTCGGAGCAGAGTAAAGCCTTCCTCTTTCTGTCTCCCTCTTCATCTTTGCTCAGCTTTCCCTCCAGACTTTCCCCTGCACTTGGGGTAAGGAATCCCCCGGGGAGCTGGCTTCACTCGTTTCCAGTGGATCCCGGAGATGAGAGATTTTCCGGATTCCTGGGAGCCAAACAATACGGGAATGATGTGGAATGAGGAGCGAGGCACAGACAGATTTGGCTGAGATCAGCCGACCCTTGCGGAATAACAATGAGCCTCTCTGTCTCCTGCCGAGTGAAACACGCAGGGTTAGCATGATGATGAAGAGTGAGGAGAGGAAAGAGGGAATCTGTGTGCTTTTTGTGGAGAGACGTGCTTTTTTGTGTGTCTCTCTTCTGTCCACAACAAAACATCATTTGGGAACCATTATTGATATGAAAAGTCCTCACAGCATTTAATCTGTTTTCTCCCTATGTGCCTTTAGTTTGATCATTTCTAAGAATAGGAAAGCCTCAGTATCCAAACACACAACAACCTCAGTGAATGTCACCCGTCTGTCTGTGAAGTGACGGCTAAGGCTTTAAACGTTAGAGTGGGAGGGGGGAAACTGCTGCAGGGTTTTTTCAGGGCAATCTCTCAAAGTGCCACTCTGAAAAATGTTAAATCACTGCTTGAAATCCCACCCATCCACTTCTTTGTCTGTCTCTCCTCCTTCACCTGGATGTGATTATGCTGCACAGCAGTGTTTCCCTGCCTCTTTTGTAACACCGCAGATTCATCACGTGATAAATACCGCCCATCATTTTCCAAACAGGGCTGGATAACTAATCGAGCAGAAAGGTTTACTAGGTTTGCTCCAGATCATTTGTTATTGGTCATTTGGAGTATTTTGTTTTTTATTAATCTCAGATTTGTCACATATAGATATTTAAGTATTTTAAGGAATTCAAAATAGACACCAATCTGTACTACATCTGTTCATAAGTTCAAGGCATCTCAGGTTTATTTTTTATTCTTTAATATCAATTCAAATGTGTGTAAAATTCATTCTGGTTTTTAATTTTAGAACCTCACTACTTCCACACCCTGCACAATGAAATTAGGTCTGAAAACAAAACACGAATAATAAACATGCAATACAACAGTTTGCAATTAAATCCTGATATTACATGTCTTGATGAGTCCTAAACACTAAATTCTGGACATGACCTGATACGTCCCACCAGCAGTCCTGTGACGGTCGGTTGGATTTTACCATGAGCCAGACTGAGGATATATGATGACAGCAGTGCAGCGACCTAAAAGCCTGCATGCTCATCTGACAGCATTGGTAAAGTTACAGTAAATCCGGATGAGTGTTTAAGTGATAGAGCGAACTGGTAAGACGACAGGATTGAGCATTAAAGCAGGGGGGGCGTCCCAGATGTTGTGAAAACATAGAGATTTTGTAATTCCCAAAGCTGGAGAAGTGGACTCGATCGCCATCCGATCCTGCGACCGTGTGACCACAGAGACAGGGACAACTGTTCAAAACCAGGAAGAGTGAGATGTGGCCTCCAGGGAAACGGAGAATTTTCTTTGTTTGCTCTAAATGATCAGTTTCTGTCGAAGGAAATTATCCCCGAGAAGACAAAGCAAACAAAAGCCTGATGAGAAAAGTACAGCATCTGGTCATGAATGATTTATGAGGCCTCTACAGCATATTGAACACGAACTGGGAACGGAGGCTCGATTCAGCCGTCCAGCAGGAAGTCACAGTAGAAGTGTTGTTCTGTGGTGTATCGGTCATCACCAGAATATGAACGTTCACTATTTTTACACTAACATGAACCATTATGGCTGCAAAACGTAGATGATTGCACAATCCTCCATTTGGGTTTGACCAATTACATTTACATAATGGGGACTTTTCATTGGGCTGGACACAATTACAGGAACACCTGCTCTATTATACCATCCAGAACAGAGCTGAAGTCCCAGCATCACCTCCCTGTTGCTTTTTCTACCTTCGCCAACGATGTTATGTTGTTTTCATTGCTGTTAGTTGGTTTGTTTGATATTTGCAGGATTGCTAAAAAAAGATACTGCACAGATTTCCATGACATTTTGTGGAGGAAGGACCCATTAGATTTTGGGTTAATAATAATAATATTACAAATTACTCCCCATCAAATGGCAAAATATTTATCTGTCATTATGAAATCCCATTATTACAATATTAAATTGTAGATAGAAAAAGACATATTTTGCAAGTCCTCTGTGCTCTTTTCTTTTTTTGTCATTAAAGATAAAACAAAAACAAAAAAAAACAAAGATGCTTGAACTACGTTGTTGAAGTGAGCAGATGTTTCTCCAGACAGAAGGAAGCTGATTCTGTATTTGTCGATGCGTTCAGATGTACATTGTAGCAAATGCGGAGGATATGCATCGACCCTCTGAAGCTTTTCATTTGTTATTGTGTTATATGTACAAAATAACAATAACCGGAGAATCGTAATTGTGTGATTGCATAGTAATTACTTGCATAGTAATTGTGTGATTGCAGTCGTGGATCCTTGTTGCATCATCGTACCTGCCTCTCTTTCCCTCTGCCTGTATACACTGTCTGTATCTGAACTGTTGGTTTGCAGCTAAGGGAAAAATTCAAGGAATAGATCAGGACAATACAAGAAAACCAATCGACGGAGAGGGAGAGTGATCAGCTAATCCACATGCTGAGCCTCTGTCATAATTACTGCCCTGTGGGCATAAAAACCTGAGGGTATCTTATTTGAATTCAGCATGGGGCACTCCTGCTCGGGTCAGATCCACTAAACAAATCAACTCTGATGTGCAGCAAGAGCTTCACATTTGATTTTCAGCCGAGCAGCAGAAAGCAGAAGATCCATAGCTCTCCCCTTGGTAAAGGTCACGCTGCCAAACGGCCACAGACCAACTTTGTTAGTTTAGACGAGCTCCAGCCCACAACAATTCATGGATTATTCCTACTGCGTCAGATATGGACTTTAAGCCCTCGGCCCCACCCGCACTTCAAAATCATTTTGCTAATGGAATGCACCAAATGGGTTCTGAACTGCTGGGGGAAAGAAAAAAAAGAGAAAGTTATTTTGTGGGGAGCTGCAGATAATCCATTTTGCCAACACAGACCTGAGAGAGCACCCACTTATGCTATCAAGAGCACCGGAGACACTCTAATCCATAATCCACTCTTCATTTGTGATTGCTTACATCAGGAAATTGCTTGCATCATACGTCCAAACCGAGAATAATAACAAAGTATAAAATAGCCAGGCTCAGGCTGCGGCTGCAACCTGGTTTTGTATGCAGGGGTGGTGCTGGCTGTGCGACAGCTAATGGAGAGCTTATGCTTTGCCAGACGTGCACACACGGATGTGGCAGCGGCAGTAGAGTGTGTGGTTGTCTGTCAGTTTGTCTGTGTCTCTCTGTTGGCATGAGTTCCAGTGTGTGGGGGAAAATAGCAACACAAACCTACACTGTGTCCTCACAGAGTAATTACCATTGCGCGAGTCCACAAATGCTTTAGTGCTGCCAGGTCCTTTATCAAACGCTAGAAAGAAAAGTTAAATAAACACACTGCTGCTGAAAATGCTTTTCAAATAGCTGTGGTGTCATTTCGTGAGCTTTCTACCATCTGCGGGGAGAAAAAAATCAGATAAATCCTAATGTGGGCACAACTACAATACTGCATGTTGCAAATTTGTGTCAGCGGCGAGAAGTAGAAAAAAATGGGGTTGTTTTCCTCAGGGATATTTTACAGTGTGCACTGGGATGAGGCTTCCATATATTGCAAAATAGACAACATGATGAAACTGGCTTTGGTCTCTCCTCATCAGAAGTGCTTATTATTTCATCAGAATGTTTTGGTTTGCGCGCCTTCGGTGACCTTATTTCCACTCCATGGCAGTCATTTTTAACTTTAGTCACACAAAGAGTTGGAAACTTTAATCAAAAGAGTGACTTTTACATACAATTAGTGAGGAGGTCCTCCAGCGTGGAAGTGCAAATTCAGTTGTCTTTGGATCCTAGGTGTTTGTTTTGGGTGAACTGTACATCTAAGGTAGCTTTGACTTTAGAATAAGACTCTGTGTCAACTTCTGAATAACATATGTATGAAAAAAATGTACCCCCCAAATATTGATGTGTTCTTTCTTGGCTCATGTTCCATCTTTCCACCAAGTTTCATGAATATTAGTTAAGTAGTTTTTGAGTAATCCAGCTCATAATCAACCAATCAATCAACCATTGTGGGGAAATATAAGCTCCTTGGCAGAGGTTACCATGTGTGTGGAACTTGTGATAATTAGATTAGAACATTAATTTAGTTTTCTCATTATGTGCCAGCAAATGGGTGAAAGGCCAAATGTTTGCATATTCCTTTAAAACTGTATTGATCATCTTGTTGGGCTGCTGGTTTGAGACACTCATGTCTCTGGTTAAACTCTGAGTATTTCTGCCTTCGCTATGTTTCTGTCTCCACATCGGACGATGGAGTGAAAAGCCGACAAGATGTTTTGAAAATAAAGATCTATGATATGGATAAAAATACAGAATCTGGCTTCACTTTCTTGTAAATTTCCCCAACGGGATTGTCAAATAACTAAAGACAGCTACAACCATCACATCCATCAGCGTACAGATGCCAACTTTGCACTTAATGTCTGTGATAGTTCAAGTCTTTCTTTAACCTCCCTGTCTTTCCTCTGCTGCAGGTGGCTCAGGTCCCTGTGGAGGCCTGTGAGCAGTACAGCACATGCGCCGAGTGCCTGAGCTCTGGAGATCCTCACTGTGGCTGGTGTGTCCTGTACAACATGTGAGTCTGCTCCCGTTATCTCCCCACATACACATGTCACCGCCGAGGGATTAAAACCACGACATTGCTGTTTGCTAAACAGTTCATAAAATAAAGCCATAAATAGAGCTGAGCACATGGTCGTATGATTTGTGTGGTTAAGTACAGCAGACTCCCTGGAGTTCACCCTTATCAACAGCTGGTGGGACAAACATAAAAAAAAGGGAAGTAGTTGTTGGACAGTGTGATCCCTCTTAAATAGCACTACTTAGGACAGCACAGACTGCAGGCCCCCCCGATTTGATTGTCTCTCAGGCGAGAGAACGATGGAGGAGGGAGGGATTAGCCTGGCAGACACAGCAGGTGTCCAAACTGGACCTCGACATACCCAGGGAACATTTTGGACCCGATGGAGAGAGCTTATCTCTTCCATCTTAATTATCCGACCCCAGGGTTAGCTTGCATAATACCTTGATATGGACCAAAGGGGATTCGGGAGATTAAAAACCCTGTGTTTCTGAACCAGCCGCTGTGTTTGAAGCTGACCTCAGCCGGGGATTTTCCCCCGTTTCATCATATGACGTCTGCATTTCAGCGAGCGGGCGGTATCTTGATGACGATCAGCATTATTTAAATTGGGGCTCTCAGTGTGTTATCAAACTGCTATTGTAGTGAGAAGAAAAAAATATATAATGTTTTGTTTTAATCTAAATTACCTCATTAAAAAGTTTCCCCCTCCTTTTTTCCTGAGTGCTGACTTTGTCTGCAAGTCCCATTACGCTGTTTATTTAAATTAACGCCTTACACTTATCAGTGGGCAGATAGGCTGTTGTTCCCGGGAGTTACCCAAAGTGAATCATGATCCCTCACACTGCGGAATGAGGCTACTTTATTTCTCTGTCTATTAAATCCAGATTGAAGTCTGTTTTTTTCTTGCCTCTGAATAATCTCACTGAGTGTCAGGGACATCGCTTTGAGCACCTCGCTTTCCCTCCCCTCGCACACTGCACCAAGCCACCTATCTGACAGAGTGTGTGTGTGTGCGGGGGGGCGTAGCTGAACATGTAAAAAAGCCGAAAGGAAAAGGGAACAAATGGCTCCATCAGACAAAACACGGTGAATAAAAGACGCCAAATAAAAGGCAATGAAAGAGAGCCGGGGATGAAAGACGACTTTTTTTTCCGAGGCACTTCAGCTGATGAGCGGTCAGAAGGTGACTGTCTATACTCCCGTGGCTCTGGTCCGCCTCAAGGAGCCAGCAACAGCTGTCACCGCGTTTCCATTCCGCCTTTATATTGCATTGTAATTACAGCAGAGGCCTCAGTGCTCTTTGAGCTCTCCCAGGAGGTGCCACCCCCTCAGCAGCATCTGAGAGTGTATTAAGCGCAGCCTCTCCTCTCTGCATTACACATTTAACAGAATGAGATGACGGTGAACAGCCAGAATATTGTGTGTTGCCAGTTACGATGTGACTCTGCAGCTGAGATCTTTCTTTTTAAAGCAGAGTTTAAGTACAGTTCACGTGTCAGTATCCTGCATGCTGAGAACTCCAACGCTGCCGTTTTCAAAGAAATCACTATCAGTACAACTACGTCAAAGATCATAAAGGTCAAACTTTGCTGCCAACCCCGTTCACTTCTGTCTTTTAATTGCCTGTTGGGTTCTGGGAGTGGAAACTCATTCTGCTGTTACATTCTGCAAAGAAATTCAAAAAATTAAAAAAGCCAGGAACCAAGAACCTGACAGACATGTGGAAGGGAACATGAGAGGCCATAGTAATGCTGATGTTCAACAGATATAATGTATACATGCTTCACATCCTGGTTTAGTAGGACAGCTTGGACTCATGAGCTGTTTTTAAACATGAACCGTGGAAAATGTCCAGAGAATTAGGTTCGGACATTTTTCAGGTTTTGCTTTTCACGTAGGAAGAACGCAGCAGGAGATTGTGCTGGTCAGACGGATTCATAACAACAGGAAAATGTCCGGATCATTTAGGCGATGGGTGGCGCCCACGGGAGGGAATGCAAGAGGCAGGACATATAAATTCACCTTTGGAAATCAGGTGTTTTTCTTTACAGCAAATCAATACCCTGGTTGGCCCTTATCACTAAAAACTCTGAAATCTTTGTCTGCGTCTTCTTCGTGCATGGAGCCTAATTTCACCCTCCGGGTTATATATCTGTCGCATGTTAGGAACATCATCAATACGCCCACTTGCTCACATGGGCTCACTCTGACATTTTACTCGGGGCGGGGGTGCAGAGCTACTTACTCAGACTTTTGTGTTCTTGGATAGAATCGCTCTGGAAACTGTCCGGACTTCAGTGCATGTCTGAGAGAAGCAACGGTAATGCCATCGGCTAATTAGTCCTGACGGAATCAAGACACTGTCAGTTTTAAAGTTGAGGTCATGAACTTCTGTGCAAAAAAAAAAAGAAAAAGAAGAGCAATGCTTCTAGCCTGACAAAAAAATCTGTCCCTGCTTCATAACTAAGATTGATGCACCTTTTTTTTTTTCACATTTTGATTCTGTGTCTCCGTTGCCTCACAGGTGCTCGAGGAAGGATCGGTGTCAGAGGGCAGAGGAGACCTTCCGCTTCGCCACTGACATTGACCGATGTGTGAAAGTTATCGCTCATCCGGACAGCATTGCTGTATCAGCACATAGTGTCCCTGTGAGTCCCTGCGTCATTTCACCAGTCACAGCTGCTGTCAGTCCACTCGCGTTGTTTATGAGTGATCGCTGTGAGTAGCCTTGTACGGCCACATGCACAGGAAGTAGAAGTCTGCGAGAGAAAGCTGTGAGAGCTGAAGGGAAAATGGCATCAGCATCAGTTTATTGTGGTGTAAACATCTGTATTGAGAGACAATGCTGGAGTTGTTTTTGTGGCAATGAGCAACTCTGTCTTCATCTCTTACCTGTTGACTAAAAGGTTGATTAAATTCCCTGAAAGCTTAATTCCACTGTGTTTCTACAGTTGCCAGGTGAAGAGAGGAGTGAGGTACAGTAGGAGCCGAGGAACATTATCACCAGAGAACAGTTTGACATTTTGAGAAAAACACTTAAATTGATTTAAATGTTAAATACAAAGCTGGAGCCGGGAGATGATTATCTGAGCAGAAAGAAACAGCCTGCTGGCATGGCTCTCTCCAAACGCAGCAGCTCCTGATGACCCACACCACAGGAGCACACTTTCTTTTCAGAGAGCTCAAATGTACAATTACTTTTCTTGTACATTTGGACAGGAGATTCGCTTCTTGGATTATTTGTGGTTTTTATACTTCAGATTTTGTGTGGATTAAAGGTTCAGTGTGTAGAATTTAGTGGCATCTAGTGGTGAAGTTGCATGTTGCAGCTGAATACCCCTCCACTCACCCTCCTCTCAGTTAGGGTTGGATGAATTTCCAGGACCTAGACACAGTGACTCCACATCACAATCTCACTGTCTCCAATTGACGTCACCAGTGCAAGATTGCATCACCCATAGGTTATCCAGGATGTCTTGGCTTCATTATTCTGGATTGGGACAAAGTGGAAACGTGTCGTCCATCTTTATTAACAGTCTATGGTACCAATACACCAGACCAGTCTCACGCTTGACCCATGACATCTTCTCCTTCTTTCTTTTAGCTTCTGCTGGAGGTGAATAACGTTCCAGACCTTTCGGCTGGAGTCACCTGTTCCTTTGGCCAGCAAGCCCAAGTGGAGGGCCACGTCAAAGGGAACAGGGTCATGTGTCTGTCCCCGGCCGGGAAGGAGGTCCCACAGATACCAGAGGGACAAGGTGAGTTCAGACATCAGGTTTCAAAACAAAACTTAAAATGTCAACACTCCAGAAACACAAACAAAAAGCAGCTTTCTCTTTTCCCATTGACCACCCTGCGTTTTTTTTATATAAGTAGCACGGAGCTGTAGAATTTCCTCTGAGCAAATACAGTAATCCTTCAATTGAAGTTTTCTGACTGAAGGTTTTCTCAAGACAACAGCAATGTGCCCTTGCAGTGACGCAAACACCAGGTGGCTCTTTACAGGAGCGAGATAAAAGCATTAACATTTTTCTCATTTTGACCTCCTCTTTTCGCTCATTGTTTTCGTTCACCCTCTCTCTCTCACCTTTTTTTTTTCATCCTGTTATCCCCCTCGCATATTTTTTCATTCCCTCGTGTTCACTCATTCCCCCCCCGCCCCTCTCTCTCTCTCTCTCTCTCTCTCTTTCAGACTGGGCTGGCGTAGAACTTCGTCTAAACTCAAAGGAGACGGGTCAAATGGTCGCCAGCACGGAGGTGAAGTTCTACAACTGCAGCACTCATCAAACGTAAGTCCCAGCTGCCACTGCCCCTCCAGCATCCCCCCCCCACACACACACTCCCAACCCCCACCTCTGATTTGCTCAATAGATGGCGGAGCACAATTTAATTTAGGGCAATGATGCACTGATGCTCACAAGCCCACTTAAGATGGGGCTGTTAGATAACCTCTGAGTTCTATTTATCTGTCAGGTTTCATTTGAATCAACATGATGCACTCACCATGGTCTGTTTGTTTCCAGTTTGCTTAAACTGGCAGCTTGTGATCTCACTGCTTACAGTTTTAATCTCTGCTAATCTGAGCGCTACAGTTTTTTTTTTTGTCAATTATTCTAAAAGAGAAAAAACAGCCCCAATGACCATTACTTTTTATTAATAGCATTATACGTTTTATGTACATATTTACACCTGGAGACTCTCCATTAGAACAAAAGTAGTGTAACTGGGCATGCTTCACTGTATACAACCAGTCCCCCAGGACCCCGATACAGATAACCATTAGACTCACACACTTTACTGAGCCCCATGGGGCCCTGCCAGAGTTGGGTTTGTTGTCAGACTTTAGACTCTTTTATTTATTTTTAGACTTGCTGTGGAGCCTGGAGGGCAAATAAGATAATGTAAATGAAAAAGGAATTCATTTAAATGCTCATATGTTCTACCCTGCCAAAAATAAGCTTCGGTAACTGAGCAGGGAAGCTGCTTTAGACTTTGATCCATTATGCTAGTGTCAACTGTACTTACCGCAACAGTAGACTAGGGTAAGAATGTGTCAATCTGAATAACAATAACCAAGGCTGCTACAAAGGTGGATCTTATTAGGATGAATGCCAATTAGCAGCATTTGTCAGCTTTAAAGAAAGTCTTGCACATCAGCAACTTTTTTTTTTTTCACGGCTGTGCAAGAGGATGAAATAAAACAAGTCAAATCCCACAGTGTTGAATATTCACTTCAATAAAACTGTTTTCTTCATATGTGAAAGGCAAACTGTGGAAAATGTCCAGACCCAATTTTCCTGAGTTCATGTCTGAAGCTTGTGAGTAGTCGACGGGTTGAAAGTAGGAATGTTTCTTTTCTTCTCGAGGTGCTATTGGGATTTGAGGTTACACTCGCTGACTTCAACTGGGCCATGAGCAGCTTGATTGAGGGCATTGACAATAAGTTCACTCTGGGAGGGACCATTTGACTGATGGTCGTATTCAAGGCCAAACCCTGGAAATTAGCCAACAGTGGACACACGTGACGTCTATTCAAATTACCCTTTGACTGCACCATGAATGATGGCAATACAACCGTATTAAGCCATTAGCGAAAAACAGTTGTGGAGCCTCATCAGAGCCGCCCCACAACAATATGTCCTCCATTAGCTGTGAGGTGACCACATGAACCTGTGTGATTAATATTTCAGACCAAGCTCCATCCTTGCCCAGCACCTCTTCCTCCACCTCCATCACCTCAGCATCACATAACCCCCTGTAATTAATTATCCTGAGTTTGCAGCACCCTGCCATTTACTTCTATTTATAGCCAACCCCCCCAAAGTTCTTTGTCTCACACACACAAATACACACAAGCAGGCATTTCTACATCCATACCGGCCCTGGGCAGCTAATTGATATCAAAATAAAATGGTGCTGCACAACATTTATTTGCACTTGTAGCTTGCGATGAGCTGCAATAATCGAAGTACTGTTTTTTTTCCAGATTTCTCAAGGTTTCATCTTATTGCCAAGCATGTTCAGGAGAAAAGACTGGGCTAGTGCATAGATCTGATTTCTTCCTGTGCAGTGGTACATCTCTATTATACACAGCAGAGTCCATATTGCCCCCACTGGGAAATAGCACATGATCAATTTTCAGCTCTCCAATTGCTCTGTTTGGTGCATCAACAGCTGCGGATCGCTCTATTCTCTATTCTCTCCTCTACTGACCCCTCACTTCTTCTCTCTGAGCTGAATCAGCACCACCTCCATGTTTTGTCGACTAAAATGTGATTAAATCCAGTCCCACCGGGTTGTTTCAGCTCAACTTTAATCCACACCTGACCGCTGGCTGCAGTCGACTTGACAGAATCAGAGCCAGAGATGCTGCACAATTCGACCCATCAAATCTGCGTTTGGCACTTTCATTCCAAAGTTTGTCATAATCCAGAATTCCATGGGTGACTGCACCTTGAAAACTGTAGAGACTATAAAAAACTGCTGTACATCTGACAAGGACGATATGTCTGTGACAGATATAAGCTTCCAAATGATTTGATATAGTACAACACTGTTGTGTCAAGTGTTTAAAAGGGCTTCAAGAGACTGTAAAACCTGTCAATCGCTCCTTCTCTTTTCAATCCTCTTCACACAAGAGAAGAAGATGTGCAGTCGATTAAGGGCAGAAAGGGAGGAAGGATTAATTTTTAACAAATCACTTCAAAAAGGAACTTGTCATACAAGCAGAGCAATGAAAATGTTGCGTGCTCGGTGTGCGGTGTTTACTAATGCGTTAATTTCATCCTGCAGGTGTCTGTCCTGTGTAAACAGCACTTTCCGCTGCCACTGGTGTAAATACCGCAACCTGTGCACCCACGACCCGAGCAGCTGTTCGTTCCAGGAGGGAAGAGTCAACGCCTCGGAGGTGCATTAACACAGAGACACTGCAGAGTCACCGTTTCATTAGCTAATTAAATTGTTGCTTTCAAGAGCACAGTCTATCTTTTCCAATGTGACACTTTTACCTTGAGGACACAATCTACAATTCAAATTTTAAAAACACACTATAGAGCCACTACAAAGAAAGAGTACTTGCTACTGCTAAAATGTACGCCATAACAATGCTTACAAGCTGATGCTATATAGACATAATGCTTAACACTTTCGCTATCTGAGTTGAATGTGTATGCCTACTAGCTAATTAGCACTTACATGCATGTGAATTTGCAGAATCTTTAGGCGGAATCCGGAAGCTTCTGGTTACCATTTCTAGTTTGACCAATCATGTTTGTTGCAGGCTTTGGTTGTCGCTGTTTACACCGAAGCAGCAGAATGTTAGCTGCTGCCCCCAGAGGCTAATTCATGGTCAGACAGTCGCCGATGGGCTCCGAGGTTGATTAATCCTAAACACTGACAACACTGCTGAGGCTGATTCAATCATAAAACAAAGTATTAGATGAATGGAAGATTTGACCCAATGGTGGCGCTAGATAAAAAAAATCATGGGATCACCAAGTCACCATCAATGACACATGTTGTCCTGCATGGGACACACATGTCTGTCCTAAATAACAAGGTCATCTATTCAAAAGCTGCTAAGAGTTTTACTCAAAGCCCAAAAAAGGTAAAAAAAAAAGTCTAAGTCTAAGATTTAATGTCACTAGATTTTGAGATGTTTTACTGGGAAAATTTGACCTCACATGAGAAAAGAAGCTCAATGATTTCATTAGAACTTGTTCTTTGGTAACCATGGATACATGTACTAGATGTAATAGCAACCCATCATATTATTGAGATGATATTTCAGTCTGTAACCAAGTCTTTCCCATAAAGCGACGCTGGCTACATATTACTGACTGGGCCATTTAAAGCATTTAATTATATTTATCAATTATAAAATACTATCAATAACCAAAGATGACATAAATACTTTGACAAACTGTTTCAAACTATATTGCCCTTGAGAATCTAATACATGAAAATACAGTATATTTCCACAACCGACCACAGCCTTACATGCAGTTTACTGTAGTGGAAAGTAACATGTAGCAAATGAATGCAAATTACATTGGGATTAACTATTTATTTGCCCCATTAATCCCTGTGCTACATGAGTCCTACATGTTTTTTTTCATAATGCAGATTAGATACCACAAGCAGACACCGGTGTAGACGTGGAGATATACAGTTTATAAATAGACAGTTATATCGAGGCTATAGATATCCAGAGTTGTGTATTAAAGAAATATTAAGCACAGGTAAGCTTGGCTAATATGCAAAGTTTAATGACCTTTACTGTGAACGGAAAAAAACATTATATTTTGTGTGTTGTTTTTGTAGGACTGCCCTCAGCTCCTTCACTCTGGGGAAATTCTCATCCCGGCCTGGCGAAGTCAGACCCATCACCCTGAAAGCCAGAAACCTTCCCCAGCCGCAGTCGGGCCAGCGGGGCTACGAGTGCGTGGTGCACTTGCAGGGTGTCAGCCACCGTGTCACGGCGCTGCGCTTCAACAGCACCAGCGTGCAGTGCCAGAACAGCTCGGTATGACCTCAAACAGTCCCAGTGGGAGTCTTACAGCTGTCAAATGAGGCAGACATCTTGGATGCTGTGTAGGCAGGGTACATAGGGTACATGTGTGAAAACCGCCTGAGGTGTTGAGCATACTGGGGAGAAAGTTGAGGAAAGGGAAAGTGATGAGGAAAAGTGTAAAGCACAGGAGAGAAAGAAAGAGTAAGAAAAGGAAAGAGGCTAAATGGTTGGAGAGCGTGACCTCAGTGTGACCTTGTCTGGTAAGTTGGGCACGGTGGTGCAGTGGTTAGCACCATCAACTCACAGCAAGGAGGTTCCCGTTTGTGGAGTTTGCATGTCCTCCCTGTGTCTGGTTTTCTCTGGGTTCTCCTGTTTCCTCTCACAGTCCAGAGGCGTGCAGATTGGGATAAGGTTGACTGAAGACTAACCGTAGGTGAATGGATGTCTGTCTCAGTATGTTGTCCCTGCAATACATTACCCACCGGTCTGGGGTGCACCCTTGGCTCCAGCTCCACCTGCGACAACCAATTTAGTTAATGGATGGATGGACAGACATCTAGGCGTTCACATAAGGTCACAGGTTTGGGATGAATTCAGGAGATTTCTAAGCGAGTTTTGTTGCACAGTGCAAACGACAGGAGAAATTCAAATGCAGCGCATATACCTCGTTCCCCTGTGACAATGGGCAAAAAGGCCATTTTCTTCAGATGTGGATGATTGGCCACCACAGTCAGGGTTTGTGTCCCCACATGTCAGAGAGGAGAGGAGCAGACAACCATGGCAGAAATGACAGATGGTTAAAAGCTTCGTCTCCCGGCTGCACTTTCATCCTCTCGCCACCCCCCCCCCCCCAACCCTTCTGTCTTTCTCTATCTTTTTTCCCCCTCTTTATCTCTTGTATCTCTGACTTTCTCTCCTCCTGTGCACACTCCCTCACTCTGCGTATCTGCTTTTCAGTACATGTACGAGGGTGTGAAGATCAGTGACCTGGCAGTGGACCTCTCCATCGTATGGAACGGCAACTTCATCATCGACAATCCCGAGAAGATTAAAGGTAACTCTGCAATCCATCACTGCCAGACCAGAGGAGTGTAAAGCACTCAATCCTCAGGGGGAAAGGTGGGCCACAGAGAACACTTCAAGGCTCCCAAATGGCCTTG
Source organism: Verasper variegatus (assembly GCA_026259375.1). Classification (NCBI taxonomy): domain Eukaryota; kingdom Metazoa; phylum Chordata; class Actinopteri; order Pleuronectiformes; family Pleuronectidae; genus Verasper; species Verasper variegatus. The sequence continues at coordinate 22,863,399 of CM048040.1, read as the reverse complement.
AGAGAAAGTTCACAAAAGTGAGGTGTGTTATCAAAAAGCACCCAATCACTTGAGCTCCTGGAGGGGTGAAGATGGAATCTTCATATTTGCTCAGTTTGGCTCTTACGGCTGCTCTTGGTCAGGTCTTCATCAGCGGGCGTGTTTGACAGTCGCCATTACGGGTTTTAGTCAAGGATTTACACAGCGGTGGCCATCAATTTTAACAGGCCCCGTCATAATTTCGTTATTTTATATGGGCATAAATAAAGGCGGCTAACATGAGAGAGGGTTCAAAGACAGGTTTATTGGATTACTTTGAAATCTTGTTGGAAGCGGAATTATGCATTTATTGAATTCACAAGGCAACACTCTGTGGTTGAAGTCAGTTATTGGAGATAAATCCAAATACTGCAAAATATGCATTCTGATTGTTTTAGATCCAATTAGTTCATGTGTTGTATTTTGTGAGCTTAATTTACTTTTATAGTCTTTTAATAGGAGTGATTCATCTTTTGACAACATCAAAACCATTCCTATTGTCACGTGACATGACTTCATATCATAACGACTGACCAGATGTCCTCTGTGTTACGCCACAGTGCATCTCTACAAGTGCAGTGCCCAGCGGGACAGCTGTGGCATGTGTCTGCGGGCGGAGAGGAAGTTCCAGTGCGGCTGGTGTAGCAGTGAGGGCAGATGCACCATGAAGCAGCATTGTCCTCCCATCTCCCCCTATGCAAGCCGCTGGCTGGACCTCTCTGCCAGGAACGTCAAGTGCACCAACCCACGCATTACCGAGGTTTGTTGTTTGTTTGGACAGTCGCCCAGTCTGCCAGTCAGTCCACCAGTCAGTCACTTGCACCACCAAGGACAAACATATAGTACGTTTAAATTGTACAGGAAATGTGTTTCTTTATTGAACTGGTTAGTTAAGAATTTTGTTTTGTGTAGATGTAGTATTGAAGACTTCTGCCAAGGCCAAACAGTCCCAATTAAATTCAATCGAGCACACACTCACAGGATATCAGTTCCCTATATAAGCTGGTATAGGTCAGAGAAGAACCCATTCAATTTTGGTGTGGATGCAGATCAGGGGGTGGATCAAGGAATAGGTTTAACATTTGGAAACAGCTGCTCATTAAGTTCCAGCAGCAAAACAAAGACTAATTCTACTTTCCACTTTGCAGTTTCCTGTCCAATTATCTGTTTACCTGAGACCATCGTACGTTTCATTGTGCAGCGGCTGGATGCGTTAAGTGCCTGGTAGCTAAACGAATCCGGTCTGTCTAGAGTGGCGATGGATCTTTTATGTCGCAAACTCCTGTTCGTCCTCTTGAATGAGGAGGCACAGTGGGTCAGGAGCACAGATGCAGGGCTCTCTTCAAAGAGCCGCGAGCCTTTGATGTCGCTGTCACATTATTAGTGTTTCTGAAGGAGCTGCAGCGCAGTGAATCAACTATCAAGTGCTGCTCAGGAGTGGAGGGAGAGTGGTCCGGGCCAAGCTCTTGTTCAGCTCTGCAGGTCCAGAGGTTTCCTGCTGGGATGGTTAACTTTACACTGGGAAGGACAGTGAATAGGTTTTCTCCAAGGCTTTGTTATTCACTGCAGTATTCAAGTTAGTTTTGAATAACTCTGGATCTCAAGGGCTCCTCAATAAACTCACCACAGATATGTTTAAAAACCATCAAGTCTGGAGTCCTCTCCTGCAACTAAGCATCAAACTGCAGACTAGAGTGCATCCTGTTTACATCGGCACACACACGACCAGTGTGTGTGAATAGTCATGTGATGTGTTCTCAAGCGTGTTAGAAAGGATGGAGATTGTTTCTGATATGGAGCTTAAACACTTATTTGGACGTAGATGTTTTCAAACTGTGTTTCTAAGTGTTTCGAAGATGTGCTATGATGGATTCTTGAAAGAAGCTAAAGAAATCAAGAATCTAAATCAAGCCCATTCCATGATGCACTTTTTAAGGTTTTAGGTTTAACCAGTGTACATTTTAAGGTCCAGTATTTGTAATGGTCGAAACGCAGTTGATATTTTGTGAGAGCACTCTAAATCTTCAGTGTCATATTTTTAAACCAGGACTTATATAGAGAAATAGTGTGTCACCATTTCTCTCGGGTTGTAAATTTATGCGACTCCAGTAAAACTGTAACGAATTACATTTTTCTGGAGTTAAACTCTTTCTTCGGCACATTATTCTCCAACATGGGAAACTGTGGATATTATTTCTTCTAACTAAAAATAATCTCTCTATGAAAAATTTACATAAAATAAAATGTGAGGCAAAAGACAATTATCTTTGTAATTCTAATTAAAGTAAGCACCTAAAAGCCTGTGGACTGACAAACCACTATACAATAAATTTGACTTCCTCTTATTATTGTCTTGCTTTTCTTTCCAATGTAGGTGAGCCCAGTGGCGGGGCCTCTGGAGGGGGGCACACTGGTGACCATCCAGGGCCTGAACCTGGGTCTGTCCTTCTCCGAGCTGGAGGGTAACGTGGAGGTTGCAGGAGTGCAGTGCACCCCGCAGGAGGACGGATACATCACAGCAGAACAGTAAGAGACTCCTCCCCTCCTCTGCTCACACACACACACACATGGATTCATACTGTACATAGACAAGACACACTGCACTGGGGGGGGGGGGGCTTTGCATTGCTCTGGTGCAGGCAGAGCCAATGGAAGAGACAGTCTTTGTGTCACTGTCGTCATGAGGCTGCCGGCACAGTTGTAATTGAAATGCGCTGCGTGTTGCTGACTGGAGGGACAATCGGTTAACCATGTGTTTCTCGCACAGCCGTGTAATGCGATTGGGCTCAGGCGGCACGGGGGACTTTATTTATATCCTTGTAAAAAACTAAAAAGAGAAAAGAACATGCCAGCAGAAAATTGGAAAAGTCTCGTGATGTATGAATGAACAGATTGGGTGGGGACGATTCATTGGGTGCTCTTATTGTATCGGAGGACGCACAGATTCCCGCACGGGTGCTGTGTGTTCGGCCGGGGCCATTCATTTGACGCACACGGTGCTTTAAAACATGGCATTACAGCTGTTACAGCCATTAATTTCAACATGGGGTCAGTTGCTATAATGACTTATTCATGGCACACTTTATCTTATTGACCTGACAGGCAATACTGATTCATTGAAGAAACCCCTGTGTTGTCATGGCAACCGGAGGTAATGGTGGGTGGCAATCTTGCTGGAGATGGGGAGGGGTGCAGTTTATCATTTGAGTTATATTGCTGTTATAGGTTTCCCATTAGGAAGAAAGATGGCCCTCTGTATTGACCCACAACTTCTATGAAAGTCTGCCTCAATCACACTCACCAGCAGAGGCCATATCCCCTCCAGTGCAGTTCATAACAAATGTGATACAGTGCAGCGATTCTGCTGTGTGTGTGTGTGTGTGTGTGTGTGTGTGTGTGTGTGTGTGTGTGTGTCACTGGCTGGTGTGATTACTTGTATGCATGATGATGCATGGCTGTGTGTTCATGTATTTGCGTGTTTTGTCTTGACAGGATTGTGTGTGAGATGTCCGTGGCTCCCAGAGGAAGCGCACCAGGTCCGGTTAGGCTGTGCGTTGGTGAATGTAGACCAGAGCTCCGGGCCCAGTCCCCCCAGCTCTACTCCTTTGTGGTAATGCTTGACACTGAAACAGAGTTAGCTTGAAACTAACGGAATAGAGTTAGGCTGAAGGCTGACAACCAGATAGATCTATTAATACCTCAGCAAACATTAACTGTAGAGAAAGACTGAATCCGACACTTGATTTCATTTCTTAAGTGCAACCAGGGGATCTGCATATCTTTAAGTTCAAATAATGACTTTTAAGACCTTTTTAAAGAATTCTAAAAAGACAAACTAGAATAGTGTATACTGTAAGTGGAAAGTGGGCCCTGAAGGCTTCACTACATAGTCGTTGTAACCGCTAAACAAGCAGTATAAGCAGCAATTACTCGATGGACATCGTGCATTTTCCAGAGCCAGCAGAGTGCTGGTGCAAATCCAGTGTTTTACAGCTTATTCTCCCAAAACATTTTGAGACAAAGTTGGCATCTTGCCTCAATGGAAAACGCTGGATTTTGTCAATCCTCGAACTGCTTCTCGTTAAAATAACATCTACCCATTGCTGAGTCTGCTCCATAGACAGTAGGCTACATGACTCGGGGGTCTGCTCGTGCTCGCTGCTTCATATTCATCAAGGTGAACTACTGAAAACTAGCCTACACAAAAAGCGTGGCAGAAACAATGATTTGTGATATACAATTCTGGTAAAATATATCATATATAAGCTAAATATAGAGATCAAATTCCATTTTTAGACCTTGAATAGTTAATATCGGTTAAGAGTTAGGATCCGCAGGTTCCTCGAGTACAACATAGATTTTACAGGAGCTTAAAACCTCATTATAAAGGCTAATGACAAACCTCTATTTCAACAATTTTCTTGTTTACTTCAATTCTAACTTTTTAGTCCCATAAGAAGTTCTTTGCTCCACATTTTAAAACACATGTTTGTGCTACATTAAGCCAAAGCTGAGGAAGAATGGAGCCTTTCAGAATTACTAAGACTAATTGTATTCTGTGTGTGACCTGAGTTGAATGAATTCTGGTTCTCCACAGATCCCCTCCATGTTGGCGCTGACCCCAGGCAGAGGACCTGAATCTGGGGGCACCAAAGTCACCATCGTCGGGGAGAACCTGGGAGCCGGCAGCTCCGTTAATGTGTACTTCGGTAATCAGACGTGTGAGCTGTACAGGTGAGACTGAAGATAATAGAACCAGCGGATGCTCTTTTAGCTGCACAGTCCTAAAGGCTCAACAGAGACTGTCTAAACGCCATATTAAAGATTTAGCTCCCTCTCATATCCATGAAACACAGTCAGATATTGTTCTATTTAAAGAAGCACATTTAAGGCACAATTAAGTATCTGTTAAATGAAAAAACTTAATGATGTTGTAACCCACAGCGATAGGTATTGTTCACTGTGTATTTATAGATATCTCTTTAAAGTTCAAAATGCCTCACGTGGTAGGAGTCAGGCGGGTGAGGCGAGGAGACCATTAGTTCGAGCGCCCTCTGCTAATTACACTGTTCCTCTCCTAATGTGTCTGTAACAAGGAGGAGATGGGACAGACTGTAATGAATCCTCTCTCCTCAGGGTAATGTGCATGGCTCTGAACTGCCTTAAGTCAGGGATTTACCACTGTGGGAGAAAGTAGGCTGTCGCATTCAAAGGCAGGAATAAATCCCGCTCTCTTGATTCTGCCACCAGGAGGGCCGCGTCGGAGATCGTGTGCTTCTCTGCGCCCTCGGTGACGGGGGCGGGGCCAGTGCCGGTCAGTTTGAGAGTGGACCGGGCCAAAGTTCCTGGAAGTCTGGCCTTTGAGTACATAGAGGATCCGACGGTGCAGCGCATCGAACCCCTGTGGAGCATAACCAGGTAACACTGAGCCATACAGTCCCGCTTATATACAAATACAATGCAATGGTGGGGAAATCATGATGTCATGTCACGACTCCCCAGAAGCAGACTTTGGGCTTTTTAACTTTGCAGAACCTTTGATGGTTTTGTTGGGATCTTGTTCCCTTTACAAAATCCACAGATATAAAAACTTTAGGACCTCTCTCATAAAACCGGCGAGTACACTTTACACTGAGATCACAAATTATTGTTAGGTGCAAATTGCTGATAAATGTGTGAGTTCCTGCAGGTCTCTCACACTCACACATGGGTGTCAAGCAGTGTTGAAAAGGATCTCATGTTTTAATGGTGCAAATTCAGAATAATGGCCCCCACGTTGATTGGTGACTAAATATAAGTGGGAGCTTGAACTGCTCTTCACATGGTCTTTCTGATATTCATAAGACAATGTCATGTGAATAGTCTTAATGCGGTGATATCCCAAACATCACAGTGTTGCATACAGGTTAAAACAAGCATTATGCACAAGTTACAAATCTATATTTCTATGAAGTATAACATCATAGTTTATATATCAGAGAGCAGACAATCTGTGGATTAGCTCGCGTGTCAGGGTCACATGGAAAGCGCTGCGGAGAACTAAGGTGTTGTCAATTAGATTAGATATCATTATTTAACAACCTTGCACTGTGATCACAAGAGGATGACTCGTGTACACAAATAGAAATCATGTTCCATTTAACTGAAATTGTCTTGAAACAGCGCGACGCCGCAGGTATCACACAGGTGACAGCGTTGTTGCCGCATAAACATCTCCATCACAGCTGAACGGTGCTGTTACCTGTACTCCACTGAATTAATGATGGCACTTAATTTGGGCTCGGGCAGCCAGCACCACGTCCCTGCAGATTAGACTTCAGAGAGACACCCTGGCCCTCAGCCTGGTGACAGGAGCAGCTTTGTGGAGCCGCAATCAAGAGCCTTCATCGCGAATGTGCCGTCCCACTATGTGGCCCTACAAGCTTAGGCAGTCTTTGAAGTATGAGAGGAGAAGGACTGGCACTCTGTCAGGCTCATAGGCCGGACATTTTTTATTCCGTTTTTTGTAATGAAACACTCTTTTTATTTCCTCTTGTATTTTTCTCCTCTTCCTTTCCCACTCCTCACTTCACTCTGCTGCTGTTTCCTGAGCTCAGACTGCTGCACAGGTTATGCAAAAGATTAGAGAGGGTTGTTTATTTTAATCACATCTAGCGCGGGTATGTAAACAAGCAGCACCTGTATTCATGCTACGCCAGCCTCACAGGCGTGGATGAATATGAAATAGCAGCCAGCTGGTTCGCCGTTTGATCTGGCTCTGCTGCCCAATAACAAAGAGCGAGCTACCCCCCCAGCTATGTCTCCTGGAGCCTACATCAGTGCAGCTCCTGTGGAAAATGTAGGGTGTGCAAGATTGCAAGGTTGATCTCTCAGCGGTCATCGCTTCAATTAAATCTCTTTGCATTCCTGCACATGGCTACATGGAGTGTGATGTGTTTGACCGGTAATTCTTCTAAACATTTCTTTTCATCCCACCAGTGGACACACCACCCTGACGGTGACTGGGACCAACCTGGACGTGGTTCAGGAGCCGCGAGTCCGAGTCAAATATGCCGGCCACGAATCTGTCAATGTGAGTGTGACGATTTACCGCACTTACTCCTTTATTGATGCTGTTAACTGAAGCTGATAGAAAACAGCACAGTAAGACGGATCTTTATTGATAGTTTGCTTGGAGGGTAACGAGGTAGATTTGGCATTGAGGTCAGTTTACTACTTTTTATTTGCACATGGCTAAATGTTGCCGAGAGCATTTACAAACTCCTGAGGAGGTGACAGGTTGGTTTTTGAGCGCTCGATTTTGTAAATCACAGAACTGCCAACGTCAGAAAAAAAACACAGGACGAACAGCAAATTAACCAACTGGATTGAAATACAACAGCACAGTTTAATAGTCGTAAAAAATGAAGCCATACTTAATGGCACTCAGTAGTAGTAGACCCAACAGTCCCCTTAAATTCAATCAAGCTGCACCAAATTGCACACACTCAGAGATATCAGTTCCCTAAATGACAGATTTCTTTCAAAACAAGATCCATGCACTACTCCTTGGGAAATTTGGGACAATTTAAAAAATCTCTGCATGTTAAAGAAAGTGATGAATATTTCCTGGATCCACCCTGTTTTCGGCCCATGTCCCATCCTTCCACCAATTTTTCCGTTTAGTAGTTTTTGCTCAATGCTTCCGACAAACTAAAGTTACTGATCAACCAACCTGCCAAACACCCGACCACCCACCCACCCAACCAACAAACATAGAGGGGTGAAAACATAACTGCTTTAGTGTTGAGGTTAGAAAGAGGGAACATATAAGATCGTTCTTTCCAAAAAGAGATTTTTTTAAAATTGGCTTGGAAAGATGATTCATGAAGCTGATTCAACTTCCCTGAGCTCCTCGGGCAGATCACTTCAGAGTGATTGATGGTTACAAAGTGTTGGGACCCTGAGGGCAACGGTCCTTTCACCTTTAGCCCCAAGTTTTCCACCTTGGACCAGTGTGAGAATCGCCTGAGGATGTGAGGGTGTGGGATTTACAAACAAAAAAATCAATTCTAAAAAGGTAGCTAGTGAAGAGATGCCAAACAAATAAAAATGATGCATTTGTTTGTTTGTATACTTCCATCAGATAGAGATTTGAAAGCCACTTTTTATCGATGTTAGAATAGAGACAGAACACGAGGTGAATATGATATGAAAGAGTTCATGGCCTCTTCTGGGCCAGTAAATTATATTTACATCAGTTTGTGAAACACTATCAGCTTCTGAGCCTGACCTCAACTTTCCTGCCCTCCATTTGTGCCTCGAAGGATTTGAGCGGTTGCATCTGAATTGTTGGCAGAGCAGAGAAAATAAATGTTTTCTACGTAAAGATAATAAGGAACAAGTGGAAGCTTGTCAAAGGAAAATAAGATGAGTAAACTTCATATGTTTTGAAGAAGAGGAGATTTTCATGTAGACAATGCTTTGTGTGAGAGCGGCGCCCTGAGCCAATTAAACAGTGTGTTAATGACGCCAGCCAGAATCGAGCCGGTCAATTAAAGCTGCATGTTCCTCAGTGTTACTGGAAGAACTGAGATTTAAAGGGATTAAAGCTGAACTTTCACCCAAATCAGCTGCGTAAAGAGGGTCACTGGTAAATTTAATGAGGGCAGTTTCTTTATCGTGCTCATCTCCAAAACATAACTGGATCTCCTTAAAAATGTTTGGAAACACAAAAGCAGTTAATTGACTTGAAACAAGTTTCTTTTAAACCTTAGATAAAAACCGAAGCTTAGAAAAATTTGCCTGGAATCGGGAGGAGGTTAAGAGAGCAGCTCGACGACGAGGAGCTTGAGGAACTGCAGAATAAAAAACAGTAAAAAAGAAAAGTTATTGGTTATTGACACGGTTCCCATGAATAATAACAGAGACTGGCCTGTTTTATGTGTTTGGTTATGAGTCAGATCAAGGGAGTGATTGGTTTTGTGGGAGATACAGTAGATATTTGCAAAAGTTGTTTCAAAACAGATAAAAACTTTCCCCTTTTTACACAAGATCCATAAATCAGACCCATAAGCAGGCAGGTGAAAATGTGAGAACAAACATTAACACATGGATTCATTATGTAGATTAGCAACACACAGACCCTATAATTTATCATTTTAATGTTAACATCTGTCCTGAGAGCTTCAATCACAAGTGGTCGGCGTTCAGGTGTGAACATATAAAGGAGTTGGGAAATGTCCCAGTGCTCCCAATGTGCAGTCTGCCACTGTCCCTGACATTTTCTATTTTTCTAAATGGGTAAAATCTTATTCTATATTACACCAGCTTCTAACAAAAAGATTAACTAAGCCCCATCTTTCTCTCTCTCTTTATCTCTGGCTAACACACACACACACAGACACACATCGACAACGAATGTCTGTAAACTCAGACTAGGGAAAGAACGAAACTAGTTGGTCTTCGCAAATAGAAATGACGTACATGTTTGTTTGCATCTAAAGTGGAGGTGAGATCCGATAAGGAGTGATCACAGGAGACACATTCAGGACACATCGCGACGCCAGGTGTGAACAGACGACTTAACACTGTCAACATGTGATCGGATCTCTCAGGACAGATGTTAGCGGGTCTAAAAAGAGCCTACATGGCTGTGTAGATTCATTTAGTTTATTATGTATCTATGTGTGTTACTAAAAAAGTACAAGGGGGCATTAATTTATGCTTCATTTTAAAACTGATATTCACATGAGGAGAAATTACATTTTCCAGAAGATTAAAATGTTTTTGAAATCAGGATAATTGTTAACAAAAGTTTTCTAAGGGTAAAATAATGATGCTGGGGGAAAATTTCCACTGGGGATTTCAAAACTGACATTTTTATAATTAACCTATATAAGGATTAATCCATGTCTTTAAATAATTTATGCAAACAATCCTACAAGTCATTAAATGTGTGTATAGTCTGTATTCTGTAGTATGCAGGACATTTAGGTCTGTATTTAATGGGGACATGTGTAACTCTGTAAGATCTGACTTCTCTCCAGGTTTGCAAAGTGCTGAACACGACCACCATCAGCTGCTTCGCTCCCTCCCTGAAGGCCGAGATCACCGCCGACCAGGAGACGATCAAACACGTGGACGAGTTCGGCTTCGTCTTCAACAACGTCCAAGCTCTGCTCACCTACAACAACACGAGCTTCGTCTACTATCCCAACCCGTACCTGGAGCCCCTCAGCCTGTCGGGGGTTCTGGAGCAGAAACCCGGAGCTCCCATCATACTCAAAGTGAGTTAGAGGAGATCTGACCTGCCGCTGCTTTCACACTTTCTATTTTTATTTCCCTGCAGTACATAGAGGGAATTCTTTCAGGCCAATAAGTATTTGGCATCAACAGCATGAATGTTGGATGTTGGATGTGCAGTATAGGACATAAAGTATTCATCAGCCTTGTTTAATGTCATCTTCGCCATGTTTCTATAATCTCCCACTGTTCCCTCAATAATCAGTCGAGTCCTCTCTGGTCAGATTCTCCTCAACATCCTTACATCATGATAAAATAATATTATAAGTACACACGTATTTAAGCGTAGACGGTGAAGACCAAACTGAAATGAGACCATCAGTTTCATCAGCTTGTCCTGCCCTTACTGTTGTCGCCTAGCAACTGAACACCACGAGAATGTGTTCATGCCCCTTGGTTTTTAAACCCGTGGGGCGTTAGTTTGAGCCGTAAGTTTTTGTTTTGTCACTTGCTGCCGCCGTTATCTCTTCAATGAACAGTCTGTTACCAAAGTTGGATCCTTCGTTGCTCGGGGAAGAAAGGATGCATATGTCCGACCGCAACTGAGGGAGACTTGGAAATGGAACAGCGTAGTCGTGCCGCTGTGACACAGTCGGTCTTAAATTGTAGCCTCCTAAGGAAGCAGTCACTGAAATGGAACAGAGCTGCTATGTTTTCCTCATGACATTCCCCATGAAGTCTTGTACTTGCTCTCAGTAGGACCACACTGTTTCTGAACAACACAGCCACAACCATAATCTGTAGCTCTGTGACGAGCACATGGGATATTGGCTTGTATCTAGAAGCGATCTGCCTTTCTTTGGTAAAATAATTAAGCAGATTCCTGCAAAATATGACTCAATGACTCAGTGTAGCAGGCACCACGGGAAGTGCCTGCTAGTCGTTACAGTCATTATACTAAACTGCATGCTAATAATTCATTGAGGTTAAACTGCTGCTAATATGATCAGCAAGACTCTAATCACAGATTTGTTGGGGAACCCACAGGAAAAGTCCCAAAGGGGTAAAAGAACTAAGACGTCCGGGGAGCAGACTGGATTTGTAGTTTTGGTTTCATATGAAGCCTCTTGAACTTGCCTAGTATGGATTTTGCTCTTAAATGTATTTTAGGTGCGATATGTCCTTTGTTTTCTGCATTCAAGCATCTTGTATCTCTCTCTCTCCGTTTCAGGGACGTAACCTGGTGCCTTCGGCGTCTGGTGGAGCCAGGCTGAATTACACGGTGCTGATCGGGGACACGCCCTGTACTCTCACGGTGTCCGACACTCAGCTGCTCTGTGAACCACCAAACCTCACCGGGCAGCACAAAGTCCTGGTCAGTCTGATGCCTTTTCTGCCGTTCTGCTGGCTTTTGTCTCCGTCTGTCTGCCAGTGCATCTGATTTGCTGTCTGTGTGGATGTGGGTCAGTGTTTGTCTGTACATCGCTGTGTTTGTGGGTCATTGACAGGCTTTCACTTAGTCACAGTCTCTCTGTCTTTGTCTGTCACTCATGGTCTGGTAGGTTCCCAATTACAGCACATTGCCCCACAGATTTATTCACAGCCACTCTTGCAAATAATGAGAAGAGAGCTTGAAAAATGAAACTAAGCTGGTGTGCTGGGGACTTGTTTTATTCAAAGGCAGTTGCCTTGGAAAATCATCCATAAATCCTCGGAGGTCGGACAATTTAATTCATCATCAACAATGTTTTGATGTTTTTTCGAGCATTCTCAACAGTGTCTTCAAGTCCTGTGGTTGTTTCTTTCAATAATCCTCCAGGTCCAAGTAGGAGGACTCCACATCTCACCCGGAGAAGTTCACATCCGCTCCGACAGCCTGCTGACGCTTCCTGCCATCTTCAGCATCACAGCTGGAGGAGGCCTGCTCCTCATCATCGTCATCATCGTCCTCCTGGCCTACAGACGCAAGTCCCACGAGAACGACCTGACTTTGAAACGCCTGCAGATGCAGATGGACAACCTGGAGTCCAGAGTGGCTCTCGAGTGCAAGGAGGGTGAGTGAGGGAGGCTGGTTATAAATCCCATTGATTCAAACTCCAAAAGAGCATCTGATTCGTAATCACATTACTGCACCATCTGCTGAGGACTAATGTTTTGACTGATGACTGTGGAGCCTTTGTTCGTGAAGTGATTTAGTCTGATAAAGATTTATTTGCCAGCATGTATCAGATGGGGGAGTAATTGAAAGACTAGTTGAATGGTCATTAATGATAGAAACCTCTGGGGAAGCCTGTTCGCTTTTTTTTATAACTTTTGTAAAGATTGTATTTAAAGGAAGTTATTTTAAGTTTGGTTAAGTAATAACACAAAAAAGCTTGTCACACCACTTCCGCCCGACTGATAGAACTTAAGCGTAGAAAATAAACATAATTTGGTCGGGGACTACGCAGCCAAACTCTATTAAATCTTATTATTAATAAATCTAAAACATATTGTGAACTTTCTTATAGGAATGTGTGGTTCCAAAAATGTTAGGGTCCACTCTTAGGTGGCTTTTAAATCTTTCAGAATGTATATGGAAAAACCTCAGTAACAGAAACAATTATGAGCTGTTAAAAAAAAACGATGTTGAAAAGTGTTTGGTAAAATATTTATCCCACTTCTCCATCATCCGCAGCATTTGCAGAACTACAGACGGACATCAACGAGTTAACCAGCGATCTGGACAGAGCTGGCATCCCGTACCTGGACTATCGAACTTATGCCATGAGGGTTCTCTTCCCCGGCATCGATGATCACCCTGTGCTCAGAGAGCTGGAGGTGAGAGGCCCCTGGAGCACAGCTGCAACCCCTTGAATCCAGCTTCAACTATTTTTCTGACGTCTTGACCTTCGGGCTCCAGTATACTCCAAAGCTAGATTGATTTTGGCTCGTTGTTCAAGTGCTGTCAAACTGCTGTCGAAGTGAGCGGTGTGAGCAAATGTCAGTCTGCTCACTCCAGCTCGAGGTCTGTTTGCGTAGCGGTGTTCGCACCAGATGAGGTTTGTGAGGAGATTTGGCTGCTTCTCTCGCCGCCTTAGTGACGCACCTGTTCTGAGTCAAACTTTTCGCAGTAGTTGTTTTCTTTTCGACTCTTTGCAAAACTACATGCTAAACATTTCCAAGATTTCCAACACGTGATATTTCTTACACTAGATCCCACTCGCTCGATACAGAACATTTAGTGCGTTTATATATATGCGTTTAGATATAAACCATAGACATAAAGATAGACGTCATAACACTACTACCAACACTACCCAAAAGTGAAGCTAAATCATCTTGATCACCCCCTGGTGGCTGGCTGCAGTATAGGTCATAAATCCCACCTCAACCATGTTAGTAAATGGGACATGAACCAAACTAAAAAGTAAAACAGTCATTCAAAGTAGTTTTTATCACACTGATGTTTGTTCTACTGTCAATTTTTCCAGTAAGTTTGATTTTAATGAGTCACATGATGCAATGAAACGATTGGTCGAGCGTGTGTATTGGTGGGACCTCGATACCGCGATTTATACGGCGCAGTCTCTTGCTCCAGATGACATCATTGCAGGTTCAAGGTATCTCTATTATCCACGTGGGACAATCAGTTGTACAGCCGGCAGTACCCACATACGGTCAAACCTTAATATACAAATACAAATCTCAATCAGTCATTTAAATGGCACCTGGCAGAAGGGATAAATTACTTTCTAGATTTATTAGTTCTGCATCTTGAAGGATTGAGTCTATGGCGAGAAGCAACACATACTCACTCCCACTGGCTGGTGGGAGGAGGTGGAGACGGGTCGTCCATCGTTATATGGATTATACCTGTCTTTGGGTATTTAAGACCTTGACCGTCCTCACGCTACAACTTTCTCTGTGGAAAGTCTGTTTTTATTTACTTGTATTCTTTTTGTCTTGAAGATGTTTTGTTCTGTATTGATCTTTCTCTCGTTCACATCTAAATCCCCAAGGACCTCATCTCGTCTCTAGAGAACTCTACTTTGATTTGTTATAACTTTGATTGTTCTATTATTGTCCGGATCTTAAGTATTTAAAGGCGGAAGCTCCTAATTTTGAAGTAACTCTGACAAACCGCTGGCTTTTGTCAATATTTGTGGAACAACTATTCATGCAGTTAAGGTCAAGTTTGATCTATACCAGTAATTGTTGGTTTATTATGGTCACAGCGATTTCAAAAGAGCCTTTTGACTGAAGTTTAATCATTGTGACTTCCTTTTGCACGTCACTGCTGCTGACGTCTGTAGCCACAGTAGTGGTTTTGTTTTGGGCAGCGTTTATGATCATTTTTGTTTCATCGTGTCTTCATGTTCCTCCATCTACATTATGACTTTTGTTCTCCCTCCAGTGAGTATTTTTCTAATGAGCGTGTGCGCATGATGTGTGTAGGTGCCGGGGAGCGGACAGGCAACTGTGGAAAAAGCCTTGAAGCAGTTCGCTCAGCTGGTGAACAACAAGGTCCTTCCTGCTGACATTCATCCGCACTCTGGAGCTGCAGCGCTCGTTCTCCATGCGTGACCGTGGCTACGTCGCCTCGCTCATCATGACCGCTCTGCAGGGACGGCTGGAGTACGCCACAGACATCCTCAAACACCTGCTCTCAGACCTGATAGAACGCAACCTGGAGAGCAAGAACCATCCCAAACTGCTTCTCCGCAGGTAAACCAAGGCATTCACTGTCACAGAAAGATTCATTATAAAAAAGACAGTTACATGTATATCCATATATATATCTTTTTTTGTCTAAGTTCTTTACAAATTGGGATCATGTTTGTCATTCTGGAATAGTGCATGTCACGTTGTATAGCTAAATATCTCACTTTGAAATAAAACATATTAGAATTATATAAATGTGAGGTGAAATATTGACAAAATAAGGAAGAGCATCAAGTTAAATACATATTAAAATGGTCCTGTAAAACCAGTCTGGTGGTTTCATTTGAGAAATGTGGGGTTTTAGGTAATATGTGCAGGTTAAGGACCCAAGGAAGTGCAGTGTCGAATTTAAGGCGATAAGGACACGTTATACATTCAATATTTTTAACCTTGGATAAACAGGTGATCGTTGGAGCTCGACAATGGGTGTATTTCATGGTAACGACAGCAGAGTCTCCAGTTCGGGGTTCTACGTACTGAGTTAAGCTTCACTGAACTTTGAATAAACGGGTGAACAGCTCTTCGTGCAGCAGCAGTTGAGCAGCTTCAGGTTTTCTCTTTTTACAGTTACAGAAAGAACCTGCATCACCACAGGCAAAACAAACAGCCCGCCCCAAACAGGCTGGTCCCTTCAATTCAGAAATTTGCAAGAGGTTTTAAAACTCCTCTTTTTGGGAAAACAAATCACGTTTATGGTTCAAACGCTGCCTTGTGAATTGTTGAAACTGGACACATTTTCTACTGTTGTCAGAGGATTTAAACGAGTGGCTCCTCTGTCACAAACCTGACGGGTTCTGAACGGCGCCACTTATCCTTTGGCATCGATAATTCCTGTGTGCATTGTGCTTTCTGGCCCAGTTGCGGCACTCCTGACGGATGAGCAAGTAGGCCAGCGTAGGAAAAGCCCACCTCTGTTCTGGCTTTGTTTTGTGCAGCGGCGTGAAACAGCCGTTACGAGTGTGAGAAACAGGAGCCGGAGCAGACAGGTGAAAGACAGGAGCAGTAAAAGTGACAGAGAGTGGGAGAGACTACCAGAGGAAGAGAACCTAATGGGGACGAGTGAGTGCAGCGGCGGCAGAGCTGTTGTCAGTCTGACTTATCTTCTGTGTGCCACTCATGAAACATTCAGCTGTAGCTCACGTTTCTTTCCCCGTCACCTCTCATCTCCTCCCTGCTCTCGCCTCTCTCCTCCACCTCTGGTTATCTGCTGATTGTTTTCCCAGTGCTGAGACTGGCCTATTGAATGTTTCATGAGGGTTTTCTCTTTTTTTTGTATAAAAAGAGGGCTCTCTCAATCTGAAGCACACTCATTAAATATAAGGATGCATTCACAGGGGAGCCGGTGCAACAAGAAGTTGTTAGCCCAAACACACTGCTCGTGCGGAAATGCTCTAAAATTTAATGGGAAGCCGTCAACAGTGGAGTCAGTACACGTTGAGGTTGAAGTGAAGGTAAAGATGGAAAAGGAGCGACAGAGAGACAGCAGGTTTGGGAGGAGAGAGAGAGCGAGTGGCTGTAACGCTGGAGGCTTTCTATCAGACTCAGATTAAAAAGGGGCTTATATTCCGCTTTAAAGGTACCATTACATGATTTTGAGGGATTTGCTCCAGTAAATCGTAAAAATCTTCCCATCTGGACTCACACAAACGTCACTAAGTGCAGGAACGAAGAAGCGGAGCAGAAGTGGACCTCTGAGTTCTGAAAATTCATGTCATGACCCAAATATGTTGTGCACCAGCAGCACTTAACTACAGTATATATCAGAGCGCGCCTCCTCTGGGACCGTGCGATGGATGTAATTCTCTGTAAACTCTCCATGTCATGTTTTTTTGGGCTCTGACAATATCAGGCTCTTCTACATCTTAAATTATAAAAGAATAATCAGAGCACTGGGGCTCTCTGTGGGACGCCTCTTGTTCACAAATGAGCGTTCTTTCCTCTTGTCTTGCAGAACGGAGTCGGTGGCAGAGAAGATGCTGACAAATTGGTTCGCCTTCCTGCTCCACAAATTTCTCAAGGTAAAAACACAAGCGTTCTCGCACCTCATCGCTACAGGTGTCAACGTGATATACACGGGCAGGATTCTTCACATGGTTACAGCTGGTTGTGAAACAGACTGCTGTGATCGTAATGCTCTAATACCGATGTGTATTATGGACACTGTGGAGGGATAATGGCTACCCGTGGGGCCACATCTATCTCCAAGCTGTGCAATTCAAAAGGAGAGAAAGCGCCATTTTATTAGGTTTGATGTGTCACGCTCCAGTTGCAGAGTCTCATCGCTGCCGCGCTGACGAATACAGATCACGTTCCTTCCCTTCACTTCTTTTCTGTGTCTTCTTTTCCTTTCTCCCACCTTCTTCTCTAATCCCTGGGTTTCCTTTCCAAAACAAAGGAGTGTGCTGGCGAGCCTCTCTTCATGCTGTTCTGTGCCATCAAACAGCAAATGGAGAAGGGACCCATCGACTCCATCACCGGAGAGGCGCGCTATTCCCTCAGTGAGGACAAGCTCATCCGACAGCAGATCGAATACAAGACGCTGGTGAGTCATAAAGGCATCAATAAAAACAAAACAGAAGTTCAAATTTTCTCTGCATTCACTTTTGTTCATTTCTCAGAAAGAGCAGTTTCATAGAAAAGTGGCATGCTGTGGTTGTAGATTTACAAATCCTTTGAAAGTTTGAGTACTATGACAACAGCGAGGAAATAGTCTTGCATACCTGGATATTTATTTCAAGACTGCTCGGGTAGATTGTAGAAACCAACACTTTGAGAAAATAAAACCTTGGAGTGTGGACACGAGTTTAACACCAAGTCTAGATCCCTTTTTTCGCTGCCATGTGTCTTCTCCTAGTTGAAATAGGAGGTCATAATAAACAGAGGCTCATTCTATCACCTCAAGATGATCGATGCACAAACGTCCCCAATAATCAGAGGAAGCCTCTAGTGTAGAGACGAGGATATGATCCCTCACTGGCTTCCCATTACAATTATGATCACTTTGGCTTTTGACTATTATTTTGTACATATACACCAGAAGGAATTTGAGGTTTAGTGTTTTTTCTCAGTGACATTTCAAAGGAAATAAACTCTGGAAAAATATCCCAGAGCAGGTGATCAGGACATTTGGGTTCACACAAACAGCGCCTCCGGATAATTTCAGGAGAAAATTCGCCAGTCAGTGCAACACACAGGGTGTAACTTTTAATTTAAACACCTGAACACTCATACATTCATACATATTAACGGATAAATATAATCAAGACTAATGAGGCTTTTAAATTCTAACTAATGAGCACTGAAGAGTTTGAAATGCATCTCATGTTAGGGACTCCTACCCCAGCCCATCAGGATAACCCCCCGCCCCCACAGGCCTCCGCTCCGAAAGCAGAGCCAGCCACCAGCAGCACGACACCTCTCTGATCACCATGTCAGAATCTCAGAGAGTCCGTGTCTCATTACTTGTTTAATGCCCCTGCCAGAGCTGCACAGCCGCCACATCCTGGAGAGGTGAAATTGCATTTGTGGCCGAGCTCCTCTCCACCAGGACAGTTTGGTGAGGAGTAAGTAATGAAAGGGTTTTTCCTATAGTTCCTCTCTTTCTCTGACTCTCACCTGCCTCCCCCTGTCTCTCTCTCTCGTTTCTACCGGATCCCCAGACGCTGAGCTGTGTGAACCCAGACAATGAGAACAGCCCAGAAATCCCTGTCAAGGTGCTCAACTGTGACACCATTACCCAGGTGAAGGAGAAGATCCTGGATGCCGTGTACAAGAACATGCCCTACTCACAGCGACCGCGAGCCGGAGACATGGATCTGGGTGAGTCTTCGCCGAGTGGAGTCATACAAACTACTTGTTTTACTCCGCTTGTGTTATACAGCACAATGTGAGATGAAAAACATACAGGGGAAATTTGCCTTGGCACATGATCTGTTGGAATAACAACGGGGGGGAAATGTACACTTGAGAGCGGACGTGTCAGATGTTTCATTGAAGACGTGTGACATAAACAAAGGGCTCAACATCAATTTCTGGGAAACAACCCTCTTCCCGTACCTGTTTACAGCCCGAATCACAGCAACACTCTGCCACACTGACATTAAACCGCACCGACAGCGCACCTACACGCAGGCTTACGCCCACAACATGTCATCCGATGCCGACTGACTCGGCACAGGTTGACATGCACCTTCAAACCGGGGGAATAAGATACCTTTTAAGTAGTGGATGATGTTGCTTGAGGTTTGCAGTGTTATCCCTTGAGGGACCTTTAAAGGTTAAGGATTTGGAGAGGATGAGTTTCTCCTTGTTGCTTTTGGATGTTTTTGAATCCGTGTGTGAAGACGCTGTGTCGTTTGTAGTTTGTTCGCAGAATCACAAACACTTTAATTGTCGAGCTGAAATGCGCAGGACGGTGTATTCGGTGACATTTTGGGCCGCTACCTTTGACATTCCGCAGCGTTTCAAAGATCAAACTGACACAGCCGCAAAATGATAACATGACCTCATCCGCAGCAGGAAAAAGGGACAGTGCAAGAAGAACAATGGACATTAGACAACGTGTAGCTGTCAGACACTTGGCATACACACACTCCCCCCTGAAATGCCATATGTCACAAATTCAGTATTAATGTTGTTTTTTTCCTGCAGAGTGGCGGCAGGGCAGAACGGCTCGTGTGGTCCTGCAGGATGAGGACATCACCACCAAGATAGAGAGCGACTGGAAGAGGCTCAACACACTCATGCACTACCAGGTCTGTAAAACCTGTTCATAACAGGGCTACAGCTTTTACTGTCACTTGATCTGCTGGGTTTGTTGGACCTGATTAGTGATCAAATATTGATTAGCTTTTATGTCACAAAGCTGAAAAATAGTCATATAAATTGGTGGTTTTGTCCAGAGATGTTCAGTTTACAATGATCCTAGATCGATATGGCTTTTTGAGGTCTGATACGGATATTAGGGAATAAAATATGTCTGATAATGATAAATTGTTACATATTGGCAAGACATCATTATAAAGCCTGTATGACAATGAAATGAAATTGAGTGTTAATATTGAACTGTTACATAGAAAGAAAAAAAAAATCAAATCAAATCAAATATAGAGCTTGAATTCATGAAAACAAACATTTCTACTTCTATGAAATAAAAGTTTCATATCGGCGAACATAAAAGAAAATACCAATATGTCTGTGAAAGGCTTATATTATATAAAACGATAAAAGTTCTTATATTTAAGAAGTTTGACCAGCTCATGTTTGGCACTGACAACAAAATATCAGCAGGAACGTATCCTCGGTGAGTCTGCCGGTCGTTGCAGCTCTACTAAAAACCTGAGTGTCAAACGCTGCTGCTCCCTCACACCCGCAAACCCTAAATCTTTCTCAACCTATTTGAAAAACTGCGCTTATCCAGTTGCTCAAGGGCGTCACAGCAGATACTGTCGATGAAGGACGGGGTGTTTCTCATTCATATTCATATCACTCACCTCACCCCTGCCTGCGGTTTTTTTCTTCTAACTCCCAGTCACAAACGGAACATGCTCCTGTGAGCCTGTGTCTTCTCCAGCATCTTTTTTTTACGCCTGCTCATTAATACGACTACACAGGTCACGGACCTCGGATGAGTCACGCTGCTCCTTTGTCAGACATGTTTGTCTCCACAGAAACAACAGTGCTTGAAACTTGTACAAACAAAGAGGGAAGTAGAGACACAAGAAATCTGGTTTTGACAAGAGAGGGATGTACAGTCTCATATCTGTCAAGGAGTTTTGCTCTTTCATTGCCAGGTGTGGAAATGTTTGTTTTACACTGGCTTGTAAAAAGAAAATATATAAAAACATAGAAAATGTTGCATCGTCTGTGAAGAAGTAGACCAACAGTCTACAGTATCTATCTGCTACAGCCACAAAATGTAGGACCAACTAGCAAGAGGCTGGTCGGTCTCTTTAACCCCGAACCATTCAGTTGTCAGTGAACTACACATGAGAAACACTTTCTCATTTTAATGCAAGTATTGTTAATAAGACAATGTGGAGTTTCAGCGGGCTAATGCACGCTTCAAGGGTTTAATCTGCACTGAGAAGAAGTATGAATTCATTTAGTTTCACTGAAATTGTCTCTGTTTGTAACAAGTCACTGAATCCGTAATGAGGGGAAGGGGTTGCCGCGCTCTGTGGTAAAATCCTAGATTTCATTCCTACACTCCCGACTGCATGAGGCATTAGTCACCCAGCTGAATTATACTGCAGCCAAGGAGATTTCTGCCTTTTCCACTGACAAAATCTCATTAGGTTTGGTCCTATAATGTAGTTGAAGCTGTTGTGATCCATGTTGTACTGTCATGATTCATTTTTTACCTGAACTTGATCCTTAATAACTTTATTGTAAAGTCTTTAGACTCAACTGCCCACGGCGGACATTCAAAGCCATGAATCATAATTTTGGGGTCCTTGGATTTTAATCTACAGCTATTTTTTTTTTTTATTCCAGCCATGATTAATTTTGCCCATGAGCCTCAAGCTAGGAATTTATAAAAATAAATCATAGATGGGCTTTACCTTTGTCTCCTCAGGTGTCTGAGCGCTGCGTAGTGGCCTTGGTGCCCAAACAGATGTCTTCTTTCAACATTCCCTCCTCAGCCAGCTTCCCACGCAGCATCAGCAGATACGGTCAGTTCTGTTTAAGAAATACAAATGTTTAATATTCATCCGACACACAGGAGAGCTGCACCATCTGCCGCTGCCACTCATCAGTCTGCTGTAAAGCACGTTATCACAGAGTCGCACGTTAAAACAAAGAGATGCAACATCAACACAGTGCAAATTCTGTCTGAAGCCTCGGGTTACTGCACCTTTCTTCAAACATGTGCCATCTGAAATATTTCCCTCTGAAGTGTGTGTTTATGTTCTGCAAGGGACATTAAATACAGTCTTATCACGGTGGATTCACATACATTTCATCCCCCGGCTGGTTCGGTGTGTAATTTAAACCACGCCTATGAAACTGCAGTCCACATGAGGTTCAGGTGATTGATGACCCAAGTGAAGACGATGACACATATTTGATATCGCACAGGAGGAGCAGGAAAAAAGACACACGGTGACATTTCTATGACAACCAGTGAAATAGCGAACACACACATCCAACCTGGACATCTGTAGATTACTGAGTTTATTCTGTTTCTATTATATCTCAAATTTGACCATCTAGGTGTGGACGTGCCCTTCCGCTCCACCCCAACCAGTCCCTGACAGCCCCCACTCCCGCGTGCCCATGCTGACCCCTGACCTGGAGAGCGGCGTCAAAGTTTGGCACCTGGTCAAGAACCACGACCACGGCGACCAGAAAGAGGGTGAACGCGGCAGCAAGATGGTGTCTGAGATCTACCTGACGAGGCTGCTCGCAACAAAGGTACAATGTGGAATAAGGAAGACAACAGCAAGTGTTGAAATAAATGGTGCAAATTTCTCATTTGGAGAGATCTTAGTTTTCTGCACGTCACAGCTGCAGGAAGTTCATGGAAAGAGCAGAAGAACTATGAGTCCTTACTTCTGTTGCTGTTTTTTCCTACAGGGCACTCTGCAGAAGTTTGTGGACGACCTGTTTGAGACCCTGTTCAGCACAGTGTGTCGAGGCACCGCCCTGCCTCTCGCAATCAAATACATGTTCGACTTTCTGGATGAGCAGGCTGACAGACACGGCATCCATGACATGGATGTTCGCCACACGTGGAAGAGCAACTGGTGAGAAGGATTCCTCAAAGGGCTGCAGCTCATTTCTCTGCTGAGAATACGAGGCAGCTTCTCATTTTTAGTTTGCAATAGAATTTGATCAGATATGTGTCTTCCTCTAAAAACCTCATCTTAAACATCAACTTACTGGATTCCTCTTCATGCTATTTCATAATGACAATTATCTTATTGTTCATTTTTATTATTTTATAATCGTATTCTCTGGTTTTATGTTATTGCAGCTAATCTTTACCACTCTAGATTTTAAAGCTCTAAATGAAATCTTTTCAAAGCCATCCACGGCTCCCTCTCATACCTGAGTGAATGAAATAAGCAAACTAATGAAACGATTTCCTTTTTTGCAATGTCTAAAATATTTCTCTCTGCCTTTTTTCCTCAATATCTGCTGCAGCCTGCCACTTCGGTTCTGGGTAAACGTGATCAAGAATCCTCAGTTTGTGTTTGACATCCACAAAAACAGCATCACGGACGCCTGTCTGTCTGTGGTGGCACAAACCTTTATGGACTCTTGCTCAACGTCTGAACACCGTCTGGGGAAAGACTCCCCCTCCACCAAGCTACTCTACGCCAAGGACATACCGCATTACAAGAGCTGGGTAGAAAGGTGCGTATATATGTGTGTTTAAATAAAAATCATAATTTTCTCCCTAAGAACATCTCTATAATCAAGTTGTGACTATTAGAGTTTGTCAGGTTAGGTGTTAGACTGTAGAGTTTTTTGTCACCTTGATAGTTTCATCTCTGAGGTCTTATTCAATTCAAGAACTACGCCAGAAAAGACTTGTTGTTTACTGTCACCTTCCATCACCATAGTTTCATTTTGAATCATGTTGTTCTTTTTGTTTGATCATTTGCGTTGCCATGGTTCTTTTGTGTCTCACACAATTGTCTTTTCGTGCAATGGAGTTGCTTCAGCTTCTGAGTGCTTGATTTGGTGCACAATATGTTATGAATCCAAGTCATGATTGGATTTGATGCAAGTTATCGAGAACAAAATAGGGTTAGGACAAAGTATAGCTGCTTTCAGACATGCACTGAACTGGATGCTGGACGTGAGAATGTCAGAGTGAGTTGCTATAGAGACATTTCTCTGACCAGCCCCCCCCCCAGCCCCGAGCAAAATCTCTGGATAATGTCTGGGTGAGCACATGTGAGAACACAGCAGGAGATTCTCTGGAGGATTCACCTTGAGCCAGTGGGACCGTTGATGATGTATCGAACACTCAACAGACGCACAATTGGAGACAGCTAAAATAATACAAATATCTCAGGATGAAAAAGGAGAAGCCTACGAACATGTGAACTTGGAAAGACATCGAGATTCGACAGCGTTTGGGGATAAGAACCGACGAGTCTGACTGGACAAACTCCTGCTGCTTTCTTCATATGTGAAACAAAATCCAGAAAGTCCTGAAAACGGCTTAATACATCATAAAAATCCAGTAGCGACATGAGTCCATGCGTTGGTCTATAATAATCATTGTGCAGGTTTGCTTTAAAGCCACTTGAACTATTACTAAATGACTGAACCTGTGAGTGAAACATTTCCTCATCTTCCTGCCAAAACTCCTCAGATTTACAGACGCCTTTAACGCTGGATGATCTCTGACTTTTCACGTGTGGACAGAATCCAAGTGAAGAGAAAAGCTCTGGCATGCACGACTGTGTCCTTGACACTGACCGTGTGTGTGTGTGTGGTGTGTGTGTGTGTCTCCGCTCAGGTACTACGCTGACATCAACCGCCTGCCTGCCATCAGTGATCAGGATATGAATGCCTATCTGGCTGAGCAGGCTCGCCTTCACTCCAGTGAGTTCAACGTGCTCAGTGCCCTCCACGAGATCTACGCTTACGTCAGCAAGTACAGCCAAGAGGTGAGCGCCCGAGTCAACACAGTGTATCATGGCAATGTGCTGCAGAGGTGGTTCCGCTGTGGTGACTGGAGTCTGCTTCTTTTCATTTCAAAGCAGATATCATCAATATTTCTATACTAACAATAATTCAAATGGCTGTAATGTAAGTGTAAATGTGTCCCTTGTAGTGGTGAACCCACTGAGAATCATCGCTCAGCTCTGCAGTTCCCCACAGCTCGGTGCATTTTAATCTTTGCTCTCGTTGCTTTGGGTTCACAGCTCACAACTTCACCGCTCTGGTTCACTCTCAGAGTATCGTTAGCCTCATGGCGTCATCCGTCCACAGCAAGCAGCTGGTAGAGACAGATATTTGTTAGCTGGTGGAGGTCGAGCTAAAATTGGATTTGACTTAAATTGTGTGTTGGATGGGTAGGTAGGCAACTGTCTGTTAGAAAGTTCACCACAACAGCTATAAGTCATTAATTAGTAATGTCAGCTTGTTACACTGAGCAAGAAAGTATCAATTAGTGCAGGTTTAAAGATTGGACTGAAACTAATTACAACTTTCAATGTTAATCAATGTGTAGACTGATCAATGATTAATGGTTTTGGATAATTAATATGTCAGAAAATGCCCTTCACAAATCCTGATGTGTTCAAACATATTACAACTTCTCGTCAAACAGATCAGTGAGGATTGTTGTGGTGTCTGAAAAGTCAATTCATGTAATTTTTACAATCAGCCCTAAATAATAGGTTCTAATGTGAAATTTTCCAGTGTTACTTCCGTCCCTTGCAAACTGTTCATCCGCCTCTCGCAACCTAACACCTCTCCAACAAATAGAGACTTGAGAAGGTGCCTGCAGTTTACATTATTGATGTGCCCGTCACACCTGATCCTTTCCCTCTGCTCTCCGTTACTACGCTGATGTTGGAAAAAGGTGTCAAAGTGTTGTTAGAACACATGGATACAACACATTTGGTTCACCGCGTCCGTGTCTTTTCCACATTCTGACTTTGAAGCCCCATGAACACACTGGAACCCGAACGACGACTTCACAACTCGAGAAAGAGAGAATGTGAATGCACAGTTAATTTAAATGAATCTGCAAAGATCATTTTCAATCGAAATTTTGATCTGACGCAGTAAAAATGTGCAGCACAATAAAATGCATTTCCTCAGAAAAATAAATAAGGAGCGGAAGCTGTCGGTTTTGTACATCAGTTTGATTTATAATCTATATGTGAGTACTTATATATGATTCCTATAGCTGAATAATAATACGCCTCATCATATTTGTGCTCATGTGTGTGTTTCTCTTGTGTGTGCGTTTGTGTGTTTTAGATCATTGAGGCACTGGAGCAGGATGAACAGGCCCAGAAGCAGAAGTTGGCGTATAAACTGGAGCAGATCATCTCAGCCATGTCTACAGAGAGCTGAGACCCATACACACACAGACACACACACACACACACACACACACACACACACATGCACACAATCATATACACTGTGTACACACTACACACACATGGTAACAAAGGAGTTATAAACCAATCACCAACACATGTGGACATTATGCACACACACAAACACACACTCATGTATACTACTATGGACCTACTTTATAACCAAACGCTACATACACACTCAAACACACACATGCAACTGTACATACACAAACCCCAGCACACATCAAACAGCAGATTGTCCCAAAGCACGACATTTGCGGCCAGTGTCATCGTTTTTTCAGAAGAAAAACTCCAGCAGGCAAATGTTCAGCTTCTAAAAAAAAAAAAAAAAAGCTCCTATATACAGAGGGAGAGGAGAAGAAAGAGGATTTCGGCCGTCATTGTTGCTCAATTTGCTGCCAATTCTTTTTTTCCGCTGGGCAACGCTTTGTCTTTGTAGTCGGTGCTTATACTAAATGTCATAAAAACAGCACTTAATAAAGAAAGACTCAACTTGAAAAGTCACTGGAGGGGCTCAGCAGAGACAGGAGCCGACTTAATGGGACGAGACACGACGAGACACAGAGTACTTTTTATACGTGGAAGATGAAGGACGCTCGCTCGAGGTACATATCACGGGCCTGGAGCGACCTCGCCGTCTGGAGCCAATGGGAGCAGAGATGTGTAACTTTGTGTTGTTAAGCCTTTTCCTGTTGCCTTGTAAAGGCTTGAAAAACTAAAGACCGTGGCATCATTACTTCTCGTTCACCTACTTGAAACTCACTGTTTTATTTTGTTTTTTTGTTTTGAGGGTCAGAACAGTAAATACAAAGTTTGTCATTGACAAGGTGAGGCTTTAATAATCCAACGCCAAAAATTGTTTGAATTTGAATATACACATTCAGTATGTAGATATACTCCTAGATCCACATCCCGGCTTTTTGTGCCAAATACTTCTCATGTTTCATTCATGTTAAATTCTCCCGTAGACGCTATTAATAGCATGGAAAAAGATCCCATTTAAGATAGGGAATTTTGTACAGTGATGATCTAGAGGCCACTAATTCAGCCATTCAAAGATAAGTGGAGACCAAATCGAAGCTGTAGCAGCGAGCATGATTAATGATGCTCTTGAGCCTGATCCAGGATCAGATTAGCCCTGACCCGGGCCGCCGGCGCCCTCCGCGTTTCATCAGTCATTGTTTACATTGAGCATGATACTTGAAATGCACCAAGTGTACGAGATATGGAGAACACCTGCTGCTCCTGTGGAGTAATCTGCTCAGATTAAGTCAGATGAAGACTTTGATGCCTCGTTGATTTCCCTGATAAATCCACTTTGAACGGAACCTGGAAAATTAATCACGGGAAGGAGAAATATCGAAACCCTGGAGATCTTGGATCTTCTAAAGCAGGTGTTCCTTATATTCTGTACACAGAGTGGATACGTGATTAATGATGTATGTGTGTGGATCAGCAGCTGGTCTTTGTAAAGTGTATTCATTAAATGTCCGATGCTTCACCGTGATGTCTTCGCTTTTACAAACCCGACTATTTCCATGTTTCATACGATTCACACGTTTTTCATTTGGCATTCTGTGTATATGTGACCTGACTGCCTGTTGTCTCCTTGCTGCTGTATTTGTAGAGTGCCATATCTAACCTTTAAAAAGAATTATCATGAGGGAAAAAAGTCCGTCCGAGGTTTCTCGCTCATTCAAGGTTTTAGTTTCAGCTGCGACGATGAGAGACGAGCATCTCTCTCTCTGCGCTCGCCGCCGTTTAACTGTCCCATAAAGAGTCACTGCAATCGTCTGTCAAATTAATTCTGAAGAGCTTCTTTTTGTACCATTTCAGTATCAGTGGGGTTAACGTTCTCCCCACAGGACCTTGATTCATGTTAATCTAAAAGATAAAATAAAATAGATGATAAATACATTTCCTGTTAAGTGTTGAAATATGTGACAGAGAACTCATCTGTTCCATGTGTGGTTCGATAATAATGATAATTTATAACTGTGTTGTGCAATAAACTGTAATGTTTTTTTAAGCTATATATTATTGTATAAATACTGTACATAAAAAAACAACTACTATTTTGCAAGCAAAAACTTCACTTTGTACTGTTGTTATACATTAAATGCGCAGCTGATGAAAATGATTTTGTGTGGTTTCGTTTCTTCTGAATTTATCATAGTAATTGTAATAAATCTTAATCGTTAGATTAAATATTGTGTCGTCAAACTGCTTTATTCATATTGAAAGTACACTTTTATGCGATATCCTGTGTTAACATCCCTGAATTCAAACGTTTTATGTTGCTGCATTTTACACCACGACATAAACACACCTGCTTGTCCCAAGAATCAATATACGATTCATTATATATGAGCTCTAAGTTTCTGTTCTATATTTCGCAGACAAACAGCTGCTGCCATTAGAGGTCACGTTGATTTCCAGCCGATCTGAACTCTGCCACACGTAACTGGATAATCCATTGTAATTATGTTAGAGGACCACTTGCATGGTAATTTAATTGTTAAACTGTTATTGAGTTTTCATGAGAAAGCACTAAAAGCAAGATAATGTCAGACATGAAATCCCAGGGAAATGTGAATCGTTCACTTAGAAACTAACATCACGTTTGTCCCCCTGCACAAATGCATGTGTGCATTACGATTATCAATCATTATTTTAGATACAGATGTAAATGAAGTCAAGACAAGAGACAAACAAAGACTAAAACAAAACCTCCTTGGCAGATGTAATAAGTGTCATGTCCTCCTCACAGGAAGTCGGGGGAACATGTATTTCTTGCTATCATATTATCGAAAACAGATTTTTACAATTGCACAACAAACCAAATCACACGTTGTCTCGGGAGACACAAAGCTTATGAAGGTGCAGAGAAACATCCTGGAGAAAATGACTAAACGCCTTTGAATTTCATACAAAACCAAACAAAACACAGCCCCATGTGGCGAGTAGCCCCTCAGACTGGAGAGCGGGGCTGCGCTCTGCCGTCATACTGTGACAGCATTCGGTTTGGCATGTGAGCAGCATATAGGGGCTCCTGAGCACTTGCCATAAGGAGCAAGAATATATTATTCATGTTTACCCCTCGGGGCTCTGGGCAGGCAGAGCAGAGGGGAGGAGGGGGAGGAGGACGGAGGGCTGCATGAACACAGCCCCGGCCTCCCAACCCATACCTGTCAGATCCAGGTGGGGGTGTTATCAGTGTATCGAAGGGTCCTCTGTACACCTGCCAGACTCTAACCCCTCGTCTTCACCCACTCCTCTCTTTGCTTGTCAGAGTGAAACACTCAGCAGCCGGCAATTCACCCTCACTTACTTCTCTCTCTCACACACACACACACACACACACACACACTCACATTCACACTGAGGACGACCATTAGGACTCAAACCTCCTCCACTGACAGCTGAGCGAGCCGCAGGATATCTTCTTGATAGACTGTGTGGTATGGATGGACATACCGGACAGGTTTATGGATCTGCTACAGCCATTAGAAACCCATTATTCTTCGATCAATCCCTGACAGTTGTCATAATATTTCATTCTGCTCCGACCTATTATTGATGTAACTACATTATATATGTGGCGTGTGCGGTGAAAATACAAGGGCAACGCTTAATTTCTGAGAAATCACTGGGCGAGCGCTGCCAGGTATAACAGACCCTCGGCTGGCCAGAATATCTGAGTCAGAAACTGACCAGACTGCAGATCTGGAGGAATAATTCAAAGTGTAGCTCTGACTGAGGAATGGAGGACAAATGGGAAAGGCCTTAGATTTTCTGTTTACCTCGAGCAAACCAGCAGAATTTGTGTTAATAGTCAATGGACAGAGCTCTGCTGCACTGTAGCTCCGCTCATAGTGGGTGTGGCATGCTATTTTTCACCAACAATTGTAAGTTGAATATGTTTGGACTCAATATTCACTGGTTTCATTCATCTACTAATCCAATTCCAGAAATATCTCATCTGTCTGTGACTCACATATCTCGAGAGCCACTCATCTTATCGGCTTAGCATGTGTATTGGTAAGGCTAAGAACACAGTGGGGAATATGGTGCGATTTGGACAAGTGATACTGTATGTCCAACATTAATAAACTATAAATGAACAGGTTACCAGTGCTCTGTAGCCGCAGCAGCTGGGACTAACTCTCCTTTCTCCCCCATTGCTCGTTGTAGGAACTGTTGGGTTTCAAGGTCTACCGAGTCGTGCACTCTGTCTTTGTTTGACACATTTACTACAGGTCACTTTTACACATTAAGGAAAAAACCTGTATCACCTATAGGCAAAGAAGCCTATTCAATACACAAGTCCTTTCCTAAACACCACCTGACTAAAGCTTATAATAATGGTCTGTAATTGTTGGTGTCTGCCAAAGAAGTGTTGGCTACAGTCAGTGGTCATGTATTTTTGAAGCTTGTATGTTGTTGTGCAGGATTGCGTGACTTGCATTCTGGACTAAATTCCTTCTTTTTATGGGTTGTGGTTATTTTCATCCAGGGGGGAAATCCAGTGACAACTGACATACGGACACAGATGTGTCATACTGGAGGTCCTGTCTATAATGGACACGCCCACTACTACACAATGAAGCTTTAAAATATTTTTAGCACAGCTGGAACGCAGGTTTGAGGCTGTTGAGGTCTGCAGGCATCAATCTTCTGCTGCTTTCATCTAATGCATCGTGGATTATCAGAGCACACACAATTAAACAGACTCTGATGTATTTGTTCTTGCCAAAAACAGCTGCCAAACAAAATACCTGATGACTGTTCTGACCAAACCCTGAATGGCCACAGCTCAGTCTCTAACAGCTACAGCTTATTTCACAATTTAATGAATCAACTCATCCATGACGGCATTTTATATCACTAATTAACTGTAGTGATTTGTCCATTAGCAACGACATGGTCACTGATTTCAATTCCAACCGAATGTTCAGTATAAATCAATAACTTATGTTTTTCATGATCTACTGGAGAAGCAAGTGTCCAGTAGGTTGATCTGGAAAGCACCGAAGTCTAGCAGTGCCATCTTGTGGTTAAAGGTATGATCACAGGCTGACGGAAGCTGGTCGACAGAGACAGAGCGACTATTATTCAATCACTCATTAATTAGCTGTTTACACCAGATTGACCACAGTCTGGGACGAGAGCAGAAGATCATGGGAGGCTGTGAAAATGTGACGAGGGCAAAGGGTAAAGCCTGTGTAGGAGACAAGAAGTGTCTGTTTCAACGCTGTGGCCTGAGGGGCTGTGGGGGGGGGGACATCTGCAGGGCTATGCAGCAATCCAAAGGGGTCGTGACACCACCACTACATCCTGACACCGTGAAGAGAACCCACACAGGGACACGCCACTGATGCACATTTTGTTTTAGGAACAAGTGACTTCATTCGTCCAGCACTTCCTTTTTTTCTCCTCCTTCCCGCCTAAAGGCACAGACCTTGCTCGGCCCAGCCCACAGAGGTAACGGTCACCATTTGCTGCAGTTTGAAATGAGATCTCCTCCCCCACCTCCCCTCCCCTCTCTCCTGCACTCATGGATTCATTTGAAGACACGCTCCTTCCCACAGAGCCAATCTGTGAACTTTGTGGGAAATTACGCCTTCCATTTTCCAAAAAGCTCCATAAACTGCACATTAGGAGCGCGTCAGTGTTTATGTGACTGTGAGTGTCCACATGCGTTTGTTCAAATAAATTAACCACAATGAAATTAGGGAGCCGCAATTAAACGAGGACATTAAAAACACTGTTAATTTAACAGAGAGAATTGCGGTTGCGTGTTTCTTTTCTCATGAATCTCTGAAGCTATGATGTCAATTACACAAAAGTGTGGCAAAGAAATTCTCTTCCCACAAAGGAGGTTCACATTGGACAGTCACTGTTTTACTTACTTGAGCCTTTTTAAAACTACATCTACCCACCTGATTATTAATTCTGAAGAGTTTCTCAAGGGCAGTGGAGAAAACCAAATCAAAAGATTTCCACTCTAACAATAATCTACTGACCCAACATAATTTACCTTGAATTCAGGCATAGGGAGGTTGCTTGGAGGACATACAGACTAAGTGAGGAAAGAATATCTTGGCCTACGATTTTATATTTTCATGAATATTGCAATGATTTTTTTGCATTTTAAATAAACAAGCTATAAGTTGTACGTCTGAAACCTACAGAAAAAGGATGAATATTCAAATAATAATCTTCCTCCATGCACCCTGGAAGTAGGTGATGTTTTGCCACAAGCCTCTACTCTGCTTCAAGAATATCATCCCTGACACATTCTGCTAATAAGCTCTCTGAGAACATTCTGCAATTCAAAGCAGCCAGTGATTCATCAGCCAAACCTCAGTGATCCTGGGGAGTCCAATTAACTGCTTAGAGTCCTATTACTGCAAAATAAGACTCATTGGATAAAGCGCCAGTGACCCTAAAACACATCCAAGAAGTGAAAATTATAGCCAGGCTGCAGGAAGCTCCTTCATCAGCACAGTTTGACAAGTTATACTCCACAACTTTATTAATAATACATATGGACGTCTCTTGGCCTGAGCGTTCAAGGTTGTAGATCCAGATAAATCTCCACTTTGATCGATTTGTTTCTACATATCTAGTCTCTAAAAGAAGATGGCAGTGGACTTCTGTATCTTCACTGAACACGTTTGTTTTTCATATTCAATGAATGGAGATGAGGCCAATCAGAGGGAAAATATGTAGGAAAACTGACTCGCTTGCCGAATTCTTCACTTCACTTGCTTTCAGACATGCAATGAACTCTGGATGATTTCCTTAAACTTTCTGGAAGGGGCTGCGTTGTGAGATGTCTAAGTCAGTGGATCCAGCCATTTTCCACAACTCCTCCTGCCAGACCCCCCCCCCCCAAACAGAAAAAAACTGTAAAAAATAATTCAAATATCTCAGGATGAACAAGAGAAGCTACGCACGTAACAGACAAAGACATTCCTGTTGGTCTGAATGCATCGGAGGATATACGCCACAACAATACTCACTACACATAATTCACAAATTGCATTAATGATTCCAAAGCACAGGTAATAATGCTTCCTCGTGTTTTACAAGTTTCCTATCAAGTAGGTTTATCACCAATCAATTTGCAACAGAATCCTGGTTTACTTAGTTACTTTGAGCTGCTTTCAACTCTCATTGGTTGACATTGCCATTGCATTATGGGTTTCTCCATCATGTAACAGTGGTAGTAGGTATCTGATATGATGTTCATGTTGGTTTGAGACATTTAAGTGGCTGAGCAGACTAAACGATGAATCAGATCCAAAGCCATCCCTCCTTCCCCAGGTAGCCTTCACATGCAAGTCAGAAAAGATGCATGAAAACTAGGTGATTAGAAAAATATTTCTAAAAGGGTGGTCCAGCCAGTGCCTCAGGGAGCATGGACACATTTCTAAATTATGATCTGAAGAGACCAATCACATGAAACACATTCTCATCTGCACCTTTTTTTAAACTGGTTGAAATGCATGCTGAGTAATGAATTAATAAATATTTCCTAATCGTTACAGCGGGGGTCGTATTTGTCCTCGAAACGGAATGAAGTCAATAAGCTTTTGTGAGTTTCCTGAGATCAGACCCAGGTGAGAATGGGTGAATGGAGTTGGTGCTTTTACAAAACGTATGTGTCACACAGAAAAGAAAAAGAAATAGAAAAGAAAAAAGAGAAGTGAGACAAAGAAAACGTGCATTCACACACAGAAATTGCATGTTCACAAAATGTTTGGCAACAGCTCTGGATTTTTGTGGTCTTTAAAACACAGGGTAAATCTAAAGGGGAAAGAACAAACTGCACATTGCGTCTCTCTTGATATTGACCCCAGTTGCCTATATTCTCCTGGGACCCTCCATCATACAGTTCAGAAAGAAGAGTAACACACATGGCCCGAGGTGTAGATGCACAATGCATGGAAGTAAAAAGCACAACCGTCACATCTGGTTAAAACACACATGCAAGTTAAAACAAAACACACACGGCTGTCACAGATAATCTACGGCAGCAGCAGATATATGGTAAATGCACTGTACTGTTACTGAAGAAACACTGCAGCAGCTAAAAGGGAGAGGAGGGGCTTGGTTTTCAAACGCCATAAGTCGCAACAGATGTGCTGAACAGTGGATAAACTATAAACAAATAAAGCTGTATGAAGCAGCGACTGTATGGGATCTACATCTCAGGACGCTGGTGGTGGAAATGCTTTGCAGATATGCTTTGTGTAAAGTCTTCAGAGAAATGCACTGGCTGTCTTGCGTTGGTTTCCCACTGTGTGACCACAACATGCCGCCCTGCGACACTCTCTGAGCCACAGTCACGAAGAAGACAAATGGTAGATATATGGGGGTGTCCAATGATGGAGGGTGAGGAAACAGACTTGCAAACAGAAATGGATCCATCACCATTTGAATACAGTGAAACCAAAGACCAGAGCAGAGTTTAATGGACACTCTGACGATTTAACACACAGAGGTTATTACATGTCATTTGGCGGACACTTTTATCCAAAGCCACTTAAAATTAGTGCATTCAACATCTATGAGGGGCCATTTAGGGGTTCAGCATCTTGCCCAAGGAAACTGCAGCACGCAGGTGGGGAAGACCAAGGATAGAACCCCTGACCTTTCAACCTTAAAATCAGGATCTTTCAGCCTCTAATTTTTTTAATCGGTTAAATGTGATTTAACCATGTTTGGTCTAGACCTTTGGACTTTTCAATCAATGCCAAGTATCGGTAGATGCAGCCCACCCAGGTGATGACGACAGGATGTATGAATGCCTATATTACAATGAAGAACCAAAACTAACTGGATCAAATGTTAAAAATGTAACAAAGACAAACCCTTTGGTTGGGAGAGTGTGGTCTGGACTTTCAGGTATGAAACCCAACTTTGTTTCATACAAGTGCAAATATCAAATTGATGGAAGTATGTCTCATGATCCAAGATTCTTTATTGCCGTTGTCCTGCCGCAGACAACAACACAACAAAATTGCGAAACAATGAAATTGCAACCGTTTTCTATAAATACAATGTCTGTACACAAATGTACGTGAAAAATAAAAGATTACAAATCTGTGCAAGGAGGAAAGAGAAAATAGTTCATGAAAAATCACAGGGAGGAAAAGGGGGCTTGTCCTGCTGCCCTTGATTGAGGGTAAAAGGTCTATTCTGACAGGAAGCTGTGATTCATTGGGACTCGAGTAACAGAAATACTTAACTAGCTAACGGCCTGATGAATGTTTTACTGGAGTGGCATGGCTGCTGCTGTCCAGCTGTGCCCGCGCTGTAATGGCCACACTGCTGCTTTTTCTCTAGGGGTTTCCAGCAAAGCTCATCTCGAGTCACAGTCAGGGGCCAATTGCCCACCTCAACGCCCCGCTGTTTGAGTTCAGTGTTTGATAGGGGTCCGGCAAGCAGGGACGGGGGCTAACAGGGAGGAAATGGAGTGATTGGGGGGGAAGGACAGGGAGGGGTGGGGGGGGAAGGACACTACAGGCACAACTGGTATCAAATTACAGGAGCGTTTTTTTTCAAAGATTGTGAGATGTAGCTGTGGTTCGGTTTACTTCTCTCCGCTCGCTGTTGTTCCTTTGTCTGAGAGGGTGGGGCTTTTATTTTTTAACAAGTCATTTAGCATACCTTCTCCAGTGGTTCCAGATGTGTGATTTGCACAGAGCATGAGAAGCACAAGCCAAAGGGGCCAACAACGAGCTAACAATAGTGAAGGAAAAAATCCTCACAGTTGCAGGGGGTAGTGGGGGGGGTTGTTGGGTTCTTAAAGGACTCTGTGGAGGTGTGAATGGGTTTTAAGCCGATCCTGTGGTGTCTTCACTCCTGGGACGGTGGTTGTTGATTGATGGCCCTGGCAGAGAAGTGGGGGTTACTGGGTTAATACCATTAACATAACAGTGGGCCGCATCTTCGTTTACTGGGTTTGATTATTTGGCTCTGTGGTCTATCTCCATAAGCCTATTAAGGACCCCAGTGTCACAGCCCATTGTCAGATATCACCTTTCATTGTGAGGTGGATTACTGCCTTGGTCCAGACAGGGTTCACAGTTCAGGCAGACATAGCGGAGCAATTTCTGCAGCGTAATAACACACACACACATATACACACACACTGCAGCAGACGATTTAAACATGGGAACTGCATATTTAATGTTTGAGTATAAACATGGAGAGGTATCTGAAGGACGCTGCACTAAGTTTTTCTCTTTTAAACACACAACATCCCAACAAGTCTCCATTCTCCTCCCTCCCTCCCTGCGTCTGCCCTGCGCCCTCTTCTTCTAGAAGGGTGGGGGCACAGAGGAAGGGTTGAAGGAACCAGTGGAGGACTGGGTGTTGGGCTGGGCCTCAGTAAGGGAGAAGGGAGCAGGGAGGGGTGTTGGGTGTGTGTGTGTATGTGTTGGGGGGGGGGGGGGGTGGGCTGCTATATAAAAAACTGACAGAACACAAGTGGTGCTTTATCCACCCTGTCCCGCTCTGTGAAAGAGGAAACCCTTAACTGCTCAGGCTCAACCAGCCCCAGCCCTTTTCTTTCTTTCCCTCTCTTTTCCCTCACACCCATCGGACGTGTGCACGCTCGGGAGGAGAATGGCAGCATCATCTGCAAAGAGAAACGAGGAGCCCCGTAAGATGTTGGCGTTGGCGTTGCTGCTCGTCACCTCACTCCTAAACGGTAAGTAGTTCAAAAAGAAGACAAAAAAGTTAAATAGTGAAATAGTTTGAGAAAGATTGTAAGGCCATCTGCAGGGAGAGAGGGAGAGGGAGGGACAGGAGGGGTGGGGTTGGAGGAGTGTTTGTTTGAATGGTCTTTGAGTTGGATCCAGGTTTTAACCCTACAACCCTTTTACTCACTGGAATGCTACCGTACACCATCTCTGCAATGAGAGCAGATCTATAACACATGATATGTTTTGAAAAGGGGTTGACAAAGATGGTTTTATTTCCCAAACAGAAAAAAAAAAAAAAAAAGCCATGACTTTGCAGGATACTTTTGCAAACAAAGAAATCGATTTAGAGAGAAGGATTTCCCACATTGTGGAGGCACTGGGACGTTTTAAATGGTGATTTGAAGTCAGGATTCCTATTCTGAAGCATTTTTTGCCTTTTTACTGTTCAGTTTTGTCCCGTTTATGAGCTGCACTCCGCTGCTATGCTTGCTATTCCATTGACCTGACTCCCATGAACATCGAGGACTTTGAGAAATGTGTGTGTTTATATTTAGCTGGTTGCAATGCGAGGCCAGGGAGTGCGTGAGAGGAGGGTGTGGAGTTTGGTTGTTAATGTGCATCTGAAATGTGGCCATGCTGATGTAAGTAGAAGCTTCAAGCATCGAGGAGGATTGATGTTTAACTACGTGTAAAGACGACTTGGCTCACGCGGCTGAGATACATATCAAAATAGAGAAAACAAAATAATCCAATTTATTTATCGTCTAGAAGTAAAAAACCTCTGTAGTACCTTACGATTAACAAATTAAAGTTTAGGTTTCTACTTGATCCCCATGATGAACTTTTCGGTTGATTTGTATCGAGCAGCACTTGTACAAGTTTTTATAAATACTTAACTATTCAGGTGTGGATCAATTCAGATGTGTGGTTGCACAGAGCTCCAGTTTAGCTCATAAATTCTCTGCAGTGGCAGGAAAAAAAATGAAGAGATCAAGTGTAGAGGTCATGTGGAGAAAGAGAAATATCTGTTACACTTAAGTTGTCGTCTCATCTTTCAATAATGGACAAGTCATGATTTGATCCAATAAACGCAGCACATGTCCAACATGGAGCAGAGAATGAACTACAGCTATGCCATCGTCCGCAATGCCCTCTCTTGTGGCTGGAAATAAATGACACAACTAATTTGCTTAATTCAAACCTCCTGTCTCCTTTGTGGGATATAGCTTAGAGGAATGAGATCATCTTCAGTGAGAAGCAGCTACATCTGCTTTTCGCAAAAAGAAAACTGCTGCGACTTCATTTCACACTGTCGATTTCAAAACAAAACTTTTATTCAGCTTTAGAGTTAAAAAAAAGAAGGCATCTCTTGATGTGCACCACAATGTTTATGCTCCTTGACAAATCCCAGACAAACCAACTCAAAACATGTGACATGTGTGCTTGGGCCAAATGTGCATTTTCCTTAAAGATGATATTATCAGATATTATACAGATGGCAAGGAAAGAGGAATCCACAGGAGTCGGCTCGATGATAAACCATCTGTCTCTGGAGTGAAGCAACAATCCCTTTTTTGTTGAATTGTCGTGTCAGTCTTGAGAGATGGAGCGGAGTTATGCAAGTACAGGAAAGATGAACAACTTTACTACGACGAGGTCGGAGCGGATTCGCAGATGGTGGCGAGCATCAGGAGATGATCAGAAACACTGGGGGGAAACCCCTGTAGAGACCAGTTAGCAGACGTGAGCTGAAGCAGCGCAGTTAAATGAAGTATGCTCAGATTTCCTTTTGTTGTCAGTGACACGATTGGAATGTCTTGCACTCGGAATGTCCCGGGTTAAATTTCGGAAAAAACTCTACACTTAGAAACACTTTTCGTAGTAGGGTTTAAGCTGTGCCTGTGCTGTGATGTGGTTTTTAGGAGGCTCTCAAGTTAAGCAAGAAACCCTGCCCAACCTCGCTGCCAACCCCAGAGCATGTAATTATGTAAATCGCTGTTTGTGTTGCACCCATTGAAGTACCAGACGCAGAAGAAGAATTACAGAAGCAACAGAGAGCTCGGTTCTCTCGTGAGAACAAGTGGCACCGACTGAGCCAAGTCAGAACCCAGAGTCAAGTGAGGCAGCGGTGAAAAGACATCTGGAAGAAAACACACACACACCAACACATAAGATTCAATATCCTTTCATC
Organism: Verasper variegatus; assembly: GCA_026259375.1. NCBI lineage: Eukaryota > Metazoa > Chordata > Actinopteri > Pleuronectiformes > Pleuronectidae > Verasper > Verasper variegatus. The sequence continues at coordinate 22,824,460 of CM048040.1, read as the reverse complement.
CTGATAAGAAAAAGCTATTTTTTTCCCTCAAGGTCTGAGCATCTTTTACATCAATATTAGCAGGTATACACAGGTTTTCTTTGTATACGCCGCTCAAAAAAGGCGATTGTCTCCTTTCTCATTGCAAGTCAACCCCACGAGTCTGCCGGAAATTGAGAAGCTCTCTCACCTTGCTGTCTGGCCGTTGTTGCATTTTGCGTGACACAAAGAGAAATAATGCTGTTGCGCATTGTGAGATGTAAAAACCATAAAAGCACAGAAATGTTTGTGGCTATTCACAGTGCTGTGAATCCCATAGAGTATGAAACAGTCAGACGATGCTGGACTTGCCTCTGATCTGTACACTGGACACATGGATGGGAACAGGAAGAGAAAGATGGAGTATAAAAATTAAACCAAATGATGTTTTAAAGCAGAGAACAAATCTTTGCACGTCGACTAAGTGCATTTCAGCTCAGAGTCTATTATGGCTGTTTTTCAATACCACCCCTGGATATGTGTGCAAGCAATTACTCTGGTAGATTTCTTTGAGAGATATTGCGCTTCTCAAATTCTCTCTGGACAAAATCAATGTTGAGCCTCGGAGCTGTTGATGTCCAGATATGACTCACTCTGCAACAGGATCCTCTCACGCTCTACCTGCACACACTCAAAGCAGACAGGCTCATTCAAGGTAATGCATCACAACTGCAGTGGGCAATTGTGAGTGCGTGTGCGTGCGCGCGCGTGTGTGTGTGTGTTGAGGCTGGGGGAGGGTTGTGGGTGGTTGGTGATATAATGCTGCCAAATGAAAGCAGATGTCATGTTTCCTGAATGTGGTCCCTGGTAACAGGCAGCCAGCTCTCGATAAGAAGCCGCCGAGGCCTCAGGGTTGGGTTGGGTGAGTGGCGCAGCTGGGCAGTGGAGGTGGAGTGAGTGCGGCTTCGTGGGCCCTGATTGAAACCATGAGAGCGAGTTGATTTTCTGCCAAGAGAGGAGAATGGCCATGGTTCTGCTATTAATCGCTGTGACAGGAGCGAGAGGAGTGTGTGTGTGTGTGTGGGGGGGTGCGTGTGTTTGTGTGTGTGTGTGTGTGTGTGTGTGGTGGGGGGGGGGGGGTCGGGGGTCGGGGGTCACCATAGTGGGGTCAGCAGTCTGTTGTTTCAAAGAGGGTAGAGTTGCAGAGCATGTTTAACCCTAAGGGACAAGGGTTCCAATGTCACATTCCTCTGCACACGCTTTACTCAGATTCTTCAAGGGCAGCAGGATATTAAATAATGAAGACGGACATATTAAGAGAATAACAGCGGATGAAGGTTGTTTTCATTCATGCAAAATACTGTTTTAAAAAGCTAACAAGAGGTCGGCACTCGAGCTAAAGAAACATGTTTATTTTGGAAAATTCAAAATATAAACGCGTGACTAACCTTTGGGAGGTAAATCTGAAAGAGAGTGAATCCAATCTTCCAATCAATTAGTTCCTCCACATCCTTATAGTACTCAGAGCTCAGTTCAGATCCTGGCATAATAAGACGAGGCCAAGGTTGATAAACTTTCAATGAAAAGATATCACGGAGCCTTAATGTCTCCGCCCGCTATTCAACTTTCAGAATCCAAGTTGGGGTGAGCTGGTGAGGGAATGGTGGGGTGGAGGGGGTGTGCTCTTGAATCATATTTCTATCCAGCTGATGCCGGAGTGATGTCAGGTCACAGATGCTTTGAGTATCTGTGATAACCAAGTTTGGGCGGCAGAATAAAGTCAAAAATGAGGCCTTTTCCAAATGTTCCTGCAGTTGAACACTGTTCACAAACCCTACATTAAGTGTGTGTATTGTGTTACACTATGTAGATGACACATCACCACTTTAACAGTTAGATTCTGGTCAGTCAGGACTCTGGAATGCATTTATATATATATATCCTGTAGATAAAAGTGCAAGGAATATTTCCAGGAATATGTATGTACTGTTAAACCCTGATAGAAAAGGGGAGGGTGATGTGTCTCGAGTGTTTATAGAAGCTGTCTTGGCTGAACAGACTCTCACACACTCAGTCAGAGCAGTTAAGACATCCTAGAAAAAATGAGTTGTGGCATCGGTCAAAGCTGCCAACGCAATTTGTGACGTTCTAAGATAAACGAGTGTCTCGGTTCTAGGAAAACAATACATTATATGGTAACTGGCGAGGAGGGTGTTAGCAGAAACCCCTCAAACTTTTGCAGACCATTATCACCTCTTCACGCCCTATTACACGGTGCAGGGTTTTTCTGAACAGAAGCGGAGCGAGTCCAGGGGCTTTGGGGACACAGGACCATACCTACTGAAAACATCATTTCCCCACACATAGCAGCTTCCCAACATGCACTACACTCTACAAAAATTTCCCATTAGTCCACAAGCAAAATATCCGGCAAACACCTGAGTGAGTCAATGTGAGAATGCAGCAAATGTCTGAAAAGAAACACTGTGACCCATTGGGCATGTTGATTACAAAAATACCAGGATGAAAAATCTGTGACGAAGATGTCAATGTGCTCGAAACAAACATGTTTTCCATTGAGGGATTCTTACGTCATGTCCTGCCTCCTGCACGCTCTTCCCAGGCACCACCCTTCATGTGAGACATCCAGACATTTTTCTGTTGTTGTGAATGCATCTAATCCAGACAATCTCCTGCTGCTTTCCTCACAAGTAAACGACAAAATCCAGAAAATGCCTGGACCTAATTTTCCATATATATCTGACGTATCCGAACACAGCTACACAGACAAAAAGGTGCATTGGCTGCTTTTAGATGTGGGTGAATTTGATACTGTGAAGATTTTATATGAAACTATTTCCGTCTATTTGAGACACTGGAACAAATTCTTACTCAGTGAGGACTTTTTAGGCATGAAGTCTTTAAGAGAGGCCCAAGAAGAACAAATGCAGATACGACACGTGCCTTCATGTGGAACTTATGTATATTAAGCCTCTAGATATACAAGCCTGAGAGACTGGAGAGCGACAAAGCTCTCTTGAGCCAGGGGAGAGATATTAGCTGTTACAAAATGACTCTTGGCATGTTGTTTTATATCCCGCCACATGGTGTGGGAGGTGCGAGGGTCCGCGTCTCACCTCGAGAGATGCCTGGGATTAGCCGTGCGTGACTTGGAGGAAGCGTTTGCAGGGGAGGAAAGGCTCGTCCTCTTCCAAAGCCCTGCCACATTCCTCCATCCGGAAGTCCCAAGAGATGGAGGGGGGTACAGGGTGGAGCCTTTCCAGACCGCGGCCGTCACTCAGAGCAATCTGGTGGGAAAATCTTCACCAGAGCAATGGAGTCAAGTCCCATGCTGTAGAACACATGGACTCAGATAAGGATGACTGGGTTTGTTGTGTTTGTGCAATACTGAAAAGACACACGGCCGATGAGTAATATCTTGGACACTTTTTTAAACATTACGCAAAAGGAAGAGGGTGAAGTCTGGTTGTAGATGTCTCAGACCTTTGTAAGTCATAGACAGTGCAAGAGTTCAGTAAAATGAGGGATCCTTTTTTCGCTTTGGCCCCTGTTGAGGGATTGAGTTCAGGGCAGAGGGCAACGAGGCAGAGACGGGTTCAGAGGTCAAACTGTGTGGAAGTGTGCTGACCTCACGCAGGGAGCAGGGCTGGAGACAAAAGTAATAATTACAGCTAGACCACCGTCGACTCCCCATTGAATGTTGACTTTAAGCTCACGTGATGTGCGTTGCCAGGTGTGTTGGTATAGGGGGGGATTATTACTGAAAAACAGCTTTTTAGTTTTAAAAACGAAAACATTTAATGCCGTCTCTGGTGTTGGTCCTAAGAGGCAGCTAAATGCAGAGATTTCCTTCCATCTGGAATCTGGTATGTCAGGACCCTTTGTGTGAAATGACTGATGTCAGGTCAGATGGCAGGATAGAATTCACTGGCTGTGTTGAAGCTGGTGAAGCTAAACAAGCAGGTGAAAATGTAGCAGGCAACTTTTCTAAGAGTGCTTGAGGTGCTATGACACCATTAGCACAAGATTTTAAAACTTACTTGCATTTTTTACAGAGTGGATTTAAAATCCACAATTATCCATGTGCTGCATCAACACGGAAGCTGCTTTTAAATATTGCCAGAGCTACTCTGGCTCTAAAGGAAATTAGCCTCCAGTAAATCACCACAACATCCCTCCAAGATTTCATCAGAGACCGACCTACACTCCAAACTAAACACACTCATCAGCTTCAGCAGGAGAACACCACTGACAAGTTCTACCTCCCAGTCGGCTGCAACTCACCCGATGACAGAAAGTGATCGCAGAGCTGAAACGCGTCTCACCCATTCCGTACCTCATCCTTTTCCGGTAAAGTAAGCAAACAGACCACCCCAGAGATGGTGGAGGGATGGCAGCTGGAGGCAGGGGAAGGAGTCTAACATACAGGACTTACAAGGTTAGGCAGCCCTTGACCTACTGCTGCTCCACGCCCACACATGCTTCTCACAGTAAACTACAGACATCAGGCATACCGAGATAAGGCACTAAATATGGCTTCATCCTGGCTCCGTAGTGAAACTTGAGCATGTGAGCTTTCATAATAGATTCGACATGGCGGCAGAAATCGCAAAAACAGCCCGGAGGTCAGTGACTGTGATCTTCCTCCTTCAATTTAAAGAAGATTGCAGAAGATACTGGTTGACAGACAGCTGCGAGGCACAGTTGCTAAACACGCTAGGAGACCTCCTTGGAGATTACAGCCTCCATCTGCCAGCACACACACACACACACAACACACAACACACACACACACACACACACACACACACACACACACACACACACACACACACACACACACAACACACACACACACACAACACACACACACACACACACACACACACACATAGCGTTTATTCAGCACTTGTGGCACCTGTCTGTAACAATGATTTATCTGTGGAAGTCAGTGGAGTAGTGTCACAGTGCCACCATTGTGTGAATATACAGGCCTCATCTGTGGAAACATCAAGTATTGGCGGGAAATCGGTGAGACCACATGGAGACAAGAGTGCAGCAGAGGAGTAGAACAAAAATCATTCTGTCATTTTAGAAAAATCATTCAAATGGATTTTGACTGAATCACTTGAAAGAACTAGACCCTTAGAAAAACAAGGTTATTGATCCAGGAGCAGGTCACCTCTGGTTTGAGCTGCTTTCAGACCAGATCTATGGCCTGTGAATAATGAAGCAGACATTTTTTAGGACTTTGCCTCCATAAATGACATTGCTATTAAAATATAAAGACAATTTATAGGAGTGAAAAACAGAATGAGGTTGAAAGAATAACACAAAGGGGACTGAAGCATATCTTTCCCTTCTTATACTTGAATGTTTAACTTGTTATTACAGTTAAACTGTTTTTGTACTAGATTTTGTACCGCTAGTAGATGTTAGCAGATGTTAGCGACCACCAGCGAATGTATAGGTACATAAATGTCTTCTAAAAGTTCTAATGCACAAAAATCTAAAGTTCAATCCTAAGGTCATGTTTAAAAGTCCTAAACTCCAAACTTTAAGTCTACAACTAAAGTACAGCTCTACGTAAACAAAAGCAACAGCAACACTACGCAATTTCAAAGCTAAAATCAATCACAAACTTTATCTGGCGACTGGTGAGGAATTTGAAAGTGAGAGAGGGAGAAGTAATGAGATCTGCAGAGGTAAGGCAGTATGGAAATGTTTTGAATATGAGGTAATGCTGTTGTTGGAGTCGGGGAGATCTGGGTGAACAGAATGGTATTTCTGAGGTATTCAGGGTCGACTCTGGATAGTACGCTTGCAATTTGACCTCAGCAATAAGGATCTGTGGCTCGTTCGCTCAGGGCCTGTAGGGCGTGGTGGCATATCTTTTAAATTAGCACAAAGAAATCAAACGTACTCTGAAAGTTATTTCAACATTTTACAGCTGACTACAAATATCTAATCAACGTTTTGATTGAGCGTTGGGAAGTTCTCAAGGACTCCAAGAAGTCACAAAGCTCCCTGAAAATGAAATAATGGCCTTTGGCATAAATCAAAAAATTTGGAAAATGTGATGTTTTAAATGGCATCATAACCTGAAACCTCTCAGTTGCACATTGAGAGGATTAATCAAATATCATTCCACTGAAACATATTGCAGAAACATTAGGCCTGAAACGTTGCAGGCCCCGCTAACATGAGTCACTACCCACATAATCTTTTTAAAGACCTCGGAGTCGAGCAAGATTTAATTTCAAAGTAAATTATTTCATGACGTGATGCATGAATCTGAGAGCATCTGTTATCTACTGCAATAGGATCTATTTAAGATGTATTACCCTCCACTACAGCGGGGGCCTCTAGGGACACAAAGATATCTTACAGTGAACACTCAGGAGACCTCTCACACTCGAGCACGAGCTCATGCATTAGGGTGATAACTGACATCAGGAAAGCACTGTGGTGAAAAGTGCGCACTATCTGAGCTGTGAGCCACAACCTCACATTACAAATATGTCGCGCCTGTAGAGGAATAATGAGTTGATGTGGTGGAAGACGTCACGCTGCACTTAAGAATTCGGTTCTGACGACGGGTAGACGGGTAGACGAACGAGAGGTGATGAAGTAAAACAGAAGCTAAACACGAAATGGAAAACGTTCCTTTCAATCGTCAGCAGAGATTCGCTCAATCCAGAGAAAGTTAAACAGACATTTATCTTTTCTTAGTGACAGATTATCCACTTTGGTAAATGTGAACTTGTCGAGTGCAGTTTGCTAATGTCACTAAATAAAATAAATCCTTGTCTTGTTGTGTATTGGTTTTGTACTGTGTTAATTTTCTGTGAAAGTGTTTTTAATGCCAGTAAGGTTACTGGGTTATGGCACAGAAAAAGTAAATCATAGCTACAGACGGAAAATGACATCAAAGCCTTTAAAAACCACACAGAACCCTTTTGCTTTGATTGACAGCGAACCAGTCTATCAGGTTTAAACTGCACCACTCGGGTCCAGAGCTCGTTTTAAGAATAAGAAAAACATTGGCACACGTCCATGATGGAGCTCACAGCATGTTTGTCCCGAGCCAACTGGTTTCCCTGAGAGACTCATAGCAATCATCCCAGTGGGAGTGAGCAGGAGGTCAGAGCTTTGGGCTGGTTTCAGATCTTGAATTAAGGGATGATTTATTTGCTCACACTGTGCAGAGATTAATTCAAGGAATGTGTGATTAATTATTTACTGTTCCGCAAAGCTGAGACTCAATGATTTAAGGACGGATTGTGACAGTTGTTGAAACGTCTTACTGGGAAAACACAAATTCAATTTGGAGGATCATTTGAGCAGAGCTTTAGAATGACATTATTTTAATGACATGCAGTCATTTGCAATAATAAAATACCAATTCAATCATTTATCTGTTTTTTTTTCAAACAAAGTGACATTGGGCTTTATTCTGATTTTACAGCAGGAGTCATGGCACAGGATGAGGAAATCGTCGCGGCAACAGCCCCATCTCTGGAGGCACTTGTACAAGGAGATAATATTCCACTGACAACTGCAGGTAAGAAACACAAACCAGCACAACCATTAATTTATAAAGAAAAGCTGCTACTACTGTCAACTTCTTTGACAGCCAATCATCACTACTACTGTACTGCGTAAGCACGGTCCAGCATATCAACTTTTAAATTCCAAACAAGGCCATGGGTTGCATGAATGTTCGGTGCTAACTCAAAGGCGTGTGTGGGATTTAGTGGGATCTATTGGCACGAATATCCCAGAACTGTCAAACCAAACATCGGCTCCGGAGAGTTTGTTATATTTTACCTGAAAGTCACTGTAGTTTGTAGTTGCTTGAAAAGGGATGGTTGAAGGTGGGCATTGGGCAAAACCCTGAAAACACAGCCCACCCATGTGCCCGTATCACCTTTGAAACCAAACTTCAAAATACAGAAAGAAAAACACATGAAGAATAAGGCCGTCTTCTTTAAACAAACTAAAAAACTGAAGTTAAATCGTTTTTTTCAGAGCCAGAAGATCCACAGGTCGTGGTTTTCCCTACTGTGGGACCTCTACAGCTGACTGAAAAGACCACAGCTGCTACAGATGAGGCAGGAAACGTTGAGAACAGCAGCCTTGCAGCTCCAGGGGAGACGGCTGGTGAGGGAACTCAGACCACTGCTGAGGCACATACCGACAAACCTAAAGCCGAGGACGCAGATACCCCAGCACCAATGCCATCTAGAGGGGATGGCCCCAGAAACGTTCCAGGGGTAAGATACAACTGACTTTCAGATCAAGCTGCCTGTAGACATGCATTGAACTGCGGATATAAATCCTAAAATTTTCCAGAAGGGTTGAATGTGAGATCCAATTCAGTTGCTCCCAACATTCTCCTGAACTGAGAATTTAGACTGATTTTAAAAACAGGGCTCAGATTAAAAAACAAAACAATGAAATGCATGTGATATTATATCATTTATATTTAATCAATACCATTTAATACACCAGTTAAGTATGTTGGGACACATCCTTTTGTGCATCAGGACTTGATACAATTTGCAAATGATTGTTCTTCAAGCAGAAAGTGAGGCTGCATTGTTTTGCAAAAGGACATTAATTATGCATTTTCATATGATTCAGAACAGTTTCTTTGGACTGAAATGTGCCTTCAGCCAAAGTTGGACACAAATTTGCATTGTATGAATAATTGAATAAATGAGCTTTCTGACTTTGTTTAGTATTTCTGAGATGGTCAAAGGAGTTTTGTTGTTAATCTGCGTGTGCTGTGCTGCAGGCGGACATTTAGGTTTCCTCTTTGATCGTTTCAAATTAAAAACGCCCAAATAAAATAAAATGTGGAAGAAGTTAGGTAATGGGATTCAAATTTCCACCAAATGGCATTATAATTTCTACAATTCAGTCAGTTGTGTACAGCAGCCATGAGCCGAATGGTGAGGCGTAATGGGATAATTACAGTTTTTGTTTCTCTCTGCAGCCGGCGCCAAATGATGATGTTGTGTGTGTCACCAAAGAGGCTGTGCAGAACAAAAACGCTGTCAGTCTGAAACTCAAGGCCTCCTCCAACTGTGTAAGTGTAAAAAACATCCCCTACTGTCTGTGACATATATCTGCTTATGTGTGTTTTTACTGTAGAATGGGATGTTTGCTTAGCGTGTAGCCGCAGTAAATACAGACCCTTTTTGCTGCTCCACCGCTGCTGCACAGTGTAGCTCGACTCAGTACGTAGAACCCCGAACTATAGAATCAGTTGTCTTTGCTGTAGTCATCCAGATTTCTGGAATTAATAACAGATTATAGATTTATATATGATCCATATGAGGTCCAAATATTGATGCACATACAGAAAAACCCACAAACTACACTGAAAGTGAAACAGTCCTTGTTTCGATGGCCCTCGTCCATCCTTGTTAATGTCTCCCTCTTACATGAGAAGGAAAGTCCAACAGAATCCCTGTATCGTGCATCTAAGCCATAGACTGAGCTGCGAGGGCAGAAGGAGGGGAGCGTGATGGGTGGGCCCACTGCTGCTGTGAGAATGTGTAATGTATAGAGGCCTGGAGCAGAAGTGTGGGTGGGTGAGCGTGATTGTGTTTAGAAATATAAATTCCTCCGTCTCCCAGGATAACAGCTTTGAGGTCTGCAGACATCACAGCCTCTACGTGGAGGCCTGAACCCACTAGATGTGATTTCAACTTCTCACAACCTGAGAATCAAATCCATTATTCAACATTTAAACAATGCATAAACAGCTACAAGCAACAGAATGTACATCAGGCGGTTGTGTACTCATCAACTGTCCACAACAAGTATCACACAATTCAGCTGGGTTGATTTTCCCTTATGTTTCCAAAAGAACTCACAGGCTCTATCCAATCCAATATTAAGCCATGTTGCTAATTAAACTTGTATAAGTATTAGAGTAAAGCTTTTGGCAAACTATTTAAATATTTCTTACACACACTATGATGCAATGTCACATTGTTTAATGAGGAGGACACTGAGAAGGGTTGGATCAGTATCCTGCTCTTAGACCGGTGAGGTTTTCAGACATGAACACCAAAACGAGGGGTGACAAATAAAAAAGATCAAATGTCACTTTGGCTGAAAAAGCTCTTTATGTCATCTGCGCTTTTCTAAGACAAAGACTTCCAGGCAGAGGTTACACAGAGTCCTGCCCATAGCTAAACTCCTGAGCTGGTATCAAGAGTCTTCAGTGTGGCAGATTGGATCAGATTACATCCGGGAAAAAGGTCGCGCACACGACTGTGATATCCCTTACTGGATTTGAACTGAAGAAAGAGAGAGAGAGAAGGGATTAGAGGAGGAGTGGAAGATTCAAGACAGCATTGAAGATTAACGGTGGAGTCAGTGAATCTGGGTAGCGAGTGCTGACATTTGAAAACAAATACAACCCCCCCCTTCGCTGCTCCTTCAGAAGCTCCACCTCGCCCACATTCACGCACGCGGTTTGCCAGGGTGCATCAAAAAGGTGGAATTAGCCACCCATAAACATTATCCTTATCTGTAGACAAAATACACCGTCTGTATTTGCACAAACTACATGTTTAACGACCAGAATAAGCTGCGACAGGGAGTGTGTGTCTGCCCTTGAAGAAGCAGACACTAATGTACCGTTTGCCACCGGTGTTACTGACTGGCTGCTGCCCGCTAGGGAAACGTTATGTAGTCACTGCTGCCCCCAGTGCTGACCCAACTCACCTTTGGTCTCTCCACCTTTGAACGGCTCCTCAATGTCCAAACTGGTCTTATTTTGTCATCTTCTTTGGGTTAGTTACCCTCACCCCTTACCCCTATAGTCAGTGGTGTTAGTCTGGTCCTAAAGTCCCTTGAAAGTAGAGGGCAGAGGACTGGTGTCATTATGTCGTTCGAGATTAATATTAAAATTCGCTCCAACAAAGAGGATGCAGCGTACCGTTAGCATATACTGCTAATCACCGCCTCGCTCCCACTGTGGTTGTTACTGCTGGATCAGTGTTGTGCTGTTCAGGTTGTTCAGCTTTACTTGTTTCCCAAATACAGAGCCAGCGCTGTGTATTCAAACCAGATTTGTTTTCAGCGCACACAGAACGTAGAGCTAGCGGAGCCATGAGGAGATAGAGAGGAATTCAACAAAGACTGTATTGAATTAATATGTCTTAGCCCACTTTATTTTTGAAGGGGTCTGTTGATCAGGGGTTATCAATGAACATCACCTTGTGCAATGTACAATACAGAATAGGAAAAATGAAACCATTCACATTTTGAAATGAAAATGCTTCAATACTAAGTATCTCAAATTTTGTTCCCCTTGCAGAAAGACACCAAACAGAAGATTGAAAGTGTTGTGCAGGAGCTGTGTGGTGAGGACTGTAAACTGGAGCTCTACCAGGAGGACAACACCGATGAAATCCTTGTGTCTGGAAAATATGTCGAAGGTCAGTAATTGCGTTAATCCAAGTGATTTCAAAAACACTGCTGACAAAACATACTGCTACGCATCCTGAGCCTTCGGCCTCTGATGAATTCTACTGTAAGCTTTTCTAAATCACAACTTTAGATGCGACGAAACCTCCAAATTAACTACAAACTTTAAACTCTCCAGTTCCCTTTGCTGGGAGTGATGGTGGAACTACAGGTACAGAACTAACAGTTCCACCTCGTCGTCGGGCCAAGAAAAGAAATCCATGGTCTTTCTTTTCACCATTTCTGTTCCCTGTCCAAAGTATCTTATGTAACTAAGCAACCAACTGCACAGTAGAAAATCTGCTTCCCAGTTACACACAATTGCCTGGTGCATGTGAACAGTCACGTAATATTCATTTTCAGGTTCATTATGGATGAGGATTAATACTGATATGGTGCTTAAACACTTAAAACACCATTTTAATAGATGTAGCCTTAGTTAAGTGGCATGAGATAAGCAGCATGTACATCTGCACTCCTCTGAATAAAAACAAACAATAATATAAACAGGATTTTCTTTGTTTTTTATTTGCAGACGACATCGCCGGTATGGCCAACAAGTTCAACAATGACAACATCAAAGATAAGGTAAGGTGTCATATCTTCAAGTAGAAATGCTCTACATGTATATATTCATCATGTCCCTTAGATAGTATTTTTAATCAGTAGTTTTTTGTAGGATTTGTACCTTAAAAACTTCAGTTGGAAACTACATGTTTGTAATTGTCCTCCAAATGCATTGTGGTTTGCATCTTTTCTGTGGTTACAATTACAACATGGACCAAGTGGGTACGACTCACTCACACAAACAGACAAAATGTTAAACCATTAAACCGCTAAGCATAATGAGGGTCCAATAAAAATGCAAGATTACAGCAGCAAATAATATTCACTATAAAACCGACTCTCAACCGAAGTGGAGGAGAAAATGCACCAGGCAGAAGAAAAACAATCCAAAGGCTTCCAGCTGCCAGGCACAGTTTAGTGTGACAAACAAAAAGCCCACAAACAATCCATCTGTCAGCTGCAAAACATTTCTTCAGTACCATGGGAATAATCTGGGGTTATGGGTGTGCCGGTCACACCCGCCTTTCTTCTTTTGAGTTGCGTCTCTCCTTACCTCAGCACTGAATGACCTTATTAGAACGTTAACAGTGTTTCATGCAGAGTCCTTCTTTATTACACAGTCTGCTCAGTGGCATCTTTTCTTTGTTTTAATACTGCTTTAAAGCAAAAGGAAATACCTTCAATTCTCTGGGTAAATCTCCACCAACATAGGATGTGGGTGGGGGGGTTGTTTTTATTCTCACAGTTCTGATAGATAAGACAACAGTGACCACATAATGACTGTGTCTCAGCACAGCTGCATTGAATTCCACGTCTTCATGTGTGTCATGTTCACGTTGTACAGTGTGAAGCACTAGTGTCTTCACTTGGTTGAGACAAACAAAAACGTGATCAGTCAAGTGATCCTGTTCTTTTGTTGTCATTGTTTTGGTTTCAGGTTGACGTGGAGGAAGCTCTTCCTCGCTGGGGGAAGAACTCTAAGTTGGTCCTGGTTTCCTTGCTGCTGACTGGCCTGTTGCTCGCTGCCGTGCTGATGGCCGCTTATTACTTCAAGACCCACCGCAAGAACTCCAAAGGAGTCCGACTGGTGAGTAGGTTAGAGGAGGTGTGTGACGCTGTTAATGGCACACCTAAAAAAATCTGGGGTACTTAAAATGTCAGGGAACAGGAAAGTTAGGTTTCAACACCATCAACGCCCTTTTTATCAGCCTGCTAAAGCCAAATTTTAAACGTGCTACCTTCACCATTGTATGGCGGCAGAGGCGATGGTGGTAAAGCGGGTCATCCTCTAATCAGAGGGGCAGTAGTTTGATTCACGGCTCCACAATGTCAAAGTGTCCTTGGGCAAGACACTAAACCCCAAGTTATGCCAGCAGTATGTGAATGGGATGTGCGAGTGAGAGAATGCACTGTATAGACAGCAGTGTATGAATAAATGTTATCTGGAATGTAAAGCACACTGAGTGGTTGTGAAGACTAGAAAAGTGCAATATGAATTCAAGCTATTTATCTTATTTGCCCTTTAGGCCAACATTTCCTTTTCCTCCAGTATTTCCCTCTTTAGTGCAACTCTGTGAGTACAGTAAAGCCTTAATGGTGATTAAGGTGCGATCACAAGTGGACAGCTCTGAGTGCGTGCACACTTGTTCAGATATAAATCCCTAAAAGAAAAACGTAAGTAGGGATGTAGCCCAAGATGATGGTTCACTGAAGAAGAAAAACACGTATGGATTTGAGGTTAAATGTTTTGTTATCCTCGGTCAATCCTAAGTGAACTCCTGACTTAGGGGAGGACATGTTTGACTCAGCGTGTCCCACAATTCAAAGCAACATTAATTCCTTGAAGCTGTTTACACTCCAACCCTTTGCCAGGGATCTACAGATGGTTTTGGTTTTTGTTGCAAAGCTTATGTCGTCAGTTAAAGTGTTTACATATGGGGGCACACCCATTTTAATGAAGCAGCCGATAAGGTTTTGTCATAAGCATTAAATATGATCCACAAAGGCCTGGAAAGACAGAGCACCTCACCAAACATTTACAACTCACATGTTGTTGACCTCTCAACAGTTGAATAATTACCAACACTCATCTGAATGTGCACACAGCTGACACCCAAAAATGTCACTGATGGAAATTGCATTAATTTACTTTCAGAAACTACCCACAAAAACAAATCCATTGTCACGCACAGTTTCTTGCTTGTTTGAACATCATATTCAAACAGTAAATGTAAACTTGTTCATCTTTGACCTGTAGGTTAAACTTCTCCTAATGCAACGTAGACTCTGATCTCACGTGAGGGCTCTGTTCTCTCCTTAGGCCGAGTCTTTCCAGGTGGATGAGGAGAACCAAGCCAACACCCTGGTGTCCGTGGCCCCGCTGCCCCAGGAGCCCCTCGACAAGCCCACTCCCAACGGAGAGTCTCCACCTGAAAACGGGACCAATCCGGCCCCCACCACTAACGGACACTCCCAGACCCCGGTGGCCGACACTGAGATGTGAATCACGACACCCACAACCCCGTCCTCATCTTCCTGTCCTACCAGTCACACACTGGGACACACCATCCACAAGCCCCTGTGCTGCCTCAGAGACTGTCCACACACTGAGACAAATTCAACATGAACCCACCTCACTAGATCCAACCCCCCCCACCCGCCCTCAACCTGTACCTCCCTGACGATGCTGAAAACAATGATGATAAATGACAATGCCTGTAATGTGAAAATCACTGGCCCCTGCTGGTGTCAAGAGGAACCAACAGATGCTGTTTGGGACTGGGACTGATCCACAGGGCGCTGACTGGAACCTGTCGGCTGCCCTGACGTCAGTCTGGAACTAAACATTGTAGAATCAGTCAAATCATGTCAAATACATGATGCTGATCCCTAGTGAAGAAGCAGAACACGCTTAATTAGTTCAATCCACAACTGTGTGGCAATGAAACCAATGAAGGCCAGGCATAGGACAGAAGACCAGTTTCTGTACTGTTGTAAAAAAAGGACTGACGCTCACTGCTTGATTGTTTTTTTTCTGTCTGTGTAATTCAGGAAATGTTTGTTTTTGTAGCCTCACTTTTTGCCTTAACTTTGCTGGGCCGAGAAAACGTCAAACCAATAAGAGACCACAGAGTTTGAATTGATTGAAAGTTGCCGATATTTTCTCACAGATTGTCAAACTTAAAAGCAACATGTACCATTATTAAGATTCTTCATGGAAACCAAATACCAGCTGACACAGTATTAGCAATGTAGGAAGTAGTTGAGATAGCAAGCAGAAAGCATCATCTTTGGTTTTACAGGGGAATTAAATAATGCGACTAAAGCTTCTCGTGATGTGGAAATGCGTCAGTGCTTCACTGACTAAATAAAAGAAACTAAACCTTGATATGAATACTACAAACTTTAATTGGGATAGGTTGCAAAGTACATTTCTATTTTTGTGTGGTTGCATAGTGCTTTTTCACGATGCCATTAGTGTACAGTTTTTGTTTTTGTTTTTTAAACAATGTTAAATTCTTCCTTTTTGTACCACTGCCTTTGTGAATGGTGAAACCCTGCCAGCGTTTTTTTTTTCTGAGAAAAGGTCTTTTCAAGATGTTTTCAAGGTGCTAGACTGGTAAACAAAATCACTACCATGAAATTCCTACACAACATGCAGCGGGTTCAACATTCCAAAGACTGTCTCTTATCTCCTTGTTGATATAAAATGAAAATACATCAGTGGTACACATTTTTACACCTTTTTTTTTAGCTTCTCTTTAGAACAACTGGTTGCTTTCATAATGTACTGCATGTGTAAATAAGCCTGTTTTGTAGCCTGTAACTCCGCCTGATTCATAAACTGTGATTGTTGACAAAATATTTTGTGGCCTGTCTGCAGTCTCCGTCTGTTTTAGCTCATGTGGTTCAAGAACTGACACATTTTAAACATTTGAAATTCTCTAAACCAGATTTTTTATAAAACGTTATAAAATGCATTGCTGTGATCAGGGAAGCAATCAGCAGCTTACACATACAACTCAAAAGGAACAGAGGGAATAACAAACAGATGTGAAAGAAACTGTGTGTGTGTGTGTGTGTGTGTGTGTGTGTGTGTGTGTGTGTGTGTGTGTGTGTGTGTGTGTGTGTGTGTGTGTGTGTGTGTGTGTGTGTGTGTGTGTGTGTGTGTGTGTGTGTGTGTGTGTGTGTGTGTGTGTGTGTGTGTGTGTGTGTGTGTGTGTTCAGGAGATGGCACAAGATGTCGCCAGTGAGCAAAATCACTGCTCTTGAGTGATGTGATCACATCATCAACCACTTGCTCCAAACAGAATGGCACTTTAGATTTTGGTTAGTCATTGCCCCCAGAACATGTCTGCCTATATTTGTAGAACTCTGACCACAGGGTAGAATTCTTGTGTTGGAACACATTTTTCCTATTTCTGGCACCTTCTATGGTTCTGGACGGAAATTACTCTGGTAGCACTATTCTCAACAAAGGCCTGAGGACATTTACCAAGATTTATGATGATTGCACAAATTGTTTTTTACTCGTTTCTAATAGAAATATGTATCTCAGTCCCTCGAGGCTGCACACCTTGAGCTTTGATGGATTTGAAAGACAATCACCACTGCAGGTCCTGACCCTACTTATCTCCCTAATTAAATTATAGTTATCAGTTTGACAGACAGATGACAAACAGGCAAGTATCACCAATTTACAATACACCCATCTTCAAAACAGACATTTGAAGAAGCCGTTTAATACTGAAATAATAAAATTCTATGTTTTCCATCATGGTTTCTATTGAAATGCAAATAGTTATTTTGACTAAGGCTGGGACGGGCCACAGCCAACACAGCAAAGGGCTGTAGTTTGAATGTTCATAGGGAAAAAAGAAAATTTTCTATTCAAAACATACCATTAGTGATGTGCTTCAGTGAGGTCAGTGCAGTAAAGATTCCTGGGTTGTATATACAGTAAAGGGGGGAGACAACTTTCTAACCTGGTCCTGCTACATACAAACACACACAGATTGACATTGGACCCATCTGTCGAGTCAGACCGGGCGAAAACATCCTTTGGTCTCTGCAAATGGTCAAGATGTTAATTTGCTCATAAAGTGTCTCTTGAGTGGGGGAGATGTTTGGAAATTGTCATAATGGAAACAAGTTTAAGACATCCATCCTATTCAGTCTGATTTGCAAACATTTGAATGCCCTCATCATTACGCCTGTGCGTGCCGACCTGTGTATTTTCCTAACAGTTTAGGATGCACTGCGACTGGGTGCTTGCTGCTCCTTTAAACAGGTCCCAGAGACCCTGGACAGGAGGACATCATTTCAAACAAGGGAACCACAGCGTCACGCTAACATGACGAAGAGGGCTTTCAAGTTTCTGTGTCTCACAGGTCTCATCAACGGGGTCGTCTGTGCCCTCTTTGGGACAAATGTTCCTGTCTCCATAAAAATGTCTTGGTCAGAAGCCAGAAACTATTGCAGAGAGCTTCACACCGATCTGTCTTCAGTCAACAGCCCAGA
This sequence comes from Verasper variegatus, assembly GCA_026259375.1. Taxonomy (NCBI): domain Eukaryota; kingdom Metazoa; phylum Chordata; class Actinopteri; order Pleuronectiformes; family Pleuronectidae; genus Verasper; species Verasper variegatus. The sequence continues at coordinate 22,806,904 of CM048040.1, read as the reverse complement.
GGAAGATGAGGAACTCTACACAATCGAACACGAACAAGGGCCTCCTTATGTCTGGATAGGTCTCTACAAAGATGCCAGTGGTACTTGGAAGTGGTCTGGAGGGGGAACTGCATCATACTTCAACTGGTTAACAAACACACCGAAAGAAGACGGCAGTTGTGTTGTACACAGTACGAAAGGCTGGGACAGAAAAAACTGTGGGAAGAACCAATTGCAGTTCTACTGTTTTCGGAGCAGCCTGGTTTTGGTGGAGGAAAAGAAAACATGGGAGGAGGCAATGGAGCACTGTCGTCAACAGAACAGAGACCTGGTCAGCCTGACCACTTCCACTGCTCTGATTAAAACCCTGCAGACCAGCAGAAAGGCCCACACAGACTACGTGTGGACCGGCCTGCGCTATCTGGCTGGCAGCTGGCTGTGGGTGAACGGGAGTGACATAGAGAACCAGGCCTGGAGCCAAGGGGAGATGCCGCAGTGCCCCAAAAGGAGTTACCACTGCGGGGCACTCTCACTGGAGAAACAGCGCTGGGTCGGTCGGGACTGTGAGGAAAAGATCAACTTTATCTGCTATTAAAATACTCATAACTTAACAGACCATACTATATATGTTATCAAGGTATATGTGAGTTGTTGCATGTACTTTTTCTTTCTAAGATAATAGATCATGTTCTTGTACATTAACTTCATGCTTGTGTTTGCAGCTTGATTTAGAAAGTAATCAATGCAGTATGAGGGAAATGTAAGAAAAATGTAGGATATTAATAAAACACTTAATTTACAATCGCTTTTACTATAATATAAATCTGACCTAGTACTCAATAATACTAATACTAGTCAATGTCTTTACAAATACATTACGAAAAAAATGATAATATTGTGATGTGGTTTTGATTCAACTGCAATTTAATAGTATGCATATTATTGATGAATCATTTGATAAAAATGCTTTAATTAAATAGTTTTATTGTGATGTGCATTGCTATCCAAAGTCATTTAATTGTATGAATTTACTAATCATTAGTGCAAATAAATGTTTAATATTCATGAAAGCCAACTTGTGTGTTTGTATTAAGATACAGTGAGTAATGGGAAATATAAAAACTCAAATCACAGGTCGAAAGCATACATACATGTATTTGAAAGCAAATTCAGCATTTGAAGGTATTATCTCTTCCAAGGAAGTTGTGTTTTCACTGCTGTTTGTCTGTCTGTGAGCAGGATAAATCAAAAAATAATGCCGAGATCTTTATGAAAAAAATATAATCTCTATGAGCAGGTGGAATTTGGTGCAGATCCGCATATTGATACAGATTTTGTCAGTCAAATCAATGTAATTTTTAGGAGGGTGATCTTTATTCAGTTACTCTACTGTATCAAATACTCCAAATGTATGTGTACATGTTATACGTATCTTATCTCAATATATGAATATGCAATATGATGATTAAGGAGCCAATCAGGCTTGATGGAGATATATGAACTCCTTATTGTGTCAAAACAGAAATGTGTTGGTGCAAAAACTACGTCTTAACAACAAAGTGGCACCACAAAGAGCAGTTGTTGAAACTGTTGCTGACAGTAATGGTCCACATTGTCAAAGAGGCAATGACCTAGGGGCTCCTGATGGCCGTGAAGATTCAGTCACACAGCGCACGGTCAGAAGGTCACCTGTCATCCTGCGTGTGGATAATCTGTAGAGGGGGTATGCGTGTGAAAAGCATGACACTGTGAGTATGTCTGTGTGTGCTCGTGTGACCTTTTTCAACCCTTGTTGTTAAGACTCTGATAGCCCATACATGCCTGGTGTAATGGTTCACTCACCAAGCCCAGTGGAATAGAGGCTGCCACTGTCTGTGCAGCTGCCTGAAAGCCAAGCAGGAGCAAAGGTCAGCATGCCGTTTGCTGATAGCAGCTCGGCAATGACACCGATCGAGACCACAATTCCTGCAACAAAAAGTATTTGAAATGTCGATGCTTTTACTGTGCATCCATGTTGCATCTCTTATTTGTGGGAAAAAACGTCAGGGCTACAGTTTATACTCTCCGTGTCTCAGTGATTCTACATTGACGTACATTTACATACACAAATTTAGGAGCAATTTTCGGTTCAGTGTCTTGCTCGAGGATATTTCAACATGTGGTCAGGAGGGGGCAGCATTTCTACCACCACCGGTCCACCATCAGAGCAACAGCCACCAAACAAAACATCTCTATTAGATGGACATGATCCAGTGCTTCTCCCAGTAAATCCCATGCCTGTTGCTTTCAAATACATGTATGCATGTTGTCGTAGTAGCAGGGTAAAAGTACAAAAGCTACAAAGCACTTGATAAGTACTAAGATAAGATAAGTGCTGCTCGTTGTGAGAACTGTTGGGTTTCTCTATAATATTGTAAGGTCTCAACCTTCCTGTGTAAAGTGCCTGGAGATAATGTATGTTGTGATTTGGTGCAATGCAAATTAAACTGAATTGAAAGAAAAGCTAAGATAAGATAATCACGAATTAGTCATTTTACAGGTAAAGTGGGCGTGTGATGGCAGCAAACGGAAAGTAAAATAAGTAATAAACACGTAAGCATGCAATACAAACAGAATATATACAATGTAAACTAAACATACAGTGTAAGTAGGATCACACTTAGAAGGTGTGTATTGCATAGTTGAAATGAACATGAGTGGGGTAGATATAATATAATTAGTACAAAGTAGCATGTATATAAATATATAGAAATACAGAAAACAACCTGTGGTGAATCACATTTAGTTGGAGTAGTTAGAGCCACGTGACCCATGTGCACATTGTAAACAGCAAAACACAATTGTTAACACTGTGTCTCCACCTAGTGGCGGTCGCTCAACATTTCAGCTGTTAGGGGTTGTAGGGTTAGATATACAACGTTTTCCTGGGATGTTGTTTTTCCACGTGGACAGTAAATATCTTGACATTTAAAGGTTCTGTGTGTTGAATCTAGTGACATCTGAATACCTGTCACCCCCCCCCCACCCCATCACCTGTCACTGGTAGAATTCAGTTGTCATAAAAACCCAAAGTTTGTCGAAGCAACAGTAAGAAACACGCGTCTACTCACTTGAAAGTCTCTGTCTCCCGAATGGACTAAAAATAAAAACCAGTTATTTGATATGATCTTAACGAGTGATCTCATCTGTCGGGCGAATTCCCGCCAAAACGTGGTGACGCGACGTAGCGGGCCGTTTACCGTAAGGGACCGTGAAGCGGAGCAGTGAGTCACGTCACCCTACCGTAAACAACAGTTAACGGGTGACTTGCAGACGGTAAAGTGGATCAATGATGCGATTTATGGCTTTAAATGTTCCAGAATTACAGCTGAGGTCAGTGAAAAAAAAAATCAAACAGCATCACGTGGTTCACGTTCTGTCTTTGTTCTTGTCTTTCTGTGTGTGTTTTTTTTTAGTTTGTCAGATGTTGAGTCAGAAGATGAGTCAGCAACACATCACATCTCCTAGCCCTCAGAGGTGGTCGTGGTTTTCTGTTCATCACAGTCACAGAAGCCGCTTGTTCTAACCTATACAAAATCCAGGTCTATAATATATATCACCTCAGACAAATTACTATTTACCCCATAGGAAGGTGTCAATAGGCTAAGATCACAGCATATTCAAATTCTACTCAAATAATTGTACACCTGTTTAGTATAAATTGAACAAATATTTATTTGAAACAGTCCAAAATGTTTATTAATTTCATATATGTGCTACTACGACTCATCTTAACTTATCACAGGCAGTATAAGCTTATCACAGTGTAAAAATCAGAAGACTTGTATATGTAGCAAGTTGGAATATTTTGTTAGTTATAGTCATATACATGTTAACACAGGATCATCAGTACAATGAAAAGTGTTGGAAAAATACAAAGAAAATAAATAAACTCAATAGAGCTCAATATAAATCAAATCAAAAAGTCAACACAACTCTACATGCAGCTAAGAGTGTGTGGATACAAGTATAGATCAAAGTGACAAGTGAACACATTTTTACATGTAAAGAAAACAACAATGCAATATGCAAACAGGCAGGTAGCAGATGTGCAAAGGGATGTTTGGACATGGATTGAATTATGAGTTCAGAAGCCTGATGTTCTGTCAGTGATGTTTTTGACCTAATTAAAACTCAACAGCTACTCGAAAAGGAAAGTGGTTCCAGACCTTTTTGGCTTTTGACCTACTTAAAATGAAGTTTTTAGTTAAGCTACGTCAGACTCGTTTTACATCAGTGCAAAAAATGAATAAATAAAAAGTGACATAATACAGCACAAAAATATAAAAATAAAACCACCACATTTTAAAAGTCCACAGGGATTAAAAACACATTAAGACATTTGTTACAGTGTTGTCCCAGTATAGGACTTTAGGATTTGAAGTCAGTTTAAAAAAAGCATAAAATGATGCATTGATTATTTGCAACCACTTAAGGGTTGTGAGCAACTAATTGTGATTTTTACTTCTGGAAATGGACACATTCCTAATATGTATGAAGTATGAAGTATGATATGTGAAAGTATATCTAGAATATATTCCATTATCAGATATTCTTATTTATTCCTTTTAATCCTTGTGTGTGGCCTGATGGAACAATAAAGTGACACAGCAGTTCCTTCTGTCTAACCAGCCCTCATGTGATCATTGCTCTGATGTAGGTGATATCCGTCGTATAGAAATGTCTATGTCATATATTTCATGATGCTGGGAAATTATATTGATTTGAAAATTGTTAGCAACTAAATGTGATGTTTACTACTGGAAATTGACACACTTGTAGTATTTCTGAAGGAATGCATATGTGGAAGTATATTAAGAACAAGAAAAATGACAAACATACATGTTCTTTATCAGATATTCGTATTTATTCATTGTAATCCTTGTGGCCTGATGGAACAATAAAGTGACACAGCAGTTTCTTCTCTCTATACCATTATAAATGACGTGTAACCGCCCTGGTGTGATCACTACTCTGATGTAGTTGATATACGTCGCAACAAATATAAATGTTTATGTCATACTTTCGTAATGAGGATGAAAACAGAGCAATAACCTCTCGACACGACATCTGCTCGTTACGTCAAGGGGAGGTAGTTTACGGTAAAAATGCTCCATTACCATGTGATTTCGCCGATGTTTGTAAACATGCGTCAGCCACATGTGATTCTGGCGATGAGGAAAGACTCTCCAGCCCGCGCGACCAATCAGCGGGCGGGGGAGTGTCAGTGGGCGGGGTATCCGTGTTGCGCTATGGAAAATCGTTAGTGGGACAAACTGTGTCCAACGTTACGCACCGACAGCGGCGGCGAGGCTGAAACCGGAGCCCCGGTGGACCGGACACGCAGCGGGGACCGGGGGAGGCTGACAGGCACCGACCGCGGAACCAGGACGAGTCTCCTTCCGCCTGGCTGCCGGGGGGGTGGTGGGGGGGGGAAGCAGGCTCCGAGGAAAACCACGTAAGTTATCTGCGTTCAATATGGAGCGAGTGCGAGCCGAATGCTGCGTATGTGGCGTAGTGAATACCACTATGCAATTCATAACCAGGCGAGTGCTGGGTGGGAATAAAAGAAAAACACCACAAGCGCAAGTGTAAAGAACATCAAAGGGAATAAAAAGTGTTCGTGTTCGCCGTCCCAACGTGCGCGAGGGGGGGAATGGACGACGGGGGAAAACGTCGTATGCACTTTTACCCCCCCCCCCTTCCTCCTTTGCTCATCAAGAGTGTTTCATCATCGACATGACAACAGGTAAATGAAACTGCGTCAGCGAGAGGGAGCCGAGAAAAACCACACGCACTCCGAGAGGGAATTTCCGCTGCTGCGATGGTTGTTAGGAGCGGTGGGGGGTGGGGGGGGGACTTGCGCTGCGTCCGAATCCGACGTTTAAAAAAGAAACGAGGATGGTAAACAAAGCGTGGAATCGGCCAGCGGGTGTGTGTGTGTGTGTGGGGGGGGGGGGTTCGGTGGCGGTGGCGGTGGCGTGTGAAGGAGGAAGGAGCTCGGAATAGGATGCTGCGCAAGAGATGGGTAGTGCGTAATCCTTGTTGTGGGAGAGGACGCGGTGTTACGCAGTTGGTATTGGCACGGCCGTGTAACGCCTCGTGGTCTCTCTTTTTTATTTTCTGGCGTTATCGAATGTCACCGCCTGATTTTTTTTTTTTTCAACAAACACAATAACACCGGAGCACTTTTTCCCCCTCAACGCGCACTGACGCGCAGGCACGGACGGGCTGCTGTGTCGTTTGCGTAATTCCGGCAGGGAACTTGACGCGTCACAAGTGAGCGGCACAACGGTGACGCAGCTTGTTTGGTTGCTCCATGTGTCCAACAACATTTGCTGCGTCACAGAGAACCCGGGAGGATCATTCATAGTAATCTGGCTCCTCTTAGTGCGCACTTGAGACGATGAAAACAAGCTGTGCTGCCCCGGACAGTAGGGGGCGCTGTTGAGCAACACGAATCCCTTTGGCATCACCGATCTGCTGTGGGACGTTGACATACAGGTATTTCTCATCTCTACCTGAAAACAGCTTCTGTCACTTTTCCTTTATCTCCTGGGGCCTGTTTTGTATTCATAACATTGGCACAAATTGGGATTATATAACTCCGAAGTAAATTATAATTGTAATTGTAGAAGTTCCATAACTTGGCTGTATTTGTTTGTTCCTCAGAGTTGTGTTTTTGCCATTTAGCAGATTTGCCTCCACCTGTGTCGGAGCTCGCAATGGACGCCAACCAGAGCGCAGCAGGACACGGACACGCCTGATGTGATGACACAAGTTGCTGTTGACTCAGAGGCCGCGGGCCTCTTGCACCTTCTTAATGACCCCAGTGAAGAGAGAAAAAAGGGCGTGGTGCCTTCCTACCTCCGCTTACCTGCCAGATGGACAGGAGATGAAGCGCTTTACTCGCCCTCGGAGAGCGTCTGAGGTGAAAATTAGACACACACACACACACACACACACACACACACACACACACACACACAGGGAGAAACTCCCTTCATGACAAGTGGATTTGTTCGTTCAATGGGTGAATCAGCAGTCGACCTCATGAGCTGCTAAACTGCTGGCAAGGAAATAGTAAGCGAGAGAGGGAGAGGGAGAGAAGGGGAGGGGAAGGAAGGAGAGCTTTAGAACTTTAATTATATGTACTGAACAGAAACTTGACTCCCGAGGGAATGTCATTAGTAGTTTTGAAACAAACAGGTAAAGGTCATGGGAGGAAGGAGAGTCCGATCACTGAAAGAGTGTCAGGGATGGCCTTACAGCAGAAAGCCCCCTCTTCTTACTTACGTTAGATAATCTTCTTCACGCTAAAGCTCAGCAGAATATTTTTTTTTCCGCAGACTGAGATTATCATGTCCTCCGCAGTTGTAATGTTTACCCTGTCTTCTCGGGGCTGACCATTAGAACAAGTGACCCACTTTCACCGACAAGGAAACGTGACCTCAATAGTTATTTTGCTATTCTTTTGCGGGGAGGGGCGCTGCCTCTCGAGTCAAACAAACAGCAGAGCACAGCAGTACAAGAGGCCCCAAATGAGCTGCTTTCAACTTACTTTCATTCAGAGTTCTCGGAGGAATGTCTCAATAATGAGGCAGCCAAATGCAATTCAGCCGAGGATGTTCGGCCAAAAGCCAGATGCAGCCGGAGATAGACAGACAGTGGAGAGGCGATGTGGATGTTTCTGGGGCCTGCATCACCTGCAGACCTCTTGAACCGTCCGAGGGAAAATGTTTGAACGACCCACTGCCTTTTAAAACAGATCCCTCCTACGCACAGATTATAGGAAAGGAGGTGGCCCCGAGCTGAGAGATGACAGTGCTAAAATTAAACTCGGAGCGCTGCTGGCCTCGCTAGATGATGATGTATTATTAGACAAGTGTGAGGCAGCACTCATTCGCAGGTATCATGAGCAACCAGACACCTAATGGGCTGCAAAATAAGGGGAGGGGGTACTGTAAGCTACTATGTTGAAGCACTTCTTACTGCCGTTATTAATCGCCTCAATTTTACTTCTGTAAAGATTTCTGTAACAGGGACAATCCTAAGGAGGAGGATGAAATAGTGACGCAGCTTGTGTTTCTGTGCGACATTTGCAGATAATCATTTGGGGATGCAGGACAGATTTCCTCCCTTTCTTCCTGAAGACCTGATTGGTTTTCACAAAGACACCCAGTAGCCCCCGTAGCTATTTCAAACGTGTATCTGTACTTTTATCTGTGGCCATTCAGCTCATAAAGTCGCTCCTGTTATCAGCAGCTCCTGTGATATTTCCCAACAGCACGAGTCGGAGCCAGAACAGAGTGACAAAGTGTAATTCGCCTCTTCTATTTTCATCCACCGTGCAGCAGATAGAACAAACAAAGTGTCAGGCTCATCTGAAAGTGTTAAGGATCCGAATATTTACCAGTTTGCTGCGCGGGAGAGAAAGTGATGCAGCATCGAAGGAGTTATCTAAGCTAGTGAATGATCCACACAGTTTGTGTGTGTGTGAGCAAATTGAGCAGGAAATTAGGCTCATGCCACCTTTGGCGTTGATTCGTTCTGAAAAGTATCATGTGATTCCTGTGAACATGTCATAGTGACACATTAATAGCAACTGTGAAAAATCCAAGTGTGGTTTTGTAGTCACAAAGCCACATTTATAAACATATCTGAGCTTGTTCTTTATATGTATTAATATGATAACGATAATAAACATGTATTTATTTAGCACTCTTTTTTACAATGTTACAAAGTGCTCAACAACAAAAATCTAACATTCCAAAAACAACAATGAAACAAATACAAACTTATCAAACATTACAAAAACAACAATAAAAGAAATAAAACTATATAAATAAAATAAAATAAAACATTACAAAAACAATAAAAGAAATACAAAAAATGATTAAATACAAGCTAACAAGTAAACAATACAAAATAAAACAAATAAAACCAAATCAAACATTACAAAACCTCATAAATAAAGGCTAATTAAACATCAGACGTGTATACTATAGAGAACTGTGAGTTTGTATAACCTGTAGTAGTTTTCTTTTATTGGTCAAATGTAGAGAGGAGGTTTAAAAACACAGTACCTCAACAAGTTTGCCCCTCTCCCTCCTGATAAATTAGGACCTCTAATCTGTAAGAGGATTAACCACCTACACTGTTTACACATGCACACAACCCCACCTCCGACTGTTACGCTCGCACAATGTCACAAACATACAGGAATTCATTGTGTACGTCACCCCGCTCTGATGTTGTGACCCAACCCACTATGACTCTCTCCCTATGACACACACACACACACAGTTTGTCCTGGGGGATTTATTACTATAGTGGAGATATATCATGTTGCCATTTTCTGTATTTGTTTCTGATTGAAGAATTATTCCGATAATTGATTTTTATCTAACGGCCTTTGTCACAATTTGTTCCTCCAATCTGCTACTAAAGCTGGACAGCACATAGTTTGATATCCTAGCTGCAAATTAAAACGATCGTTTCGCAATTCGCTCTTGTTTTCAAAAAGAGGCCGATGCGCCTTTAACAAGCAGTGGATGGTCAGCTGACTTGGCTGGAAAATAAAACTAGCTCTGGTGCAGAAAAGCAGTCCCTGCAACACACAATAGATGTTGAACAGAGCTTGTAGTAAAAAAAAAAAGGCAAAAAACAGAGCAACAGAGCCCGGGAGAGGTAGATAGAGAGTTCACAAATAGCACTGTTGCATGGGAGGAGTCAGAAGAGCAGGAACAAGGAGAAGACAGATGAAAACAGTGCAGCGGCCCTCAGACTTCCCTGTGACTCTGTATTTGTGTAAACACTGGGAGTGCTCGTCCAATTCCGGGATATTTTGAACGTTGGTTTAGGTCAAAGTCCAACTCCACAAAACAATAACAGCCATCATATATGCCCCGCATTTTATTATCAGCGGTGATAATGGTATATTTAATAATACAGCAAGGGCTTGTGTTTTTTAAGCCATGACACTAAACTGCCAGTGAAGAGGATTAGGGACTGACAGACAGGGAAATTGTCCCAGAAAGACACATGAGGGTTTTGGATTACTTGCTACGCGTCACCTTTTCCCACCGACTGGACAACATCGTCTGAGACACTGACAAGACAGGATAATGCCAGCCTCCCAGTGCCAGTCCTACAAATAGAAGCCAGGGAGTTTTCCACATGAATTATCTCGGTATTGTGTTGTCATTCCGAAAGAGACGGTGACAGAGACAACGTCTCGAAATGTGCTCCCATGATGCAGTGCATGCTCGGGGCCAGCAGGGGTTCACTCTAATGAATCCTTACCTACATGTAGTTCAGGATCAGCGGGTCTGGATGCCGAAGGCTGACGCGGGGGGGGACACAGGATCCTATTGTGCTTTACAAAGAAGTCTACGGGGAGCTGCGGAGATTTATTTTTCCACAGCATAATTCATAGACTCCTGGTTTTTGTTGGGGTTCATCTCTGGTGCCAGTCTGCCGCTGTGCCCTGGTTATCTGATGCACTTGATGCTGCTGTGTCATTCTCTGACGCCGGCAGACAACTTTTTCTTTCTTCTTTTAGCATTTTCTTTGAGTTTTGGGTTGTTTTTGTGTCTCTCTGTTTGGAAATAGCTTGAACATGGGTGGACCCAGCTGAAATCTGATTTGCCTGCCGGCAGTCTTTAAAAAGAGTCACATATTAACCACGCGTATGACGCTTTGTTAAGAATTTCTACTTTTCAAGTTTGTGCTCGAACAAGGACCTGATGTGGGGCTTTGCTCAAAGCTAAGCTAACAGCAAACAACAAATGACATAATGTGCACTTTAGTGAATCAGGAATTGTGGACAGATGTTGGACATGTAATTGGCCCCTCTGTGAAAAATCCTAGATCCAACGCTAAGCTTGAACTCTTTGTTATTAGGCAGCAGCAGCATCAACTGTTTTCGGGGGAATATCTGAAACTTAGCATTGTTAAGATAAACCAAGATATCCCATGTTTCCAGCCTGTATTAGAGTGAAATGTTGCTCATCCAGAGATTTCACAGTGCGTGTGATAAAACAATGGGGTTTTCAGTTTCACATTAAATAACCAAAAGTTGAGATGATGGTTATCATTATATTTCACCTCAAATTAAAGAGGCCTTTGGTTTAAACCTTTAGTTTACACAGGCCAAGGAGCTTTTCGTATCGTGTGACTAAGAAATCCTCGTTGTTTTTGTCAAATTGCCATGAAAGGAACAGATGCGTGCCCTAAAGTGTTGGAACTTGTTTTCCTTTGTCAGAACAAAAAGCAAACTGCGTGTGTAGCAGTATTTTTTTTTGGTGGGAGCCATTACTGCCTCTTTCCAATCTTCATTGAAATGTATTTTGGCCAGGAGACGGATCTGTGGGGACGGCATCAATAGGCAGCTCGGCAGTTTGAGTTTGGAAAAGAGCATTTTCTCAGCAGGAAAAATAAAGTGGTATCAATTCAATTAGATTTCTTTACACAAATCAAATGCACCCACTGATAGATTGAGCCACTTTTGTTGATTGTGTTAGAATGATTTACTCAGTAAAATGCATTCCAAGCGATGATTCATCTCATTGGCTAATCTGGTATTGGCAGAATCAAATCAATCAGAAATATGCTCAAGTGATTATACTAATGTTGTCTTGTTTCTCCTCTCATTTCAGGTGGGGAAGAGGCCTCCAGATATTTATTCCCTAAGGCATCCTCCCCAGGGAACTGGTTTCAGATGGTGTTTTAGAGAATTTAATTCCATCTAGCACCATTTGAAATCGGTGTTCTTGAGCGGGAACAGACCTCAGGATCTCCGACAGCGTGGATTACAGTTTGCACCGATATTTGTATAAACTCTTCCAGGTTTATGATAAATACAGTCAGTTGAGCAGGTGTTCTCGACCGGTTCTCCGTGCGGCTCCACACTTTTCCACTGATCCCCAGAGAACAGTGTCAGAGATCAGTCCTCTGACCACCGGACCCCCCCCTCTCACCAAGGCTGACCGTTTTCCTCTGGTGTTTAGAGTTTCCATCATGTCTAGCACCATTAGAAATCGGTTACAATGCGGAGGGAATATCAACACAGACCTTTACCTCAGCAGCTGCACAGTGGAGGTCCTTTAAGTACCAGAAGATGGCGGCGTTGAGCTGCTGCACTCGCTATCGTCCAAGGCTACTGAGTCAAGTTGGAAACCTTGAGGCCAGGAATGATGACCCTGGTTACATGTAAGTGATAAATGTTGGGGGGGGAAAGTGAATTTTATGTAAACTACTGTATCTTCAATAAAGTTGACAAGTTGTCCACTTGTACACTGGTTTCGGTTTGACTCTTGTTATTTGATTTCTTTGTTATAGAATTGACAATTAAATGAAAGTTCAGTTTTGTGGTTCTTAGATCGTTACCATCATGTCCTCAATTTAATTTATAAAGACAAGAGAAGGTAGGTTGTGTGAACAAACTCTAATTTCAACCCGTCACTCATTAGACGCAGAGTGGAGGTGATTCTTCTGATGGCAAATAAGGGCCAATATTAAACATTAAGTCTGCAACTGTTCCCCGGTTACCCTCCACATGTCGTATGGTTGGCAAACACATTAATACAGCGATCTTTTTCACTACACAATTAAGCTAAAATGTATAAAAGATCATGAAATCGCATTATCATGGTTAACAAATAAATTACGGATCTTTATAGTTCTAATACAAAAAGATTAATTTTAGCATCTATTAGTATAAAAAGCATTATGTGACAGTAAAATAAGGCAAAATTAGTTCATGATGAATATTAGATTTTTAGTCTTTATGTCTCCACAGTGGCAACAGTGCCCGGTGGTATTCTGTTTTCATTTGGTCCATCCAATATCGCAGGTGAATCCGCCAGGAATTTCTTCAAATTTCAGTTCAACTCAAAGATGAACAATGAGGGTTTCTGTGGTCAAAGGTCAAAGGTCTCAGTGACCTCGTGAGGAAAGACGCATGGAAACTGAAACTGCACAGGAGGCATACACTCACAGGGCGGTGGTTCCAGTTCAGTCTAACCATGTTATGTTCCCTCTTTGTCAGCTGCCACATTGGGTGGAATGTGACTGTGGAACATGACTATTTGTTTTAACCTTGTGTAAATGTAAGGATCTTTTATTCTACTGTACGTTCTTCTGTTAATGTTAATCTGCCCATATAAACAGTGTTTGCTTTTAGGGAAATAGCTGCACTGATAACAATGTAGTTATATTTGTAGTAACTTCATCCTCATAAAACCAGCTACGGTCAGATCCCTCTTTTAATCCTTGTGTTTACTGAGAAACATAAATATATGTTTAAATGTGACAGGTTGTACTAGTATTTCAGATCTTGTATTTCAAGTTCATTTATCATACGTCAGTCAACACAGGGTCAATGGTACAATGAAAAGTGCTGGATTAGAAAGGCGGTTCAGCTCACCAATACAACAAGAGCACTGTCATAGAGAATATAAAGTGAGCAAATTCAAATAAAGTGAAAGAGCTCAGTATAAACAGGGTGAACTGCTGGGTAGAGCCATGGGCCCCTTTCCAACAACTTCCCTGCTGACATCCTCACACGGCCTCATTAGTGTTGTTGAGCTCCGTCAAAATAAAAGCTTCAGATCCTGAATGGACACTCTACCTCCAGCATGACCTTATTTTTATCTCTGGCAGAAGAAAGAAGATGGCGGCCCTGGCGATTGGTCGAGGAGATATATTCATAGCACAGAGAGCGTGTTGCTATATCAACAGCAAAACAAGGACAGGTTCATTCAATGTCCTTTCACTTCGGAGTGAATATGAATCATAGGGAGTGTCTCGGTGAAAGACTGATGAAATCATCATGAGCATCATACATTTTTGATTCCGCAAAGCCATGTTCCGACTTGCTGTGCCTGTCTCACTGGGATGTGGTGAGAGTGACTGGTGTGTTTGGTTGCACGGTCAGTTTTCCACCGCCCTCAGCAGATGACGGAGGCCGACGGACGATTTCGATGACAGATTGGTTACATCAGAAATAAAGATAGAAATACAATAAGGAGGAGATAATAGTGTGGTTCTTGAAAACCAGACTTTGACTTCTGAATCTGAGAAATTGTCTTTTCAGCTTCTTGCAAATAAAAAGGAAAATGGAAATTATAAACATGAAAGAAACCCAGTTGCCCCAATCAGTTCTCTCTCGTACAGGCTGACTTGGTCTGGTATGACCAGAAGTTTATATCGGCTAAAATGAACAAACTTAAGATCGACTTTTGTGGGTACGATGGGAGTAAATCTGAGTGCCAAGTTGTGTGACTTAAAGGGCCCTAATGTACAGATGGCTGCTTCAGGGTTGAGTGTGTAAGACTTTAGGGCATCTGCCAACTGAATAGAGAAAGTACACTGAAGCATGTCCATCCAAATGTAATATGTGCAGGAGAGAAGCCAAAGAGCCAGTTGTATGGTTTGGTTTAGAGTTAGGTTTGGGGGTTAGGGAGTATTAAGTTATCGGGATGATTCTCTCCACCAATGACTGCATAGTTTGGTTGACACAGCTACTGAAGAAACATGATGGTACAACAGGGTGAACGCTCTCATTCTAAGGTAATGAAAACACAATGATCCTTAGTTTTCAGGGGATTCTACACTAATATATCTTTTACTTTTTTATTTCATTTTCTGTCTTTTCAACATGTTCTTATTCAAATTCACCAGATACTGAATTTATTTTCGATTTTCATCAAGAACCATGAATAATTCTCTGAGAAATAAAGGAAAACGTTGGAAAACAAACTGATGGCGAACCACCCTTTGGTCCGGATCCACACCAAAATGTAATGAGGGGTTTCCTCGGAACAAACTGTTATGGAAATTGGCAGATTAAATTATACCCTCCTTGTAATTATGACTATTATTTTCCATTACTGTCAACAAATCCCCTAAATCCTTCACACTGGACCTCTCTGTGAATCGTATCCATAACGCTGAAGGTGCTTACACAAAGAGCAGCTCCATTAAAACAATGATGTAAGTGTTAGGTGGGTTATTCACGTTAAACATCTGTTTCTGGTCCAACGCTGAGGCCACAGTGGGAACCACTTATGTCTTGTTTGTCTTCGGCTCTAAAGATCTTCACCTGCCCTCCTCATGAGAACAACTTTAAAGAGGAAATTCACTTTTGTCCTTGGTCTTGAATTTACAACAAAGTCTGTTGTGCCACAACCACCGGAACCACAGGAACCGCAGTAGGTAGGTGGTACAGAGCATGAGTCAGGCCCGTTGCTCCATTCGGGCATGTTTATTCCACAGAAACATGACGTGTGGTGTTTGTGTGTGGTGTAACTCCTTGTTTAACTCTTGTGTAAAACTACATCACTTCCTCTGCGGTGAGGCCCCCCCCCCCCCCCCCCTGTAGTCATGCTCCATATTGTGACAGCAGCAGGGAACCACTGACTGATGATCTGACCTCTTCCTGTCTGTGTGCTGACACGTTTCAAGAGAGTGAACACAGGATCATGACCCAGACCAGTTGATGTGATGGGAGTCGGCTCTCAGTCCAGCTGGGATGCATTTTGTTCCCTTTAAAACTTCCTGAAAGAGATTGATGGATTTTCATCACCGTTAACTTTAAGTAGCCAACATCAATAGCTCTTGAACTGGACTCTCCAGTATCTATAAATATGTATTTATTGTCAGTTCATGTTTTAAAACACACTTTATAGCTTATTAATACATTTCTATACAAGTTAATCTCTAAACTGTATTATGCTTTTAAAACTCTTAAAGACACAATACGTTTTTTGGTATCTGAATTCACCCTCAACTTTCTATTTTATCTATTTATTTACTTTTAATCGAGCTGTTTAATCTGCTTTAATCCATTTTTTTTGGTTATGTTTTACTTTATTGTGTTTTCTCTCTTCTCTCATCTGTAACATTATTTTGTTCTTGTGCTGTGTGATCTTCGGGTAGGTTATGTTTTCACTGATGTCTGTTTGTGTGTCGGTTCGTTAGCTTGCAGGATTAAAAAAAGACTATAGCGGAGAGACTACCATGAAATGTATATTTTATACTTTCTAAATACAGATAATAAAGTGAGATCGGGTGTTTTCTTTCTCAGGAAAAATTTGAATGATTCATTTTCAGAGGACAGATGAATGTTAATGTGTAATTTGGTGCAGCTTGATTGAATTGATGGGGTCTGTTGGGTGGAGGTTTGTATGAATAACCTAGAAGACGCTGTGTTATATTAATACATGACATAAATGTTTTGTGTAAATTGCTGCAGCTGTTGTTAAAAGTAGGCGTGGAATTTGCATCTACCCTGAATTGCTATTACAATAACATTATAGAGTTTTTATTTATATTTCACGTCACTGGGAGAAATGTTTAAAAAGCCTTACGAGTTCAACATTAATGAAAAATGATGTTATGAAAATATAAAAGGAATCAACACAGTCAAGCCCAAAGAGAATAGACGAGTGGAAACTTTAAAAAATCTTTACTGTATTTAGTGATGTTTGAAAATTGGATATTTAGAAGAGCAAGTGTTTCAAGGTCCAGTGACAGTGAGGATCCAGTGAGTCAGGACTGGTGTGGTTCTACTGGTGTGGAAACAGGAACACTCCCTCCTAGGGGATGAGTCCAGATGATTCCGGCTAATATGACCTTTTCTCTAAAGCCACCATGAAGTTTAATTTTGTTGTTATCTCTGCTTCAAACCTGGGGAAAGGATCGGACATGGGCCGATTAAGAACTCACTACAACTTGCAGAGGATCCAGACAAAGGGGCGGACCCAGGAATTTTTTTTACATCTTCACTGATTTCCCAGGGAATAATTTGTGGATGTTGATGGAAAAAAAATCAGGCACATTCAGGAGACTGATATCTACAAAGAAACAGTGTAAGCACGATTTATTACTGGTCCAACGCTGAGGCCACAGTGGGAACCACTTATGCCTTGTTTGTCTTCGGCTCTAAAGATCTTCACCCGCCCTCCTCATGACAACAACTTTAAAGAGGAAATTCACTTTTGTCCTTGGTCTTGAATTTACAACAAAGTCTGTTGTGCCACAACCACCGGAACCACAGGAACCGCAGTAGGTAGGTGGTACAGAGCATGAGTCACGCCCGTTGCTCCATTCGGGCATGTTTATTCCACAGAAACATGACGTGTGGTGTTTGTGTGTGGTGTAACTCCTTGTTTAACTCTTGTGTAAAACTACATCACTTCCTCTGCGGTGAGGCCCCCCCCCCTGTAGTCATGCTCCATATTGTGACAGCAGCAGGGAACCACTGACTGATGATCTGACCTCTTCCTGTCTGTGTGCTGACACGTTTCAAAGAGTGAACACAGGATCATGACCCAGACCAGTTGATGTGATGGGAGTCGGCTCTCAGTCCAGCTGGGATGCATTTTGTTCCCTTTAAAACTTCCTGAAAGAGATTGATGGATTTTTATCACCGTTAACTTTAAGTAGCCAACATCAATAGCTCTTGAACTGGACTCTCCAGTATCTATAAATATGTATTTATTGTCAGTTCATGTTTTAAAACACACTTTATAGCTTATTAATACATTTCTATACAAGTTAATCTCTAAACTGTATTATGCTTTTAAAACTCTTAAAGACACAATACGTCCATAAAAATTGACACATAGCAGATTAAAATAGTCGAGGTTTGTGCTCCATTGTGCCTCTTTATTGTGTTTTGAATGAAATACCTCAACGACCTCTGGATGGATTGCTATGATATTTGTGAGAGACATAATAATCCGGCTGTTCTTATTTTGGGCCGGTTAACAAATGTTCTGGAGGTAAAATGCTGCACTAAGAGGAGTTGGCATTCAGCTCAAAGCACCACAAGTACAACAGAGTCGTCGCTGATCTCATCAAAATAACACTATAAAACCTTTTTTTTTCTGAGGGAGCTGGAGGATGAATTAATGGGCGAGTACTTCCTGTCAATACCACCCTCTGGTAATAAACTGTCTAACCATGATGAATGACTGGAGTTATGAATGAATATTGTGATCATGTCTTATTCTTCAAGTTTCACAAATATCTGTCCAGATAAAGTTATTTCATAGCTGTTGACGGAAGCTGTAAAATCTGCCCACGATGTTTTTAATGAAAGCTGAGGGCGACTGCAGAAAGCTTCTCTTTTGATGTTACAAGGCCACAGTCTGGCTCAGCAGCGGCTCGGGCACAAAGAAACAGTGTAAGCACGATTTATTACAGCTTTCCTCTGTACACTGCTCTCCCCTGCCAGGACAAAGACTTGCTCCCTCACTGCTGCCATGGCTGCCGATGCTTCAAAGCTTCTTCCCCCCCCCCCCCCCCAATAGTCTTTCACCCCCTTTGTATAATACGTTGCAGAGCAGTTTTGTAAAATGTTTCTGATCTGCTCAACATTTGCCTGAAAAGAAACAGCCTTCAAATATCAGATGAATGTTTTTTACGAACTTTGACTTGATTCTACTTCACTGGCTTGATGAGTTTAATTCCACATTCAAGGTCTGAAACGTTGGGATCACTCTCCTCCTCCGTTAATATCGTACTGAGGTCAGTGTAGCTCCACGGCTCAGTGGTATCTGTTGAATCACTTTCTCACGAAACAAGGTTTCCCATTATTTTAGCACAGCTCGGTAAAAGAACCACAGAACAATAGACAATGTTGGAAAGAAAGTCAGGAGGCGAAGAATGCCACAGATTGTATCTTTATCGGTCGCCTGTGCGGTCGACAAATTGAATAAACCACATTGTGCGCCTCTTGAATCACCTTTTTCAAGGCTCTGCTCTGACAAAGCAGCACATTAATAACAGAAACCCACGGACTCAAGCTTCCACAAAAAAGTCCAAACCAAAATATATATTTTTAAATACAAAGGAAAAGTTTACTCCAGTTTTCTTTACATAAATAAGGTACAAAATAGTAGTGGCAAAAATATTAATGTGTAAGTAGAAAATATACATCATTTAAAAAAGCAGATGGCCCGAGCTGATCTTCTGTCGTCTGAAGTGCAATAATCTGAACAGTTTTTCCCTTCGACTCAGAGAGAGGCGCTGTCCGCTGGCACGTCTGTCCCCCGGGTCAGCAGATGTTCTTTAACAGATAGGAACGGTTCCATTGAAGGAGCTGGTGTTGACAAGACATGAGGAGAAAACATTTGTGGTTTGAGCTTCATTCACATAGTGGAGCAAAGGAAAATGGATCATAATTCATGCTTTTTATAGCTTCACTTGTACTAAGTTCCCATCTTAACACTTTTAAAACAGAAAATCAACACGTAAACAATGTTTAATAGGTATTTTTGACAGGTACCTGAGTGAGAAGGGCAATTTAGAGATTTTGGAACAGTAATATCTCCGGCTTCAGGACTTCTCTGGTGTCATATGAGCTATGGTGTCACCAAATAAGGAATTTGATTATTTTTATGTTCAAATTTCAATAGTTCAAATGTATTTAATTTTTAATTGCATTCTTGATTAGTGTCCCGCTGTGTTAGTGTTAGTCACTGTAACCTCGAGAGCATACTTATTCTTCAAATTTAGTTTAACCTTGGTTTAATAAAGTGAGAAGCTTGCATATGAGTGTGTAAGTAAAGAAAGACACAATTAATGTTTAAGGGAAAGTTGATCTGGTTTAGAAATATAGAATATCGAGCTGTTATTTTACTGTTAAAAGTCTGTTGGTCTCTGCACAGTTTCTGTCAAAAGCAGGTCACATGGAAGTCAAACAAAAGCTTTTCACATAAATGCCAATTTCTACATTGTTAATATGACGAGTGTTGGAACGTAACAATGTACATGTATGTCATTACTGTGCTTAGGTACGTTTGTCATGTATCTGTAGTCACGCAGTTTAACTTTCTCGTATTTCTCACTTTTACTCCACAACATATGTTATATATTTTTTAGTTTATGCATTTGTTTGAGTACCTCCTCCACCACTGGTTCTGACTATTAATACTTTAATCTATATTTCAAAGACATTCCTTCCCAGTCATTCCAACCTGGAGGAAATAACTGTGCTGACGCGAGTTTCCACGTCACAGCTGGTTATTATGTATTAAAGGATTTCCTGTTGACTTCCCTCATTCCCTCAGAACAAGTCCGGAAACACAGACATCTAGATTTCCTTTCAGGGGTTAAAAGCTAAAAAGCTGTGGACAACTGGAAACAGCTGGACCTGCTGCAGAGTTACCTTGTGTTAATTCACTGCAAGTTTTCTCAGAGAAATACATGCTCATATTGAACCGTATGCAAAATATCAAAAGACTGAAAGGAGCAGAAAAAAACAGAAAATAGAAAAATAGTGTGACCCATGCATGAAGGAGGTAAGAATAAATGATTAAATCTCACCCTTTTCTGCTCTGATAACACTTGTATAAACACATCAGTATAGCTACAACTGTTGAGAAAAGAAAAATATTTAATGTATTTCAAGTGCAATATTTAGTTAAAATTTGAATTCCAACAATAAAAATAATACATTACCTGTTAGAATGGATATGACAGAGATTACAACTGGCACATATCCTGAAAGACACAATCACAGTTAGACGCAGATTATCACCCACGTCTTTGTACGACCGGAACTCAATAACTTACCAGTATCTGTGTAAGTACTCTCACCCCCGTCGTGTTTGTCTGCAAATATAAAATCATATTATTACAATGAACAATATTTAAAGTGCCATAAACAACAGTTTCAAGTTACATCAAACACATCATTAATACACAAGAAGGACTACATTTATAAGTAATATACAACATATTTGAATTATTTTTGTATTTAGTATGTAGGAAGAAAATCTGACGGGTAGCTTAGCTTAGCATAAAGACTGGAAACAGAGGGAAACAGCTAGCCTGACAAAAAGGTCTCTGCCAGGAACTCATCTCCAAACTTAGCAAAAATCAAAGTATAAAAACACATTGAGCCATTGTATGTCTCCGCTGGTCATCTGGCAACTGCGAGGGGGCAGGAAATAGTCTGACATTTAACGTGCTGTTCCACTGCAGCTACTTTTACTGTTCCACTTCTGCCTGAACACAAATAGGCACAATTCCCAAATTAGCAAATCATTATTTTTAGAGTCATGACATTAATTAGTTCAATTAATTATGGACAGGTCTTAAAAAGTGGAGTGAATAAGTGTCTGTCTGATGTTGAGTCAGCAGTTTTCACTGATATTAATTTTCAGTCTGCTCGTAAAAGTGACTCGCTAAGTTTGTATGTTACATTATACATATCATACTGTTTAATATAATATAATGTAATATCTTGCATTCCAGCCAGGTTGTAATGCAAGAGAAATAACAAATTGACCTAAAAAAGTAGATTCAAACTCTGTCTCTACCTCTAAATGACGACGTTGTTGATGAAGCTCTGGTTGCTGCAGCTTCCTGCTCATCTGTCGAAGTGTCTCTGCCACCTTAGAACAGAAGCATCACAAGGATTCTTAGTTCTGCTCGAGGTTGGATCCAAAGTGTCCCGTCAAGAAGCCATTTGTGAACTGTGCGTGCAGCGTGCATATAATACGTGAGTTCCTGTACCTTGTCCTGCAGGTGAGACTGTTGTTGTTGCTCTGGTTGTTATACTTTTATCTCTGTGAGCTGTGGATAATGTCGATGAATCTGTAGAAGTGGACCCTGACGTGAGATGGAGAAAAGTCTGCTTAGTGAACTTTATTTGTCATAGTAAAGGGGGATTAAAGGGAGCGTATCTAGAGCGTTTAACATAGAAATGATTATCAGTTTGAATGATCCTCAGTGTGTAAAACATTTCTCTACCTTGTGTTGTAGGCGCAGGACTTGGTGTTATTCTATCTCCTGCTGCCGCACCTATGAACGAGAAGACTGCTGAATTTATCCGAGTGTCATATATCATCATTTATGAAGCTGCTGGTGGAGCATGCAAGGGCAACGCATTTCATTTTACATGCAGAATGAGCCGTGGCTACACACTGTACTTCATGTTACCAGTGTGTACTGCAGTGTTAGGTGAAGGACAGTTTTGACTAATGACCAATATAGACTGTAAATGAAGAAGGACGACATGTCTCCACTTCCTCCCACTGTCCAGAAATGAAGCCAGAATATCCCTGATACTAACGCTGGCAATTGCACATTGGAATCAGAGTCTGCTCAGTAGTGATCGGGGGGCGGGGGGGGGCCACAGGAAAGAGGTCCTGCCGATACAAACGCTCGACCAATCATGAGTCAGTTTCCACTGTCAATCATTAAATTTAAACCCATTTTTACAGCATCAAATTACTAATTAAAACCAAACGCACCGGAAAATGAGCAACTGAAGATACATCCATGTTATAAGAACCACCTAAAATATTTTTCACATGTACTTTGACCATTTAGTTTCGGCCCATGTCCTATCCGCTAACATGGAGGAGGCAGGGTCCATGAACTACACTCCAGCCAAAGCTTTGGCATTCACTTTTGAGGAACTGTCATGTCGTCCGTCTTTATGAACAGCCCTTTGGGGAGAGCAGATGCATGACAGGTGAAAAGATAGCGTGTGTAAATCTGTGATATTGCTTCATAGAAGAGTTCACAGAGGGGTTTGTTCTAGTTTAGATTTTTGCCTCTTAAGAGTGTTTTCAGTTTAATCTTTATTTCTGCCTCTTGCCATGTCTTATCCCTGTATGTCTGTCTGGTTGTTTTAGTTGTTCCTGTGTTTCGTGTCCTGTCCTCCTGTCCTGATCTCCTGTGCTTTTTGTATCCTGTATCTCCTGAACTCCTGTCCTGATCTGCCGTGTAAGCCTCCTGTGTTTTTTTCAGTTCAAGACTTTTCATTAAAAATATTATTACTATCTTTTGTTAAAACTCTGCGTCTGGGTCGAGCTGCCTCACCGTAACCCTGACAATAAGTGGTGGTGCTTAAAGACGAGTGTGCACTTTTAATTACAATTACTTGAAACTTTTAGACACTCAAAGCTGCACTGTAAAGTTGGTAGATAAGGCTGATTTTGCAAGTCTTAGTTCGTTTCTATAGAGATTAGAAAGTTGTTAAAAAGACCACATCTGTGGTTTGACATGTTTCAGCCCCTTTAGTGCAAATCAAGCAGTAAGTACATGACAGTTTCACTGCAGCACGAAACCTGCAAGATCCTTGAAACATCCTTGGAATTATTATCATATTATCAGTGAACATTTTACAGTCTTTAATATCTTGTGGGGGGTTTTTTTCTGTGTGTAAATTAACATACACTATGATTGTGTGGTATATTGGGGCATTTACAAGAGTTGATTGCCATGTAACTTGTTTCTTTCACACGTACTTTCTCCTGATACCCATGTTAGGTAGTACAAAGTCGCCCTTGTTCAGCTGCACCAAAAAAATTGATGTACAGTAAAAAATATCTCAGTATTATACCGTTAGGGAGGAAACAGACAAGGAGTCTATATGCAGTAAGTCATGTTATGGTCGTCATTATCTTGGTGAGAGCTCGTCTTATCTCCAAGCAGAGACAGGATGTCAACTCCTAACCCTAAACATAAAGCATCTTTATCTAAAACTATTCTCCAAGGCCTCTCCACCATGTGTCAACACTGAATCAACGCTATGCACGTTTAAAATACCAGCCTCTAAAGGAGTTTGATGGCTCACTGACTTGGAATAGAGATAATCTTTCCTCTTTCATTCCCACTCCTCACCCTAAACGTCTGTTCCTTCTCTGTGTAACTTTGGTGAGTGGGTACAAGCTCCTGTGACAAGTATATAACTGACTGGAAGTTGCAGCTTCAATTGTCAGAATCATGGTTGAGCAAGTTCAAGAGGAAAAACTGAACTGTAGATATCTTAGAATTCTAAACAGAGTTTGGTGGATTTGTTATTGCCACAGCTTTTCTGGTTCAGAAAGCCGGGAATCATGGGTAATATCCACTGTTCGGTTGTGTTTCAGTTCAGTGAGGGGGACGACGCAGTCAGAGCTCCATCTTTGTTTTGTCTCGACATGAACACCACTACATGCATGGCTCCTCTCGTTCAACCTGAGATATCTATGATCTTCCAGTCTGGTGTCGGTTGCGTGTTAGGTATCGTGTTATCACAGCCACAAATTCCCTCATGGTGATAAAAAGTCTAATAGTGAAAATGGTCGGCAGTGTTTATGAGTTAAGCGTTAAAACATGCAAAACCACATCATTAAAGACCTTCACTCTACAGTACACAGGACAAACTGTAATCTTTGGATTAATAAACACATGAAAGCAGTTAAGACTGACCTTTGCATTCAGGAGGCCCAGGCTTGTATGTACCATCATCACTGCACACGATGCTCTTGCTACCAACGAGGGTGAATCCTTCATTACAGGCAAAATCTATGATTTCTCCATATTTGGGTTTGTCTTGAGAATCCCACAGGTTTTTGCCATTAGCCACTTCAGCAGGTAACTCACACATTGCAACTGAGAAATAAACACATTCATATCACAATAGAGAAAGAAACTTAGAATTAACATGGGTTGTCATATAAACTGTGCTCAAAAGCACAAAGAGTTCTACCAGGGAGTTCCCATACAGCAAATGTTATTTGGCCCAGATGTGACCCAGAACCTTCATGAGTTCAAATCTGCAAAACGGGCTTGGGCAGGTGTCTGGCCCAGATCCGTAGCGAACTGTTTGCCATTTGGCTCCAATATGGATTTTTATAAATATTCAATATTTGTACTGAATACTTTTCAAGAATTTCAAGCTTCTAAATATCGCATGTCTTATTTATTGTTTCAAAAAACAAGACACTTACTTTCACACTTGGCACGTCCACTCCAGCCTCTAGCATAGCACATTTTGTAGCTCGATCCACTGATCTGGAATCTGAGGACAGACCAAGGAAAAGGAAGCAGACCTGTTTATTTGATGAGGAGTTGATACTGTAGAGCCATGATTTTCTTATACAACTGAAAGGTAATTCAAAGTCTGACACTAAATTCCTTCAGCGTTTAGTCAAGCACCGTATATATCAACAACCCACTGAGAGCCAAGTTTCTAATCAGAGAAACTATGAAGTAAGACTTTCTGGCAAAGCCTCTATTTATCTTTCGAGCTCGACTTCATGTGTCTGTTTGCCAGCAGCGTTAGGAGGTAGACAACTCTGCGAACATGGCAATCTACTGACGCTGCTTCCAGGCACGTTCTGAACTCCGGACATTTTCCGGAGGGGTTGTGTGTGAGAGCGCAAACGTCGGGAGTCCGTTTTTCCAGAAGCTTTTCTGCCAACACCCTCGTGAAATGTCCGCAACAAGTGTACATGTGAGAATACAGCAGGAAAACTCGCAGAGAGCGTGAAGTGGGCGTGTTGACCCAAGGAACTGGGTGAAAAAGAGCAGCCGGGGATGGTTCTGGTTGGTTTGGACCACTAACAGTGTCGTTTTTTTACACTCACGCCAAGTCTGAATTTATCTTGTCTGACCCAGATAATCTCCTGCTGTGTCCATGTCTTAAAACAGCTGACTCCTCTGTGTTGTCACTGGAGAAGCTGTCTGTTTAACACCTTTTCATTTAATATATGATGATTTGATATCACATGCAAGCAAGACACTAAATACCTCTCACATTTCAACTTACCCTTTATCACAAGTGACTTCTACTTGAGCCCCAAACAGAGTTCCATCACTGAGGTTGAAAGTCATGTGAGGCTGAGGTCTGGGGGGACCGCAGTCCTTCTCTGTAAGACAATAACACAAATATTACTAATGTCATTAGCCACACAACAACAGAACAGAGCTGCTTGGTTTGTAAATGAAGTTATAAATAAAGTTAAAGACGGGACTCACTTGTACACCGAAGATCTGGTTGTGTCCATTTCCCACCAGTGCAGTTCATGACCCCGGAGCCACTTTCTGTAACGAATCCGTGAGCACACTCCAGAGTGGCAATCGAGCCTTCTGGGAACGCATTCATGAGAAGTGCCTCATTTGTCAAAACTTGATTTACACCTTCCTGAGGTTTGGGACAGTCGGCTGGAGGGAAATTCGAGAAAAGAGAGATTGACAATATTTTAAAATCAGGCATAATGATCCACCTTTGGTTAATCAAACAGAAAACATGATGATCATTGAATAAGTTCATAAATAAATGTTCATTTTGAGGTGATGCACGATCCATGTGAGAAAAATGACCTGAAAATCTGATTTCCCTGTGCTTGATTTTGTGAATAACTACTTTGAAAATGAAAAGAAGTTTCTAGTTCTCAAGTTTCAAGTTTAATTAGTCATTCCAGCCACATCTGTAAAACACAGAGTGGAGCAAACGTGTGTTTCTCAGGGCCCTGTGCACACATGCAAACATTTAAAGACAAGGGCCGTAATTATAAAGCACACCTAGGTGCCTGAGTTAAAATGATTTTAAATAATAAAAACAAAATCATATGCATAATAAAAAATGGAATTTAAAACCAAACCTTGTCTTTAGCAGAATGAACACTTAATAATCCCCCTTTATAAACAATGATAAATCGTGGTTATGGTTATAAGCTCGTAAGAAAAACCCCTTTGATTTCCAGTGTGAATCCATTCATGAACAGTTTCTCACTTTCAAATGAGGAGGTTATGTCTAGAGTTCTAAATGTTGGAGTCATTAATGTTTTAAATTGTGTTCTGCTGCAGTTTGATTGCTAGGAGGTTTCAAACATGGCACCCTAATCATTATTGAGGTGACTGATCATGGAGACATTATAATTTATAAACCTTTTTGAAGGCATTACAGAGCTTCCCTTAGGTGAAATCTAAAATATTGCATTCACTATATTTCATACACATTATTATATTTACTATAACATTTAAGCTGCAACATCCTTTCTTAATATTAGATCATTTTAAAGACACACTCCTAAAAAATATAAGGAGAACTGTATTTTTTCTGGCTTAAATATGATCTCATCTCTTTTCAGCTGCATGTCAGAAGAATACCCCCCCCCCCCCCAAAAGCTACTTAAATAAACTCACATGTAAAATAATCTATTATTAAATATAAGGATAATGGCCCTGACTCATAGAGTAATTATTACTTACAGTAGCCTATAATATCTACTGCAACTTGTCTGTGCCATTACAAAGACTGGGTACCCGTGAAGTAGTGAAATATTTCTAAATCATTGAAATACTACACATGTGTACATTTTGAAGTGAAGTTACTATCAATTGCAGTACACGTTTTTATTCTCTGTGTATAGTCGACGGGTGAGTTTTAAACACGTGACCTGGTTGCTTGATAACGATTATCTCACCGCTCCAGATGTTTCACTGACCTGCTGCCTTCAACACAAACAGCTGCATCACCAGCAGACACCTCCGCCGCCCGCAGGTGTCCAGGAAGAAGTCCATGTGCGGCTGCGGAGGGAGACGGAAAACAAAACAGTGATTCCCTTCGGTCCTAGTTGTTCTGCATCAGAGGTGTGAGAGACGCGAGTCGCTCCGCAGCTCGACAGTGACTTTCTCTAATGGACAAGCAGCTGGTCAGGTTCACTTTAATAGTCAGAGAGACAGGAAGTCAAAAAGTCGCTTCACAATAACAGCACACACACACACGCCACACCCTTAAAGTGATGGTCCGCAGTGATCCTCGTCACTGCTGTATAGGATATCTATCTATTTATCTAACGCTGTTTACCCCTGAAACTGTGTCTTGTGGACTCAACCCCCCCCCCCCCCCTTATTTTTACTGTCGCTTTATACAGGGGCCCTGCAATACACAGGTCCACCAGTCATCATAATCAAGTTTTATTTTGAAAAAGCTAAAGGAAGTTCTCTTTTTAAACACCAGCCACTTTGACACCACATTGTTAGAGAACAGAACCTCAATACAACTATTTTTGTCTTTACACATCGACATCAACAGTACAAGATCAAACATGTCAGTGTTGTTTAAACTGTATTTAACAGACACAGTGTCAGTTAGTTCACCGGTTTCTGCAGCTCAGTGGATTTCACCTCCTGCAACAGGAGATAGTTTCACTACAGTAAAGTGGAAAACTGTGATGGTGTGTCCTGGAAAAAAGGGGTTTAAGCTGTGTGAGACCTCTAAAGGGGAATCCCTCATTATATTATTTCATTCTCTTCTTCTCTTCTCTTCTATGCTATTCTCTTCTCTTCTATGCTATTCTTATTAAGACACTTTTATACACCAGAAGATAGTAACCCACAGAATAAATACATGTGTCTCTGGTTAACAACAACAACAACAATAACAATAATAACAATAATAATAATAATATGAAGAAGAAGAAGAAGATAAGAATACTTCTTATCAATATAATTATATGAAGAAGAAGAAGAACAGGAAGAAGAAAAAATAAAAGACAAAGAATATGACTATGGTGGTGACGAAGAATTAGAATAAGAAAATGAAGAATAAAGAAGAATGTGAAGATGACTACGGTGACAGCGAAGAATAAGAACGAGAATAGGAATAAGAAGAATGAGAAGAATTGCAAAAAGTAAAAAAAAAAGAAGAAGAAAAAACTGAGGTAAAAGAGGCAGAACAAAAATAAGAAGAAGAATACGAAGAATATAAAAAAAGGAAAGACAGTCACACAAACAACAAGAACCATGTGAGTGATAGTGACGGTTCTCCTCTGTTCCACTGCAGTTAACATTCTGTGGTTTGGGTTGTTGTCATGGATACATGGTTTGTTTCCCCTCTCAAAAAGGGGCTGAGCCTCATTACCCAACTCACACAGAACATTCCGAGGAGTTCGCCCCACCGCCCCTATTTCAACCACGCAAGTTTGTTGACAGCAGACGTCTGCGTCCTCCACCCAGTCGCCAGAGAAACCCCAACAGTGACGAAATACCTACGTCACTGAATAATTTAATGTCAAAAGAAGTTTTTCTACTCACTGGTTTGGGAGTTAAGTGAGTATGAACCCCCCCCCCCCCCCCCCCTGGCACATTAAAACTGAGGTAAAGCCAATAAAGTGAGGCCTGTAAAAACATTGTGGTGCACCTCGTGTCCTTTTAAGGCTTTTAAAAACCTAGTAGGTAACTAATGCTATTTTGTCCAAGCTATTCATCACAGTCTGAGAATCGTGGTTTAAGACCTGTGCATCTTATCTCTCCAGCACCTTGTCCAAGAGAACTCTGGGAACAACTCCCTCCTCAGCAACCGACTGAGGAAGAATGCATCTGCTTCTCTTCATGTCTGATAATGAGGAGGAAAGAGGTTCCACCCGAGTTATGTCTTTGAAGTTAACCCGATGGAATATGTCCATGAGATGAGGAGAAGGTTTTACTCACATTTCTAAAACCTGCAGATATGACTCATGGGTTCTTATTTCCTGCTGTCACAATGTCTAGTTTTCACAAGAATCAGCTCGGTGTCCTCTGTTGTCTTTGTACTGACACTACCCCTCAAACAGGAAACTATACTCAACATGACCAAAGTCATTTATTTGACTGGATGATAATTATTATTTGTCCAAGCCTCATAAATTGATGGATCCCCCCCCCCCCCTCCTTCTTCAAAACACTTCATTGTAGGTCAGTGACATCTTGTGGTGGAAAACATGAAGTGCATCCATATGCAAAATAACTGATGAGGGGAGTAATATGTATGATTATGACAATTATATTAATGCTACCACATCCTGAAACATACAAACAGTATATCTTTGTTTTTTATATTAATATATTCTATTTAAATGTCACTACACACATACACACACTTGTGTCTTTTTTCTATTCATAACATTAACATTTCAAACTGGAATAACTTTTGTAATTAGTTTTATTCTGTTTTGTCAAAAGCACTGAGATTAAACTGAGTCAAAAAATATTTGTATTAATACGCTCATAGGATTTCTCTGACTGGCATCAAAACCTGACCTGCTGTACCAAAGGCAGCGACCACAGCACCATCTAGCTGACGTGATGCAACATTAAACGACAGTATCATCAGGAACAAGCAGCACGAGAAGATCTAGAAGGTGAGAGAACAACTGGAGCTGACGTGGAACCTCAAAATCCAAAGTCGTCCCTGGTAGTGGGAGGTGTGGGTGTGAGGGAGAAGGTCAAAGTTAAATATCTCTTACCTCCACTATGTGACAGTGAAACTACAAAAGCAGTTAAGTCAGTTATCACACCACTGGCAATTACCAGTGGCTCAGTGTGTGAGCGCCCGATCGAGCTCTGGATGACTGAGCGTGTCTCACTCCAACTCAGGGTCAGTCACCAACGGGATGGAGGCTCCTGCCGTCCAGTCACACATAAATTGCACCTCTCTTTCAATGAAGTGTCCAGAACAACCATTGAGATGTCTTTAACTGGTCGGCTGCAGCTGCTCAGTGATCCGCTGGAGACGTCAGCCGGGACGTCTCAGGTGTGAAGTGCACGACTTTGATGGAAAACACTGCAGATGGATATCTCATTGTGAAAACCCTTTAAAAGGTCCAGTGTGTAAGATTCAGGTGAAAGGGATCTATGGGCAGAAATTGAATATAAAATAATCCTAGTGTGTCTCACTGTAAAACCTACAGTAAAAAGTACACAGCTTATGTAACCATCATATTTTAAACCTCTCGTGTGTCTGGAGTTGCACTGAAGATTTAAAACCGGAGATAGATCACTGAGGCTCCGAGCGTTTTTCAGCTTCCGTCCTCGTTCCAAACACACGATTCACGTCTGCTTCTGAAATATGGATATTTAATGGACATGACGCACGTGCAGCATCAGATGCCTCTGAGCTCTCGTAATTGAAAAGGCCTTCGCTTTGTGCTGCCGAGAAAAAAGCAGTCGGCTGCCATGACAACTGGAAATCTGCCATAGTAACAGGGTGTCGGACAGTAGCGTGCAACAAATTAATCTACATGACACCTAAATGATTATTCAGTCAACAATATGAGGAGTGCAGCGGCACACAGTTCAGAAAGGGACCAGCGGCTTGGTTTTCAATCTTTGACACAAGAAATCCAGTGTGTTTTCAGCAAAACTTTATTTTTCAGTGCATGAACGAAACACCATGTCAAGCTCGTAGCCTGTCCTTTTCAATCCATTTTTAAATATTTTCTCAGGTTTTTTTTACATAAAAAAATAATGGAGCGATATAATATACCTCTATTTTTTTTTTCTCTCCCCGAAATAGCACTCAGCGAGTATTTATAAAGGTGCTGTACAATGTACAAACATTTACATCTAACGTCTACCTACAGAATGTAGAAGAGACCACAAGGATTGTTTTTCTAATGAGGCGATGCAAGGCCACAGTATGATACAGAGATGAGATACAAAACGATTGAAAGTAAACGTGGGGAGGAGGAGGAGGAGGAGGAGGAGGAGGACGTCGTCTGATTCTGGACCAGAGTGAACTGCCTGCACCCAACACTCACGGCTGGATTTACTCGTTCAAGCAACCGAACTATTGCACAGAAAACCTGCCACGGATTGGCTCACAGCGCTTCCTCGTGTGATTCTTAACCTGAAAACTCCCTCGTACAATCACAGACTTTCATCACAGACCATTATCCACCGTTTGACTGCCACTGATATTGACTTTATCACACATGTGCGTGACACTTAGTTCCCTGAGCTCATCTGAATACGTCTTAATCTCATAAACATGCCAGTGTATTTCATTTTTTACAGCAGATGCTTGATAAATATCCCACTTTTAGAAGCACAGGCTGTAAATAAAGAGGGACGACAAGGTTTCATTTCCTCCCATGATCCAAAAATGAAGCTAAGGTATTCCGGATACATTTGGGCATTTGGAGTCGGCGCAATAGCGATCGCAGGATGGAGCCTCGGTGGTGAGGTCCGTCTTTAAAGCATTTAAAGCTGGTTTCTGTGTCTAGTTTGACCAATCACGATCCAGTTGGTTGCCCAGCAGGTCAGAGCACACGGCCTGAAATGCATTGGCTATCGTCTTTTTAATTTAGAGACGCTTTGGCTTCACTTTTCGGAGCAGTCATGTCGTCCATCTTTATGTGAAGTCTGTGTCTAGAACCAATTGTTTATCTTTAAATACAGAATGTAAGAATCTCTGTGTACCTGCTGTGAATCAGCAACATACTTAATATCTCAGTAAACCAGCACATCGCTCCAAACTCTGTTGTCCTTCAAGCTACCCTGGCACATAAAATACATACATATATATTCTTAATTTGTCTTTTCTTGATAGGATAAAGGAAAACGACTGGGGGGGGGGGGGGGGGGTGCATGACTGAAAACTTGCACAGAATTATATAAATTGAAAATTTGGCCTTTAACATTGAACTTTTTAGAAAAAAACAAACATCTTTATAAAGTAATAATAATAAAAAATGGCAATGCAGTGGTAGCAAGTCAACATCACGAATTAAATACAACTCATGGTCATTCTGTTACTGTTTTGCTACAAGGGCAGATGCAGTGCAATGGAATTCAATAGATATCTTTAAAGTTAGAATCTGCAAATATGACACATTCAAATATATATATATATATATATATATTTATATATAATATTTCACAATGAGACACGATTTGAGCGACTGCAAACATTTGGTACGGTGGTTTGCATGTTAACTATACAGTTGATGAACTACAAAGACCCATGGTAATTCCTACCACTGAAGTACATTGGAAATAGGGTGAGAGCTCAAATAACATGGGACAAATATTTGAAGTCTATATCAAAATATGGAATGGCTTGGTACGGCTACATATACATATATTCATCTATTATCTCAATAAATTACACACTGGTTGGTTATCGTACACATGGTAAACAAGATCTCAAACCACAAGTTTCTGGTCTTTTTAACGATACTGTTTTTTTTTTGTTGTTGTTTTAATGGAGGAGGGTCACGTCTACAACCATAGAACAGTCTAGAGTCCCCCGGTAAAGTGAACGCTTGCTGGGTAACATTTGAAATCTGAGAGTGGGAGTTATAAACGAGGAAAAGGATCATTGTCAGTGATGTGCAGAACACATGCAGTAAAACAAACAGAAGGACCGACTGCATGCAGCTGAGATTTTAAAAAAACTTTTAAGAAAAAGAAGACAGAGTCCAAAATTTCCCACAATGAGACTGAGAGAGAGCAAAATGAAATCCTGGATGACAGTCACAGTTGGTGTTTACTACAGGCGAGAGGCGAGGGGGGCCTTTCTCCCTTTCTTTGCATATGGGTCGTTGCATTATAATGGAGGAAAAGCGCTGTTGGTAGTTCCACAGGAGACTCCCAGGATTGGCACATATCTGTATTTCACATTTCAAAGTGTCCTGTCCGACAAAAACGCCCCCGAGCACGCCGCACATCCCTCAGTCCCATGTCAAAGATGCCGAAGCAGCGGACGAGGCAGGGGCGAGCTGCTACATGTGATGTCACAGGACTCCCCAAAAGGAAAGGAAAGAAGAAACTGGTCGTAGTAATAGTTTTCTGTATTTTATGGAAGAACTCAGAAGAAACAATCCACTGTTTTAATATTCTGGGTGACTGTATATGTTTTCCATCACAAAGGCTCACGGAGCACCTCGGCCTTGGAGAGGATTCTGGCTGAGCTGGGCACTTTCCAGGGGCCGGGGCTAATAGGTCCCTCTGGGCTCTGCGGGGTCCCTGGAACACTGTTTACAGAGACCACAAAGTCGTCCTTACTGCCGTCGTCTCTGCAGCGAGAAAACGCATCTTGTCTTCCTTTGGCCTCTCTGGGCGAAACCACAGAAACCTTTCTACCCTGCGCATCTTTAAAAGACAACAGGGTTTCTCTTTTGCCGTTTGTCGTCTCTCTACATCTGCTCGTTTCTCCCGGAGGTTTGCTCTTGTCGTTAGCATCTCTCCGCCCTGAGTCTTTCCCTGTTCCTTTCCCGTTGTCCCTGGCTGCATGAGGCGATGATCTGAGGCGGTGAGATTCTCCCGCCACTCTCCTTTTAAAACTGACTTGCTCATGCCTCGTCCTCTCCTCTCTCCCTTCCATCTCTTTTCCTTGTGAGTATCGCCTCGTCTCAAGACCCCCCCCATTGCCATTTTTCTTCTCGTGATTCAAGCTCTCTCTGCTGGAGGAGTCTTTGAATCTCAGCTGAGGGCCTTGCTGCTGCAGAGTCGAAGCCGGCGGCTGTCCCGCCTGAGAAGGCTTCCTCACGATCGTGGATTCTGCTTTTGTTTGTGTGTGAGACGTCCTGTTCCTGCTCAGCACTTCTTCCCGTGCCCGACTCTCCATCTTCGTGGGACTGTGAAGTTGCTCTTTGGCTTTAGGAAATGTCTCCCCTGTTTTCTTTGGGCTGCTTAGCTCTCTGTAGTCCTTTGTGGGCCTGGTCCTCTTGTAGAACTTCACATGCTCGGGGGAGGAGGGAGAAAGCCTTCTGACCTCCTTGTCGGCCCACTCATCACTCTCCTCCACGGAGCTTAAACCCCGGCTGCCGCTGCCACTGCTGCTGCGGGGCTTGAGGCCCTGTGGGGACAGGGTGCTCCAGCTGGAGGAATGTTTCAGTTTGCTGGAAGAGGGTGGGGACACGAAGACGGAAGCCCCGGCGGAGTATGGAGAGGTCAGGGGTGATGTGTCAGAGAAAAACACCTCGCTGGAGTAGCTTGTGGGTGAAATGAATTTTTGATCGCGTTGACCTGCAAGAAAAGCACAAGTTTTTAACATGTAGACTCCTCGTGCAGACGAATCAGATGCACCACACAGAAGACTGAGAGAAGACTGAAAACTTAATAATTTAGAGGTTAAAAGAGGTGAAAAAAAGGGAGAAACAAATTACCAAGGTAAAAGAGAAGAGGCCAGTAAAAGCAGTGAAGATGTTAGTGTTGGTGCTCAGTGTAGTAGCACACAGTGGAGGAAGCTGTACTACCTGCATCAGGGGCAAGAGAAGAAGAGCCAAAAGGAAGCAGATGGTTAGAGGCTTAATGAACACATTTTAAAAAAGTTAACTCAGCAAAGAAAGCACAATGAAATCAATGAGGGGGGGGGGGGCTGTCTCCATCAATTAACAAACGGATGAAGTCTTTACCATTAGCTAAACATTAGCCGGATTTAAGGATTCAGCATTTATTTAACTCCTGTCAGCGTCATCTGTGAATTTGAACATCTGTTCTGGTTTAGCTTAGCTTAGCTTTAAGATAGGAAAGTATTAAGGGGAAACAATTATTGGGCTTTTTTCGAAATAAGTAAACAATCAACCTACAAACACATAGAAAGCTCAGGAATATTATGTATCTGGTTTGTGTAATAAACCACTGCAGTGTCAGTCAGTCTAATCAGTTCATCTTTGAGTCCAAGTGAACATTTGTACCAAATTCGAGGATATTCCCTCTCGGCGATCTCAAGACAACATGTTCACAACAACTGAAAAGGAACGGCACTGGCGCAGAGGCCTACAAATGACACGTTGGGGATTTAATGGGAAATGTGTGTGGGACAAATGAAGTCCAAACCACATTAAATATAAAACAAGTGAGATAAATTCTTGCAGTTCTCCTTATTGCACAGTAAATCTCTCATTGAATAACCGGGTTGAATCCAGCACTTACTTCCATCTTGAGCCAGGCCTGCTCCGGGTCGCAGCAGCAGCGCCACTTTGTTTCCTCCGGCCTGGATCAGCTCAATAGCCCGTGTATGAGAGATGCCACGAGCCGGCTCCCCATTAATCTCCACTATCTCATCTCCAACCTGTCGGTGATGCAGGAAACGCAGTTATTACACAGGGACACACCTTTCCAGGCTCAGCTCCACTTTGCTGAGCACACAAACTCACACATGCAGAAGCTGTGTGCGGACAAACAAGCATACATAATCAAAGAATCTAAATGACACACACACACACACACACACACACACACACACACACACACACACACACACACACACACACACACACACACACACACACACACACACACACACACACACACACACACGCAGCCTTGTAATACCCTGGAGGTAGCCTCTATTATTGGAGATGACAGAATAACTCAGGATAAAGCGTGTAAACATGTCAGTCTGTTAGACTCTAATCAGTGTTGACGTCTCTCACCACCCTTGTATAGGCAAAGTCATGCCCAGAGATCATAGTCTGGAAAAGCTTAGATTGATTCCAGCTTGGAGCCTCTATTCTGTTCCTGCACTGCACCGTCTCATCCCAGTAACAACAGTGTGACCATTTCACCTCCGTGTGGAAATTATGATTCTGCAGAACCTCCTCCACAGAGAGTCAGAGTACGGTCACGGTCAGACTCAAGGACACTTGACTGAAAGAGGGACGTTTGAGAACATGGAAACAAAACTAACTAGAAGGGCACTCAGCCATGGCCCAACAGTCTCCTTATAAAACCACATTCATTAGATCCAGATTTTCATTTGAATTGCACACACTCATAAATATCAGTCCCCTACAAAAGGTACTTTCATCAGGATGCTTAAATAAATTATTCTCAGAGAAATCAACTAAAATGTTCAAGACAAAGTGAAAACCCTGATCCAGATCTGCACCAAAACAACATCCTTCCACCAAGTTTTATGGAAATAAATCCTGTAGCTTTTGCTTAATCTTACTATCTAACAGACAACAACAACAAAAATATGACGACCAAGGCCGAACAGTTTCCTTTAAATTCAATCAAGCTGCACCATATTGTACACTCACAGATATTAGTCCTTTAATATGCCTGAATTTCTTCATCTAGATCCATTGAAATTAGTAAAAATATTTAAAAAAGGCCCTAATTGCTATATTAAGCAGCAGGAAATAACTATTTCTGGATCTACACCAAAATTTGATGGATCTTCCCTGATCAACACCACATCCTTTCACCATGGTAATCCATCCTGGAGCTTTTGTGTAATCCCACTAACCAGCAGACAAGCAAGCGCGAATGAAAACACAACCTTCTTGACGGAGACTCTAAAGGATGGAGGGAAGTAACAGCTGTCAAAGAAAACACAATAGAAATCCTTTCTTCTACATAAACGAGAGGAGAATATCCCCCAAAAATAAAAAAATATAATAAACCTCAAATCACTTTGCTAATTCAAAAACCACCGACACATCGTAGCTGGAGGCCTCTGCGGCATCGCACCCTCCACACTGTAACTGGCAGTTACTGAAACACAATTAATTAGTTTAATCTCTGGTGCATTCAGCCAACAGAAATCACATTTTCTCTGATTTACCTCTCTCCGCCATAAACTACTGAACGTGCAGAATTAGATCTCAGCAGTGGGATGTCTTTGCATTACGGCACATCGCACTGTGTCTAACGACGTTTGCGTGAAACCACGAGATGAGACCAGGAATGAACTGACTGTTATCTGAGCCAGTAAACATCAAGTATGGAGTAGTTTTCTAGATGTTTCTTGTTGGCTCCGGTGACGCCTGTTCCATCTGTCTCAAGTTACTGGTCATGACTGAGAGATGCCAACAATTACAACAATAACTCTCTCCCCCCTGAACTCTCCTGTCGACTCGCCATCAGCTCAAAATTCACACAAAAGTGCTTCGCGTGTAGAAAATAAAAAGTACTCATAAACAAATATATGCAAGAAAAAGACACTGATGAAAGAACAGAAGGACAATAAAGGGGGATGGCATCAAACACTTCTATGCACTAGATGAGTCTATGGCCAGTTTATATAAATGTGTTTTCATATTGTTGGAGCCACATCGTTATAATAATCAGCGTTTCTGCTCAAACTGCATTTTCAGCTCTTCATCCAACACTGGTTACTGTGGCGTGTATTAAACACTGCAGCCTCGTGAGCTCACTCGTATGTTGCTTTAATCTCTCGATTGTGGAAACACCACTCAGATAAAGTTTGGAAATGGGGGCCTCCTCAATGCATCTCAATTTACATGCGCGGTCTATGATCCCATAGACACTAAACAACTGAGCAAAGAAAACTTAGATGGGTGTTTGACTGAAAAAAAATTGAAATAATTGTTAATGTGCAAGCAGCGTTCAACGAAATTAACTTGCAATCCGGGCGGTGCATGAACTCAAATCAGAATCGGTTAAAAACTGAATATGAAAGTAACAAATATTCATAAAGAAAAGTACAAGAATATATGAGAGATTTAATAAATGAAGTAAATAAATAACAAATGAACAATATCGGCTCTAAAAATCAGCAGGTTTTTACATTCAAGTCTCTCAGATTGTCTCACATGTTTTTGAAATCCAGCAAAAACAGTCTTCCCCTGTTCAGAGTTGAGTTGAAAACAGATTACAGTTATAAACATCATTACAGTATCGTTATAGTTATAAGTATTGTATTTACAGGAGCACTCACATGGATTCTTCCATCGATCTGAGCGGCTCCGTCCTCTGCGAGCCTCAGGATGTACAGGCCCATGTTGTACTCTGTTCCCCCACGAAGGCTGAAGCCGAAGCCCCGAGGTCCCCGCTCCAACTCCACCGTCAGACAACCCTGAGCAGGCAGGAAGAAAACACTCAGACTAAATACACTGTATATGTTCAGTATGTAGGGTTTAATAAATATCAATGTGATAAAACATTGTTTGTTGAAGATGCAGGTTTTTTATTTTTATTTTTAGAGTTCAGTTGATGTCTCATCAGATTCTTGAGACTTTTCTATTGATTGAAAATGCCCTGAAGGATTCTTGCTCTTCTCAGAATCTGTATTGATCCTCCAGTTGCATTATTTGAACCTAACAATAAACACAGTATGTATGTATCCGATGTATCTGTGCATTCAAAGCTAAGAGCTCGAGAACAAAGACGACAGTGTTATAGAATTTCATACAGAAGTTCGCAGCTTGTGTCCCAGTTACACACACAAACTTTTTGCCTGCAGCGGCTTTAACCTTCAGATAAATTGCCATGACAACGTATCGCGGAGGGACTAAGAGGATTACTGTTACCTGGTTGGGTCCCGTCACACACAGAGTCCCCTGCTCGCTGAGAGGAAGCGTTTTGTGGTCGGACCAGTTGACTCCGTCCCTCTTCTCCTCCAGGTCGAGGTTATAACTGAAGCAAACAAACAGACACGTGTATTTCTTCAGTAACACACGCTGCAGGCCACGAAATGAAAAAGCCATTATGCAAAACATCACATCTAATTCAAGGCTGGATGTTAAATGGAAGGGAGCTGCTTTTTTTTCATTAATATATGGATATTTAATTCTGTGCTGCATATGTTGTATACTGTACACATTATTGTTTTTTTTTTTTAAATGTTTATTACACTGGTGTGTTTGTTGAAAGCAATTTTCTCTTGTTGTTTGCTCGGAGGGTAACGCTCCCGCTTTCACTCTTTGTCATGCTGAGTGCAATTACAGAGGATGTTTCGCTCGACTCTGACCGAAGAGGCAGCAGCATCGCCGTGTTAATATCATCGTAAACACAACACAACGTTTCAGTTTTAAATGAAGTTCGTGTTGCGTGTTCTGTCTGCTTGCGTGTGAACCTCCTCACATCACAAATGGGAGAGAGAGTGTTTTGTAAAAGTACATGTTGATCCCTTGGGGTAAATTTTACACTTTTGATAAACACATGCTGGGAGTCCACAAACTGCAAACAGAACATCGATGAACCTCTATGGTGTGCAGAGCCTGACCCACATGGATTTTTGGGAGGCAGTGTTGTGAAACTTGTGATCTGGATGGATCGATATATGTATAAATTGGCAATGATTCCTAAAACCCATCAATCCATTGTCTTCTTCTCTCTGGCTCGGGCCACAGGGGCAGCCGGCCAAGTAGGACACTCCAGACGTCCTTCCCACGAGCCGCAGTTTCCGGCTCCTCCTGGGGGATCCTGAGGCGTTCCCAGGCCAGATGAGGATATTTAATCCCTCCAGCGAGTTCTGGGTCCACCCTGCAGTCTTCTAATGGGAGTCCCTCTGGAGGCGTCCATGACTAGATGCCCGGACCACCTCAACTATCCTCTTTTGACTTTAAGGAGGCTGAGAATGTCTGAACTCCTCACCCGATATCTCTCAGGCGGAGCCCAGACACCCGATGGAGAAAACCCATTTGTCCGCTTGTATTCACAATCTCCTTCTTTCAGTCACTACCCAGAGTTTGTGACCATAACTGAAGGTTGGATCATAGTTCGACAAGACTAACCTTGAATCTATTTATACACCCCGACCCATTAAATTAATTCATATTGGCCAATATTATCAGCCAACCGATAAATCAGTCAGGCTCTGGTCTTAAGGGTCGGTGAGAGCTGGAGTTAAAATCTACCGGACAGTTTCACAGACTCTTGTAAGTGACAGCTTTACTTTTTGGCTTTCATTTTGGATCCTTACCGCTCATCCTGAAGTGCTGACCTTGAACCCATGGCCCTGTGCTGCAGAGCTGGACTCTGTTTTGCTGAACTCGCTCCAGACGGAGGGCCCTTGTATTCTGGAACACATGTTCATATTTCAGCAGATTTGAAGTGTTCAGATGGAGTCAATCAAAATCATATTTTATACCAACTTAGTACAAGTATTATTATTAAAGTTAAAGTCATGATAGATACATTTTATTTTAACGTTTTTAATTCACTCAATACCTCAATTTGGAATCATGATACCAAAATATTCAAAGCTTCTTATCATCACCAGGATTAATTGCATTGATCCCCTGACTCCTCGTTTCCCTCTTGCAGACAATAGGGTTTAAGAATCAGATCACAGACCTCCTCAGTACTGTGGTAAATGCAGATATGGCGACGCAAGGAGCTAAACTCACCATCCTCCGGAACTACAGTGAGAGTGACAACGTTGCCGGCCTCCTTGATAAGCTGCACAATGTCATTGTGAGAGAGCTCAATGATGGAGCGCCCGTTGACCGCCGAGATACGATCTCCGACGTGCAGCAGGCCGCAGCGGTCGGTGGGACTGCCTTCGATGATCCGGCCAATTTTGTGCGGGATAACTGAAAAGGCAGATATCAGGAGAAAAGAGCGATGTATTTGAAATGTATTCATAAGCCCGACACAATAGACTGAGTGGACCAGAGAACTGCTTTGTTCTGGTTTAACTAAACCACTTGCTCATAACTATTTCATCTCTGCCTCCATGAACAGGGTTGTACCATTAAATAAACAGCAGTACTGTGCTCAAATATTTCATATGACTACCTAGATTAAACAATACTGCTTCATATTATAATGTATTGAATTATTTCTTAACATTAGGATTTCTGTGCCCAATACGTCGTCCTCCCGTTGTCTTTAATTTGGAGATATGAGATTTTAATATATTTAGCAACTTTAGAAAGTGAGTTTGGATGTGGATTAAGATCTTAATAGTTAAATGTCATACAAAGAACATTTGTTTAAGATAAAATTTCAGAAATATACTGCGTAAGAAAAGAAACGTGGAGACTTGGCGTTCACCTCCGAGCGGCGGCTTGCTCTTGGACGTGAGGATGACGAAGCCAAATCCCTCGATATCTTTGCGGTGGAGCGTGATGTCAAAAGACTCGTGGTCCAGAGCGCTGGGCATCGGCAGACGAGGTAGCTTGGGGGAACCGTTCACCAGCACTGGAGCCATTTCCAGAGCCTCCTCATCTGTGGCATCTGATGTGAAGATAACACAGATGTTGATATATTTGAGGGCCACAAATCATCAAATACATAACTGCAGCATTTCAAGATTTCACTTGTACTCACAAACACTTTCTTTTTACTTTTGACTCGTCTACTGGATTTGTGCTCAAGCTAACTACTGAGTTCCTCCTCTATTTTTACCACACACATCTATTTTTAACAAACTGCTGTTGCTCCTGTCAAATATAAAATGCATCACTCCCTCGGTGTCTGAGGATTTTTCTCAGCAAGGCCCTGCAAGAGTCTGGCCGCTCGGAGCAACACAGTTGATCTGGACACACTAGACTGTGTTTGTTGTTCCTCACCTCTGTAGATGACCTTTCTTCGTACAGTCAGCATCACTTGACCGTTTCGGGCAGCGTTGGTCATCAGATCCAACACCTGCTTGTGAGAACGACCTTTCACCATCACACCGTCGATGCCGATGAGCTCGTCCCCTGCTCGCAGACGACCGTCTTTCTCTGCAGCTCCGTTGGGCACAATGGCCCCGATGTACACCTGGGGAAAGACATTCTGGAGGAAACAGAAATCATATTAATTATTAAGGCAAACTAAATCTTTTTGAGCAAGGAGCTATAATATTAATTTAGCATTCCACGTCCATAGCTTTATTTTAAGTATCAACTGCTGAAGTGTAATTTTGTCCTTACAAAGAATTGTTAAAAATCACTTGTGGGGTGCCACAAGGTTCTGTGTTAGGACCCAAATTGTTAGTTCAAACTTACTGGTTGTTGTGGACCTTCTCCTCCCAGAACACGGAAGCCAAAGCCTGTTTCAATGTCTCTCTTTAGAAAAACATCTATGTCTTTGGTGTGAGGCTCTGTGGATGAGAAAGACTCAGTCACTGTTGTGTAAAGAGATCAAAGTTTCAGGTTGAAGAGGACATGAGGTTTAAAAAATATCTTAGAGAAAGCGTCTGCCTGCACTTACGTCTGCTGTCCAGCAGGGCTTTGGACTTCAGGTACATCTCTGTGGCGTCTCGTTTGGGGGAGTCGATGGAGCGCAGGGTGCTCGTGTTGGAGTGGTAAGGCAAGGCCTGGGGAGCCGAGTCGCCGATATCGTCCAAGGTCTCTGTGCTGGCCGTCATTTCCTGTCTCTGGAAAAGAAACACAACGTCAGATCAGCCATATTCACCTATTAGGAACATCACATGTGTGTTGACCGTCTCTGCAGCTCTTTATCCCAGATAAATGGCAGCTAATGGTCGATTGCCAAAAAGCAATAAAGGTCAAGACATTGTCTATTTATTTATTTTTTACATTCACTGTTCTCACTTTACATCCCTCTTGTTGTTTGGACGTTGTTAAGAAATGGGGATTTTAATGTAATATACAATCTACAGGAATAACTGAAGATTTCCCCTTGGCTGTGACGGGTCCATTCAGGCATAAAGGGCAAGTTCTTTATCTAAAACTGTTGTATTAATAAAACCGACCAAATCTAAAGAGGCTCATCCATGCTTCATTAACACTGCAATCCCCTGACAAAAGCCCTAAGAATACAAATAGTGAAAGGAAGTAATTAAGACCGTTTTTCAGAGCAAACAAAAGGAGGCGCCCAGAAACATAATCAATATTCAAATTTATTGCTATCATTTAATTCGATGCAACAGAGGCTTAGTGGTTAAGCTGAAGGACAAAAAGCTTTGAAATTAACTTGAAGGATGAGTCCCACGGGGAAACAATAGCAAGGAAATGGGAGAAGATTGTTATTTATTTTTTACTCACAGGCTTTAGACTCTTCACAGGGGATGTTTGACCTATGGAGAGACACAGAGAGACAAGAGTAGAGTGGTGAGAATGCAGATAGGATTCAAAACAAAACCATCACTGACACCACAGGCCACCAGGTGGCACTGTCTCTCTGACTGAGAGCGAGCAGAGCATTACAAATAAAACCAGTGAGCTGCTCTAAACTCAGGAGCTGTTCTCACTAAAGAATGCTCCATTAGGGAGTATACAAGCATATGCGATTAAAGATACATAGAGAATATAACGGTAGTACATGTGCTGGAGTGCTGGCTGCATGGTTCATGCCTGTGCAGGGCTACGAAAAGCAGGGTGAGAGCATTAAGAGATGCATGCATGCACAGTTCAATGACCGATTCCCTCTCTCTCCGTACAGTACACCCACACGTTCCATCTCAAGCGCTCAGATTGTTCCCTACAGATCATTTCTTACGGCGCCCTCCTTCCCTCCGTCAACTCCCTGCATTAACTGGATTAACAAACACTCCTCTGGAGCCCACAGCCCTGTGGGACCGGACCCATACTCGGCCTGACGAGGGGTTAATGGAGCCTGATGTAAAAGTGTGTGTGTGTGTGTGTGTGTGTGTGGGGGGGGAGATGCAGCAGCATTTTTCCGCTTCACTGTGAAATTCCCGATGCAGCATTAATAGCATGATCAAATCAGAGCCAATGAACACACCTGAAACACAAACACCCACTCACTCCATCCTTTCCCTAGTGCCACGTTTACACCAAAATTAGCAGGTAGCAA
This sequence comes from Verasper variegatus, assembly GCA_026259375.1. Lineage (NCBI taxonomy): Eukaryota > Metazoa > Chordata > Actinopteri > Pleuronectiformes > Pleuronectidae > Verasper > Verasper variegatus. The sequence goes on along the minus strand of CM048040.1, from coordinate 22,762,921 downwards.
GTTCTTTTTTAAAAACACGGTTAAACGACTAAAAACAGGTGATTGACACTTTTTGCCAGTAGGAGTTTCCCTGTTGTTTTCTCTCAATGAGTCATGTTCGACGTCAATAACACGCCGCAGAGCGAGAAGCTCTCTCACCTCACTCACTGTGTCTCAATTCAGGGGCAGAGGATGCGATCTACCCAGCCCATGAAGACCGCCTCCTTCGTGGGCCGTGTAGACCGCGGCCTAAGGACAAACCAGACTGAGACGGTCTGGTCGAAAGCAGCTTTCCATGATCGGCATCACCAGCTCGTCTCACCCTTATTGCTGTTGCCTAGCAACAGAGATGAAGTTGGACACGATGAGAAAGTTTTAATGTTCTTTGTTTTGTTTTTGTACCATTAGCTGTTTGGCTGAGTTGAAGCACGATACGCAAGCACTGGACGTCTCGTTGCTTGCCGGCGCCATTAACTCTTCGTCACTGAAGCGCAATGAATCCACCCATTGAATATTTTGTTTTCCTAGAGATGGAGGATTCATTTGTCGGTTGCATTTGAAGAACCTTGACTAGCCTAGTTGCGCCTCTGTGATGCAATTGGTCTCTGAATGCAGCCTTTGAAGGATGCAGCCCCTGAATTGAGACACAGCTGCTGTCTTGCCAGTGTTGCTTTGACAATACGAAGAAAAAAAAAACAGCTTCCACTTCGTTCCAAAGATGTTAAAAAATGTTTTATGTGTGAAAGTGCAACGTTCATCATAACACGTCAGTGAAAAAGTGCAGCATCAGCGCCCAGGCTGCCAAAATAAAGAAGAAGATATTAACACATTCACCCGGGTGTCAGGCCGTCGTCTAATGAGGGTAAGAAGTGGCGTCATTTGGGAAAGCACAACTTTGTTCTGACTGTGAGGTCATGCAGTGCGTCAGTGGAGCGGGACGACGTTGTGGTGCTGGCACAGCAAGTGAGGGTCAGCAGTGAGTGGAGAAGAGAGGAGGGCCGAGGCGTGGCTATAGGGAGGAGGCCCCTGGGGACCTTCCCTCTATAGCCATTTAGCCATGGATCTTTAAGGGGCCATGGATATAGAGGCATGCAGAAATCCCCCTGCGCTCTGCTGATGATCAAAGCCAATCCGGAGCTCATCGACTTGCTCACTGAATTCCCCCGGGCGGCTGGAGATGGATGTAGGAGACATTTGAAGGGTGCCCACCCTCCTCCCACAGAATCCACCACATCCCCACGCTTATGTAATTCCCGCTCACAGACTTGTAACAGACTGCATTACGCCTCAGTGGGAGTCATCATGAACAGAGGCAGGTTGGGTGGATGCACACGAGAGGAGAGCGCTCCAGATGTGCCGTTTGGATATGCAAAGACTCTGGGAGATCGAGTCCGGCCGTCATTTAAAGCAGCAGCTAAGCGTGTGCAGGTGGAGCTGCTCAGCTAAAAGAAAAAGGCAGCAGTCTCTAATGTGGTGGCCTGACACAGACCGCAGACACAGTGGCATCACCCAGGCTTCTACAGAGCTACAGTGTGTGGTCAGTCAACACCCCCTCACCTCCTGTCAGTATCAGCACTCTGACCTCACCACCCATGGTCACTGTTGAAGTTGTATTCACAGCATATTACGTCACATACGCAAACACGGCATCAATGCATGAGAATAAGGGAATGGAAACAAATGATGGGAGGAGGAGTCAGAGGTGATGTTCAGACCTGGTCTTAACATCTGTCCTGAGGGATCACAAGTGGTCAGCTCAACGTACATCTGGTATTAAAATTTAAAATAACCTATAGCAATGAGTTTTCAGCAGCTGCCTCGAGCTAAACGCAGATCCAGCTGATTGGATTGGGTAAAGCACTTTCAAAGTTTGGGAGCTACAACTGCAAACGCCTCTGGATTTAAAACAAGTACGGGGAACAGAGAAAAGGCCTTGATCAGATGATCGGAGCGGCCGACCCCCAGAGTCGGGGCTCACTTGTGATTGGATCTCACTTCTCTTCTCTTTACTCAAATAAATATGTTTGGGTTTGACTGTTTGGGTTACAGACCTAACCCTAACTCAGTGATGACCACTCAGGATGTTTATACCAGGTCTAAACAGGGTCACAGACATTAGGAGAGAAACAACAACATGGACACAAAGCTGTCCAGGCTGACGGATACAAAGATACAGGTATAAAGACAGACAGACAGATGATAGATAGATGATGTATTGCTGTTTCAGTGTCTCACCTCCTCGCAGCACGAGCACATCGACCTCACTGCCCACCGGCAAGTCTTTCAGAATGTCCACCACTTGAGCATGACTCAGAGTTTGCACATTTTGCCTGTTGATCTCCTTGATGACATCTCCTTTCTGCAGGCCACGGCACCACTGAGCATCCAGGATCATCTTCACCTTCTGGCCCAGCGGGCAGTCGGCAATGGCGAACCCGAACCCCCCCGGCCCCTTCACCAGCGGCACGCTCACCAGCTCAGGTTGCAGCATCCCTGCCACCTCCCCCTGCCTGCCGTTGGGCATGGCGGCCACGACGGGCCGCCCGCTGGCGTCCGTGGTGACGTAGTGGAGCTCCTGAGAGGAGCCGTGGAGGACGTCGCCTTTCACGAGCAGCGGCTGCCCGTTGATGAGGGGCACAGCCGTCACTACCTCCCCACCGTGCAGGGCCTGCTGGGGCTGGGTGGCCGACGGAGGAGGAGGAGGTGGCAGAGGGTCGTCGCTGTTCAGATCCACATCTGGGGGGAGCGGGTATCCACGGCAAAGAACCATGTCCACGTACTGGTTGATGGGAATGGACTGGAACATCTGCACCACATCTGGATGAGTCTTGCCCAGCACGCACAACCCATTGATCTCAACAATCACGTCACCTAAGACAGAGGAGAGAAAACAAAGACAGTGAGTTTCTCCTCTGGTATTTAATGGAGACATCACCTCTCTTCTGAGAGCTCTTACTCCTCTTTGTCAGATGAATCTCGCCTCTTAAGTTTCCCTTTCCTCTTCACAGCTCTCTCATATCTTAATTCTGGCAGCTCCTCTCATTCTCCACAGTCTACCATTCATTTCTAATTCATTCCTGTGCTTCCTTCACTCGCTCCATTGTTGAACAGACCTGAACAGCACTTTCTGCCACAACTACAATGATGGGTGTAGATTTCTGTCACATTGTCCCATTGTAGCCATCACAGACACACACAGACACACACAGACACACACACACAGGCACACAGAGCTCACAGCTGTTGGTTTATGTAGACAGCCGCGAGGCAATGGAAAGATCAGAAACTAAACTGTCTGCTGTAAAACGATGCCCTTGACAGAGTTGCCAGTGTTGTTGTTATTGCCTTGTCGAACTCCAGGGATAGCGTCGGGTTGAGTGAACACCACAGAGGTAACATTAACACCCTCAGGTGCAACTTAGTTGTGGCTGCGAAATTGTTTTCTGTAATATCACAGAAATTAGCAGGGACAAACTCATAGATCTTCCTGACAGCTCAACAAGATCTTAATGCCTATTTGAGCAGGAACACACTTTCTGTCCCGTCCTTTCTGAAATTGTGAGAGTGCATCCGCAGAATTGCTGCTCACCAGAAGACATCTTGTTGTCGTGGGCAGCGGGGCCTGTCGCCGAGCACATTTTTCACCTGCAGGAATTCGTCCGTGCGGTCACCTCCGATGATGGTGAATCCGAACCCCTGGGAGCTCTTCTTCAGCGCCGTGTGGTACATCTCCCCCTTCAGCTGGTTGGGGTCTGGGGTGAAGCCGGACGCGCCTCCCTTACCTGTGCACAGAGTGTGTATGTGAGTGTGTATGCGTGTGTGTGTACAGTGTGTCTTGTCTATTGATGAGATAAATCCTGAGTAAATGACAACACAAACGGTTCTCAACATCAAACGCAGCAACACTGATTAATGAATTCATATCCTCCTTGAAAGGCGGCAAAATCCAACCATGTCTGCATTTAAAGTCAATTATACGCATTATGTGCTGAGGATCAACACAGTAATTAGTCATTTCTAATTAACAGGCATGCAGCACATACCTAAACTAGATAAACCCCATCAACAGAAATCTTTTTGTACCGAGAGAGGAGCACAAACACAAAGATAAAATGATACGAAACATTAGCTTCACATGCTAATTGACTTACTTCTTCCGAAAACAAAACTCTCATACCTCCACCAAGGCCTAACGGTGTCCTAATGACACCACATTTAAATTCACTGGGTTCAGATCTTTATTTGGAAAAATAATTCCTGGATCCACACTGATTGTTTCTTTTACATTTTAGATTAAGTCAACAGTTATAGAAGATATCAAATCAAAGCTTAAGACAAATTTTTATCATACCTCATTCCCTGATTTGACATAATTCTAGTTGTATTGGGAGGTTTATGTCACGTTTAGTGTTTTCATTCTTTTATAACAGAGTTGTTATGTTAGTTTCTTTGTATTTATAATTGTGTGTTTTTTTATTTCTGAAGCACTTTGTAACTTTGTTTTCAGAGGTGCTGTATAAATAAAATATATAATATTATAATGACATGCAATGGACATATAAGATACATTTACAACATTTGAACTCCCCCTGGTTCCACATACGATTACTACAAAAATAAAAAGAGGGACAATGATAATGATAATAATTTAAACAAATAAAATAAAATGAATAAAGTAAAAGAGGCAACAGGCCCTTCCCACCTCAACTATTAATATAATGAAATGAAATACAACGCATCCAAAACATAGCTATAGAGCAGAAGAGGGACAGTGTCCAACTTAGTGAGACGTCCTCTCTTCTTCCCTCCCGCCTGCAGTCGGTGATGCAGAAAAAAAGTGCTTGACAGAGTTGACTTTTTACAACTTGAGTAAGGAACAATTTAAGGTCAATGGCAACATCAATATGGACCAGTGGCCTGGCCGTGGTCTATGCGGTCCAGCAGATAACCAACAGTCAAGGTCACGCTGCATTAAACTGAGCAGATTCCCTATCTGGCATTACTGTGGTATCAGCACTTAGATCACGGACAAACCGTTTTCTCTCCCCTCGCTGCCTGATGGTCCCTGGCCTGAGCTGCCTTTTTACCTTTGGATCAAAAAACAGTAAAAGCGAAGCCAGACAGTGACAAATGGGGCACTTTGCTGCAGCTCTGCAACATATTGAGAAAATATGATGTGGCTTGGTTTCTGGGATGAGAGAAATATCATTAAGCGTTTTTAAACTGGTCCAAGTGGTCTATCTTCTTTTTTTTTTTTTTTTTACTTAACCACTTTGACCTTATACACTAACACACCAGGTTATCATATTGACGTATTCTGTCTTATAGAAACAGGATAATGTCATGATTAATATATTAATATCCTAAATCAATTTGCTCTCCCCAAATATTAATACTTACATCCCTTGAGGCTCCAGCTGAGAAAGTGAAGTTGCAGCCTGTTAATTAACCTTAAGCTCAATTATAAATCATTCAAAAAGAGTTGTTCTTAGTCTTAAACACACAACCTTGAAAACTCAAAAACTCTGACAATGCAGCCTCGGCCCTGCAAACATCTCAGAATTAGAATAATCATCACTGACATTGTTTTGACCTATTGGAGATTTAATAGTCGTTCCACAGAATCCTTTTATAAGACTTTTTGATTGTTTTTGAATTTCTGTGACTGGATTACACACCATTATGTGACACGTCTTTGTTTATCCGATACTGCTTTTGCCGATTTGAAGGAAATTATTCCATCTGCACTTAATTCGATGCCATTGACTTTGACATTGCAAAAACTATTATTCCTTTAAAAAGAGATCAGCACCATGGTTTATCCCAAACCTGCAAATCAAACTAACTATCACACGTGCTCAGATTCTGTCCTGCTGCTGTTACCTGTGGGCCGGAGACCCACCCTGCTGTTGTATGAGTCACTGGGGTGTGGAGGAGTGCTGTCTGGGGAGGGAACGTAGGTGGCTTATAAACCAAGCGTCATGAAATCTTGACAGGATGTGAAGTTAAACTGGAAGAATCCTGCTGCTTAGTCTGGCAGAAGAGTCCTGGACCATTCAGGGAGACTCTCTCTATTACCAGAGCAGCCTATTATTCATCATTAAGAGTAAAATAAAAAGTGCAGTGACAAGAACTGGAACAAGAGATAATACTTAAGCTTAAGTGAATTCCTGTAAAAACCTGAGGAGAATTTTAAAATCATCCTCCCCACATATAAAGCACTGGAGATGGATCACGCCACAAGAACAATGCGTTCCCAAGAAAACAGGCTTGCTTGTGGTTCCTAGAGTCTCTGAATGGGGATCGATAATGGGAGGTAGAGCTTCTGTATTGAGAACCAGACACCATCTCCATGATGAAGAAGAGGCTTATAACTTTCCTTCTTCGATAGATTCAGGCTCGGACTTACCTCAAACCATCCAGTGTGCACTCCAGATAAAAATCCTGGTCTTGGTAATTACCTGATAGAGACTGTACCGGCAAATTGAAATGCATTAATCCAGAATCTTTCCATGTGGCTGAATGGTTTGGATTTCACCAGCACACTGACTGGGCGGCAGTGAAATAGTGCTCCATGCTTGGAAGAGATGCGTCCAGTTCCTCATCTTTAGATAAATGTGTGGCCCAATATTTAACCTGGGGCCTGTGGCTCCTCCACACAAATCTTCAGCTCACTCTATTAAATTCAGGGAAATCTTTAGGGGGAACTGCAGCAGGCAAGCGACTGGAGTAAGTGGAAACTGGGGAAGTACATTCATTCTCCTTGTTTGAATTGGGTTTGACAAGTCCAGTGGCAACACGGTTCAACTGTCTGCTTAAATTATCCCAGAAACAGGAAGATAGTGTTATTCTAATGGGATGTTTTTGAGGATCCCAAAAAAAACCCTTTTAAAGCAGAAGAGTCCCAGTTGAAGTAAATCCTGCTTCCTAAATCAGTATTTGGTGCAGAGTTATGAGAAAGTATTTGAGAACCAGAGTTTGAGCCATATACAGAACAGAAGAGTTGGGTTCACTTCTCTCTAAGTAATTTAAGGTTATATCCATCTACATATTTGTTTAAAAATGGTGTTTTATAACTAAAATAATGTCCGTCCCCACAAACATTTTAGCCCCCCATCCTCACTAATGGCACGGCCACACACTAATGTAGCAGTGACGAACCTTTGCCTTCCCTTCACTTCCAGTCTGTGCGTTTCCAAACATCTAGACTACAACGTGGGCTGAGAGTTCCAGAACTACAGGGACCACAGGACCAGCAGTGTTTCCAAACTCCAAAACTAAAATAAATAAAACATAGCAATGTGGATGCAGCATAAATTAATAAATAAACTTTTCTTTGATTCGATATGCCCGAGTAAAATCCTCCTATATTCCCTCAGCTAGAGTTCTTTTTTAATCTGAAATGAGAAAAGGGGCCACAGGTAATTGGCGACACCCTCTCTCTAACTCTACAGGTCGTATTAGGTTCCCATTCATTCTTATTCCTGCTGTGAAGGATAATTATATTGATGGAATACATTGTACTGAGCTTCTCACTGAAGCCGCATCGCTCTGGTACCTGGTAAAGATGGAACAATGGAATCCAAAGTCCCTCTCTGCAAAATTCACAACTTTGATGTGACTATTGAAATGTGCCACTGAAATTGTGCTTTACCAAATGATGTCTCGCCTGCAAAAACGACTGCTGTGCATATTCAAAACTAAACCTGCATATCTTTTCCCACCTTTTCCCTCTTTACCTCTCTGGTGGCTGAACAGCGACTTCAAATCACCAATTTTTCTGTATCTGGGTTTTAAGATCACAACAGCAACTTCTCTTGTTTGGCAGGAAAAACTAAAAAACTGCACATGTTCCCTCTCATTTCCCCTCAGTTTTCTAAACGCTGGAACTTTTGTAGGGCGTGCACGAGGGATTTAAATGCAGTCGTACTATCAAACGGTTCAACGGACATAAACATCCAGTTCAGACATAAACGGCTGTGAGTGTATCTTATCACAGGCAGCACGGACTCATGATGTCCACACTGTTGCATGGATCAAGCAAAGCTCATTTACATAATCACATCCAAATTGCTTGATGAAGTCAACATGAATGCTTTTTTCATTCTCTTTTCCCCCAGAGAGAGTTGGAGTAAGCACGTTGTTTTTGTGTGTGTGTGAAGAAACCGACAGAGGTAATGAAGGGAGCAGGATAAAGAAAGCGAGGGAGGGAGGAAGTGAACGTGTGTGAGCCTGCACTTGTGTGGGAGAGTCCAAGGGAGGCCTCTGTGCCAACGTCTGTGGGCAGACAGACCCCCGAGGCAGAAGAAAGATCCACCGCATTCAACAAAAAAAAACATTTCCTCATGTGTTACTCAGTTGTGTTGTAAATCTCCAGTGACATTATTCAGCATAATTGGAAAGACATCTTCAGCAGAGCTGCAGCAAGCTCCTGCTTCCAAGAATCCACCTTGAACAGCAGAAATTAGAATCGACTGGCGATGTAAGGCCAAGAGTCGACTCACAGGGGAAGGTACCAAGTGCACAAGGAAGACAGTACAAATTAGAACAAAGCAGGCATTGAACACAAAGCCTGGGCGGTTAACTGGGTGACAAACACCACAGTTTAGTCTCCTCTGCAGTTTCAACTGCAGCAACACCTCAACTTCAATGGTGCTGAAGTGATATAGAACACCTCATAAAATAACAAATTACAGCACTGTGCTCGTATGCCACAGCCAACCACTGCAGTTTCAGTCTACATTATTTTTTCCCAGACCCTTATGAGGTTTGACCACAGAAATCAAAAACGTGTCTAAGTGAACACACACCTAATTTGAAAGGATCCTCTTGAGGCGTTTTAGAGACGAGTTCACGAGCCAAAAAAGGGTTTTGTAAAGTCCCCGTGACCTTTGACAACAACAATCTAACTGGTTCATCTTTGAGTGTAAGTGTGTGTTTGTGCCAAATTTCCATCTGATATCTTGGAAAAGTGTAAAAGTCTGAGGTGTTGCCTGAGGTGTAACGGCCGCCTGATGATGCTTTGGCTTCATCACCGAGCGTCTGACAGCTCACTAGGTTGTGTAATCGGTAATTAGGGCCAATGTGGTGGTTTCCTCGGTCCCTGCACACCTGAGCAGAGCGATGTCTGATTATGCGTGGCCCCTCTGACATGCTGTTCCAGCAGCTGTTGCCACAAGCGCCTCTAAAAGCCGCCCTCCTCCCCTGCACTCCCTCTCTCTCTCTCACTCCCCGAAACCCCCGCCCTCCCTGACGGCACGAGCCTGTCTGCGGCCGCTGTAATCTATTATACGTCCCATTTAATGAAAACATACTTAATTCATAATGTTTATTTCAGAAGAAGAATGGCTTGTCAACGTAAAGAACAGACCATTACAGGAGCGCTGATATAAGAACCTGCGCTACCCAAGCAGACCGGGGAGGTAAAGACTCATTTTGACACTGTATTACAGTTCGAGGCGAGCCGAGGTCTGACACGTTCAGCTGACCTCGCACGGAAACGATGACGCTCCTTCTGCTTTTCTATTCCCAGAAAACATATTTATCACAACACACCAGCTGAGGTGAAAGGGTCGGCCTCTACACGGAGCAGAAGCCAAAGTAATTAAACTACAATTAAGTTTCAGACAGTTAGCTGATGTTCACGTCCGGAGTGATTTACAACGAGAACAGAAATAGGATAAGCTCAGCTCAAGTTGTACGACTCCAATGAAGACAAAACTGCTCCTATTGCTCTGGGTCATAGTGAAGTAACAGAAGCACTGGGTCAATTAATAAAAGCACAATAAAGGAGGAATTAGAAATAGAAATAGAGTTAGAGCAGGAACAAACAGCGTCATTATATCAGATGATTTCACTCCTACTGAAGTTTCTTGTTTTTAACAAGGCCGACAATGGCACAGTGAGTCAGGGAGCTGGTGTGCGGTGATGACCTGAGAGCTGATTGATTAGAAAACAAGGCTCCGGTTCAACGGCTGGCTGGAACGTTTGCTGAATACCAATCTTCTTGCTCGTCACCTCTTTATTTCCTGTCTGTCTCTTCTTTATACAGTCAAAATATACCCCCTCAAAACAGGAAAGCTGTTGGAAGTAATTGTAGATACATGTCCTATAAACCTGAGGGAGACTTCAAAACCTGCTAAACAGGTTGTTTTTAAAGGTCACGTGTTACAGTCTGGTGGTTGCAGGTTTCCTTGTGGACAAAATCTAATTCTATGTCCTTCATTTAAAGGGTATTTAAATGTGGGTGTGTACATGAATGACACAACACTTCAGGAATCGGTCACGTAGATCGTCTCCACCTGCAGCTGTGACGACAACAGCCATGGCTACCATGTTATAATATGGGGCAACTGCGACAGTTCCCTAAATGTCCACTAAAAGTTAATTCTGGGTCTTTGCTAAGAGTCTGGCAACATCACACATATCTCAATCCACGAGAAGTGTCATCGAGACTCTGGTCGTTGCAGGAAGACGGAGGAGGAAACGTGCGAGCAAGAGTTGGAGGGACAAGTTCGGATGTTTACTGAGAGAAACTGTTATAAACTGAATCTTTTTTCTGATGCGGACAAAGTCGATGAAGCGTTTGACTTTGATGGCCTTCCCTACTTGTTTGTGACGGAGTGTACAGACGAAGAGTGAACCACGAGACAGAGAGAGAGACAGAGAGAGAGAGAGGGACAATTAGCTGTTGCATGGTGCGAGTGAAACATCTCATTGAGCGTGATGTGTAACGTTACGAGACTCTTATCAAAAACCCAGAACAAAATTTTCAGCTTTTTATTGTGGACATTTCGTGGACTGTCGCTGTTGCCCCATAAGATTACATTGTAGCCACAGCCTCCGTGTGGGGGGTGCCGGTGGAGACGATCTATTGGACCGTCTCAAAAAGGTTTTGTCAGCACAACACGATGCCCAGTTTTAAAGATACCACAACTCCCCTTTAGCTCCTCTGTAGTGGATGTTTTTTTAAACCCTGACAATCCAAATGAAGAGGAAGTTGAAGAATGGGGACAGGTTCTGTAAAGTGCTGTTCTCACCTTGGGAAGGTGCCGCTGCGGCTTGTTGGATCGCAGCCGTCTCCTGGCTCAGCTTCTTCTTTGCCTCCAGGACCGGGTTCTCAAACTGGGTTTTCTGGTTGATGTGGCTGCAAAGAAAAACCCACTCAGGTTTTAAGAGGAGAAGAAGACCTCACAATACAATTTGAAAAATAAATCATGTTTTCACTTTGCCATCGTGGATTATTGAGTGGTGTAAAACTAGACTGGCACTCAGTAGAGCACATACCTCCGCCAGGGTCCAACAGTCCTCAATTTAATCTATAATGCTTCAAGTTGCACAAACTCAAGATCCAGAAATTGTTCTCTGGGAAATGTATTAAAATGTCCAAAAAAAAAGGCTCTATTTCACAATTTTTAAGAAAGTAAAAGAAAATTCCTGGATCCACACCAAAATGTAATGGCTTATTCCTCGGGTATTGACCCCCCCCCCCCCCAAACGAAATGTCACAAGGATCAGTTGACAAGTTTTGACGCAACAGACAACCAACAGACAAACGGACAGGAGGTGAAAACATAACCACCTGGTATTTAAGTGTACAACACAATAACATGTGCAGAGAGGGAAGGGGTCTGAATAATTCCTGAGGCCACTGTACACACACACACACACACACACACACACACACACACACACACACACACACACACACACACACACACACACACACACACACACACACCTCTGACTTATTGAGCCGAATCCACCATTATTTATGCAATTAATTATGTATGGACCTTCCCTATGAAGCAACATGGTTTTCTATTAGTGGCTTCATTATAAATACATAACGCATTCATACAGTCAAGGCTGGCTGGCCTCCTCTTTATGTTATCTACAATGACTTTTAGCCATTGAATATTGAAGGAAATCCACCTGCCTCTACAATATAAGGTAAACAGACAGTTGTTCCTCTGGCATACAAACCACAGCCTTTCTTCCACAGTGAGCTCATTCCAGGCTCAAACCCTGGCAGCTCCGCAGTCTATCTGCGAGCTGCTGCTTTTCTATACTGTGCAAGTTTCTCTCTCATGTCTCGCCCCTAGGAGGGGTCTGTCTGCAGCCCGAGCACTAAAACAACGTGAGCGTCCCCATTTTCTTTTCATCACAACAAATTGCCACCTCTCCTCGGAGCCCCCCCCCACTTTATTCCCTCCATGTGTGCCAGTTGAAAATCTCTCCACTTCTCTCTACACTGCTGTTACGTCGGCTGCGTGACACTGACGCCCCGCTGCGGTGGCCAGCACTAAAAACAAAAACACTTTTTAGCATGCCGACAAATACACAGACCGTATGCAAAGGTGTATACACACTCATATTCTACACACACGATCGCTTAATTACACAAACCCTGGCAACGAGAGAGCCCAATCAACCTAGTGCTCACACACAGGTCACCGCAGTGTTACCCGCCGAGTCTCATTTTGCTACCCACTGGTAAACAAAACGAAAATCCTGATCAGAGTATTCGACTGTTTTCCAGGTAAATACTTCCTCTCCGTACGTTACATAACTCGGAGCATCCTCACGTCGGATGAACAAAACAAGCCCTGTGCCAGATCCATTTGTTTATTTTTAGACTATTGATTTATACCAGTGCACTGCTAATGTACACTAAGCAGTGTAATATGCACTTGTGCCGCCATCCCGATGGTGAAATGTGCTTGCGTGCATCGGTGGGGAACAAGTGTGATACAACAATTTTCACCGTTTGCAATGATGGCAAGTGGAGTGCTGGGAAATTACATGCAGCCATAAATCAATAAAACTTACTCCACGTAGTATGTGCCGTACTGTGGATCATCAATTTCCTCCCAGCCGTAAGGCAACTCTGCAAAAGAAAATGGTGTTACACAGTGTTGTGGAAGGATGCAAATGGGGAGCACGCACATTAAGATAACAGGAGGGAAGAAAGAAGAGGAAGAGAGAGCACAGTAGTTGATCTGGGAGTTGGAACTCATAGAGCTGTAGTTACCAGTGCATTCTTCCCTCTGACTAAGATAATTAAACTGCTTTTCCTCTGGTCAAACAAAAAACACGAACACCTGCTGACATCTGCCACGGGAATGGATACGATCTGCATCTTTATTTTGGAACTCTGGATGTGGACGCTGCACTTTTTCTGCGCAATGTTAGCAAGTCAATAGCATTGAACGTTTGTGTACGATATGTTTTCTTGATATTGTGTAAAATGCGACACCGGGGAGACAGCGAGGTGAGAGAGCTTCTCGGTTTCTTCCCCTTCCCCTAAATCCCTCTTTGTATTAAAAAAAAAAAAAAAGCTGCGCATACTTGATAATTTTCGTTGTAAAAGAGTTACTAGTATAAGAAGCCATGAAAATAGGCTGCAGTAATTTAGTGAACATTTCAACAAGCAGGCCGATGCACGTCATACCCTGATGAACATATCATGCAGGGGGGGGGGGAGAAAAGAGCTCCTTATGTAAGAGAGAGCTTTGGAGTTGCTTTTCAGAGGCAACAAACCAACTGGCTTTCTGTCCGCCTGTAAAAAATATCCATTAAAACCAGGCTGGAAGGGTCCCACTCTTTGAGCCGCGGCCACTTACCGTCTCTGCCTGCACTTAAGCCCACATTAGCATCCTGGGGATACAAAGGCAGGTCTGGAATCACTTAAAGTAGACCCCTCGCACTAGATTTCAGGAAAAGCCGCTTGACTCGACTGCAGCGTTTAGGGTCACTCTTGGGTGACGTGTGTCATCGAAGAGCAGTTACGCTGTCACACTTTATCCTGAATGCTTATTTGATTAACTTGGTGAAAATGTGCAGAGTGATGGATCATGTAATGTACGGCAAATACACAGGAGAGGTATGCCCCTGTGCAAATACATGTGCAGCAGTTAATGGAATGACTGCACGCTCGAGTAGACGAGCTGAGTGCTGCAGTCTACATACCTCCATCCTCACACTTCTCAGGGGGCTTTGCCTTCTTTGCCAAGCGGGGGTCCAACCACGTGGTCGTCTTGGTGTTGTGACTGTGGAGCATAAAGAGCAGCAAGGAGACAATGAAGACCCGTGCCAGCCGGCAAAGTGCTGCTTGAAACCAAAGAATGCACCACAGCAGAAACAAACAAAACAGCAACCGTATCTCATGCACGAGGGAAACTGGCTTCATTAACAAACATCTGATCCATCGGTTTATGTTCAGCTGTCACATTATCGTGTGCATGGTTAGGTGGCCTGAAAAAAAAGAATCATCTGAATGTGAAACGCGACAAACAGCTTTATTCTCAAATGTGTTTACCAACTGGGGTGTGTAATCAGCAGGAATATCACAATGGTCTCCTACTATCTTCAGAGACAAGTGTCTTTGAGTCGTATATGAGGAAAACACACAGGCTTGCCCACACACGCACACGCATGCATGTTCACCTGCGCACATACACCGGGGTCGCATTAAGGGAAAGCTTTGTTTACTTTGCTCTGAAAGCTGAGTATTGATTGGTTGAGAGCAAGAGCTTAACGTGTTCTTATGAAAAACCTGAGAATTTAAAGCTGTGTTGTCTGGAAATAAAATCCACTGTGGCCGTCAATGGGAATAATTTAGACTTTCCTGATTCTCTGAGCTTTATTTTTACACTCAAAGTGGGTCTTAGAAATGTTTTAGCAGCGCATTAGTGTGTTTACTGTAACCAGTACACTCTTTCCTTCCATTTTATGTGAATGTGTTGCTGTCGAGTAGGTTTTTTTAACCCTATCTTTATTCAAAAATTTGGTCTTTCAAGTTGAGAGCAGGACTTGTTGATTTCAGCGTCAGATTTTGTTAAGCTTACACTCAAAAAACCCTGCACTCACACTCAAATTGCCCCTGCTTGTGCTTAGATTTGCTCTGCTTGTGCTCAAACTGTCTGCTTGCACCCAGATATCTTGCTGCTTGCACAGATTTCACATATTTTTTTATGTGAAACAAGTTTGTCAAAATCCCCCTAACCAATAAAATACCAGGGGTAGTGTGATGAGGAATTCATTGTCTTGCCCTCGTTGATGGGAAGAAGGTGTAATAAAAAAGCCATGGAGGGCAGCACTGCATAAACCCGATTAAAGTTACCACCTTACGGGACCCTCAAATAAGTAATAATATCTGAGTGCAAGCGTGCAATTCGAGCACAAACGGAGCAAATCTGAGCACAAGCAGGGGCCTATTAATAAATCAATAAGTCCTGCTCTCAAACTGAAAGACAACCCTCTTGAATAAACATAAGCAGAATCGAGCTGCTATATATGAACAAAAATCCCTGCTGAGAATTGATGTGACTTGTAAATCACAAACCCTTCATTAAACACGCAGGATCAAACCTAACCCGACTGTTTGGGCTGATTAGATGCTGATTGGATGCTGACAGAAACATTTATATGCGTTTCATTACGCACAAAGAAGATAAACACAGTAAACACAATGCTGTATGACACTAGACATACAAATATCACTTTCATTTTTAATATCACACTGTGCTGCGCACCCCCACTGCAGCTGGAAGATGACACACTTAACATAAGCAACTCTCAAGTCGTCAGTAGGTCTAATTTTTTACACTTATCATCCAGAGCATAGACTGTGCTACACCTGCTGCATCCTAATCAAGATGAAGTCAACGCTAACACATGCAGCTTCCTCTCAATCACACTTTCTGTTACAGCAGAGTTGAGCTGTGACTCCGGGCCCAGTGGTTCACGCTGGCAGCAACAGCTCACGTACACATTTATACAGGAATCACAGCTTTACTCCAACATGGAGTCATTTGCATTTCGGCTGCAGATAAATATTCATACATTGCAGTGATTTATGGCAGCAGACCAGTTTACGCTTCATGGTTTATGTTCATGGTAATGAAGGAACTTTTCAACCAGTGCAACGTTGCACCTCACTGATTTTTAATAGTGTTTGGCTACGCAGACAATTCTGTTTTTCTAACAGTAGCAAACACATTTTACCTATTTGAAGGGCTCCTATTTGTACAAATGTGACATTTGTATTTGATTAAATAAAGCAACTTATTTAAAAAAATGCTTGTTTCCGCACATGACCCACGGGTTGCACTTACTCTATGAAGTAGACCATGCCGGTCTCAGTGTAAGCCATCTCCCAGTTAAGGGGCAGCGGCTCCAGGCTGTCATCGCGGGGAAGTGAGCTCCACGTGCGGAAGTCCATGGAGCTACTGGACTGGGTATAGCTGGGCACCGCTTTCCTCCAGTCCGCCCTCTCTTTGAGCTCTGCGATAGGAGGAGGAGGAAGAACAGATTAGAGGTGGAGCGGGGCAGAAGGTCGGGCATGTGTGCACACCTCTGCCCCTCTGTTTCCCTGCTACGCTGCAGGCAGGCGAGCGAGGGCTGATGTCACTCACAGCATTTACATGTGTGTGATGGTGCGTGTGTCTTCGCCAAGAGGGATGTTTTGCATTTGCATGTGCACACTGTGTTAATGCTTTGGCCTATGTGTATGTGTGAGCATTCCCTGCAGGCTGAGATGATAAAGGCGGGGATTCATATTAGAAAGGGCCATTTGAACCCCTGGGGCAGTTTCTTTATGATAATATTATACTGCTGCTTTTCACATACAATATATTCCGCTGCGTCTGTAGTCACTCCCCTTTAATGAGGAACTGCGCTACGACGAACATGAAGCGCACAACAAAGGCCTCTAATTCACTTAGCACTTCATGCCTTCCCTCAGAAGATGGTTATAAAGGGATGAAACACGAGGGCTTTTCATCCTTTTCTCTTTATGTGAAGCTAACCTCCTCACAACAGAGGACGAAGCCAAAAGATGTCATGCACGCCGCGAATAAAAAAAACATTTCTGGGGGATGCGTTTCCTAAACATCATTCCACCTGAATTTTTACATTGTGTATGAAATTGCTCAAAATGAAAGCACGCAGCCCCTCGGCAGCATCAACGTGTTGGTTAATTGTCTTCAAAACACTTTCTTTTTTTCCCCTTAACTTTGCTTTTCGGATCAAAAACAGCACTCTCAATATTTGAAGACACAAAACACACAGAGGAAATACACAGTGTGTTTGAAGACACCGTGCGGCACTAGGAGCAGCCGCCCGGGGGCATTGCCTTAAGGAGATCTGAGGTCTTCGGTAAAGTTCACGGCGGGGTGAGGGCCCACTCCACGTTAGACACACATGGGTTATAGAGCGACTGCGGGTGGAGGGTCGGAGGCTGGTGGTGGTGGTGAGTTGGTGTGTGTGGGGGGTGATAAGGACACTGAGCGAAAGATGAGGAACGCTGCAGTCTAGAGACTTACAGCTCACATTTTCCATTAACCTCTTTTTCACTCGACCGTAAACTCTGTCCATCTATGGCCGGTCTGAGACTTCCCTGCCACAGTTGTGGGCTGTAGCCGAGTAGTCATTTGTGACCGGCTTCCTTCCATAAAAAGAACTCCTGGATGTCTGGGCATCACTGTTTTGTTTGATTTCAATATGACAGAGCAGTTGGGTAAACAGACTTTGGATTTCTGCGAATCCTTTGTGCAGCTGAACAAGCAGTGTCTGAGCCGTTACTGTCAAAACACTGTTTCATTATGTAAAAAAAAAAAGGAGGAGGAAAAGAATCAGCCTTGAGTTGCCTAAAATTCAACCCCCGCTCTCTTTGTAAAGAAACCCAGATATGGTGCGCAGTGTGCAGCCTATTTCTGTTGCACAGTCGTTTCTCTCTGTGAGCATTAAGGACAGATTTGCTCCTCAGAGAGTCGGGGAGTTGTTCTGATTGATCACAGTCCCTGTGTCCTGCTTCCTGGATCAGACTTTCTCAAGGTGATCTGTGCCACTGTATGTTGGCTGGTAACAGTAACAGCATTCCAAGTGGAACGTCTCTTAACAGTGTAAATATCACGTTGGAAAATGTGAGTCAAAACGGTCACCTAGGAGATAACAAGCGCTGCACTGACACTAATATATTCTAGTTTCAGGATGAAAAGGATCTCGGGTCCAGATGAGATCAGAGGTTTTCTCCGTCCGTACTAACACAAGTGAATATGCATATCAAATGACCACTGGGCATGCCGCTGTAAACAGGGAGCAGATTGTCTGAGTTGCAGAAAATACTACAAATGAGGAACAGCAATGGTGAAAAGTAAGACCAGGAAGTACTTTTCTTGGACCAATGATGAAGTGCAACTGTTCACACTGGACATTCACCCCATGTAGTCCCGTTAAGAATGGAAAGAACCAATCAGGAGGTGAACATGTCGTAAGTGTGTAAGTTCTGCCCGTCCAAACTAAAACAGGGTCAGCAGCGTTTCTAAAAGTCTCTGTTTTCGGTGAGTATGTGGATGCCAGATGTAAAGACAGCAAGAATTTATTTTTGATATTATTATTTCGTTATTGCCAAATCTGCTGCTTATTCTCTTGACCAACCATAAAAAAAAGTTGGTGGTGCTATTCCAAATATTTTGTCTGACTCACAGCAAATGTTAAATGACATTTTTACTTGACAAATGAATAAACAAGACCCTGGGACCCAAATTATATTCAATTCACTCGGGTCAGAAAGAGTTCTGATATATTGCATCAGGTCTATGTGTCAACATGTCCACAACCTGTGAGTGATTTCTATGGTGAACTGGGAACAATGAGAAACGAGTCAGATTTGTTGTTCTCTTGTTAGTCCGGGTCCTGGTCCAATCTCCTTGGACTGGTTCTTTTCTTCAGGTTCATTTCAGAACAGATATTCCTTTGGATCAGACCAAAATGTGAACCCTCTGCTGTGAGCACCACAAATAAAACTGTATTCTATCTCGGAGAAAAAAATAATTATGTAGTTTGTTCGTAAAGGTTTATTTTTGACATTTTGATTGAACTGCTCCTTTAAATAGCATCGCACGTGAAACCGCTTCAGTCTCATGTTAAATCTTAAGCACAAGAAGCGAATTCATTTCACCTGACATATAAAAAGCTTTCACCAAAAGATAAATGTTCATATGAAACAAATCGCCCTCTTCTGGCACATTATAAAGAATAATAGTGTAAAAAAAACATTTGATCTGGGTCTACAAAACAGCACAACCTTGACCGACACATAAATGATAAGTGGATGGGACAAGTGTTTAAGAGAGATCATCAATCTGCTCAGAGGGTCGAGGTGAAACAATCTTTTAGTGCTCTTTTATGTTACGTGTTGAGATTTACAGAGTTCTAAAGGTGTCCTCAAACACATCAAACTGTGGACAGTCTTTATGTCTCACAAGGGAAACAGACAGTGACCTAACGTAATGCCTAATGTCACAACCAAAGGACAAAGAGAGCAAGGAAGAAATGCTGTTATTTAACATGACATTTTTCCGTTTACTGACCGGGCAATCCATTGACTAGCGGTGGCCTGTCGTCATCGTCTTCTTCCTCAGGGACTGCGCTGTCCTTCCTGTCCATCTTGCTAACCGAGGTGGTGCGTTTTCTGGGAACGTCACCGACGTAGTCTTCATCAAACAGCACCTGATCCACCAGGTCAGGCTGCACCAGGTTGGGCTCGGCCGGAGGTTTGGGGGTCCCGTAGTAGTTACCTTGGAGAGAGGAAGAGAAGAATAGAAAGATTGAGAGACTAACTCGTAAAATAATGTAAACACTAATGGATTAGGAGGCACAGGAGAGAAATCTACATCGCAGAACAGGAAAGAGCTAGAATTACCGTCCTGCAGTTGTATGCCTCCGCCGAACAGTGTAATTTCAGTCCACATACATTCCAGACACATATGAGGTCACTGTAACCTTTGACCACTGAATTATAATCAGTTCATCTTTGAGTCCAAGTGACAACTGGTCAAAATTTTTATAAATTCCCTCAAGGCAGATTTGAGATTCGTCATCAAGAGGCAGAAAACAGGTTTTGGGAGGTTATGACGACTTTATCTTGATGCATTCTTTAAATAATGTGTTCATGAGGCTGAAAGGGTTTGTAAGGCCAATGTGACCGTGACACATTGAGATATCACGAGGCGAAGACATGTGGTCTGTGAGGTCACAGCGACCTTAACCTTTGAAAGTTGACCACCTTGAGTTCAACTGAAGGTTTGAACCATATTTTAAGAAATTCCCTCAATTCTCTGAATGACACACTGACACTCATGGTTGACTGTTTACATGTTTCAACGGTCTGCTTCCTCCGCATGTTTTCCATGTCTCTTAACCCCCTGCTTTGTTTTCTATTGATAACCACACCATGGGCCTGTCATGACTCGTGTAACATTAAAATCCCTTTGCTTGGAATTAGCCGGCAACTAATTACACTGATCATTGAATACAGCAATTATCTATCGCTCTGCTTGCTTTCTTTTTCTCCTAAAGACGAAAAAACCTTGTGCGATAGATAATAATTATTCTGTTAGATAACAGTAGAGAGAGAGAGAGAGACAGAGAGAGACAGAGAGACGAGGGGAGGAAGAGGAGGGTGAGAGGAGGAGGAGGAGGGGTGTGGGTATAAGAGTCTGTTAAATGATTTGCTCATTTAGCTCATGGAGTGATTCATATATGGCTGGTGAGCAGTATGTGAAACTCAGTTTAGTCACAGAATAAAACCCCTATTAGGATTATATATAATATGCATGCTAATTTGTATCTCTACCGTACGTTACCATTGTTTGTTTGCTAAATGCTTCTCTGTCAGACGCGCTCATGCAATAATATCAAATGAATGTTTTTCGCAATTCATTTGTAAGGTCAAATATTTACGAGGCTCCTACAATGTGAGCTCAACAGATGGAGCGCACTCGGCTAAATCCCGATTTTATAATTAGATTAATTAAAGAATAGGGAGAGGTGCCACTGGGAAATGGGGATTTTCAGCAAATTAATTAGCCTCCGTAAACTTGATCTTATTTTCATTTTGGACCCAGCTGTTTGTGGGACCGTGGTATTATGAACCTTTGATGTGCTTAAGCGTGAACATGCAGACATCACAAATGATCCGACTGTATAAGAGCAACATTTATCGGCTCAGATCTTTTTATAGCTCGGCACAAAGAGGGAAAGCTGACAACAGCACGCATGCCAGGAAGAACAGAGGGCTCCAAGGAAACATCAGAGTCATTCCGGCAGCTTTACGGCACGATACAGTAACACCACAGCAGTTTTTTTTTTGGTGGGGTGGGGGGTATGTGAGCCCATCTCGATGCCTAGCCTCATCTCCTCGGGCGTGACGACGACACAATGCACAGCTAACTGGGTTAATGCAGCTACGCTCATCTTCCTCAAAGCAGCGGAAAGGTTGAGGAGGAGGAGGCCCGGATGAAAGCCTGCCCCTCCCCCTCTTGTCACTTGACTTGACTGTTTACGAAGCGACACTCATCCGCATTTGTCAGAGACGTCTTCATTAACATGGGGCGGCACGCCGATAGCAGAGAGAGATTGGGTCGGCTGGCTAATCTATGCCCGTCTGCTGCTGCACGTTGACATCCATCAGCCAGGCGCTATACCTCCGTGATTAATTACTTACAAACACGTCTCCTGACCCCTGATAAATGTGTGATGCCAATGTAGAGGTTTGTGTGGAAGCAGCGCGTCAGTGGAGATGTGTGGCACTGTTTGCCGTTACAAATGGAGGGAAGCCTCATAAGCTGATGAGCGAAGGAACTTTTCAGACATTACTTGTGATTCTTGTGTCACAGGGTTGATGAGCCAGGAGGAGTGAGCCTCCCTCGTTCAAAGTGCGTGCGAGCAATTTCATGGTGGTGAAATCAGCGAGTGGTAATGAAAGGACTCCTGCTGTCAAGGACACTATGCATACGCTGCTCAAGGTCATGTGCTCTCTTTCATCCTGACAGTTACACAGCCACACAAAGCATCCGCCCAGTATCAACACATCTACTCTGTGAATCCTATACGCTCCCAGTCACACCCAATATTATTTTCAGGCCCAAAAACACCAGGTTTGTAGAAGTAGAAGTCGATTTGTGTGTCCCTGTGCAGTTTCCTTTTCCTGGCAGCTGTCCCTCCAGCCTCACACTTCACAGCCCTGGACTCTCCAGTTCTTGTCCGCTTGATCCGTGCGGCTCTGAAAGAGTGACCCAACCTGAACCTGGGAGGCACTGAGACTGAGAAGGGACCTAAAGTCCAGAGAGACTTGCTCTGAGCGTCGGGCGCAGATGGCTGATGTCTGCTTGGCCGGCAACCTCGGACCCTCCGGACCACCGTGGAGCAGCCAGGATGTACCCTTCCAATCATGGAGCAGCCTGGAGCCACACACACAGTCCTGCCTGGCTGGGTTTGCATGTGTTTGGGTGAAGGTGAGAGACTAACAGGGTCATGACTGACAGGATCATTTAGTAAAGAGTCGTACAGAGAGTGTTTAAGTTGAAACTGTGTAAAATGCATCAAATGACGCCCATAAAATATTTTTTAAGGAGAGAAAAACTGTACATGAAGCATTAACATAATGAACATTCAGGCAAGTCATTTGGGACTATTAGAGAGACCATTATGATTAGCTAAGAATCCCATTAGCTTGCTACCGTGAGCACAGCTCACTTACTGTGCACTTATAAACTGAGGGTAATTCATGAGCTCCACACAGATAGAACACGGGTCATGTGACCAGGATGGGAGGACGCCTGCCCTTGTATTTTCCTGTTTTCAAAGACAAAATAAAAGGCTGCGTTTGAAGCACAAGTCAATGGAGTTAATCCTCCATCCGATTACTTCCAGCTCCTCTTTGAGTTCTGTGTATTGCTGAGAGATCAACCCGCTGCCACAGTACAGCCGTGGAGCGCTGGAGTGCTGACTGGGTTTCTGAAGAAGTGGCGAGGAGGGGAGCTCTATCAGAGTGCTCAGCTCTCTCACAGGGACGGTAGACTGAAACCTTCCAGCTTTTGAGGAGCTAATCCACACAGCTGCGTGCCAAGGCAGCCCTGCCTCCACTGGAAAGGAGGTTTCCATTGGGAACCAAGGAGCTCAGCAAGCATCTATATCAACACTCTCTCTCTGTTCTATGCTCTTCCTCAGTTTTCTCTCCATTTCTTCCTCTCTGCCCAAAGTCAACCTCTATAAAAGGTGTAAATCCTGCCTGGCTTCAGCTCAGAGGAGCTTGTGGGCGACTTGGCAGCTCTTGAAACTTGATCTTCTCGTTCTTAGATGAGCACTGAAGGACACAAGGAAGGGCAGGATTTATTTTGTGTGTGTGCTGATGTACGATTGTGTGTCCATACATGGGTATTCCTGTGCACGTGTTGCATCCAATGTCATCGGCACTGTGCAACAAAGAAGAGGGCAAGAGGACTGGCACCTTATCGCAGGGATCAGCGACTGTTGGGAGAACCTGCCTCAACAGGCCTTCACGTCAAAATATGCACTTCACCACCCATGAACACACACACACACACACACACACACACACACACCTTCCACAGATACACACAGGCAGCAACACACTTGTGCACACCCAGAGCTGCTCTCAGCCTTAAGGCGCTTTCTCTCTGAATGAGGATTTGACTTTATCTTTTAATTCTCCATCATACAGGAAGCGCGAGATGCAGCTGAATGGGAACAGGGAGAACGGCGCAGAGAAGGTCCATTCACACGACCAGAGCTTGCCCCTCGAACATTTAGAGAAATCCTCTCCCATTTCACAGCGGCTCGGATTTGCTGCGAGAAAGAATGAGCTTAAAGAGAGCAGTAAGTTTATCATATTATTGCCATAATCATCGAGCAAAGTGAGAGAAATCCTCCGTCCAATCCTCTCGTGACACAAATACACTGCGGCTGTCTGAGTTTCAGGGACCTCAGAACGCAGGGCAAGGGCTTATGTTTCCCTGTGGCACAAGGTGTAAGAAATTGTAAACATGTGGCTGCTCCGTTGCTTACCAAGCTGGAACATCCCTCATTATGTAAACTTCTTACAGGAGAGATATTTACTGCAGCTACTTGCAGTTTTCAAAACAACACTAGGGTTTTTATACCTTGGAATTAGAGCTTCAAAATCTTTTTTTGATGTTACACAAACCAGACATTGTTGTTAATGAACAAGTAAGTAATAGTTTTAGCTTGTTTCCTTTGTCTTGTGCTGTTCTGCTCGCTTGACGTTGGGATGTGTGAGTGAAGTTGCTGACTCTTTATCATTAGAAGTCAGGTAAACCCGTTTCAATAGATGTGACTTTAGTGCTCTGTTTAAATGTTTACTGCCAGACCCCAAAACCCTTGTCAGACAATGTGGTTCTTTAGCTTCTGAAGTTGCCGGTTGCTCGTTTCTTCTCCATCGACTTGTTCACAAATGCACGCATCCCACCTGTAACGGGAGCCCGAGCACAGCTGAGAGCGAATCTTGCATCGTCTCACTTTAACTCGAGATAAGTGGGGTACTGCTGAGGGAAGGGGTTGGCTGTACTTTAAACTGCTCTAAAAGTTCAAGTCTGGATTCTTGTTTCGGGCCGATTCTTAGCGGTTGTTGTGTCTGTGAGAGGAGAGAGGAAAAGGAGGAGGCTGGTTTATACCATGAATAAAGCATGACTTGAGAGTAAGAACACAAGTGGGACCTCCTGATGTGTGACTGTGCAGCCAACCGGCGGGATCAGCAGGTTGACTGGTTTACATAAGGTCACCATCAGGTGCTACAGCTGCTTGCATGCTCACACAGTGAGTGTGAATACTTACTATGGGCTGTGTTCAAGAACGGACCAAGAGGTGCTGACACAGACTCAAGAAAACAAGTATGAGTGTGTAAGTAGATGCAAACACATGCTTTACATATGTTCATGTGTGTTGAATTCACACGTAAATTATTTACAACAGCTTTTTCTTAAGTGATGAATACAACCTCCATTTGTGTGTTGAATTTTAAAGTATTACTATCAGTGTTACCAATATTTAGCATTTCTAGTTATTGTTATTGTCTTGGCCTCTATATATATTTTACTCGTGGCTGGAGCCATTGTAACAAAACCCAATTCCCCCCCGGGGCTCATTAAATGATTTTTAAAACATAGAGTATTTTTAAAGTACACACTGAGATTAAGGTATTCAGTTATAATGTATAATTCATAGTAGATGTTTTAAAGTCCCACCAAAGTGATTACCTGAAAAACCCTGATTTTTAATCGAGTTAGAAAACTTTAGACTTCATGAGATATAAATCCCAAACGGCAACAGCACAAGTCATATTCTAAGATATTCAGTGTATTTAAAAAATGTAACCACCTCGTCATTTAAACTCCACAATCCCCAAAACAAGTAGAAGGATATTCAGAGAGTGCATATCACTAATAAGGCTGAAACTATATTTTGCAATGTTCAAGAAAGTAAAAAAAAGTATCCTGGTTCCACCCGTTTATCCGGATCATCCCAAAATGGGTTCTTCCAATGGTCATGCCTACACCCCTTCACAAAATAAAATTTTAATCTCTCAGCTGCCCCCTTTATCACACAGAGAGGAGAATCTGAACAGTGGAGTTTATCTCAAGCACTGCTGCTAATCTGACTGTGACGTCCAACAAGTCTTTAATCAGGTTTCACTGATCAATACATTTTGTCCCCCCTTGTCATATTTCATAAAGGGAGGCTGCGTCACGAGGACTGTGAATATCGAGCTTTCACTCCATTACACAGAGCTGTCAGGGTGAATCATGTGGTTAAAAGAGTGCAGCCACACACACGGGTTTCTAATATCATTAACACTGAGGTGATAGGTACCATCATAGGTGCCACTCTCCAGGAGAAGTCCACTTTCCTCCAGGATCCTGAAGTCTCCCACGCTGATGAAGTTGTAGTCGACGCCGGGCACCTCCCCATCTCGAGGAAGCCGTGTGGTGCCTGGACACAATAATAAAAGACAAGAGAACTGAATCAACACACGTGTTCCAATAAGCAACCTGAGCGCAAAAAAGATGGAACAGGAGAGCAGACTGTAGAGATGCTATGTAAGGTAACAGACTAATGATGTGACATTGTGCAGTGCTTTTAGGATTTTTCTCTCGTTCTGAACTCAATTCATCAAGTGAGATACAAACAGGTTCAAGGTTTTTCACATTTTTCACACATCAGGTGGCAGCACTCTGCCGCGACCCCGGCTGCCTCGTGCTGCTGCTTCACTGCTTTATTTATTTTATTTCTTTTTAAATTGGATCTCATTTATTTATCTTTTATGACGCAGGTGTGTGGGCCCATTTGTATTATTTATGGCTGCAGCATGGGTGAAGAGCCCAAGACAAATTTCCAACTGTGGGACTATAAAGTTAATCTTAATCTTGGAACTAAAAACAAAAATACAACCATTAAGCTCCAGTTCAGTATTGAACATATTCTGCCTGTGTTTCAATTTCGCAATGAGATGTGAGACATAACGAGTTTGACTGCTGAACTTGTAAACAGAAAGTTTGACTTCACTAGTTTGAGGCAAGTCTTTAAACGTACAATATGTAACTATGGCCACTGGGGGTCTCTCAAGCCGAACAATGACATGAAATGAAGCAGCGAAGGATCGTGGGAACATTGCCGATGTCCATGTTTATGAATGAGGTAACAAATAAAGGTTTGATTCATGACACGCATTAAATGACAAGGCTTAAACGTGACCATTCGACTGACCAATACCAACAGTTAAGCAAGAAACAGCAGAGAATTTTTCTTTCATCGAACATCATTTGTCCCAAATGCAGAGACGGACAAAGCTACAGGTAAAGAGGATATGAAATTAAATACAAATAAAGTTTGGTTGACTGATGCAGAGGACTCACTTTAGAACAACGTCTTTATAATCTCTCTCTGCGCAAGACAGACTTGGTGGATGTTACATTTTTGGGATAAAACCCCCAAAAACGAAGTTGGTGCCATCCTGTGAATCATGAATAATTGACATCGGCTTGCGGGGGGGGGGGTAACGAGTAACTGCATTAAAAAGTTATAATTGCGAGGATGGCAACAGATCAAATGAAGAAAAACAGTTGAGGTAAATCAGGGTTATGAAACCTGGTGCGGGTGAGTTTCACTCAGTCCCGTGGAGCGGAGAGTCAATGCAAATGACACGAGGCCATTCTGAGTGCAGATTCTGCTCCTGTGGTGAAGCCACAGTCTATTTCAACACTGATGGGAGTTCTCTTCCTCCCAGGATGAATATCCACCAGGCACAAATGGACACCAAATGATTACATTAGCATGAGGATTATGTAAACCTTATTCCATGAATAAGTAAGTAGGGCCGTGCCACGATTGCACTAAAGGCTAATTAGGTGGTGCGCCACCAAACTTGTAAACTCCCTGGAAATAACCGCAGCCGGACAGGAGGGACGACAGCGGTTATTTATTGTATGGGAGGCTGAACAAAGTCCACAGCATGAACCAATCATCTGAGCCACATTCCACAGCAATCTCTGTCACCTAAATTTACTGTCACCCATGGTTATGGAGCAAATACATCCATTCACTCGGCCTGGTGACTCTTTTTCAGGGTCATGGGGAGGACAGAGGGGGCGTGGGCGTATGAAGAAGTCTTTGAAACAACCCGGGCAGACCATCGGTCGATTGCAGCGGTCTAACGTAAATAGTAATTTATATTCAGAAAAACAGGCAATTTAAAATCTCAGATCAACCCTATTTCAATGTCAGAGGCAATCAGAGGAGGAGCTCGGCAGCAGCAGCAGCAGCAGCAGCAGCAGCAGCAGCAGCACAGGAGGCTGCAGACACATACAGAACAAACCCCACACTAACAACTGAGGGAGTCAGAAGCAAATGGTGTATCAGGATCAGAGTTTAATGATTAAATATTCAATCACACATGCAGGCGATGAGATCTTCAATGTGCCTGAACAGCAGCAGCATCATTCATCCATACATCCATTTGCTATTTTGTGAATCCTGGAGCCGAACCCGACTGATTGGGCGAGAGGAGAGGAACAGATCATCAGTCCACCACAGGGGAGCAGCAGGTTGTGGTTTCATCAATATTTGTTCTCTTGCATCTGGACGGATGCGGTAATGCTCAGAGTAGAACCTGTTATATTTTGGTGCGGATCCGGATCAGGGGTCAGATCCAGGAATTTCTTTAGACATTTCAAAAGGGCGTTAGCCTCGGAGGAAGTATTTGCTGTCCATGTGTTTTCTAATTTTGACATTGATGACTTTTAATGACTTGAAGATGTTTTTTACATTTTTAACACACATGCTACACATTCCTGTTTTACTGAATACCTTAAACATATGACTGTTACAGGCAATAAGATAAAATCAGTTTTATTCTTACAAATGATTTCACAGAGGAGGTTATGTTTTCACCCCCGTCCATTTGTTTGATATACATTTTTTTTTTTGAAAGCAAGAATACACAAAAACAACTCAAACTTATTGTGAGGATGCAGAAGAACCCATGACATTAAGTATCTATGAAAGTGTGCGATGTAGTGCAGCTTGATTGAATCTAAGGGGACTATTGGGCTGTTGAGGTATGCGCTCTACTGCGTGCCATTCTTGTTCATTAATAAAATCCTCAGAAACTGTCCACACACACACACACAGTGTTTAGTGTGTGGATTCCACCTCCTTGGCAGAAGTATGCCGTCTTCTACAAAACCATTACAGAGATCATCAGACAACCTTAAATGGTAAATTCTGGTACAATTATGATGGAATCTCCGGAAATTCGTTAATGCATCTCCTCATCGGATTTCCTGACACTTGTAGAGTCGGCGCCAATTAGCAGGGAAACCGCTCTGCAGACTGTGATAGCCCAATGGCCTATTAAGTAACTTTATGTTGCCATTCCCTTTTGTTATTCCGCCGTTATATTTTCTCCCTAATTGGCCTGTGACAGTTTCCCTGCACCCGAGCAGAGGAGGAGGAAAAATCTGTTTAAAACAAAAACCATCAGAAAGGCTCCCTTCCACAGAACGCCTTGATACCACAGTTTGTGTTACCAAAAGGGGTTCACACTGCATCGTGTGTGAGGACGCCAGCCGCTGCTGCTTCTCATTACCAACTTGTCTGCCTGCCGGCGTTGGCACTGGTCCATAAAAAAATTTCCCCTGTAGCCCAATTACTTGAGCCACAGTTATGCACCTGCCAAGTATCTCCCTGAGCCATCATCCTGGGTGTCACACCGATATATATACCATAAGCCTCCGATTGGGGATCAGTCGCACACGATATAATGAGGGCTCGCTGAGCTTTGAGGGTACAGCTGAGTGAAAGCAGCAAATCCTTTAAAGCAGAACTTTGTAACGTCTCGTCTTGTAATTTCCTTTGCAGTGCAAACAATGACACTTTGGATATGCCTTCAGATGAACTGTCAGAGGCCCGCTCGTTTACACAAAACATGTTTATTGAGAGAGTGGAGTCGATCCACTGCAGTTAATTAAACCAGACAAGAGAGGAGTTTGTATATGGAGACGCTTTATCAAAGAAACCAATGATTTTCTGTCAGCGAACGAAGTTATACACTTGCAGTGTTGGTTAATACTGCACAAGAGGCGGCGGTGCACAGTATTTGGTGCAGCTACGGTATTATAGGAAAAACAGTTCGACATTTTTAGGAAACAGTTGCTCTCTCGCCCGGAGTCAGATTAGATTAGAGGATCAATACCAGTCTTATAACTGAGCAGTAAATATGAAGCTCCAGCCAGCAGCCAGTTAGCTTGGCTTAGCGTACAGAGTGGAACAGCTTGTTGTCCTATACAGACCTGAAATCTGCCAAGAAGCCCCAATACCAAGATGACAGTACAGAGTATTCTTTGGTTTTCCAGACCTGGGGCGACAGAGTCTTTACCTTTAAATCAGAAACTGCACTGAACTTTCCACCTTTAAAACACTAAAAACTCAAAACCCACCTTCTCTGAACTGCTATTTGTAGGTACTATAATTTTATATTATATTTTATATAATTTATATATATTTTTTGTGATCCTGTTAAAAGTATTTGAGTATTGTTAGAAGTACTATCCAAATATAATGTATTATTATTATTATCATCATTATCATCATTATTATTATTGTTTATTTTATGTTTAGTTTTAATTAATTAATTAAGACAGGCAATAACAGGGGTTGCATCCAAGGTCCCATCTTTTATTAAACGGAAATAAAATAACAGTATTACATTTATGATTTATAAAAGTCAGTCATGATTATTATTAAATATTAAGGGTGTAGTCACTTCAAGCAGATATTGGTGAATACGCACATGAACAACATATCTTCATTACATGATAGAAATGTAATGTTTCCTACAAAACATAAGCTGGACCACATTAGTTTCTATTGAAGACAGTGTTGTCTCTTCTGAACAAAAAGTATATGTGAAGCTATTCGTCAAAATTTATAAAGACTGTACTGAGGCTGAATCCACGTGCGTCCACGTGCTCTGGGCTGAAACTAATGTGGACTCCAGCGTTGTGAGGTCTGAGGCCCTGTGCTCTACTTTCTGGAACCCCCTGGACTGAGAGGATGTCACGACGGAAACATCAGAGCTACTCAGTCAGAAATGGCAGGCCATGAATTTAACATGGTTGATTTTGTGCACAGTTTTTATGTTGGTTAAAATAAAATGAAAAAAAGATGGCTCAGGGCTTTGATGTCGAAATGGCGAGAAAGAAAAGAGGGGAACGCTTTTAACAAATGACAAAGGCGAGCTCTGCCACCTGAGTGACTGTGCCGCTGTTATGTGAAGCGTTCTGTACCTATTAACATTTACGAAGAAATACTTAACAACTTAATCACAACCTTCTACTAGGAGAAGGAGGAGGAGGAGGACGAGGCTGCTGAAATGACAACAGCATCTCTCGGAGTAGAAAGGTCACAGATTCCGTCCCTGCATTACTGTGCATGTGTACCTGTGCCAACAGAGTGTGTGTAGCGGAGAGATAGAGTGTCTGGGTGAGATCAAACTCTTTCTGCCCATCTCTGATCTTGGCGGGGAGTCCAGGGACCGCATGTGACCCTGGGCTCTCCGCCATCTCTGAAAAATCCTCCTCCTCGTCCTCTCCAGGGCTCTCGGGAGCCTCCACAGTGTTTTGATAAGAAATCCAGATGAGATGGAGCCAATCCCCCAGAAACCCAGAGAAGGAGACTCAAGGATTTACCACCGCCCACTGACCATGAAGACGTTGCTCCCCTCTGTCTCTGCTCTGTCCTTCGTCTTTTAACATGCACTATTCAGGACTGACCTAAAAGTAGAAACTAATACTTTTCATTTTGGCTGGTTCAGCAGAATTGACCCTGAGGTGTTGCTGGGACACAGATCAGCAGCAGCAGTGTTGGCTGGTAGTTAACTAAAGTGGACGACTGGCACAGTGACACAAACCATCTCTGCTAATCCTCTCGCTGTTTGTGTGACTGTCAAACACATTTTGGGAATAAATTCCCCCTCAAATATGCTTATTTAACACAAATCAACGTTTATTTTATTTATGTTGTGGCTGCTCCCTCCTCCTGCCTTATCCACTTCTACCCGAGTATTGATTTCCTACCATGAGAAAATGTCCATTATTTGGTGCACAGCTCCTAAAAGACGAGGAGTCGAGCCTGAGCCGTGGGTTTAGAGGGCTGGAGCTGCCATCGAGCAAAATAAATGCGGTGAGAGGAGGTAGAGTGGATTTCGGGAGTTGTGAAAAAGAAAAGAAAAGCCCATTACTCAAAGAGCAGCTTGTCTTGTTGCTGCTCTGCACTGTGGTAAATGTCAGTTGGGCCTGTTTTCTGCCTCGTGTCCTGCATGTAGAGAAGATGTTTGTATTTGTGTTTTTGCTCACACTGAGTTGAAACTTAGCACCGTCGCCTCACAGTGAAAAGGTTCCCCGGTTCGAATCTGGGGTCTTTCTGCGTGTTCTCCACGCGTCTTCCTCCCACAGTCCAAGGACATGCAGAGACACTAAATTAACCGTAGGTGTCAATGTGAGAGTGAATGGTTGTTTGTATGTTGGCCCTGAGATACACTGACCTGTCCAGTAACTCACCTCTCGCACAATGTCAGTGGGATTATGTGCAGCTCCCCCCTGCAGCCCTCAGAGGATGTATAGATAATGGATTAATAGATGGATTGGAAGGATAGTTCATACTTTGAAGGACACGTATCCGCAATTTATATTAATTTGGTTGACGCCAGGGCTCAATATGGGTTCAGGTGAATATATAAATAAGAAATAGATGTAGCTTAAACAGTTCATTTAGAATATTTTAGTATTTTAAACACAAAAACCTTGATTTGTTTTATCCCCTGCATATTGATTTATTTTTTTAAATAAACCTTTATGGTCATTGCATTGTACAAGTAATGATGCTAGGTTGGTGCATAAATGTTGAATAAAAGTAAAAAGGAACACATTGCACTATATAATACAGTTAATACAACGTAATATACAAACAAATATATAATATAATATATAAAGTGCCATAGTCAGCAGATTGCAAAGGTCACGTTAGTTATTGATTTGCCGGTGTACACAAAAGAGAAAGCTGCATTCAGAAAGAAAAGCAGAGTAAACCAAGCTGGGAAAAAAAAGGGCAGGGAAAGGTAATTGAAACAGAGGAAGAGCGAGAGTGAAACAGAGAGGGTGAAGGATGGGACAGTGACAGCGAGCGAGTGAATGATGGAGGTGCCGTCACCGTGCGAGTCCCGGTCTCCTGCTCATTAAGACAGTAATTCAAGCAGGGGATTAGAGAGACAGAGTCCTGCAGCGAGCCCTGTAGCTGCTGATGATGGATGGTGGCTAGAGGCCGTAAAACCTCCAAGACTTTTTCTACACAGAGAAAAATAGGAAGCCACGTTCACAGTGGTAGCTAATACAGAGGTTTGTGTACAATGTGTGTGTGTGAGAGCATGGGAGGGGTTATCATCATCCACTGACACTGACCTGAGATAGTTAAAGTGCTCCTGAGCTTCAAGTTCAACTAAACTGTCCATGAAACAGCAAAACCCACAATGTGACACACAGGTATATGATGAAAGAAAGAGGGAGAGCGAGAAGAGAAGAGAAAGGCAAATAAGAATATTCCCTCCCCTGCGGAAGGAAGAAAAAAGAAGTGAAGAAATTAAATATACATGAAAGGTAAGCAGCTTATTTCCTGAAGAATTTCACACTTGTGCATGCGAGTTCCCTCAGAACACGACAGAGCGACTCCCAGCCCCCGGGAGGGGGGGGGGGGGGGGGCGGAGACGCTGCTTGTTTGTGACAGTGCTGTGCCTAAGAGTCTGTCATCGCCCCAGGAGCAGTCGCTTTACATATGACTAAAACCTTGACTACACTCAATTAGGGCGCTCCTCTGAGCGGAGTCCGTCTGCAGCAGGACGTGGGAACTATTTAGGCCAACGTATCCATCATCGCAGTTTCAGAGTTGCTGACAGACGCTGCGACAGAGTCACGTCTTGTCACATAACATTTAGAAACTTAGTTCGATTCAGCCCCTTATAAGAAACTCCACCTTTTTTAAATCAATAATCATCTTTGTGTAGAAGTCTTGAAATGTCAGTGGAAGCAGACACATGCAGTCCACTTGAAAAAGTCTCCCAAAGAATATGCACTTCTAAATTTAGAGACATTTTCACCACTGCAGCAAATAATCTGGAAACCTGCAAACCCACTCAATCCTTAACCAGCATGTTGATCTGCACCTTAACTGCCTTGATGCTCTAATTTTGGTAATTTTCATGCTTTCATTTTTCAAAAATTACCACATTTAAGCTCATAAATAAGGAGGAGCGTCGGGCTCTCAGCTGCAGGGAAGTGACATCTTACAGTTTGCATGGTAACAGCAAACTGTAGCCTACTGATGCTCCCCAAACACCGGTGACATCATGAACATCATCCACTCTGTTATGCAGCAACCTCACAGACTATAATATCAGCAGCTGCTTTGTCGAGTTGACTCTTGATTTAAAGAGAAGTACGAAGCAAATCGATGAACCTGCCCAGCTCCTCGTCAGTGATTCCAGGCAGCGCGCGCGGCTCCAACCTTTTTTTATTTACCGCTCCATTACTGGTCTCAGCAGAGAACAACAGTGTGCGACGTGCTGGCTGTGTGGCGTGTCGCTGGGGGGGGGGGGGGTAAGCGGAGTGGTGGAGAGGAAACACCGGGTTATTTAAGACTTTGATCAAGGAGCTGATACGGCACGGGAGTAAATGAGTCACGCAGGGGTTAGAGAGATGTCCTTGGTTGGATTGCTATGGTGTGTGTGTGCATTTTGAGGAGTGTGTGACAGACAGTTGTGAGAGGATAGGAATGTGTGTGTGTGTGTGTGTGTGTGTGTGTGTAAAGACCTGCATAGCTCACAAAGGGAACAGATTAATGCTGCTTCCGTTGGGATGGATTTCCTGCTGCACTTTGCACACACAACATCCTCATTCTTCCCATGTGTACAAATAAAAACATATATGCACTGAAAGCAGGTTGTATTGTACATTCCTGGCATGCTCGGTGCTTTCAGGGGCTTTTTTGAGTGCAGTGAATTAAGGAGTTGCTGATGCAGTCCTCCACGATGTACTTACAGGGGATGGTGCGTAGGTAGAGATTGTCCCGGATGATCTGCTGGAGCTTGTGGTCCAGCGAGCCCTTCTGAAACTGCAGGCTGAGGTAGTGGCGCAGGTCCGAGTTCAGCACTTTACCTGCAGAGACACAGGCAGAGGATCAATAAAAACATGCCGGCGCTCTCGCTGAAGTGTCTGTGTCTAAAAGGAAATCCATCCAAGTGACATGTAGCCTCACACAAGTGATCGATAACTTCCCCCGACTGAATCAAACTGTTCTTCTACTTCACCAAACAGTTACCCCACTGCGGCAGGGATGGGACATGTTTTGGGCATTTTCACCGATATCGAGAGGTTAACATCACAAAGTGATTTTGATCATAATTTACCAGAGCCTATATCCACAGTGGAGTTTGGGTAAAAATGTAAAATAAACAGATAAATGAATACATATATTTAAAATGGCAATGTTGTTATCATGTTGTTTCTTGTAGTCACATTTCAGATTGGAGAAAAAAAACAATTAGCTGAAACTCTCTCCAAACTAGTCGGATAAACTCAACGTGGTTGATATAGTAAACAAAAAAATATAAATGCACTGTATCGTTGTTTGGGTAAAAAGGTTTCCAATCGAAGCTGCAGTATTACTAGGCATCCTATAAGCCTGTATGTACAGTATGTGTGAACACCTGTTTGTTCCAACTGAGAGATTAAACCCTCGTTGATTCCAGTTTGATCACTGAGGGGATTGAGGGGGAGGATGAAGGTTTAACAGATTTTGAAATTCGGATCTTTTCCGTGAAATCCACTTCAATCATTAAGGGTAAATGGAGATTTAGGCTGTGAGAGAGGTTACCCAGGGACATTGGACCGAGAAGCACTCGCAGCAACGTGCTAGATGTTTTTCTCACACTTATTGAAAACAAACTGGACTGAACTGAAAATCACTGCCTCCATTCGTCTGAAACAAACCGATCTGAAATCCAAACAGCCAAGCTGACGACTGTCTTAACAGCTTCACCCACAAACCACACAAGCCTCAGAAACTTTCCGTCAAACGTGGTTGTGCAATGCCACAACCTCAAAACTCAGGCGGCAGCCATCCCCATAAGAAAATCTGAAGAGATTTCGCCTTTGCTCTCGCCTCCCAGAAGCCTTTGTAAAAACAAAGGAAGTTCATACAAAGTTTGAGGCAGAGGAGGAAGACTTCAGAGTCGTCACACACAAGCAGAGGAGGAACGAACATGATGAGGAAGTTTGGAAAACACGACAAGATCTTCAGCGTCTCGGCTTCAGCTTCGTCTCTTCACAGTCGGCTTTGAAACAGCTCGACTACAGAGACGTAATCACTTCTTCTCCAATTCTCTCCCTATTGTCTCTGTGCTGCACTCACACACCGAACTCTGCTCAGCGGGACGCCGCTCTGCATTGCTCGGAATACCAAACAGCAGGACTAAACACCACATCCTGCCAGTGTGGACGTACTGTTCGTGCTAACAGACAGGGGAGATGTGTTATCCAGGGGGAGAAAGAATAATGATAAACTCTGGGAACATTTCAGCAGCCCGGCAAATCCTCTTTTCCTCCTCACCTTGCGACAGAAACCGAAACTGTGACAGTGCAGCCTTCCTGGTATTTTGTGTTCTAAACTCTCTCTCTAAGTTTCAGAGGCCGCCGCTCGCTCGGCTCACATCAAAATGCCCCTCGTGTCCGCAGGCCCCGCTGCCATCTGACGGTGTTTTGGGAGCCGCCATCCCAGCGGGCCTGGCTTTTCAGAATAAAGGTTGCGTGCTCTCCGTCTGTCTCTCCAGAAAGGGTTGAGCTGCAGCTGGTGTGGCAGGCGAGCAGAGTGAGACGTGGGGGAGCCGAGGCCCAATCTGGCAATTTCATCTATTGTTTTTGTTTCGAATTCAGCTCACACACACGGGGGAATTTTTCAGGGACATCAGGCAAGTTTCAACAAAGTACATGTGCTCCATATGTTTGTGAGGGATAGGGACATTCCGTGGCATCCAACGGAGGATTCACTTTAAGGCAATAACATCCACAGTAAATTTAATGAATTCATCATCATCAATCCATCAGTTTCCAGGGATTAAACTTAAATACCCACTGTAGATTGTCTTGTAGGAGACCCTGACCCAAATGGACCCATTTAGGGAGCAATGTGGATTCTAATATCAGGGAGTTTTGGATACTAAAATATTGACTATAGACTAAAATAAGGATTTAAGATGTCCATATCAAGCCTTGATATTTAACCATGAACTTAAATATGAATAACTATAAAAGAAATCAAAAATACAACCAAATATATAGAACTTGAGTTAAGAAAAAAGACATGATGAACAGTCTTGTGGAAATAGCAACAACAATCATGGGTTATTCGCGTGTTTCTATCGGCCGTAGTGTTTTAATTGTGTGTTTGTTGTACAGGTAGTTCAATAAATATATAAAGCACATGAATTATCCATAGTTATCTGTAATTACATAAGACAGGTCATAGGGACAGGGACAACATATTAGCTAACACAGCTGATTCTGGCTCATTTACAGTATTTAGTCTGTTGATTAATGAGCTTTGTCCCCTATCAAATAAATAAACAGATTAACAAACTAAATAGTTTTGCTTTCCCTCTTTCAATTTTCCTCCTCTTCAGTACGAATTGTCTTCCTTTTGCTTTTCCTCCACAAGGGCTGGCACTTTCTTTTCAGCTGTTTTTCCTTTGACTGGAGCTGGGTCACGAATCATTGATGTTGTGGGTCTGCGGAGCTCACTGAGGCCGTGCATGTGATACCCGGGCGCTACAAATAAAGTTGACATGACTCCTTTTTGATCTTTTCCTCTGCTCAGAATCTCCCCGAGTATGAGCCAATCACATCAAATATTACTGTGCACGTTGAACCCACAATGGCAGGCCATAAAACTTTGCATTCTAGATGATGAAACTCTCTGTTTGATGATGAAAGCCTGCTAACATCCTCTTACTGTGGTTCAGAGCGCTTTGTAACACACACACACACACACACACACACACACACACACACACACACACACACACACACACACGGCAGAGATGTGTGTGGCTGTACAGTGGAGCCACCAGGTGTGAATGTGTCCGACTCTATAAGACAGCAGAGAGAGGATGCTCAGTCACACTTCACTGGATAAATAAAAGAGAAAAACAAGCGCACACACACAAACACACTCACTCTCTGATCTGTTCATCACGAGTACAGTGCCACAGTGCGCTCTTTGTGGCGTCCTGGGTCCTGTCAGAGACTGTTAGTGAGGCTGTCGCATCACAGAAGTCTCTCATTCGTCCTCCCTGCAGATAACACTGCTATTGTAGCAGGCCTCATTTTTTCTGCGACAGGGGCTCAATGGGCTCCATTGTGCCTCATCAGCCATCCACTCACTTGTAGGATATTTCTCCACAGCACAGCCAGAGGGATGCACATACCGTGAAGAAACTGTCCTCTGACAATAGGAAATCAAAGAAGGCAGAGTTCGGTCTCATCTGTCACCTTTCATTCCTTTACAATTCTTCACATTGGCAGTTGGTTTGTTGGCACACGGAGCAGTGTTGCCAGATGGGAGGTGTCAAGAAGAAAACAATAACCAAATATGAACGATGAATAAAGTGTTTGTGAATGAACCAACAAGTATTTGAAACCACCTACGAATGGAGCCGCATGGATCAAAACATGGTTCAAGCTCCACCTCGGAATCGGTGCCTGAGTGTCCTACATCCTCTGCTAGTGCGATAATTAGGATCGGCTGGAAAGATGAAATGTGTAAAGAAACACTAACGCATCTACATCATCACAACAGGCGTGTGCACACACAGACATAGATCCATATTTTACCATCATGATAATTACGATTCCGGATACTGTCACCAGAGGATGAAATTATCGTACATCGCACAGACGGCAGAATAAGCGTAAAAATACGATACATTTCGATCATCTGGTAAATCAGAGCACTGCCCATCACTTTATTCAAAGTTTATCATATTGAACACATTGTGAGTCCTGTGCAGCCGAAGATTGGGGGGCGAGAAAGAGTCAATCAGACATAAAGACAGACAGATTTCTAGAATTATTGAACAGACATTTGTTTATTCTTCATTTATTTCCTTTGGATCTCTTTAATTTAAGCCGATGCTTTGCAGTAATCTGATCTGAAGCGTCTCCGCTCTCCTCCGCTCCCTTGTCATTTTTACCGTGAGGCGACGGCAGGGAGATGTGTCAGAAAAGAGCAGAGCCACCCATGAGAATCCTTCGGCAGCGTGATGCCATTTCACCTGGCATCAGCAGTAAACGTCCCCCTCTACATCACCGGAGGCTCATATCCGCAGTGGAAGAAGCAGTGGCTGGCACCCCCGGTGGAGCGGCAGACTGTTAGCATCCTCACTTAGAGCAACACCTCGCTCAGAAGCCACAGAAACAGATTAACACTCCAGGCTCAAGACGTTCTGCAGCTCACACACGCTCACAAACACACTCACACACACGCACACACACACACACACACACACACACACACACACACACACACACACACACACACACACACACACACACACACACACACACACACACACACACACACACACACACACACACACACACGTCGTGCATCTATTTGAAGATTTGTGCTGTGAATCTCAATAGCCAGCGTGTTATTGTCAGAAAATGCAGACTCCCAGGGAGAATGATTGTGTAAGGCTGAGACACATCACGTCACTTTTCACCTTTTAATTAGATCAACACTTTTAAGATCTGACATCACTGTCAGCAAGAAAGGAAGGAAAATAAAAATCTAACATCAGTAACTTTAGTTATTTCATACATTTGGGGGGGATGGTGCCGCCATATTCAGGTTTCATTTTGCTACAGTGGGAGGAAGTGAAGACCCGTCATCCATCTTTATCTACAGTCTATAGACAAGACTGAATAAAACCAGAAGATGCTAAGCTAAGCACCACGGCTGCTGCCTTCATATTCACTAAATGCCGATGTCACACAGAACAGAATCAATCTTGTCATCGAACGCCAGATAAGAAAGTGTTTTTCCCAAAATGTCAAACAATTTCATGTCAACATTTATCTGCATCTTGTTTATGGGTCTTTTTTTTAACAAACAGTGAAATGTGAGCAAACGCCTGGTTTCTGTCTGCGACATCGGGGGGGGGGGGGAAGTGGGACGTCCACAGGGAGGTCATTATCTCTGTTGTCTGACTGTCACTTACAGTAATTACCAGTCCTCTGAACAACCAATATGTCACCAGGTGTGGAGTCTTCTCTCAGTGCACTGGGTCAACCACCGACACAAAGTCTACACATTCAGCTCCGGGACACGGGCGACACATGTATGACAGGAACGTGTAAAAGTCTGCAATCTCTGTTTCAGTCTCTCTTATGATTTTCTCTCTAGTACATACACATGGGACTTCAACAGATTTGCTAATGTAACATACATTCAAAGATCTTTACTGGAGAAACATGCTTTGTATAAGAAATCTAATCGGCTGCTTCTCTCACCAGAAACAACACAATATGTCATGACACTGATGAATTCGTCCCAAAAACAGCTTGGTCAGTGTCGGAGGAAGTCGGTTACATAACCAGAATCATTCATGTTGACTGAGAACAAGAAATCAGAGCAGCAGTGTTTTGTTTTCGATCCAAGCATCCCAACCTCCTGCAGATTCTTTGGCTCCATATCAACGTCACACTATTTTCCTTCTTTGCTTCTGACAGACAGAGAGTCATTATTCTTGTGGCCACTAGGGGGCTTTGTCATTTAAATGTAAACATCTCTGTTCACGTCTCTGACAATTGTTCAAACCCAAAGAATTCCATTTCAAAATCATGTGTATATCCCAAAGTTTTAAATTAACCAACTTTAACTATAGAAATGATATTAGTTCATATACTACGTGTATAAAAACAGATATGCATATGTAAATTGCATATTTCTATTTGATAAAATAGTGCAACTAAAAATAATAATTCTTGGGTTTGAATATTTTACTCTAAATGTGGATAATAGGTCTTTATTATCTACAAAACCTTCATCAGAGATACATGTATTTCGATGCTGCATGTGTAGTGGCCTTCAGTCGAATATTTCTCAGTAAATTACACCATCATGAGCAAAATTGCGAATCAATGGGCTAATTTATTTTTTGCATGAATGTGACAAAGTACTTGTCAGGTATTTCATTTGCTGGAATAAATGAACAGACATTCCTGTCTGCTTATTTCATGCATCAACAGTTTGTCAATATCCTCTACAAAAATGTGTAGTAGAGTCTCCCACAGACTACGATGTGTGTGTGTTGATTATTACTTATTAATATGTATTTGTATATATGCAAATATGCTGATACAGGAATGTAAGATACGGCCTGAAAACTGACGCAGTTACAAAAATCGGAGAACTAAAAATCACCACTGAAAACAACAGGGCAGCTACACTCATTTGTTATAAAGGTTTCTGGTTTCCTGAGACTTTACCTGCAGGTGCTTCTTACACTCTGTGCTTTTAAGCCCTTCTCTCGACAGATTCTACTGTACTGTACCCCCCCCCCCCCCCCCCATAATCCGTGGCTTCCCCTCTCTCCATCCATCACCTTCTGTTTGACAGGTCAACAACATCCTCTTCATCAGGCTCTCTTCGTCCCCTGTGGCACTCAGTCAAGCACGGGGCACCAATACCTGCAAGACTTGTGGTTTGGCTCCTCTCATCACTCTCCTGTCACCCACCACCACCTCCACCTCCACCACTTCCACCTCCTCCTCCTCCTCCTCCCCTCTCCCAGAAACGTCCTTCATCCTGTTCTAACCCTGCAGCTTACTGTGGCCATTTTAGGGGACAAAATTGCCACGGGGCACCTATGAGTGGTGAGTTTATAGCCGAGGCTGTGCTCAATTTGTCCGACAGCTGTAGGTGAGACCGAGATCAGGGGGCATCTCGGTGACTCCGCTGAAGGAAGCAGAAAATGTGAGCGGTGCGCCATGAGCCCGGTTTATAATCTCACACCTCATGCAGTAGCGTCAGATGAATTATCTTCACTTTATATAACTGGCATGTGGAGTGTTACTACGGCTGGAGGATTCTGCATCAGAGGAGTGGAGCGGCGTGCCTGATGGCCACTGTGAAGCCGTGTTTCCAGTCTGTCTGCTTGGCTAGCTGGCTGCAGAGATATTCGCAAAGTTAAACAGGCAGTGGCCTCACATGCCCAAACCGCTCTCTGCACACTTCATTTCACCTCATTTTAGCAGCGCGCCCGCACAGGGACAGAGGTCTGGGTCTGGCATAAGAGGATTAAAAGGATGGAGTAAATGAGGAAGAGGAGAAAAAAAAACAACAAGGAGAAATACAAATATTTAAAAAATCCGGCGTGTGATTAGATTTGTGTTTCTGATGTTGGCACGACTTCAACAAATTAAAGTGTTCCAGGGCAATGTTTAGTTGAGTGTGTGAGCCTGTCTGTATGTGGCTCACTTATCCTGAGAACTGTTCATCTTATCTGCCACAACGATACGTTCAGTATAAATAAAATATGAATAAACAGGCGGAGAGCGCCTTGCAGTCAGTGGGGGCAGGACAGCAGACAGCGTTATGTCTTCTTCTAGGTCCTCAGATGACCGACGTGAATGATCGGCAACTGGAGGCTCAGTAAGATCTGTCCCGCAGGACAATTGTTATTTCACCACATCAGACAGAAAGTGACATAAGGTGTCTCTGGAGCTGATCTTCGTCATGGAAGCAACATTCAAAGAATCAGTTTGTCTTTAGTAAATTGTCTTGAAAGTAAAAGCACAACGTTCATTTGGCTGCAGCATTGCTATATATCGATATATATATTTATAACAGAGCTTTTGTTTTGACAAAATGTGAACTTGGTTCTGAAGACTGTGTCGACAGACCTTTGAAATAGTCGACATGCAACAGCAGTTCAGTGAATCGTTCAAACGTAAACTGAAACCACACACATGAATTTTAAAGATTAATTTCATGAAAAACTTTGACTATCAAATCGTCATTGCAGATAAACTGGGTAGGATGAACACAAAGTTTTCTAACTTCACTCTGAACCATAGAATGTTCATAAAAAGTTATGTCCTGCATGCTAGCAATAAAAAAGTGACAGTACATTGTAGGTGTGTTTGAGGACTCACAAACGACAAAGGAATGATTATGAAGAACCTCCGGAGCATCAGGACAAGAAAACTACTCATTCCAAACAGGCAGGTTTAGAACTGGCACAGCACTATAGTTTTAATAAATTCAAATATTATAAAAACGGAAATGAGGGTTTATTATCTTTTAACACAATAAAGCAGGAAAAAAAAACGTACATCCTTCCTGCCAAAACAACGAGCTACATGTGCACAGGTCAGCCGCTCGACAATAAAAGACGACAAATATCCCCTCATAAAATCTGTGATATCACACACACACTGCATCTAACTCAACTATTCCCTCCTCTCCTCTGCCCTTCACTCTCTCGCTTCTGTCCGTCACCACGAAAGAGAAGGAAGGATGACTTTCCTCCAGGAAGGTAAAGGCGAGATCGGCCCAACTCAGCAGAACTGGAAGGGTGGGCAGGGTGAGCGGGGGCGTACGAAATAACAGCAGCATCAACAGCAGGTTGCCAGAGCCGCTGCGATGTGATGCGAGGAGGGAGAAGGTCCTGGTCTCAGAGAGAAGACAGAGACGAAGCGCGGGGGTGGGGGGAGGGGGGGGAGGTGGTGAGAGGAAGGAGTGATGCCCTGCAGGTGCTGAGTCATGTCGTTGTCGTTTTTTGTTTTTTTTGTTTCTCAAATCTTTC
The DNA here is from genome assembly GCA_026259375.1 of Verasper variegatus. Lineage (NCBI taxonomy): Eukaryota > Metazoa > Chordata > Actinopteri > Pleuronectiformes > Pleuronectidae > Verasper > Verasper variegatus. The sequence continues at coordinate 22,719,645 of CM048040.1, read as the reverse complement.
GCTCCAGATCTTTTTTTTATGCTGTCTCACAGTCTGGCTTGTCTCCAGTTCACATTTCTTCCTCTACTCTGTCTTTAATGAGCAGTCTATGGCCCAGGCCTCTGTTCCATCATTAATGTGGTCTGTGCAGAATGAGGCAGCTGGAGAACAAACTCACACAGGCATCGACACACAAACATACACACTCTGAAACCCATGTGCGTCCTCACTTAGCATCTGGCTCAGACAACATGTGCGCAAAAACCCTCGTAATAAGACAGCATTTGTCCATCCAACCGAAGTTTGTATGTCATGCTGACAGAAAATATAAAGCTGGACGACACGTCTCCGCCTCCTCCTGCTCGACAAAAATGAAGATAAAAATATCCCAGATACGAGTGCTGCCATCTTTTGACGACATTTGGAACCAGAGTCCGTGCAGTAGCGATCTGGGGATGGAGCTGCAGTGTCAAGGTCCCTTCACAACATGCTCTTGACCAATCACAGGTCTTTCCTGTCAATCGCAAGAAATAATAATTTAATGCGATCTTCCCTGACTCATACCATATATCCTTCAATCAAGTTTCATGGTTATCCGCTCCCAGTAGTTTTTGTGTAATATTGCTTACAAACAAACAAAACCAACAAACAGACGTGGGTGGAGTTAGTGAATAAGGAGAAGAGGTTTACATCTTAGCTTAGCATATTAGCATGCTAACACACAAATATCGTGGAAATCCATCCAATAGCTGCTGAGATATTCAAGTCACTAGGAAGAAAACACGAAGGCAGCCTTTTCTTCGAGAGGAAGAAAACCTTTTTTCATATTTTAAATTTGACTGACGTGTTTATTCGACAAACATCACCTGTTTTTTATTCCCCCTTTCAAAAATACATCCATCTTGTACTTTATAGGATGCTGTCCTTTCAGAATAAATCGTGCTACACTGAATCTAGACACCCCTGCTCGCATCAGAGAGCTCTTAGTCGTTTCCCTTTGGTCATGTGCATCCTCTGTGCCTCTCCGTTTGGAAACCCCTGTTGTTGCTGATGTGCGTCGCTCCCTTTCTCTCTCTCTCTCTCTTTCCACTTTCACCTGTTTCACATGCAAAACTACATCGGGCACAAATGCATGCAAACACTGTTCCTGCTGCAGAGAAATGAGTTTTCAAGTTGTATCTAAAAGCACAAGTGTGACCCTGTTGTTCTCCGCTTGTGGGAGTGGCCGTCTAATCCCAAACTTGTTGTCAAATCATGTCTCCATAAAAGTGAAGTCGTGTTTTGTTTTTTTTTGCGGAGCGAGAACTCTGCCAGTCGTGTTCAATTATTGAGAGCGGAGGGAAAACAGTAGGAGAAGCAACATATTAGCCACTGAAATGAGGTGGAAGCGACATGCTCAGACGCTGCAAGAACACGGGAAAAAAATCCTTATCTCCAGCACTTACATCTCCCTCTAACCTAGTGGAACTTTGTTTTTCTCTTTAACATGTCACACCCAGGCACCCTGAACACAGCTACCTCGCTGGTGAACATGGTAGCAGGCTCTCTCAGTGCTGCAGCAGGTTGATGTGAACCAGGCTCAGGTAAAGGCCACCTTAAAGAGTGTTTACTCAACCCTGCATAACAAATGTCTGTGCATCACCGCGACTGCTGAGCTCATCAGACGTCCCTGTGATGTCTAATGAGTCTACAACGAGAATGAAAAAGGGCTGAGTCATCCTTAACCCAAGATGGCTGTCGAGTGCCGTAGTCTGCGGTTTCACCATTAATCCTGCGAGTCATCAGGGAATGATGAGAGCAATGTGGGCTATCGCCGTCATCTTCCTCAACGGCGGCAGATAAGAGTCAAACTACAAAGTGCTCGTTAATGCGGGCCATCGCGGAGCAGCTCAGGAAGGGAATCGGGAAAATCTCTGGCTCACCGTTTCTGTCTCGCTCTCCGTGAGGCGTTTAAGTGACTGACTGATTGTCGGAGGAGGAGGATCATATTATTAATTCAACCACACGCACACCCGGGCAAAGATAAAGCTTGAAATAGAACCGTGATTGTTCCTGCGGTGATGAGATGTGCGAGCGCCGTTCTCAGACGGCAGCCGCCTCGTCGTCACACTTTGCAGAAAAGCAAAAGAGGGGGAGAACGGTGTGTTTGTGTGTGAGAGCGAGGATACGTGTGTCACTCCGCACTCTCTCTCTTTTCTATGCATCGTTACAGTGCATCATTAAAAGTAACTTCCCAAAGTCATTGCGGATTTGTTGGTCATCAAAAAAGAGTCGTCGGTGAACAAAAGGTGCAGCTCACCGCCTAATTCTCTTCTCCAGGCGAAGACTCCGCTTGCACTTTCTCTTTTATCGTCGCTGTTTCTCGTGGAAAAGTGAGGGTCGTCATTTCTGAGCTGCCTGAAGTGCCAGGCCATCGCCTCCAATACCATGCACTTTATTGTTGAGTGAGCAAAGAGCATCCTGGGGGCAACGGGTCATCTTATGAAAGCACATTGTGCTCAGACTACACACAAACATGGTTCCTCCTTTACAGACTCACACACACATTCAAAGAAATCCAGTATTTCACAGGCAACTCAGGACAACTCAGGCTAAAAAGGAGAAATAGGTCCTGGTAGATCGACATTGTGTTTTAAATGTGAAGTGACAGCTGGAGCATGGAGTACATACATCGCTTTTGGAGTTGTCCAAGAATATCTCAGCTCTGGTCATGCATAGTTAAGAGATTAGTGCAATATTAGAACACACGACGTGAAGATGTGAAGACGATCAAGGCCAGTTTCCACATCAAAACACAATCATGGATGTAAGAAGTTTGAGAATAAACGCAAATAATTTAAAATTAGACTCGTGAAAGTGGCTGCGTCTCACTTCAGGGTCAGACAGTCTGTGTGGGCTGCGTAGACTGTGAAGGCCAAACCGTCGGGTCCACAGAGGATTTCTGTAGGATCCTCTATCATGAGGAGAAAGTTTTAACACCCCTTGGTTTTTTTAACCAATCCGTAGATTAAGCCTAAAGCATCGAGCGTCTTGTTGCTTGCTGGCGCTATTGCCTCTTCAAAAAAATGGTTCTTTGGCCCGAGAACGATCCACCCATAGGAGCTTTTGTTTCTTGGGGATGGAGGGACACATTTGTCTGATGCATTTGTCGGTGTCTTTGAAACGGGACAGTCTAGTCGCGCCATTGCGACACAATCAGCCTTCGAATGCAGCCTCCGAAGGCTGTGGACCCTGGATTGAGACCCAGTTCCTTTTATTCTGCGTTAGAGAGAGAATTCTTAGAGGTTTTCCAACACAGACGCTCGGTGCCAAGTTACAGTGAAATGCCAACATTTATCCAAGCAAGGTTTACAGGGGGGGGGGCTGGAACCAGTTCAAGTTGGCAAGAGGTGGGTTAAGTCGCCAGCCTGTCACAGGGCTGATGTATATAGAGACAAACAACCATTCATGCTCGCTGTTCACACATGACAACAGCTTTATGTATTCATGGCAGCTTCTGATGGACCCTTTGCCCAGAGATATAAGTGATGTCATCCAAAAGGAAAAGAGCACATTGGATTACAAGGCCCCAGGTTGATGTGCTTGTACACTGCAGGAGCAGCGATGGTCAGGATGAATGCGTGTTGACAGGGTAAAGAAATCCTACCTACATATATACGAGGGAATTCACTGATTTAATTCTGTTTCTGTTTTATTCATTCCTCTCTTTGTTCCATCTTTCACTTTTATTTGTGTTACCTCTCCCTGGCTCAGGCCCATGGCCTATATTGAAGTGATGTTTGGACTATTTTGATGCAAAATAATGAAAAACACTGTATCACGCACTTTCATGAGCCGTTTTAGTATCAGTATTCGTTTGGGAAACTGTGTCATCACAATTTTTGCGACACCTCAAGAGGTAAAAATACACACCATTGTACATTTAGACTACAGAAAAACAAAGAATTGTATTTTTCTTGTATCACAGCCCATTAATCTCTCAATCCCTAAGGGCCTCGTCTCCACTACTGCAGATATTTTCTCCTCCGCTTTACAGAATATCTCAAGAACCACTTCAAACGCTCACACAAGCATGCCAGGCCAGTAGGTGGCGATAAAGTCTACATAAAAGATACTTAAGTAATATTGGGCCTGTGAATGTGGTGTACTTACGCTAAACTTAACAAATAAACGTGTAATAAGACCTACAGTACTAACCACACGTAGAGAAACTGGTACATAGCTGATATTGTTGCCGTTTCTGGTTCATGCTCTTTACACAAAGCAACAGTGGGCCTATGCAAAGTTATCTGTGGCACTTGGTTTTACACGGACACACAGACAATTTCAGTTTCAGTGAACCAAAACTGTGCTTGCGTGTGGACGAGAGACTCAAAAAAACACAACGGCTGCAGTAGTTGCAGTAGCTAACAAAAACTAAAAAGTGGAACTTCTCGGAACATCTGTACATTTAGCGCTCCGCAGCTGTGTGGGTTCAGTCCGAGCGCCGCAGTACAGTGAGGAGCACTGAGGTGAGAAGTTCATGATGAGATATCCAGAGGATAATGATGGCAATTCCAATAACTCGCGTCGCTCACTGCACACCCACTCGCTCCCTGTGCTGCATCTTAATCCTGGGCTCTAATCCTGCTGACGGAGAGAGGACCCAGAGAGGCATTTATAACAATGCCCGTAATAGAGAAGACGGCACAAAATTACATCCCTGCAGGCGTCTGTGGCCGGACGCACAGATCACATCGGCTCTGACACAGGAAGAGCAACGCGAGTGGAACACAGCTACCTGGTATCCTCAGGTCACATCTCTGCATCCATGTTTGCTTCGTGCATTTCTGAAACATATATGTTGTACGTAAAAAAGTTGTATTTTCCTGTTTGATTCCATCTTCAGAGTTCCACGCAAAATGCAACGACCCCCGGCCTCTGCACAGGGAATGGATGAACAATGTGTCTGCATCACACTAAGATATATTGAGTGGAGAAGTGACAAGAACAAAAACTAAAAGGCCTGTGTTGATTGGACTGTGGAGGTGTGTTTGTGTATCTGCAGCCGGGGATTAACTGCTCACCCCCTTCATGAGGCCACATTGGCTGTAACTACCGTTTACAGCCGTGGAGTCTGCAGGGAAACAGTTGGAGACAGAATGTGCTGCGCTCCTAATTGGCAAACGGCTGAGGGAGTTTTGAGGGATGGGCAGGATTGGGTGGTGAGGGACAGGGGCTCTGTTGGTGGCTCGCAGCCAGGGACGCATCTTAATTCATATTCCATAGTGACTGTGGTCGGGGGAAGTGCACGTGGTGGGCAAGTGTCTGTAGCATTGTGCACTGAAACCTGTAACTGATTTACATTCCTGCAAACATCTGTGCTCTTTACATTTCTACAGTCTCTGATTTAAATACATTTTAGCATGTAACTGGGACGATTTGTTGTATAACTGGTGCTGTTGAATTTCTTAAAACGTTTTTGAATTTGTATAGAACATCTTTATGTTCCTCAAGTAAGAAACTGAACAATGCACAGTTTGGGTATTTTATTATCTATTATCTATTTATTTATTATGCATCTACAAAAACTTAACTTTTCAACCAAGGAACAAAGTTTGCTTTAAAGCGTTTGCTGGACAAAGACAATGTGTAGGATCCTATACAGACGGATTCACTCAATATAAACCATGTTCAGCCATGTGTAGAGTTTTTGTTTTATTCGCCTTGGTTTTAATATCTGAGATTTCTTCCTCCGCATCAGTGGATAAAAAAATAATGTGATCTTTGTGGAGTAATATCTGCAGTAAAAGACAAATTGTTTTTTAAAAAGACTTTGGTCCGTGAAATTCCACTCGAAGGGATGAATCTGCCAAGTACAACAGAGACAAAAGGGAAGTTTTTAAATCCCTGGTTTTGTCTGAGCAACAGTCTCAAACCCCAATCATCACTTTACTCTTATGTAAGACAAAGAAAAGCAGCAGATCACATCTGAGAGGCCGGAACCTGACAATGTTTAATTCATTGCTTTAAAAATGACTCAAATTACTAATCTATGCTAAAACAAATGAAAAAAGGAAGAGGAGACAAAGAGGAGAGGAAGAGGAGAGGAAAAGGAAAAGGAGATCTCAGAAACCCATTTAACCTGCAGTGTACAAACAGAGAGCTGCTCTCATCCCTTCACTTTACAGTAGGTTGCAGGTCATAGACTTCATGGGAAATCAGTTGTGTAGCTCTGAGGAGGTGGTGGGCGGCGGCAGCGGAGGAGGAGGAGGAGAAGGACAGAGGAGCAGGAATGGCGAGACAAGGAGTCCGAGGAGTCGCTGCAGAGGCCGACGGATTCTGTGTCAGTTCTGTGTCGACACTTGCTGGGCGAGAGAGGTCAATGGAGACAAGCACGGAGGGTAAGGTTTGACACGTCTGTGGCCGAGGGGAAAGTTAGCTCTCAGACTGTGGACACACACACACACACACACACACACACACACACTCTCTGTCAGGGCAGACAGGAGCCTGGAGTTGAGTGGGAGTGGAGGTAACACGTGAGGAGAGGATGTTGGTGGTGGCAGGGGGACGTTGAAAGTCTCCACGATGACCCCAAGACTCAGAGACGCTACACGAGCAGCTCACGTGCAAACACCCATGGAATCAAGTTTATAAGCTTGGAATTCCAAAAAATATATAATGAACATTTATGGCGAGTGTCCTTAAAATGTACTTCATGACAGAAATGTGACAACGATGACTGTGAGAGGATATTTACAATGATAACTATAAGAGTATAGTAATTTCAAACACATTTTAAATGAAACAAACAACTGCATGTCTGCAGCTGATGAGGATGAGCTCAAAATTTGCTCGATAGAGTTGTCAGAGGTAAAACCTCTCTTGATTAAATCATTTTTAAATTCACTAGATCTGGTATCATCTCCATAAACATGCCTGATTTTTTTTCATCAAGATCCATGAAATATTCTTTTAGAAATCAACAAAAATGTTGAAAAACGCCCCGTCTCACAATCCGCCCCCTGATCAAGATAGACACCTAAATTGAAAGGGTTCAAATATCAAATTTAAAACATTTAATGCAAAGACAAAGGAGCTGAGATGTGGTAAATGTTTGGTTTTTGCTTAACAAATAAAAGGTCGAACTCCGCCTCTCGCCCATGACCCTTGCATGGATGCATCTTTGCAAATAAATGGTTTTGGCTCCATTGGGGGTTCATGTACACGTATTCAAGTACAAACATGCAGACAAAATCCGAACAGGAACCACAGAGGAGGCAGCTTGCAGCAGCATCAGCAGCCGTCCGTGAAGTAGAAACAATGTGTTTTCATAACCTCTCTAAACCAGTGGCTGTGCACACGACATCGGGATCCATTTATCTCTCCCCCATTTGCACATGGCCCAGTTCCGAAAAGCAAATCCACGCAGTCTCAATCCTTCCTCCGCAGTCGAGTGAAATCTGCAACACATGCATAGATTCAGGAGGACAGACGACCTCAGGTATGTATGAGGGGTTGAGAGCGGCAGGGACAGAAAAAAGGAGTCTCGTCTTTTCTGCAGACAAATTATGTAACAGGCAGACGATCCAGACCAGAGGAGTCAAACCTGAAAGGCATTTCAAGCAGGATGCACGCTGAGCAAGTGGATCATGATGTAACGTGATGAATCTCCTGAGACGCAGGGGGGGGGGGGGGGTTAGGGGCTGCCCTTTCTCAGACAGCGACCTGTGTCTCAGCACATGTGCATGTGTGCAGGTTCAAAATCTGATTCAAAGACATTGTAGTACAGATCCTCTATTGACTGTTTTTAGATTATTGTTTATTTGGATCCTAATTAGTTACCTCATCAGGTCCATATTAAACCAGTTACTGCATCTTTACCATTACCTGCTTTACACTATAACTTTAAATACAGTAACATTACAATGTGATCATAATAATAGGATTTTATCTCATAAATAAACTAGAATGGAACTCAGTGGAGCTCGTCCCCTCAATTAAATCAAGCTGCATCAAATTTCACAGTTAAAAAATGTTTTATCTCGCAATATTAAAGAAAGTGAAAACAACCCGGGATCTGCACCAAAATGTAACTGACACACACCACATCCTTCATCCACTGTTTCATGGGAATCCACTGTTTTTGTGTAATCTTGCCTCCAAACAAACAAACCAAACACAATCTCCTCGATGGAGGTAAACAATAGTATTTGCATCTGTAATTGGACAAATATTGGTTATGAAATCAATAATGAAATGCAAAATTAAAATTGATAATTTACAGATATTGTCAATTTACAGCTATAATGCGCACACACACACACGCACATTTCTCATAGTAGAACTATGGTGCATGAGAGGGCAGACAGGAAATCCTCGCTCCTGATTCACAACCCGGGACCTTTCCAATAATCACACCCAGACAAGTGTTTGACACCCAGGACGATCACAGCTCTAATCCCAACACTCATGTGGGGTAAAGCTACCATTGTTTCTGTCGAGTAATTGCTCCGCATAGTAATTACCCTCCATAAACACGAGCTGCTATGTGCCCCCGTGCAAAAGAAGCTGTAATTATTTCCTTTGAAAGGGAATTTTTCATCGCCCTCAATGAAACCACTTAGAGGATGGTAACTTTTAAGGTTTTTGCGGTTGTGTAATGAGGGCGATGCTCTTGTTAAACGGAGCCTCGGCAGGATTTCCTATGAAGGGGATGAGAGAGAGGGAGGAGGAAGAGAGGATGCGAGGGAGGGATGGCTGTCGGCAAGGAAGCGGAAAGTTTACTGTCATCTCAAGGTTATGTTGTATCCTATCCACCTGAGAAGCTTCATTGACCACACTGCTCTTCATGGGCCATAAACAACAGACTAACAATTACCTCCTGGCCACACACACTCTCACACACACACGCACGCACACGCACGCACACGCACACACACACACACACACACACACACACACACACACACACACACACCTGTATTCACACAGTAATTCCTCCCTGTGTTTCACAGCAAATCACCACAGTGGAGGCATGACGCATTCTGACACCTCCATATAAATTATGAAAGCATGGAGCAAATCAGGCATTAGTCTCCGTCTAACTCGAACAAAAGCACACTGGGGCCACCTTCAAGTAACCCAGTGTTGAATTAAAAAAACAGGATAAATCAAGCAGCCAGAGATTTTTAATCGACCGGCAAACTGCCTGATTAAAATAGTCGCTGCGCCTACAAAAGCTTCGCCGATCGCCTCTAGATGTCTCTTCTGCTCCTGTTCTCTGTGGATCACCAGCACCACACAGACCACGTCTCCACCTAAAGAATGAGCACAATGCCGCAAATCAATTACGGCTGAATTATGCCGTTTGAGGCCGGTTATTTATCTCAAACCAATATCCACGAGGGAAGACCATAAGGGGTTTTGGAGGACAATGATTAATTTAATCAAGTGTGAGTGAACTTTCTCCAAAAATCATGTTGCTCCGACAGATAATCCGCTTTCCCTGAAACGTTTCCAACAGGATTAGCCCCCGAGGGACGCCTGGATGCGTTCACGGGGGAGAGAGAGAGACACAGAGAGAGAGAGAGAGAGCGAGAAAGGACATTTATTGAAAGAGGAACATAGAGAGAGTGGAGGAAATAGAGAAAGTTGGAAAGATGGATAGATGGGAGGGATGGAGGGAGGAGAACAGAGTGAATAACAATTGGATAACAACACAGAAGGGGGTGGGGGGTATATACAAAAAAAGGATATTGAGATATATAAATAGAGAGGTTTATAAAGGACCAGATCAGAGATGGAATGAACAGATGAAAAGGTAAAAGGAGACTCGTACGTGAATTAAATGTGGCTGGTGCGGGACGACGGGACAAGGTCCATATATAATAATAACAACAACAACTATAAAACAAAATAATAATGCAAATGTTATTTATGTTATTGAAGACGTGACATGATTTACTCTTCACCTTCGGTCATCGTGTGGTCCAGTAGAGCTGCTCACCTACACAAGACAGGCCGGCTGTGAGCAGCTGTTTACCCGTGTGGCAGGAGAGTGATTGGATCAGACATGTGACACAAGGGACGGAAAACGTCTGCTGCTTTGAAAAGCGTTTCTCAAATGCAGTAGTATTTGTGTTTTGGTGTATTTGACTTGACGTGAACGTTTTACATCTCGGTAGGAAATGTCCCGAGAGCCCATAAAAGCATTTGTACGAACCCGTGTTGAGTTAAAAAGGGAACATGCTTTACAGTCTAAGAAGCAGCTCCTCCAATTCCTGAAAAGCTGACATTTTCAAAAAAATGTCATTTCCTCGCAACAGAACCTGGATGAAAGGAGGTGAAATGAAGCCACGGTATTTAATAATGTTTCAAAATCCACAATAGTAGGCAAATATTCCCAAAGAGTGCTGATAGGCAAAATTAAAATGCCTAATAGATAAAAAATAACGGATTCAAGTTGAAATAGAGAGAATCAGCATGTACAGTTCAAGGTGTCCTGACGACCAACAATAAAACCAAGGAGGTTTGCAGAATGGAAGCACCACAAACTCAGGACTCTCTCGGCTGCTCACACGGCTCCCCAGAGTCCGCCTCTGGCCAGATAATTCAACTTCCTATTTAAAATCTATGTGGTGCCAAACTCAAGGGTTGCGGTGGCCAGCGGGGCGGCGCTGAGCTGCACTGAAAGCTGTAGCCTTTGATTAAGCTCCTCTATTCCAAGCCTAATGCCCTGGCCTTGAATTATTCACCGAGCTGGTGGAGAAGGGTTGTGCATGCTACAAGCTTGCTAAGTGTGTTAGCCTAAAAAAACATAATGCAATAAAGCTCATCCATGCATAATGGATGGGAGACCGGGGCTGGGTTCTCTTTGTCGTGGGAAGACAGAATTAGAGAGAGGGGATCAGAGGACGCCGGCTCAACAACGACGCTGCCAAACCACCGTCCTCCCATTCCGGGCCACTCTCCGGCCACAGCCCCTCCTCCTCCTCCTCCTCCTCCTCCTCCTCTATCCGCCGCTCTCTCTCTCTCTCTCTCTCCCTCCCTGTCCATCCAGCAGAGCTCCACCACAGCTCCTCTCAGTTTTAAGGGAAATGACAAGTGGAGGACATCACGGCATGAAGAATTAGAAAAGTCAGCGAGAGTCGCGGTGGAAGAAAAGGGTCGCCCTCAGGTTTTTGATTTGATTCAGCCACTTCAAGCAGGTTCCTAATGAATTTTGTTGGGTATAATTAATTCTAATACACTAAGATAATGATCTCTGTGTCACATGACTGCATGTGTATTGTGTAATCAACACCACTCTGGCGTTAGCATGTCAGCACTGCTCCGCACAATTAAGGGGTTGATCGTCCCCCGGAGTGTTGCACATCATCCAGGCTCGTTTATCACTTCCTCATGCAGCATCGCTTTAAAAGTCCAATTCACACCTTCGGAATATATCATACTCACTGTGAAGGTTTCACCGGCAGTAAAATATTCAAGGTTACACAGTCATGAAGAGGAGGATCTGGTGCGTGCCTCCAATTCAGCCTCCATGTGCTTAACTGTGAGAAAGAACATAGATTTCCACCACAGATAATGATTTTGTCACGAATAAGGCGAATAAGACATGAATGAGAATTGTCAAAATTTGAGAGGGCGCATCTATTTTCACCGGCGTAGCTTTTTTTAGCCTTTACGACACAAGTTCAGCAGCCCAGAAAACTCACAGACCAACTGTGAGCATTGTAAATCATCTCACGTGATGTAGGCAGACTCTTGCCTGTAGCTCCTTTGATGGGCGATTCAAAAACAGAATATCTCAGATGTTCCAGGGGACTGTGATGATTGTTCAAAGCAGTAACGTGAATAACTCATTCCAGCCCCGATTTAAAAGGCTGGCAGGCCAAGCCAGAGCTCACCTCTCTCTCACTGAACATGAAAATCGGGGGGATGGAATATAAGAGGAGAAGAAAAGCAAATGTTGAAGATGTGTTGAAATTGTCAGAAAACTGTCTTAGAAAAGGAGAAACTTCATCCAGCTTCTTATTTGATTTTTTTACGTACTTTATTTTAAGATGTATTTTTTTTTATTTGATATAAGAATATCATTTATTTTCCTTAAAGTACTTATTTATTATCATTCCAGTTCAATTTGAAAAATGATAATAAAAATCTACTTTCCTTTATTATTACTTTGATCATTGACGCTGATACATTTCAATATTTACTGAATCATGCTATGTCCACATTATGATGTTTCGGACTTTTGCTTGATGAAATGTTTGCGATCTGGATTTTTAACCCCCTGCTCAAGATCAATACTCCAAATGTATGAATTTAAAATGTCAAACCTGATTCCTGTCAGAAAAAAATGTTTGACAAAGAGAGCAATTTAAAATGGTTACGAGACAATTTTGTGCGACTGAAAAAGTCTCCACTTCCAGTCGGAAGGTCGGCGAGAGAAAGAGTTTCATGCACAGAGACACAGAGTGTAAATAAACTGCTAAAACCAAGCAGCATTCTGTTAAGCATGCATAAGCCCTTTGAATTAGTCTTCCTGATCTGCCTTGGATGACAGCTGTTTGCGCAGGCAGAACGCGATATGAGAGCATATCACCACAACACAAACTGTTCCCTTATGTCAACTCTTACCGGCCGCACAAAACCCCAACTTTGGCATTATCCGCTCATTATTCCAACGACTCTGACATGGAGCAAGGGGCGGATGCTGAGGTTCCCGGCTGAGTGATTTCCAAGCATTGTTCAGGGTGGAGGGGGGGGGGAGTGATGATCCGCTGTTATCAAGACATCCAGCCCCACCGGTATTTGTCTTCGATCCTATAACAGTAAATTTCACCTTCGGAGCTCTTTGACTCGGCCCGCTCCGTTCACCACCCGGCAGCATGTAAATGGCTTCAGGATTCATTAGACATCGCGTCTCGTAAAACAGACCTCTGTCTTTTTACAGCTGACTTAGCATCGACGGTGCCACATTAAAAACATCCAGTAAACCGCCTTATAAATATAAAATAAAGGAGGAAAGTGGAAGCAGTTATTGAACACAATGTCACCGCTCTTAAAATCGAATATCCAGACCTTCCTCTCCGTGCGTTTGCCGGGCTTATAAATAAAACAGATCATTGGCACTTGCAGTTGCGTTACCCGGCTGCGGTTCAGACTGCAGCCTACGAATGAGTCAGTCTTCCTGAGAGGAGACAGGGTTGGACTGAAGCGTCTCTCAGTGGCAGGGACAAGAGGGGAGTAGGCGGAGGAGCAGACCGGCCGAGTTCAGAGCAAAGATCACCCGTGTTACGTCCACTGTGGTGCTGATGCTGGCAGACAGAGAGGGCTGCCGCGGGCCCGATGTGTGTCACTGACACTTGCGGGTGTGTGTTATTGGAAGCTGGTATGTGGCGCTGCAGCTCGGGAGCAGCAAAGTCACACAAACACACACAATTTGGCGATCGACCTGTGCATTTACCCGTATCCCCGATGCTGCTCTTTCTTCTTCTATGCATGAATTGTGTGTGCACAACATGTGCCCTTTGCATGTCCTTGTGTGTGCGTGTGTGTGTGTGTGTGTGTGTGTGTGTGTGTGTGTGTGTGTGTGTGTGTGTAAACCATGGCCTGCTACAGGGCCGTGACACAGCCTGTCATCTTGTCGCAGTGAGAGCCCGGCCGCTCTGAGAAAATAGCTGCGAGAGACGAAACAAGATGTCACGGTTTAAGCAAATATTTACTCCCTGCGATATCGGTCAGATGTAGATTTAAAGAGGAAAAGGAATAAAGGGTGTTTCTGTCCATCTCCCCGCTGATCCCACGCTTTAACCATTTAATGGAGGACGTTCCCGAGCAGTGTGTCAGGACTGGGGCGTAATTAAAGTGCATCCAGAGCGGCGATCCATTAAAATGATAGCGTGCAATCCTGCAACCAGCAGGTGCTGTGGTCAAAGCAATTGACCTGAGATTATTGAGGTCCGATACAGCGAGAGTCTAACAGACAGCTGGGAGAAAGGAGAGGTCCCTGGCAGAGACAAACTGTCGTCCTGTTAGTGTTTACTGTGAAAAAGGTCTTTCTTCAAGGTCTGTTGGTGATAAAGCAACATGAGCGACAACAGTGTGTGTGTGTGTGTGTGTGTGTGTGTGTGTGTCAAAGAAAAGTGTAAAAAAGTCAGAGAAGACGACTTGTTTACTCTCACACTTTGTCTTCATCTGTGAATGTGTAGTCGAGGCCAGAAGAACATGATCAGCAAATGTCGTTGATCAATGTCTTTGATATACATCTATATATATATATATAAATATATACACATACATCTATATATACACATACATCTATATATATATACATCTATATATATATATATATTAACTTCAATTGTGATATAACATTTAGATGTCGAAGCTTCATGTGTAGTTTCACTTTTGTCATGTAGACCATCTTTATATACAGTCTACGAGTGGTGCAGTATAGATACAAACAAAATGGGGCCTTACTCTTAAATACATTGCTTCTCTGCACCACTGGTGAGAAACTCTGCCCAATACGATGCACGATAAATATGTCTTTCCTCTTTTTAATCAAAGATTTCTCTTCATCTTGCAAAAGTCCAGGTTTTTGCAAGAGAAGGGGTTTGTCTCCTTCGTTGGTTTTGATATTTTTTGAAGTGGAGGTCAGGAGCGATAAGAGGAAGAATTCCTCTCCTTCAACACTTGTGCAGAAGATCTGAGAATCTTCTTGTGATGAATTATGAAAATTCTGCCTCTATACCCTGCACCCCAGGTTAGGTAATAATTAGATATATCGTTTATTTTTATTATTTTTTATCCCTGCCAGGGAAATAAATAAAGATTTACTGATAAAAAAGCTTGAACCACATGTGGAATCGACAATAAGTACATTAATAAATATGTGAAGATAAAAGAATATGGAAGGTAATGAGGCAGTGAATGGAGGCATTAAAGAGAACTAAGAGGAGCCGAGGAGGCAGCAAAGGGGATAAAGGACTTGCAGTAATGATTAGTTTTAAAGGCAGTTAGAGCACAGTGATGTCCCGGAGGCACCGATGAGACAAGAAATGCTCGGTTTGCTTCACTGATATTCACAGATATCTGTAAAATATTCGTATTAGCATGAGGATATTGTTTTCATCACACAGTCAGTCCTGCGAGACACGATAATAAAACTCCAGGTGGTGATGTTATGAGTATTGAAGGCTTTTTCACACTTGTGCATGATTCAAATGTTTGGGCAGAGGTGTCGGATTCGTGCCGAGCCAGAGCGCGAGATTGATGCAGCCGGAGGTCGACTTTGGTGAGGAAGCTGAAGACGACTTTAACTCTTATTGACATGAGCTCTGTCCCTCTGCTGCCCAGTGTGCAACCCCACCCCCACTTGGCACTGTGGCCATGTCTGTTCTCAGGACACACTCGCAACATAAAGGCCACAAGCAGAGCTGCCAAAAAATAATGGCAGCGCAGAAGAAACAGAAGACGACAGCAGAGGAAATGCGTAAAATGACGACTCCGTTCCTCATCAGTTGTCCTGTCAAGCGTCAGCGTTCTCCGCCCCCCCCCCTCCCCATTCAAAATGTTTACCCAGCCTCCCTCTCTCTCATCCCGTCTCCGCTCCTCCTCTCCAACGTGACTCCCTCTCTGTGCCCACCCCTCCACAGTGAGGCAGTGTGACAGTGCAGCGTCAGGCAGGGATATCGAACCCGTTTAAGGCAAACTCAAAGTTTCCGTCAGGACGCCGGGGTCGGCTATGGTGCGTCATCCCCTTCATCCCTCTATGTCCTCCAGGATACGTGTGTATTTCTCTGCAGACGTCCATGTGCAGCCCACAATGTGTGCGTTTGCTGCACATGCTCCACAATATATCCATCTACTGGAATGACTGTAAACGTTGGCATGTGCTTGTGAGTACGCAACTCTCAGCGGACCCAGAAATCACAAAGCATGGTTAACCCCTTAGTGTCCTTACTGTAACCAATGCACTTCGATTGAATTGACAAGGACCAGAAACAATGGGTATGGATTAGCAGTGTAATGCATGACAGTAAATCACAGTCATTACCTCCACAAAGGAGGTTATGTCCCCCCCCCCCCCGGTCTATTTGTTTGTTTGGGTTTTGGTCAACAGGATTAAGCAAAATCTACTTAACAGATTTTCTCAGAATTTGGTGAAAGGAGGTGCCACAGGCCAAGAAAGAATCCATGACATTTTTTACATTTTCACCAAACCCAGAGAAAACCCAGACAGACATGGAGAGGACATGCAAACTCCACACAGGAAGACCCAGCACGAACCCTCTAGCTGTGAGGCGAGCCATTGCAAACCACTGCACCAGCCTGACGTCTTCCAAACCCTTGCAAACCCCAATGGCGCTCTACTGTCACTCATTAGGTTTCCCGCTGCCGACCCATCCCCTCACATTAAGTGACGTCTGCCGCAGCATGCTGCTCTGAGAACCACCAGCTGGCAGCTAAGCCTCGTGCCCACAGTGCCCCGGTGTTTATCATCGTTTTCAGCATCAATGTGGCCAAATCCCCTCGACCCCTCCATGAAAGTCAAAACCAATTCTGCATTCCAGAGTAGCACTCATCCTCCGAGACAGACGATAAATCACGGCAGCGGAGCATGCAGTACAGCGAAAGGGCTGCAGTGCTGCACTTTCAGCAGTCACAAAGAGGCTTGCGTCGCTGGAGCTGACCTCCTCCCTTCCCCTCTCTTGCTCGCTTGCGTTGATTACACGCAGAGGGACTCAAGGGCAACCCCTTGATCATCATCTTTCTGCAATTGGCCAAACATCCCTCCTTCCCCTTTTCTCCTCCTCCTTCACTCTCTCCTACATCCTTTCCACCTCTAAAAAGCCCTGTACTCCCCTCCATTACACTAATAAGGCTAATCACCCCTCCGGCTGGTGCAGCCATGGGCCCAGGAGAACATGTCAGCAAGGGGAGATCAATGGAGTAGATCAAAGGGCTGGAGCAGCACACAAACCACCCCAGCACAGGGCCCGGGAGATAAGGCTGCTGCTCCCCTACATTTTTCATGAGATTATCCACTACTGTTCTGTTCTCGCCCGTGGTTTGAGTGCAGGGTGCTTTTAATGAGCTGGGCAGCACTAGAAGATGCTAACGCTGGTGGCAACACCCGAGAGCTTGTAACCACATGCATGCAGGCATGATAACGCACACGTGCATTAGATGCAGGCGTGCACATGCAGCTGCGTAACCACCAGTGCATGCATGGTTGATGCTGCATAAACGAGTAGCTCGTGCACAAACCCACCAGTTATTTCTACAGATCCATTAGAGGTTCATCTATTATAGATTAGTTGCTAATTAGGGGGGTAGTTCGCTGGTGCTAAAGTAAGGGCAACGCTTTGCCAGCTCAGCTCAGCAGCCCACTTTCAGCGCCGGTCCTCCTCACTCCATTCTTCCTGAGGGCCAAACAGCCTTTCTTGTCATCCAAGGGAGCAAACTCATGTGGGGCTGAGACGAGAGCGGGAGGGGCCTCGGAGCAGGAGAATGTGAAGTAGAGTGTAGAAGCTGGTTCCTTTAAGGGGCAGGAACGCGGGGATAAAAGAAACGCTTAAGCTCTCGCTCAGAAAAGTCTTGAAGAGGAGCGGGAATGAATATGTATGAGGAGATTTGCAAAGGGAGGTGACCTTTAAGTCAGAGAACGGTGTTAACCTTAGCCCCGCGCCTGCACCTTGCACATGACATTTCCTTTGCCAGTGGACAAAACAACAAGATATTTGACAGAAAACTGAACGAGTTTCCTTGTAACTTGTGGAAAGTTTCGAAAATAACAAGTGTTTATTTGAGGTTTCAGGATGCTCATAATAAAACTGAAAGAGGCTACATTTCTCCGCTTCATTGTGAAGTGACTAAAAGTCTGAGATTGCTGCATACGTGGTTTGTGTCTCACACACGCAGCTCTCAGTCACTTACACCCACCTTCCACAGAACAGAGAAGACAATAGAGATACAAATCTGAGGAAGAAAATCTTTCCCCCAAAAAAAACATCTCCGCTGGAACACAGAGGTATTGACTCACTCAAAACAACATTCATCAGAACTCGGGGAAGAATCAAACTTGGACAAAAGGGGAAGCAATAACACTGTGTGATTTTCTCCCTAATTAAATGGACTCGGGGAGACATGGAGAGCTGCACGTACTGGATTCTTAATAACATGGCAGAACGCTTCTCTTTCGGGGAAACAGAGCAACAGTAATTCATTCTGCAAAACCATTGTAGCTTAAACACCCTTGCTTATATATCGAGCCCTATGTGGTACTATTTTTTAGTTTTTGAGATAGCAGCATTTTAAAAAAGATAAAGATTATTTGCTTGCATGTGGAACGGTTCAACACACAATTGCAGCTTAAAGGTAAACAAGCACAGTTTATAAAACTATAAATATCATGAAACTACCGGTTGCAGCAGCAGCAGACGCTCAACTTTTCTCTCCTGTTATGTTTTATCCTAATTTCTTAACACTCAAACATTCTCCCACCCATGTTCTCTATTCAGTCATTTGATTTTCCTCTACTGTTATTCAGGCAATTATTATGTGTATTATAATTGAAACCTTCGCCCAAACTGTGTCACAAAAACATGAATCGTTATTTGTCAAATTCTGTATTTTAATAAAAGGTGAGGATGTCTTGTGAGAAGCGAATCGCTGTTAATGCACTGTTACGTTTTTTGACACAAAAACAGAACAAAACCACAGAGAATATATTCAGTATTTTTCTAAAAAGAGGTTTTAATAACTGCTTTGACAGAGAAAACTGCTTTGACAGGGTGAGACGTGACAATCAAGGCTTTTATCTCTTCACCACTTCCCACAATGAGAGATTCGTCTTCATCTGAGAATTTCTTCCTCTGTGGAGCAGGTCAGCACCTCTCATGGCCAAGGCACTAATCTGTGTGGTTCTCCTCTTTCACACCAGTTTCCCAGTCACTCGAAACATTCCAGGCTTTATATGCAGCTCGACCTGCCGTTTACAGCGTATCAGAGCCGTCAGGATCCTCTGCAGCTTCAAACTCTCTCAGTGAGTCTTAACCTGACCAGCTGAACTGTGCTGGTGGGTATCAGTGTCGGGACGGCAAACACACAACTCCTCAAAGAGCAACCTGGTGACAGCAGGTGAGATAGAAAGGCGCGGTGGTTGCAAAAGCAAAAGAGTCAGCGACCACGCCCAATAGTGACTCGGCCCAGCTGTAATGTGGCGTTGCGCTATATTAAGGGTTGACCCTACATGACCACACAAGCTCCAGATTATGCACAGTTGCTTTTAAAGATATGCATCACTGGCTGTTGTTAAACTGTACAACACTGCACCTCAGGAATGATAATGACTACTGTTTGTCTGCAGGTGAACTCACATGTTGATTTATATATGCAAGTCTGTCAAAGGGTAAAAAAAACAAGCTATAATGTTGATTTTGCAAGTTTAAACAAATAGCTGTTTAAAGAGCAGCTCAACAGCAGCACAGTTTCTGTCTGCATAGTTGTTTTTCCAGACTCATTTCAGGTCATCGTGACATTTCAACACTGAAATCTAAATCACTTAATCTTTGAGTGACAACTGTCGGAAATTTGAAGAATTTCCCCAAAGGCAGATTAGAGATTACTAACAAATTTGGAAGGATTCTCTGGCGGTCACACAAGGTCCAAAAAAAGGGTATGAGTAAAACTGCAACAGAGTCAATTGACAAACAACCTAATAAAAAAAGAAACACACACGTTCAAGGTGTGAAAAGAAACACTCAACTGTTATTTGTCGTGATAAATTGTAACCCACTTCAAAAGGGTTTGGTCAAATTTGCATAGTTTTCTAAGCCTTTCATAAGACCACATTGTGCAGGTGATTGAATTAAGTGGAATATGAATAGTCAAATACATTGCCCAACATTTTATCCTGGCTATGCCTATAACACATCTAAGTAGGGAAATACAAATGTCAAGAGAACGTTGCAGCTTTATGTGACCGACAACTGAGAGGTAACCAACTGTGTCCCAGACTTTATACACACTCAGCAACCTTAATGTGTGGGTCATTACTCAAATGTCACAAGGGCAATAAAAGGGCAATAAGCTGAAGTGCCGGCCAGCAGAAGAGTTAGGAGTTTAAATGGGAGTGTTTTCTGCCACGATATCACAAGAGGACACACGACAGCGTTCGACTCCATGTGATAATAACACGCTGCAGAGAAGACCGTGTCGTAGTATGGTGCACATGTGGTAATGGCCCACGTTGGACTTCCTTTCACACACACTGATGCTGCAATATGCTTTGGTCCTTATTATCGCCACGGTGCCTTAAAAGGTGATACCGGCTCTATGATGTCTCCTCTGCCTCGTGTATATCTCTGATTTACAGCAACTCGTTTTATGTGAGAATTGAGCCTGTCACATCAGAGCCTCACACCCTCTCCTCCCTCCACCTTCGATGGACCCCACACTGCGCCTGGAAATCAACAACAAGCTACGACCGTCGGCCACGGCTGCATTTACCAAACGTGGACGACAACAAAGGCGTCGCCACATGCACGCGTGTGCGTGCGCGGAGAAAGCTGCATGCATCTGCTTGCATACACAAACAAAAAGCACGAACTCAACGTTATCCCGTCGAGGGAGCCGTGCAGCTCGCTCTTTGTGGTAATTGAAAAACATTTCTCACAGTGAGGATAGAGTCCCAACTCATTTTCTGTGACTTAAGTTGAATGTGAATCTATTATTTTCACATGACCTACTTACACTCTCTCTCCTGCACACGCACACGCACACGCACACGCACACACACACACACACACACACCCCTCCACTTCAAACTGCCACTACAGTGAGGCGTGGCGTAACTGTCTGTCTGTGTGTGCATCACCTGTGGAGTTATGTTTTCCCATCTGGGAGAGGAGAGAACAAGTACATACATGCCGCCCATGTTTCCACATTTCTCTGTGCTCCTTCAGGAGGCGTGGAGCTGCTGAAAGACTTCTCCTGGGACTAATGCGCATGCACACATACAGTATATCCATACACCCCCGCAAAG
Source organism: Verasper variegatus (assembly GCA_026259375.1). Classification (NCBI taxonomy): domain Eukaryota; kingdom Metazoa; phylum Chordata; class Actinopteri; order Pleuronectiformes; family Pleuronectidae; genus Verasper; species Verasper variegatus. The sequence goes on along the minus strand of CM048040.1, from coordinate 22,698,626 downwards.
CATGCACACACATAAGGGTGCACACAGAGTGCCGGATGTTGCCATCAAAGCGTTCCTGCTTGCCTGTCACCCACATTTTTCCTCACTCGCTAACAATCGTTAGGAGGAATTCAGGTTCTTCCTGATGAAAGGAAAAGAATCAAATAAAAAAATTGAAAAAGAAGAGAAATTCAAAGTGAACACATCTTTAATGCACAATGTCACAGTGCAGACAATGATTCAAACCACAGGCAACATCCCATCATGGCTGATCCGACAGGGAAATCATTTCAAGGGGGCAATTAACGCACAATAATGTTAATAAGCACGTTCTGTGCATGTGGCGGCATGTGACACCGGCAGGTCTGCTTAATTTAATACTCGCCACCCGAGCACTGACGAGTAAAAGAGGGTGAAGCGGCGGTGTGGATGTACAGTGATGCAACACACTCGTTTTGTTGTGATCGCTACCTGCACTCTCATTTCCTCCACATCTCTATCTCCCAACAGCCCCCCCCCCCCTCCTCCCTCTCTCACTCCAAGCAGTGGTCCGTGACATTATCCAACCAGTGCAACTCCCCCCCACAGGAGAGCCATATCTGCCGCCCGGCTCCACAGGGACTCCATTACTTTTCCGCTGAATGTCTCCAACAAATGGAGAAATGACAAGAACAAAATGTGTGGTGTCTATTTGTCCTTAGCGAAGAAGAAGAAGAGGAAGAAGGGGACGAAGAAGAAGAGGGGAAAAGGGGGAGAGTGGTGCTGAGGAGGCTGACGAAAGTGAAACAGCACCGCACACACTCACCTCGTCACTAACAAGCAGTGAATCCTGCAAATTCAAAACATTTACAAGAGGTTTCGCTGCGGCTTATTGTTTTGGCAGCATCACCAGAGGGAATGACAACGTCTGCATAAAGAGGTTGAGGTCAACTGACATCCGGCCTGAGGTAAGTTGCTGCTCACTATAACGACCAGAATCACCTCCAAACGCAAAACCTTCACATCAGTGGGGTAATGTCTCGTAGCTGTGATGTGAAGTGTGAGGAGCAGCAGCCGCCTGGGTGGAGCAGAGTCCTGCACCGGGTCCGGCACCCACGGGTTCTGCCACAGGTAACCCGCACAAAGGTTGTGTAACTGGTAAAAAGGGTATTTATGTCTGTAATATTCCAAGATCACATACTCAACCAACAAACCAGGAGGACACGGAGGCTCTAGCCCATTTGAAGTGAGTGTAGCGAGAGTGTTTAATCATGGGTGTCGGATCGGGTCGGTACGGAGCTCTGTGGGAAAATAATGGACCTGACTGCCAAGGAAGGAATATTCAAAACCCTGGATTTGGCATTAGTGCCGTCTTCCGTAGGTCCAGGAAACTATAAATCACCAGCTCACTGCGATGGGCTGAGAAACGTGCAAATGAACGCAAATGCATCAAAATCTACTTTTCTCCATCTTTGTAAAACTCAAAGATGAGCCGATGTAACTACCTCTTTAAATCTTTTGATGGAGACACTGTAACATATAAAAAGCCAAAATGTATATAATTTACAATGAATTAAAAGTGGCTCCTTTCACCATTTCGAGGCCACTGCCTATATCTTAACACAATTATGTGCAAAACGATTTTTGTAAAATGATAATACCTGAGTATCATTAACTGATACTTGCACTACATCACTGCAGTACAAACCAAAGAGAGAACACCTTGTGAGCAGGTGTTGTTCAAGTAATGTCGTCTGTATATTCATATTTTTTCACTCACGAATATGTTTCTATCAGGAGACGCCGGTCCGGACCATTTTGTTCATGTGTGCCTGTTTGAAAAGTACGAGAGGAGATTAAGTGATTATCATTAATCACACGCTCAATGCTTTTTCCCAAATTACCTGACCATTTTGCACATTTATAGTTGTAGTGCTTGAGCTGGTCCTTGTAATTAAGTCATTAAAACCAGAGCTCTTTGATTCTGCAGCTGCAGCGTTGTGGCTTAAACTTGTCAATAGTACTTTTTACTGCAGTTATCCGTTGTCTGATATTTGGCAGGAAAGTGTTAAGATAAGAAAATGTGTGTTGTTTTAATGCTTGAAGAGGAAATTGAATGGCCATATAATGGTTCCTGCTGTCACCTCTTACTGAATTAGAGTTTCAGATACTCTAAGAACAGTCACGTATCTGGGAGCCGGTCATTAGACGACCATGAGCTTCAGGCACTCGTGAACCGGCTTCAGTCACTGTGGTTGTAACATGATACAGACGGATGGCTCACTGTCCCTGTGGTGGCTGTGCAGCAGGGCAGGGTTAAAACCAGTTGTCTCCAAGTTGACCAACACATTCTTCATCGTCTGATTCATCACAGCCAGAGGATGCACCGGATTTGACACCGTGCACACAGTCGCTCCCTGTGGCAGATATCTACAGTAGTGGTGACTATACTACTGTAGTATTTATACACAGGGATGTCTATATGAACTAGGGCTACTAAACCATGTAGTTTTAAGGGAATAGACTGAATTAGGTCTGTAACACCAACAATGTGGGTAATTGGAGGCTGTGGTGAGCCGACACTCAGTCTCAAGTGTGGTTACACGAAGTAGACGAGGCTGTTTGCAATGTTTCTAATGCAAAAGGCAAAGTTGGCTGCGGCAACACATCTAACCTGATGAGAAGGTCAAGCACTGAATATATCTTAGACCTGACCGGCAGCTGCAGCTAAGGTTAGCAGCAAGCCTGTAGCAAGAGGAAAAAGAAGATGAACCCTCCATGGACAGCGAAAACTTTACGTAACGCATCGACAGTTTCACCGACAACATCTAAAGGTAATTCATTCACCAGTTGGTTGAGTTATAGCTGGAGAAACTGTTCTTGTCCAGTGTTGGTTGGCTATTACCTATTATTTAACATCAAGCTTTTTACTCAAGGAGATGAAACTAAATAAACACTGCTGGGTACCGATACCGAATTCCAGGAACTGGAACCGAATCAACGCAAATGTGAACGCTACCGGACCCTAATACGAAAAGCTTTAATTCGACTGATGGATTAAATATGAAATCATCTGCAGGAGCTCTCCTGAAACCTTACATCTCAATTTGTCTCTATGCACGTTGGACATTTTTCAGCATCATAATGGAAGCGTGCATCTGGAAGCTGCCTGTCAGGATATGATAGTTTGTGGGGGGGGTTTTTCTCCCTGGAGAAAAGCTCCTTTGTTATGACACGATGTTGGCAGGTGCTGTCCCTCACACGTGTCTCTGCAGTCGACGAGGACTGGAGCCTAATGGCTGCTCCTGTCACCTGCCTGCTGCTGCTCAGACTCTGCCAATGTGATGAAAATATGACGGCACACATCAGAATCGGTCGAATCCAGTTAACTACAGAGAGAATCGACTGAGGTCAAAACAAGAACAGAAGCAGGTGCAGCCGTTTAACCACACTTCATATCATCTGGAAGAATGTGCAAATATCACACATTAAAAAAAAAATGGTGTCAGCTACAAGTTTGAGCCTGCATATAAAAAACACAAATGCACGGGAGATTAGCTCCGCAGTTGCCCACCCCCGGATTCCCCTTCTCCCACGCAGAAAAGAGATGCAGCGTCAACTTTAAGTAGGTCAGTTTTCTTTTCTGGAGAATATGAAGTGATGAACTTACAAGAGCCATGTTGGGAGGAAGTAGATGGGAGGACAGCACAGGCATTATTGATCATCCCCTTGTGTCTTGCTTTGAATGCAATCCTCAGTTATCAGGCTTATGCGACTCAGACTCCTCCAGAGGCAGAGGCAGGGTGACTGTGTTTTCAATAACACAGGTTCTGGAGTCGTCAATGCAGAAAAGCCCCGCGGCTGACAGGGAGCATTCCTCCGAGCTCCCGGGGGACCACATCCTTATTGGCTGGTGTCTGGGAGAAGCCCAGAATCTCCTTTTTACGACTCTTCCCTCTAACCAGGTTAATGCTGCCTTGAGTGATGCTGGCAATTAAAGCCATATCTTACATTTATTACTGCACAGTGGTCACCTCTCCGCGGACCTCCCCTGCGCAGCATCTGGGATTCAGTGATGCTGAGGCAGACGCAGCCGCTTGCAGAATGACTGTTATCTGTCTGGATAACTAGCACATTAAGGCCAGGAAAGGTCAGCGGTGTCTACAGAAGCATCATGTGCACACAGTGGCCTGAGGGAAGGGCTGCAACGGAGCCTGGTGTTGTATGTGAGCCTGAACTTATTGTACCGAGGCTCGTTTCAATTCATTTGATCTGAGAAAAAAGTAGGCTACAAGTTTTACAAACGGGTTGAAGGAAGGAAATATGAGTTGGTTACCAATATTTTTTACTGTAGCTCTTAAGAGGCAAGAAGGATTTACATTAAAAACATTTTCATTCTAAAAAAAAATATCCCAAATACTTGGAGCACGCCAAAGGAGTCCAGCAGTCAAACCCGAGGATATGCAATTTACTGTGATTAAACCCACAGAGAAGGAGTTTATGAGTTATTCTGAGGCAAATTCGCGCACTGTTGGGCTCCACCATCGTAGATCTTAACCAAATGTGGCCTGGGGAGTTGGTCATATGAAAAACCTATAGAGCTAATGAGGTGGCCTGGGAGCAGTGAGAGGAGTCGGGGATGTGGTGCCACTGCAGAGAGTTAATGATAATTAGCAACGGCTCAAAAAAACCAAAGACCAAACCCTCTGAAGGTGTTGATGACATTGTAAAATTCCCAGTTTATTTGCAATTCAACTTTAACTGATACAACATGATGTTTTTATTTGTACATATAGTGAGGGGAGCATACTGATAGGATGAAGATGGAGCAGGAAAATTAACTAATCCAAGGTTTCCAAATTTCTTTTCATCTTAAAAAGGTGTTAAAATTGTTCATCCTGTTATTTAGCTCATGAACAAGAATAACAACAAATTTAAATAACCTTGAAGTGCCTTTAAAGTTATTTTATCATCGTTAAGCTTTTTTGTTTCTTCAACCAAATCAACTCTGGAATAAGTGATTAAAGGATGAAATGCTCAGTTTGATGTTGGGATTTATTTCCCTTGTTTCCTCTGGTTTCCACCAAAATCCATTCAGAATGAAGATCAATGAGCCGTGTGATACATCCCAATGAAGTACTCGCAGCACTAAAGATATATTTCAAAGCAACCCGCTCTTAGACTGATTCACATACAACTATAATAACTTTGAGAGAAATAATAGACCGGCTCACTTTCATGATACAACTTGAGCAAGAACCAGGGTTTTCCATTCATGCAACAGTTTTTCTCCACAGTCCAACACCAACATACTCCTTGTAAGTAGCAAAGAAATGTTCAGAGATAGTCACTGATAATGTGGGTGAGTGAGTGACAGCGGGAGCCGGTGAATGGCCGAGCGAGTGTAAGCTCCAGCGGCAGATAAAGAAGAGGAATGACAGGAGCAGGGAGTCAGACGGGAGGGAGACAGCTAACGGGCAGCGACAGCACGAGCGCCTGCTGCTCACAGCTTTGTCCGCTGAAAACCATATTGGTGTATAAGATAAAAGACACGTCTTTCTTTCACAGGGAAGCTGCAGGAGGCCGCGCAGCCTTGTTAACCAGACAGGCAGCCGGCTGCGTCTCAGCAGTCCCCGCTGCATATTTACTCAGGCTGATTAATGGATCCTAATGCTGCGGCTGTCGTGACTGTTGATATGTCTGGAGACTTTCTCACCGCTCTGCCGATAAAGCGAGGTTTTCACATCTGGCTCGTTCGGCGACGCTAAATCCACATTTTTACACTCTCAGCGTACTCGTGAAATCGATGTGTGTTTCCTGTGCTTGTAAAGCTTTCTGCAATTCCAATTCAGATTATTTTTTTATTCTAATGTTATCACAGCCTCCAGTGTTTTACACCTCAAAGAAAGAGAAACTTCTTAGGCTGATTAAACTAAGTTTCACAAAGCTCGCAGCGATCACACAGCATCAGAGACTTTGCTTAATTTTAATGTCTCGCACAAAATGTTTCTTTCTAAAGAGATGCAGCACTGAAATATGTTTTTTAAATTATATAACTGACATGAAACACATTAATGCACAATTATTACACATTTAAAAGGACATTTAGGGGCTGAACATGGCTAATAACGCCACCTGGTGTTTCAACGTGTCTTGGACCTTGCAGTCTCCTCGCCACCAGCGACCACTCATTAACAGGGGAATCTTGAAATCTGTGCTCATTTTCAAATCTATGCTGAGAGCAAACCCCCAAACCACCACATGTTCCCCCACTCAGCGACATCTCCCATCCTCCCCTGTCCCTCCATGTCCTCAGATATGGCTGCTTCAGCCCCGACTGTCTCACACACACACTGAAGGGCTCAGGACCTCCACACTCCTCAGACACGGTTTGGTCCCAGCTGCCTCAACACCGGCCTCCTGGTCTGACTGGAGTCATTGATATCCTCCCGAACATGATGAAAACCGTCTTCATTTACTTTTTTATTAGTCTACAACATGTAAATGTGTCGTGTTGAATATTTTAAGCAGCATCATATTGAGGAGGCGGCTAGTTCATCTCTAAGTTGCTACAACTGCCTCGATAATGAAAATGAGAACAGTTAGACGCAGATGAGTGAGCCGGAATAATAAAACCATTCTCAAAACAAAAATGTCTGCAATGTCTTTCTATTCTGGGCCCAATAACAGCCTCGGTGACGCCAAGCACCAAGTTTAAAAAACAATAGCACTTTAATAAGATCTGAAACACAGCTTGTCCAAACTTTGACCAATTAGTAAGATGAAAATCCTCTGCTGGGGGGGGGGGACAGAGGCCAGATCCGCTCCTGCAGATTTGTGTTCAGGGAACGTTTGTGAGGAAATTGAAATTCTTCTCCTTTTTCCCCCTCTCAGCTGCACCAGCAGCAGCGAAACACAAAGCAGCTGCACGGCGCTCGGCTCCTTTAAGTCCTGCCCCAGCTGTGTTATCTTCAGTTCAGCTAATTAGTGTCAAAAAGTTGTTTAATCACAGATGGGCTCAGCATTTCGCACATCACTACTTCTAACCTGTCACTCTCGTTCCTCCCGCTCCGAGTTCCCCTTTTTTTCCTTTTGCAGGAACATGTTGCGCAAGTGACCCTGTGACACAAACAAAAGCGTCTTCTGGGCTCCGAACCAACACTCTCCTTTCTCTTTTGCATCTACAGGTTTAGTCCTGCTCCGTGAAGCGGTGCCAAGGTTGTGTGTGAACGCGCAGCACGAGCATGTCGCAGTTTGAATCGGATGCGGCTACGCATTTAAAGCCAGCAGCTGCCTTTTTGTGCCCGCGCCCGGCGTCATGTGGCACGACATCAACCTGCTGGGAAGTCGCTGCCTGCCAGGCTTCGGGAGCAGGAACCTGGGTATGGCAGACGTGTCTGGAAAGGAACCTGATGGATGTGCTGTTATTTCGGGCATGTGTCGTCTGGCAGATGTTGCCCTGCTACTCCTGTCACTCTTTCTTTTTTTGGGGGGTGGGGGGGGGCTTTGCGCTTCACACAAACAAGAGCACATTCCAAAACAGAAACAAATAAATGCTTTTGCAGTCAGGTTCCCTTTTTTAAGAGACTCCCTGAGGTGGCAGGGTGGCGGAGGGGTGCGTTTGTTTATCAAACCGAGCACCATTTTTACCGTCTGAAAAGGTAAACAATAGCTATGCTTCACTGGGGAGCGGGTGTATGAAAAGAAGCAGATATGAAGGAAAAGAGGGATTGAGGGAGAGAACGCAGGAGGGGAGCAGGAGAGGATGTCACCGAAGGACACCGGGTGAGTGACAAAACCTTATTGGATTTATTTGTCTTGCTCGGCTTCTCAGATGAATCTCATTTATTGTGTCTGACAGCGAGGGAAGTGCACATCAAAGGGAAGGCCAGCACTGACAAATGTCTTTTTTCCTCATAATGAACGGGAAGCAGGTCCTCTTGTGGAAATCCTTAAGCCAAAACAGATACTGGGCCGGCGGTGCATTCAGGAAAAACACAAAACAAATCAATCCTTTTGCATGAAGAGACATTTCACTGATTAATATCCTATTTTTACAAAAGCTGCAGAAAGACAACGAACCGTCGCGTGGGAATTGAACCCGTGACACACCTCGGCTGTGGACGTCAAGGTCTGAGAGACTCTCTGTCAATCAAAATTACAGCAAATCTTGTCGCTACATGACATGTCATATTTCCCAGATGTTGACCCTACAGATTCTAACATGTGAAAGATGAGCTTTGCTAGAGATCAGGTCTGGTTTCCTCTCTTGGAAGTTCATGGCTTCCGAGTTCGTGAGAAGAGCTGCAAACATTGTTCGCATGGTTTGTTCATCTAGACATGAAACGCAAACACTGAAACCGAGACACGGCTCATGATCTGTGTTTGCATTCTACCTCCTCAACACAGACACGTGAGAAGAAAACACAAATACCTCAAGGAAGTTTCTGACGGAAGAACAGTGTCGTCTGAAGTTACCATCAAATGGTCAGAGGTGGAAGGTCACTGGGTTTATGGACTCAAATACAATGTTGAGGTATTTGAGTATTTTCAATTATACTCCATTTTACTTTAATTGAGTACATTTCAGAGGGAAATATTGTACTTTCTACTCTTATTTCACAGTTTTGGTTACTATTTACTCTCAAGTAGAAGAAATACAATTGACAGTATAAACAGCCTTTGCAATATAAAATAATGTTAAAGATTAAACCAGTGGTTTCCCACTGTTTTCATTTCTGGCGTCTTATAAAACACAGTGTGTTGCCGGTTGGACAATATCATAAGAGCAATTTAACAACATATATCTATTCTTTACCTAAGATCTGCCTCAGATGTGTAAAATGTTTTGCTCTTTGCTATCTAGATTTTGTTATTCTCTGCTCATAAAGAAGTGTCAAACTGAAAATAAATAATAATGTGACATTTACGTGATAGGTATAGATTTCCACTGATTTGAAAACTTTTGGCTGTTTCGCCCGAACCCAGTAGTTTCGGGGGCAAACTTCAAATATTTATGATTTGTTAACCGCTTCCACAAAATGCGAAAAAAAGGATCTTTAAAAATAAAAAAGTAATACTTCTTAAATCACTGCTCCCGGTTGTGTGACCCTGGCAACCAGTCAAGTTGCAGTTTACAATCACGTCCTTCCAGACTCATTTACTGGTGAAGACCTGTCAGCACAGAAGTTCTCCATCGTAAAGTAGATTAGTGTCACCAATTAAGTATTTGATCAAATGTGAAATACGGCCACAAACTCTCCTTCTGTTCTGGATTCATCATGTTGAGTGATGTCTAGGAACCTAGCAGATCTTTACGAACCTTAATTTTGGGATATAAAATGTCCTGTTCCTCGTTGTAAATTTACCCGATTATACATTTGCATAACATGTGTTGTGAAGTACAAGCGAATATTTGTGCCAGTTTTGTAGGAATTTCCGTCCAGATGTTACTAAGATGTCATGTCTCTGAGAATGGGACAGACTAACGGCTGCGAGGACAAACACAAGGCCTGCGAGCACGGCTGCTGCTGCTGCTGCTGGCACAAAGGCATGAAAATGGAATATTGAGACAGTGTTTGGGAGATATGATCCCTAAACAGCTGGCACTGAACCACCGTTTGTTCTCGGCTCTGCTCCGTGGCAGACGAAGGAGATCGTCCTTGAGGACCCGATGTAAATCAACAATCGGCAGCGGGAGCAGGCAACCAAGCCCCCGGGTCTGCCAGAGAAAGCATAAACTTAATTAAGTCCCATCTTACAAGGTGTGCATGCACTTGGAGGCCTGTAATGAAAGCCTAATGCCGGCCACAAATTGGTCCAACAAGCAGCTACAACAGATGCCTGACACGGCGCTCGTACAGGCCCGGAGGGGGACGGCAGGATCTCCAGGCTGATGCTGTTTAAAGAGAGAGAACAACACGTCTTCTCAAACCCGATACTGAGCTACGTGTGAAGCCACAACAAACACTGCTGCTGTCAATAAGGCTTCGAGGATTCATCAAAGGCAATAACCGTATCACCAGAGTGTCAGAGGACTGAACCGAAACACAAAGTAGATTTCTGTTCCACATTATGGTGCTCGAGCTATGGACTGAAATAGTTTCCCTCCTTACAGGCAACATGTTACCAGGTTACCAGGTTCCCATGACATTTAACTCAAATGGCAACAAACCCTCTCCTCTGGCAGCACAAATGGTGGAAAGTGTGGCTGTATTTCCCATGAGAGGATTCTGACACCCAGATGTTTACTTTTTTGTAAAACAATTCTGTGAAAAGGGAGGAACACGACAAATTTAATGAAGCTCCTGGATTCATTTGCCGAAAGTGTGGGCGTCCATGGCCAGCGGTGGTGGATGATGACAAGTAATACTGTGAAAACAAAGTAAAACTAACCTGCAGATACTTATTTTATTTTCTATTTATGTAGCAGTAGAACAAACTGTTCCAACAGCAGCTCATGTTATCATCATACATAAGATAATTCTGGTTTGTCCTCCAGCCCTGAAAGTATCGGTAATATCACTAATCTCCAAACCAAGACCCATAATCTGAAACATCTCTATATAGAAGCCATTCGATTTTATTAGTTTTCTCTAAAAGAACCAAATTTAATATTCGTTGTGTGCAGATGAATTTGTTCTCCAGAACCAGAGACATTGCTTTACACTGTCTTACCGAGTAAAAACATTAAGTTGGATAACAGCTAACTGCAGAAAGAGATCATCACTACGAAAAGATGGATCCAGTTGGAGGAGAACGTTTTTCAGTCCGCGTCACATGATGCCGGCCAACAGGAGTCATGACAACCAGTAAGAGGGTCTGGTTGTCCAGGAAAAAACCCGTCGTCAAGATAAATAGACTCTTCTCGTCCCCTGGGAGTCGAGCAGACAAGCTCCCCTGGTGATCAGTCAGGTAACGTGAACTATTCCATCGACTTCACATTAAGAGCAGATTATTGTATTGACACACATCACACTCATCCTTTGCTTTTACCTCCACGTGAGAACAAGTAGCGCAGGTCAGCAGGTGTCAAAGTTCAAACATCGGTAGAATTATACCTTATGTTACGAGAGCGAAAGCATAAACAGGCATAAACAATAAAAGGTATAAACAAGTCAGGGAAAGGAAAACTGCACAACAAGTCTATGCTCCAGTGACACGCACAAGAAGAACACAACAGCTACAACTTTCAATAAATACACAGAGACAACTTTGTGGATGCACAAGCACACGAAAACTGAACAGACTGATTTGATATTTTTATCGTTATTAAGTCAAATGTTTTTAAGGTCAAATCTGAGACTGAAAATATCCAGGCAGTTAATCAGCATTGAGAACATTACGATCCACGTTCGGATCCAATCATTTTAAAATCCGCCCCTGTGGACCTCACTTCCATCAGTCGTACTTGATCTCGTCAAAATCTTTCTGATTTAAATAGGAACGTGGGATTAATAAAGTACACACGCATCTATCTATCTATTCATGTATCTATCCAAACCTGGAGGAAAGATAAACAAGGCTCCTGCAGAGTCACACGAAATATTCTCTGAAAAATCCACTTCTATATACGGATCCACACCAAAACCTTCAGAGGTCTTTCTCGGGCCAAGTCCCATCCTTCCACTTTGTTTTGAAGAAATCTGTTTTGTTGTTTTTGGGTTATCCTGCTGAAAAACCAAGGAACCAACCGAAGCAGAACCTCATGAGGAAGACGACTCTGCATGGTGCGAGAAAACCTCCACGCAGACCTTTCAATAACTTTCTGAAATCATATCTTTCGCCCTGTTACAACCTAAATTAGCTATGAACCCGTCTTGTGCTGTTGATTTGTATCCCTGCTGCTCAGATAAAGTTCATTCCATCTGTCAACTGTTCATTGTAACTGCAAATCCATAACAACGGCCAGTCATTGATTCTCCGGGTGTAGCCAAGCCTTCCTGTTCCCGTCGTGCGCCTCTTGCCGCAGTGAAAAAGTCAATCAATTAATCACATTTTATATGTAAAGCCCATATTCACCAATCACAATTTGTCTCATAGGGCTTAAAAGTAAATGTGCGTGCAGGGAAACTGAACCATTTTCTTGTGCTCGGAAATAAAATAAAAAAGACCGGCTCTTGCTCGTGATAATTAAGATTATTACTCCAACAATGGCAGGAAATAATAACCATCAGCCTCTCTCGTCTCCTCCGGAAAAAAAGGGACCCATCTTTTTCATTATTATACAAGCGCTCAGAGGAATTACCTCACTGGATGAATCGTTTCATGTAAGAGTTATACATTATAATTGTTTATAATTACCCATCCAATTATGGTACCGTTTGAATTACAGTAAATTCCACAGACACCATCATCACTGCAAAAGTTGATTTTAAAAATTTACTTAATTATTTTTGGTGCAAATCCAGACATCTCCGCTCGAGGAGAATCTCGCAGTGAGGTCATGATTTTTAATCAGTAACTGTTTGTGTGCGTGAGGACACTCGCTGAGTCGGTGTATTACGCAGTTACAAAACGGAAACAGGGCCAAGATACAGTGGAGGCGTCTGGGGAAAACCTCAGTACGTTAGAAAACCACTCACATCACTGACCTGCACTTGGGATCATAACATGGAAGCACTCAAATATTCTTCTCACAGTGTCATAGGTCTTGTACCATCTGCAGCTGTGTGTGTGTCTGTGTGTGCGCCATAAATTTGGGGCTTTGTCGTGCAGAGCTCGAGGAGAAGCTCCAAGGCCGAGCTGCAGCAGTGAGTATGAGTGCAGTGCATCATAGGGCTCAGCCTGGACCCTCGGGATGCAGTAACAGAGAAGCTGGTGAGAACCGAACTTCTTTTAAACACAATCCTGCAGCTCAGCAGTTTGCTGAAGCAGCTCGATCGGCCTCAGTCCTCCAAGGTGCAACACGCAGGGTTTCAGGTTGTATGTTATTTTCTTATGATGACATTTCTTATGTTAGATCGGTATCACTATCCACAATTTAATGCTGATACCACTACAACTATTTCTAATGATGGTAATAGTACTTTTTATTTACATGGTACTTTTACCAACAAAAACAGAAAAAGCATTAAAATGGGCAGATTCTGGATTTTGGCACTTCCCTTAACACTGCAGACATTTTCCAACATTTTCATCAGTGACCCTCAGTAAATAGTGTTTGGATCTTGAAGTACAGACATATTCAAGGTGTCAAGATTGATGGGTTTGCCCAATTTGGGGCAGATTATCAGATTACTGACCCTAACCCTTTTCATCTTATTGTTCTATCGTTAGAGCGAGACTGACGTGTAGGATTAAGTGGCCTTGGCGGAGGTGCGTGTTCTGCCGAGTGTCATAAATATAGTTTAAATGTTCACTGTCAGTTATTTTACCTCATTTGGCCCAAGCTCTACATACAAGCCTCATTCTTTTCAGATCTGATGTCTTATTCTTTACTTGTATTACAGATTGATATTCACAGAATTATCAAAATCATGTCATAAAATGTTGAAACTGCACAATTCCACATCCAATTCAATTCATCCTTACTCCTTTAAAACCGTTTCATCGGTCGTCTTATAATTAGAACATGGTAGCTAACAGACATAATTATCCAGAAGTGTAAAAATAACAATGCCTCAACAAGTTCCCTCTGACTTACACTTGCACTTTTAAACTCGCCATTTTTCTAATAAACGTTGGCAGCTCCAACATATGCCTGTGTGTGAGGAGGCTGCGGTTACCATGGCAACAACACACTCCTTCAGATGTGGAGCGGAAGGAAGAGGCTCACTGCTGTGTGTGATAGTAACCTCTAATGGTAAAAAAAGAACACGGAGGTTTAACAACGTGTAACACGAGACGCAAAAATCCTGCCTCATTTACCCAGATGAGACGGAAATATTCATTTAAATGACGATATTTAGAGAATCGGCTTTGTCGGATCTTGTGTATTTAATCCGAGTGAAATCTTCAGTGCAAATGTTCTGCATTGTTACCTCAGTTGGAACAGGGACATTATTAAATGTAATGCACTGTGTGATTGTATTTCTTCAAAGATTTACAACCTTTTTCTTATTTTAAATAGTCTCCTGAACAAATAACACAAGGCAATACAAATGTGTATTATTTTGTATTATAATTAAAAAACTGGATTTAGTAATTGTACATTGTATTGTCAATAAGTAATTATATTTCACACCCTGTCTATTGCATCTTAATTAGCATGTAGGTAGAAAAAAATAACATAACGTGAAACATAAAAAACTAAAATAACTGTCTCTCTCACTTGCCCCACTGCACTGCAGGGGAAAAGTTAATGACAGGAGTTTGAGTGGAATTCCACGGGGACATTTATTATTTACCAGAGTCAGAACTGGTGCTTTAATATATTATAATGCAATGATTTGTATTTTTTTTTGGGGGGGGGGGGGGGTTAACCAGGGAGACAGACCCAGGGAGTTGGAGAGGTATACAGCAGAGCAGATGAACCCGTGAACCCCAACTGCCGGTCGCTGTGAGGTTGATAAGATACATGAAGGCGCTTTGGCAGCAGCTCCGAGGGGAGGCAGAGAGAGAAAAGACTGCAGAAAAGACTGCAGAAAATCCTGCGTGTTGCCCGACACTAGTTTCCCTCTGCGAGACGGAGCCGAGCCACCTGACTGTCCATCCTCATTGTCAGATGGATAGAAGTCTAATGAGGTAGATAACTCACTGACAGAGTCCTTTGCTTGCTGTAATGAAGCCGAAGATCTGGATTCCGCTCCCGAGCAACACAGGCAGCAGGTTATTAACACCTCATCGTACTATAAGAGTCCAATCAATTAAAAAAAAAAAACGAGATGAAAGAGAGAAGGGGATTCCTGCCTAATCACGCAGGTAGGTGATGATAAACAGACATTGGATGCCCTGGTATGACGAGCTGGAGGTGAAGAGGAGGTATCTCGCCTGGTGTCGGCAGCTTCCTATCAAGGTTGATTAGATCGAGTGCCAAAGGAAGCAGACTCTGCAAACGCTGTTGACAAGTAAGTTAATGGCTTCACCTGAGTACTTAGTCAGACCTGCTGGCTGAGAGAATGATTAGTGATGATGATGTTTGGTTTCCTTGACATCGCAATAACTTCAGACAACCAGGGTTCAGGGTAGGGGCTTCATTAGAAATGTGAGTGGGAGATTCCAGTACATCTCTCTAAGTGATTGGTGGCACCGGGACTGAAAACTGAAGAGTTTGCTCTTTGTAAAGACACATTTATTAATAACTGATGGGAAAACCAAGAGCGTGTTTATCAAGGTGGAACCAACAATGAATATATGTCTTACATTTTAGAATAAATAAAGTACTTAGGTGCAGAGCAGCTTCTGCGCTTAGTGAAACAGCTTCACAGTATTTTTATTTGGGCTTGACTGACAATATATATATATATTTTTTTTTTTTTTTGCATCGTTTATTCTATAAAATATATAATAATATAACAATATCTGCACATATCAGCAATCATAAACTGTGATGCCTGTGAACGGCTCACATCAACCGATTGTTATCTGGCAACTAATAAATCAGTCGATCTCAAACTTTTAAGTCAAGTAAAGTCAGAATGTATTTATATAATATATTTAAAAGAACCACAGTGAACAAACTGATGAACAGGTTAACAAATACCAGAATAAACTAATTTCGAATTTAACAACAACTGGGAATAAACATTATAACAATAAAAAATAATTGCAGCACAATAAAAGATAAAGTCGAGGTGTCAAGCTTTACTCAAACTTTTGGGAGAAGAGTTTTTCAACGGCGGTTAAACCAGTTCAGTGCTCTAACTGGGACATGTGAGTTTTGACAGAAAAAGGTGACAGCAACTAATTTAAAACCTTTACAACAATTAAGCAATGCAATCTTAAAACCAACCCAGGAATGTGCGAGAATCAGTGGAGGGAGACCAATCCTGCAGTTACGTGATCATTTTCCACTTACTAAGACAAGCGTCTACATTTTTGCACTAACCGCAGACGATGAAGAGACGACTGTTCTACACCCACTTAGACAGAATTACAGCCGTCTAACTCAGAGCTAATAAAAGCATGAATGGCTCTTGATTCCCGAGGAACAGCGAGGAACTGTCTGAATTCGGTTGTGTCACGTTGAGTGGTCTTTTCTCTGCGACGTCGCGACGGTGAAGGTATTTGCCACTCAAGTCTATTTCTGCTTTATCTCCTGCACTCATGTCGAAGAAGAAAGTACGTGACAGCAGAGGCGGCCCACTATAATTTGTATCGACATAATTCATGTCCGGAATGGGTGTAACGCGCCTGAGAAATGAGTGTTGTCGACGTTAGTTGTCATTCTGTGTGATGCTTGTGTCAGCAGTGATCTGTCACTATTCATATTCCCCCACAGGAATATACGTTAAACCTGAAGTCCTGTTTTCTTTCACCAAAAGTTAAACTGTGGTGTTTTTTTAAATACATTTATGGGTTGAACATGGCTCATAACGCCACCTAGTGTTTCAAACTGTCTTGGACCTTGCAGGGCCAATGCTTACGTATTGTTTCAGCCATTTGGGATGTCTCTACGTCGTAGACCCTCCAATCAAAGGTGGGCGGCAAAACTCCACCAGCGACCACACACCGTTTGACCCACTGGTGGAGACGCCCAATAAAACTGCTCAGGACGACTGTGCTCCTCAAACACGGTGTAGCCCCGGATGTGTGGCCACCGGTCGTGTGTGCAGGAAGTTCAAACGTCTCAGTGGGGAGACGACTCTACTTCATGCAACATTTCTGTCGCAAAAGTGTGTGTAGCTCGTAGTCATTGCTATTACCTGGACAACCTAGATACCATTAGCATTATCAAAGTATGTAGAATATGTGTGTGAGCGGGGAATAGGGAGGCGTGACTCAGCCGCCTCCCAGCACTGCGTTCTTTGATACTTTCAATATCCAGGAAGAGGCTCCTCAGCCAAAACTTCAGGGCTGAATTACACTTTAGTATCTTCCCTAAAAGACTATTTTTCTCAGTTAAACTAAAACTGACCAAACTAGGCTGTCACTTCTAAACTCTAAACGAAGTGTTCCAGCTAAGATTCTGCCAAGTTAATGGGCCTGTTGGGTTTGTTTTTCAACTACAATTATGGTGAGGAGAAATTTGGCGAAGCTACCAGGCTAACCTTTGGATGGCCTCTTCAAATCCCTTTCCCAGACACGTTGTGCATTACTCAGCCTCCTGGCACCTGGAGCTTCACCGCAGAGGGAAACACATATTGTTGATAGCAGAGACAGTCACTGTGGCAACGGCAGGCCTCAGTTGCATTCGTGCACCGGAGACGATTGTTACCCAGAAAGTAAAACAGGATCCATTTCAGGTCTTTACTTTTACATCAGTGCAGACTCACTCACTCACACACACACATAACGAACTGCCAGCCTGACAATTCCTCACAGACACAGTCTCCATATGCCCTCCGGTCTCCATAGGAGGATTTCTTTGCCTCTGGCCACCTCAACACGGACATGGGGACTTCCTTTTTTCTCCCTGCACGGCCCGGCGGCGGCGGCTGCTGCTGCTGCTCTCCTCTGCATAATGAGATTATGCCCATGCTGCTGGAACATCTACTCAAGAGGAGATGGGACCAATTAGTCAGCCGTCTGCCTCAAAGAGAGGCGATCGCCATTGCCCTGATGTTATTACCTCCAAAGTGTCAGCCTCCAAAGCAATAACCAACACGCCTAAGAAAAGGAGGGGAGCTTGTTTACGCTGTGATTGGTCGGCATGGTCAAGGTTAACAGAGAGAGTGAGCTCAGCCTTGGTGCGGCTGATGCAATGAAGGGGTTGTATCGACTCCAGCTCTTGATTAGAGTCAAGAGGAACAAACAGTGGCAGAGCCCATTTGGTCACCCGAGGCAGCCTGACCCGACAAATGAGCCAAATAAAGGAAAAAACAGCTCCGTGCTCCGTCCCGTGGAGCATTTACATTTAAAAGGAGAAAGTCGTAGAGCTACTGTCTGACACAAGGGCCCGGCTTTACCAATTAGGTCTCGGCAAACCGGTAAAAAGGGGATTTTATTTCAACGCCGGTGTTGGATTTAAGGTAAATTTTTCCGAAACGTGTGAGTCAGTGTTCTCGGGGCTATGCCAGAAACCTCCGTGAGGCGGATGACAGTGGAGTGTGAGCGAGCTAATGCTGAGTGAAACGTGTGGTGCCACAGTTGGACCTGCAGCTGTATCTGTCCACTGCTCGGCTTCCTTCAGGCAGGAAGTTCCAGGTGTCACTATGGAGAAAAGTAAGCCAAGATCCACTCGGACAGATTTAAAATGCAAGTATGTGTCATGGTGAAAACCTTATGAGACTCTACTGTATATGTACAATGGAAACTTCTATTTAAAGTAGAGCCCAACAAACATATCGGATGGTTTTAATCAAGATCTGTGTGTTCTGTTGTATTGTATATACTGTGTTTTCTTTTTATTTATGATAAAGTTCATGGTCAAACATAACCAGAACCACTCAGAAATTTCAAATTGGAAAAATGAGAACACGACTGGCATCAGGATCAGCTTATAAAACACTGAGTGGAAATTCTGAAATCAGTACTGGAGGAGAAAAGGTACAAGAGGTGCATCAATATCTTTGCCCGGCTCTTTGTGAGCACTTTGCCTCTCCCCTCCTGAGGGTTCATGTTTTATGTGTGCACAGGAACTCAATCACTCGTGTATGACCACTGAACAAATGCCGTACAAACAGATGCTTTCATTTGTTTGCAGTAGCTCTTCCAATACACACTGCAGCCGCCCACAAATAGAGCTTCCTCACATCTCTGCCCTGCATGATTTGACTTTTGTCCAGGACGGAGCCTCATACATAAAGATCGGACAAACAAAGGCACATTGCTTTTGAGGCAATGAGAGAATCATTGAGCATTTTGATTCAACGACATGTTGCACGGAATCAATTACGTAGCAGAAAAAAGTCTTCTCTTAACCTCCCGACACTTTTTATTCTATGAAAAACACAATTATATTATATATATATATATTATATATTTAAATATTCAAGCTGAAACACAGAATGTTCAAGGCTTCTCAGAGAAAGCCGCCGTATGCCGAGTTAGCTAAATTCAAACAGGCGATCACTAGAAAAAGATGTGGTTGGATAAGGAAGAAAATGAGCATGAGAGCAGGAATCATGAGGACGTCTGGAGCAGACGGGAGGAAAACAAAGAGCCCTGAGATCCGAGAGGGAGAAAGAATACGCGTGAAAGACTCCTCCATTTACCGGCAGCTCCATCATAACTCACCTCCACGTTAATAACTCTGTCACACTGAATTACGGCCTCGTGATCAATATCCCCCCGGTTCTTATACATGTTACTTTGGATAAAGCGCTGGCTTTTAGAAGATTTGTGCAACAGAAGGTTGTGGCTCTACAAATAACCAGCCAATAATCCTCTGTAAGTATTGGTAGCATGTGGGGAATCAATCACAGAGCGAACAAGCCGGGACCAGAGTTTGCAGAGGATTATTTATTCTCCTAATAGATTGATCGGCCTGTGCGGTTGTCAGGACACCTGTGGCCCGGTGCTCTGGTGCGAGGGGGGGAAGAGACTCGGACATGTGCCAAAGGAAAAGGAAAGACTCTGTGTGGATGCAAAGATACACAGGATTATTATGTATTTTCTTTCTGGAGTCTGACTGATATATCTGTTATCTGATAAGAGCCTTCCAGATGTAAAAATGTCAGTGGTAATATGCCAACAAATCACATTAGAGTTGCTTCAACGCTATAATCTTTTAAAACTAAACTGGAAACTTCCATCTTTAGCTGGTTAGCTGGTTTTATTTTGACATTTAATTCAATCTTTACTGTTATTCCTTTTATTGGTTTGATGAATCTTATTATTTCATCGGTCTTTTATCCAATTATATTTAAGTTTTTCAAATTGTAATCATTTCTGATTCGTGTGATTAATGCATGCTTTCATTTTACAGAACAAATAATGCAGACAGTGTGCATTTATATATTTACGTGTTATGTTTCTTAATTCCAGTTCTGTACATCTTGTTTATGTGATAACACAGAGTGAGAAAATCCAAACTAGGATATATCCAGAGAAACATCACTTGTATTTTCCATTCTGTTTGTATTTCTGGTGGCTCTCTCCCTCTCTCCCTCTCTCTCTCCCTCTCTCTACGTCTTATTACTCCAGTGTCTCTCCACCGCTCGCAGCCCGGGGTTTTGCTGAGTGGCTGATACAGGCTCTCCGCAGGGTCGTGTCTGGCTTCAGCTTATAAACAGGACATATCTCCGCCTGCTCTTCTTTGACCACAGACTGCAGCGCTCACCGGTCTGAGAGCCGGGCCAGCTCCTATATTCTGAGCCGCATGCATGACTAGTCTGTCTGGAGGAGACAGATAGCCTGACACAACACTGAATGCCTCTGCTGCTGCTGCTGCTGCTGCTGCTGCTGCTGCTGCTGCTGCTGCTGCTGCTGCCTCTGTGATACACGAGAGACGGAGCTGCTGGAATTATGAGAGTCGACCTCATCCAGACAAGATTCTGTCAGAAAACGAGACTGAAACATTCAGTTTATACTACTCAGACATCTTGTAAGAATTAAAACAGTTATTTTTCTGAATGCGTTGCAGAGGAAATAGTTTATCAGTTTGTTTTTAAAACTAGCTTGAATTAAATTGCGTAGTTGCGCGAATTCAGAAAAAAAAAACAAAGATGAAGGGGGATTTATATTTTACACATTTGTTGGTTTTCACGTCATATCTGTGTTTGAACGAGCCGTTGTTTCTTTCTTCTTGACAGCTTCTCGAATCATTTATCTTCAAACTGTGTTTTTCACCAAGCAGTAACTTCAGCACTCTGTAAAAAGCTGCCAGTGACACAGGCAGACATCCAGACAGCAGCCGGCCACGCAGCACACTTTGAGCCATCCAGCTAATGTCGGCCTCTTATCTACAAACACGGACACATGTCTCGTCGTGCACTTTGGCTCAGTGAATGTGCTGCCATACGAACATCCACCAGGGGTAAGTGCTCATATTTGGCAGGAGAGAAAACATACAGCTTGTCAGGTATGTAGCACTTTAGTCAGATTCAGACAAAAGATAGGTTTGTTTGGGGGAAACGTTGTGTGCTTTTGTATTTTCAACACAAAACACTGTAAACACCACAAAAAGAACCAACTCGAGCTAATGAGGGGAAAACAGAAGCAATGGTCAACACACTAAAAGGGAAATTTCCTGATGGCTGGACTGTTGGAGCAGTGCGTGTTCATTCACCCAAAGAAGCCACCGCACTACCTATTTGCAAAATGTTTCTCTTATCTTCTACTATCATACAAATATAGAGTTTAGTCCGTTATGATGAACAGCTGCTGGCGCTGATTTTCCAGTTGGGTGACATTAAAAACCGCTGCCGAAGCTTGCAAGTTGAAAATGTGAATAAAAGACTGTGATTGGAAACTCACTTACTAGCAAAATAGCCAAAATATCCAACCTTGAAGTTTCCACATATAGGGACTATAAAACCGTATTACATTTAGTTACTGTTCTGCTTAGTTCCTCACAAACACAACATGTTGATTTACACTAGCCAAGAACCACAATCTCTCCTTAATCTTCACGAGGTGTTGTTATTGCCTAAACTAAACCAGACAGGAGTCCAGTTTTGTCCAAGGCAGATAATAACTATAGCACTTCATTCAAAAATAAACACATGAACATGATATATTGGAGACAGTTCCAGCTCAGCTGTCAATCAAACACAAACTTCAACCTGCCCCCTAAGGAGCTCAGAGGCAGAAGATGATGCTTTATTTATGTATCTCTGAAGGGTTTCATAACTTCTGATATAATAGTGACTGTAAAAGGCAATTCAAAGTTTAGGTTTAGCAATTTTGTCACAGTAAAGGAGGAGGCAGAGATTTACTTCACTAGTAGCATCTAATGAAGTTCTACTCATGGATATATTTACTGTATATATATATATATAAGCTGTACACATCATCTATGTTTGAGGCTTGTTCAGGCGACGTCCTCAGCCTTTGCTGCTCTGGATATGATTTAATAAATGTTTGAGAGCCTCTCGGTTTATTTCTCCTCCACTGGTGCTTTGGTTTGTTTGATGGAGCCGTTTCTCTGCTCTTATGGAACCAGCCTGGCATCTTAACATTTCTGTGAGCGTCGTCTCTGTCCTGTAGGTTCGGTATCTATGGCAACTGCACTGGGGACCTGAGCACGGCGAGTTAAAAAGGACATTATTAAAGGAGATGCAGCCCCTGAAAACACAGAGACGATTACACTTCTCGGAGCTCGACTTGCTCCGTGTGTCGACATGTGTTGTGGTATTACGGGGAGATTACGGGACGTTTTCCATCCTCGAGTATATTACGATGTTTGTTTCTGTTCTTTTTGTTGAATATAAACAAGAGCTTGTTCTAGGATATTAATAATTTGGTCTCGCTTGATTTTACATTCCCTGCTTCTGTCCTTTGGAATTTACCCACAGTGCAGTATTTTGCCTTCCAGCTCTGGGTTTTCTGCTGCACTAAGTCAAACACTGGGGAGACATGCGGTAATATTTAGCGCAAACAAAAAAGTGTTTTCCCTGCTCACTCTTAAGATGCTGTAGTCCGTGTAAAGAGGTTTTTCGAGCTGAAAGCTGGTCACTGTAACCAAGTCGAGCAAATCTCCTCTTATGGTATTAAGACGTTAACTTTGTAGCCAGCTACTCTGGGATGTTATCGCAGGATAAGCAGATTACAGCCCTAAATATCCTCATGTGCATTAAAGCAGGCGCCGTAATATTATTATTTTCATGATGCAATTTCCTCCCGCTGAAACTGTCATCGGACCAATCGCTGCGGCATGACTTCCAACTCTCTGATGAGAATTAGTCTCTGCTCACTTAAAGTTGATGTATTCATGAGTAAAGAGAACAGGTCCTGAAGTGATCTTGATGCAGCGCGACACAGGAAATACCGTCTCAAATAGCCTCCTGCTTTGTGGGCGATTGCACCGAAGGGGAAGGTCTTTCACGTTTCATATACTTTGACGCTAAGCAGGCGGGACAAGGCTCATCAAGTCGCACAGTGCTGCCGCTGACAGGGGGACGGAAGTCGAGTGTGGAAGTGACAGGTGTTTAGCTTTGACTAGTGAGGCTCAAAAGTTGGACAGAGCCCCGGGGACTCGCACAGGCCTCCTCGACTACATCAAGAGAACTGCTGACACGGAGACAATGGGGAGAAGGGCTGACCCTCGGAGATATGGCTCGAGAAAAAGGAAAAATCAAAGATCAAAAGACTCGTATTGATAAAAGGCGAACGAGGAAACAGCAGCTGATGATTCTGTTTGTTATTGGGAGAGAAAACAGGATGATGACCACGGCCCCTGAGGGCCGTCTGACCAACATGAGCAACATCTGATATCTGTTTATCTGATTATTATTTCTTCTAAGTTTAGGTTTGTGTTAGGGTAAGGAATAGGGTTAGGACATTTAGTTGTGAAGGTTATCTTTGGGGTAAAGGGTTATAGGGAATAAGTGTCCTCATGAAGATATAAGAAGGAGGTTGTACAAAGATACAAGGACACACACACACGCACACGCACACACACACACACACACACACACACACACACACACACACACACACATACACACGGTGTTGATATCGCAGTGGGAAGATGGTGGTGACTCTGCCATTGTTATCCATGGTATATTTTAATGAGAGCCCCGCTGCTTGTGCAATCACCTCTTTAATCTGTTACACTGTATTTATGGAGTGGAATTTAAGACATTTGTAAAAAAAAAGAAGCTTTGCCGGGTTCCTCTTATGCCATTTGCCATCTAAAGAGCACACACACACACACACACAGTCTACACACACACACACACACACGCACACACCCTCTGTATCTCCCATTCTTCCTTAATCATCTCTATCGTGGATCTTCCCTCACGATACCCGGAGGCCTCCATCACTCTGTGGCTGGTCTGTGTGTGAGGGGGCGGTGCATTGGTTGGAATCACTAGATAATTTCATATCTAAAAATAGTGAAGCTGATGCAGGCAAACTGGTGGTGTCTTTGTGTGGAGGTGGTCGGGGAACACATCATTGCTCAGTAAATAACAGTGAAGAAGTTTTCACATTTAAGAATAAGATAATGTTTCGTATTGTATTTAGTTGAATGAGTCCACTCACCTAAAGGTTGGTGGTTCAATTCCCGGCTCCTTTATTCTGCATGCCAAAGTGTCCTTGGGCAAGACACTGAACCCCTAATTGTGTGAGCGATGACGATAGAGGAAGAACAGCACAGTGGTTTTATTTTGTGTTTGAAGATAAAAAAATAAAGCACTTATACCCTGAACTTAAATATTAAGGAATGAGGTGAGTTTAACCAAAAACCTAAAAGACAAAAGTTGGAGGACTTTAAAACAAAAAGAGCCGGAGCTTCACTGGAAACAGGCGACATATCGTAATCTAACCCATTTCTCAGGTATTTTCTCTGGGCTTTAGGAGCCGTAATCTCAGGCTGAATCCAGATGAGACATCTCAGTGATCTTTTGCCATTCCCGGTGACAGCCGCTGACAGAGGCAGCAGGTTGCTTTGGTGGAGACGCTCTCCTCCTTACCCCGCTTCTCAAGGCGCGCACGAGAAGAACAGGTGAGCACGGAGGAGCGGGGAAGGTTTGGCAGCTGGGGTCCTAGCTGTCTTTTCAGGCATTCATTATTTAGCCCGTCTAAAAATACATCAGAGGCTGCTTCCCTTCCAGCACATGGTGCATCTGAATTTCACAGCATCCTGCTCTCTCAGCCGTTCAGTCTGATCTGAGGAGCTGCTTGATCTACTGTACATCAAGGTAACACACACGCACAGACAAACAGACGCACACACATGAAATGTCACCGCTGCACAGAGAGAGACACCGATACATTTAATCACGGAGAAGAAGCACTCGACTCTTTTACAATAAATCGCAGGCTTGAATAAAAATCATTCACTTATATTCAAAGTCAGTTCACATTCAAGGCACAATCTGTGGTGCAAGTCTGCTAATTTACGCCAGCAGCATAGCAATGTGACAGTAATTTGTACACAAGCAAGCAAGGGCACACAACACCTCAAGAAAATGAGCAGAGTGAACCAGATGTGCCTCAGAGGCAGCGTCCTCCCAACACCACGGATCCCTGATGACTTTCTCATGCTGCCTCTTGTTGGAAAGCGTCTCCGGCTTGTAATGTAAGACGCAGTCCATGAAATCAAACATCTAGTGGGTCACAGATTGAACGGTGCTCATTGTTAATTGCATCGGGGAGAGAATGTCAACTTAATTATTTCAGCCGGAGCTGGAAATGATTCCTTGCAAATCTATTAGACACGTCTACTATGCGAGTCATGTACTGAGCCTCACAAGTCAATAAGCAGCGTCCACGAGGACGAACGAGCGGCGCTGACAGGCCGGCTGTGATTCAGACGTCCAGATGACAATAAAACATCATATCTGCTCCAATTAAGGCTGAACTGTGTGTTATTGAACTGACTCTTTGTTCAATCTCCCCTATTTTCTGCTCCCCAATCAGTAGACTGAAGGTATAATATTCATAATCATAACTTAAGATCCTTTCAAGGTACCCAAGGGTGTAAGGAAAGCAAAGAAGGTAATAGGACAAACTCAGAATAGAAAATAACTCAAATGCCAGGGCCCAACAGTCAACTTCAGTTCTATCAATCTGCACTGAAATGAACACAGTAATAGATATCAGCTCCATGAACAAAAAACAGCTCCTCACAAAGTTAAAGAAAAGTCCACAGATCCTCACATTTCAATGGGTTCTGTCTTTCACAACCTCCTTGGCAGAGGTAATAATGGCAAAGGTTGCCGGAGACAATATAATCTAGAGGTCAGGGGTCTTTGTGAAAAAGTGGGTTTCAAGGAGTCTGTTGCAGGGGAAGGAGAACAGACCTGTGTCCGATGACAATAGGTTCAGGGCTGAGGTATAAGGGTGGAGGGGGTCAGACAGATACTGGAGGGTTGTATAGGTGAGAAGAAGGGTTTTATAAAGGATGCAGGACTTGACTGGAAGCCAGTGAAGTTGGATTAGGGTGGGGGTGCTGTGCAGGATATAATAATAATCATTTTATTTATATAGCACTAAACAGACACAAGATATTCTGGGCCGATCGCAAAAATGCACTCACACTGAATAAAAACAATTAATCAATGAAAGCAATAAGAAGACAGCATCTAATAAAAGCAGTTAGTACAAATAAAGATTATAGGAACAATAAAAGGAAGACACTACTGCATGAAAGCAAATAAATACTAATTAAAATGTAAAGGCAATTGAACATAAAAAGATTTTTAAAAAAAGACGACATCACATGAGGGTAAGTCAGTAAAAATGTGATTTAGGAAGAAGTGATTTCAAAGAAGTCAGTGAATCTGCAAGTCTAATCTCCTCGGGCGGGTCGAGGGGTCCTGACGGCAAAAGCACGGCCACCTTTAGACTGCGGCCTCGAGCAGAAGGGTCCCACCTGAGGATCTGAGGCTGCGAGCTGGGTCACATGGGGTCAACATTTCTCTTGTGGCCTAAGGCCGAGCTTTAGAAGAGAGCAAATGCTGATTTAATTTATCCTCACATAAAATATTCTTTAGAGCTGCAACTAAAGATGATTAATTACCTTCTTTAATCTTTCTCTTATCTTTTGATGTATTCAATAGTTATTTGTCTGGAAAATTATTATACATATATATTTTGAAACTACTGAAGAAATGTAATGTCTCTAAATAGCTTTGTTTTTGCAGCAGTGACAGTTTAAAGCTGTCACTGCTAGATTGAGAATGAGAACAGGTGACAGTAGCATATTTGCACGTTTCACAGAACGACAATGAGGAAATCCTGCTTTTAAAATGGTAAATGGTTTTGTATTTATATAGCGCTTTTCTAGTCTTGATGACCACTCAAAGCGCTTTACAGTACAGTTTTACATTCACCCACTCACACACACATTCATACAGTGCATCTATTAGCAGCACTTTGTTGTTCTATGGGGGGCAATTCAGGGTTCAGCATCTTGCCCAAGGACACTTCGGCATGCAGATGGGGAAGACTGGGGATCGAACTGCCGACCTTCAGGTTGGAGGACGACCACTCTACCCCTCAGCCACAGCCGCCAACAACAAATTCAGA
Source organism: Verasper variegatus (assembly GCA_026259375.1). Classification (NCBI taxonomy): domain Eukaryota; kingdom Metazoa; phylum Chordata; class Actinopteri; order Pleuronectiformes; family Pleuronectidae; genus Verasper; species Verasper variegatus. The sequence continues at coordinate 22,671,485 of CM048040.1, read as the reverse complement.
AACAATATCACTCTGAATGAAATGTAGGTGAAATGGTTTTATAAGGAAGTCGGCTGGAGTCATCCAATCATCCAGCAAGAGCGAGCGACATACCTAACTGGTTAGTGATTTTCAGTTTAGTCCAATCGACTACGAGATCTCCCATCAGCTCCAATTGAACCAGTTGTGTGTTTGCGGGCGAAGAGAACGGGATCGATTCTGCGCTTTAGAACTTCACAGGAGACGCCAGAGACAAATCACAAAACCGCTCGGCTGTGCGTGTGAAGTACCGACACCGAGAGTGTTTGCAGCTGCTATTCTTATCAACATGTCAGATCTGTCTGTGCAGTAAGAGCAGAGAATGTGAATGTGTGTTTGTACCATTCTCTGTTTTGTTTTGCCTGGCGTGCACACACAGACATCATGGCGAGATTCAAAAAAATAAAAGGAACTGCATACATAAGAGAAAATCCTGCGTTTATCACAAAACTCAGCACTATTCAGAATAAAGAGCTGCACAACAATTGCCGGCGTGCCCCAGTTATGAGCAGGGACTGATGGGAGCAGTCTTGAGGGAGGTAAAGTATTGGCAAGGGAGAAGGGACCCGGGAAAAAAGGGGAAAGCAGACGACTTCAAAAGACTGGATGTGAGCCAGTGGCTCAAAGCACGCTGATCGTACGTGACGTGAAATCTGCAGCAGGATCTCTGCAGCCTGACGGAGCAGATGGAGATGAGATTTTCATCAGCGGAGGATTTATTTGATAACTATCGAACTTTAAGAGAAATAAATTCACTGCGAACAAAAAAAAAAAAAACTTCTGATGTGGAGGCCGCCATTTGAGACTGTGCTTTATTAAGGATGCACCAGAAATGTCGGATGTTTAAATTGAGTCTGAGCTGATTTAATCAGAAGATGAGGCAAACTCAGTTTACAACAAATCAGTAGAAGAATTACAGCCCGACTTGTTCGGGGGCCAATGCTGATACCAATATCAGGGGCAGATCCTGGGGAGGGGCCAGGAGGGCACTGACCCCAGCTGAAATCTGAACATATACATCTAATTTTGTATTAGTTCTTTGAATCAAAATTCAAATTGTTTCTGACTTTGTTTGTGTAAACAGCTTAATGTGAATAGATTTGATGAGAGATTTAATCTAATTCTATCAATTCATGTTTTCAACCCATCACATCACATCCATCTCAACTGTGTAGTATGTGCTACAATGAAAATGCTCTTATTATAATCAGCTCAGACATCCGGTGATTTCCTGGAGTATATTATTGATGTGAAACCTTCAATGCAGCAGCAAAGACGGATGAAAAATAAAACACTACGTATATTTTCAAATACGATTTCACACCGGTCCCGAGCAACTGAGCTGCGTTTGATTATTTAATGTATAAGCTCAGAGAGCGGCGCAGTTCTACTCCTGACTATTGACCTGGACATGTAGTCGTCTCCATCTCTGTCATCCATCAGGGGCACATGTAAAGCTTTTAGAGATCTCTCTCTCTCTGCCAGCAGCAACACACCACACGCACACGCACGCACATGCACGCACACACACACACACACACAAAAAATACAATGAGCATGCAGCCTTAAATAACTCATGTTCACTACACAACCCAGAAAATAACCTGATTCTAATTCTGACACTAATTCTGAGAAATGAGATACTACTACTACTACTGCTGCTACTACTACTACTGCTACTACTACTACTACTGCTACTACTACTACTACTGGTACTACTAATAATAATAATAATAATAATAATAATGGAATTAATTTTTGATCTGCACCAAATTTCACACAGTCACAAATATCAGCTCCGTAAACATGTCAGATTGTTTTTAATCAAGATCCGTGAATTATTAATGTTAAGGAAAGTGGAACAATTCCTGGATCCGCACAAACAAATGAATGGGTTCCTCCCTGGCCCATGGATCTTTCCACCAGAGGTAACAGTATTATTAATAATACTACTACACGATACTGTGTCACTGGTTCACTGCTGTTTCAAGGTGAAAACACTCAGCCATGATATATCTTGTATCGTATATAAGATATATATATATATATATATATATATATATATATATATATATATATATATATATATATATAAAGAAACCTTAAGGACAATTTAACAAGATTAAGAACTTTATTCTCATTGGAAGAGCTCTTTAAATATCAGCATCTTGTGCTTCTTTCACTCGTGCTTCTATAAGTACACAAACACAAGAGCACACACACAGGAGCTCACGTGCTCTGCTAATGACACTCCTGGGATCTGGAAATACAGGCTCTGAGCGGAGCAGAAACTCGCCAGAGGTGGATCTCAACTTAGCTGTAAATCAACAGCCGGGCAGACACATCCTGTTATCCACCTCGGCTTTCTACTTCAATAAGAGCCGTGCACTCCCGTCCCGCTCTGCAGCCGACAGTGGACTATTTATCTCAACCCTCCATTTTTTGTCAGCTCCCAGCAGGACACACGCGGGCATGTTCATCCACCCACATACGCACACAGACTCTCTTGATTCAATCCATGTAAGCACAATGTAAACATGCATTAAGAGCCACGAGTGATTGAAAAGAAAAACTGTTTTCCTCGTCAGGCGATGCTTGAATGACCTTCTCCAGGGCAAGTGCTTGGACACAGACATATCTACCTTCACATAGTTCCCTATGGCAATGCAAGCGTGTGCGTGCTTGAGTGAGAGCACAATCCACACGTGTGCAGCATGTGTGTCTGCATGCGCTTGTCTGTGGAGGGGCCAGATGGGCAGCAGAGAAGAACAGAGCCAGATAAAAAAAAGGGATGATAACAGAGAAAAGAGAGAAAGAAGAGGGGGAGATGGGGAGTCAGGACACTTGGAGCAGAAATGCTTCAGTGCCTCTGCGGCCTGCCTCCTCGTATCAAGGCGCATCCGCTGACAGACTGAATGCAGGAGAGCACAGTAAGAGAAATGCTTGAGAATGATCACCAGAATGAAGGGGAGGAGCTCCCGCATGCAGGATGATGTGTAGGAACGACACGGGGTGGCCATGGGGTCAGTTGTCTCGATGACAGCGACCCATCTCAGGGGCTGGTGCACAGAGCGCCAAGTAAAAAACCTGCAGGAGGTCCGATTTATCTCAGCGAGACATGGGGGAACTTTTTGGTTTCACAGAGAACACTTCAGTCCTGTTACCATGGAAACCTGTACCTTGAGCCTGCAAGGACTTATTATCTAAGGTGGCAAATTTTACCCATTTACCCTGTTCTCTGACTGGGCTCCTGCTTTATAAATACAGAGCTGAAGGCAACTAGCAAGATAAGGAAAACCAACACAACGCATTTTACCAAAAAGTGTGGTCCTACATGACACAGCTGCACAGTGATGCCCTGTGGACATCACTGTTGTGTTTACATTCCCCAAACACATCCTGTTCTACAGGTCGAAAAAACACAAACCCAGTTTTTTTGTTTCTAGCATTATTCTGTAAATGCAGCTTCTATCCATAGATTGTGTCCAGCATGAAGAGGTTGAGATGTAGCGTTCAACCAGTAACATCCACTTACCGACCACTTATCCTTTGAGGGTCATGGGAGGAGCTGGAGCTAATCCCAGCTGACATTTGGCGAGAGACGGGGTCCACCCTGGACAGGTCCTGGGGCCCATACAAGTTTTGTTTCCAGCCGAGCAGGAGCACACTTGACTTTAATATTGGACATATGAGACAGTTTGGTCTTAGCTATCACAGTAAAATCTTAATATAAATGAAATATATGTCAACAAACGCCCTTCCCTGATTAGCAGACTCAATTTCCCCTTTAATCCCTTATAAAACCGGTTTTCTGAAGTCCTGGGTTGTGTTGTGGGGCAGGGTGGGGCTGGCGTTGCAGGCAGGGCCGATGTAAATTGGATGCAGGTTGGAGTAATAGGCTGCAGGATTCTTCACATGTCTGTGTAAAGCTGTTATAACAGGCGTCACAGTCAGAGGAGCGATAAGAGGACATTGGCTCCCGCTGGAAAAGGAAATCCAGCTATATCGCAGCTCCAACTGCTGAGTACATGTTATCCATTACCAACATATGAATGAGAAATTTTGCTTTACAAATTCACCTCCCACTGAATAGTCCTCCAAATATGTCAAGATGAAGTTGTTTTGGGTTCGATGTTGTTCAGAGGCTTTTAACATGTTTGAGAGGGACATGTTTTTCAGGAAAGGATTTAAACATGTTGTAGGAGGGTGCAGTTCAAACTTGAAGCTGGGAGCATCAGTGGTGTGGCTGATGGGTGGATCTGAATACCCAACGCCTGAATCACTGCTTTTATAAAAACAGGATGATTCAACATATTCTGTGCACACATGCAGACGGGGCTCTTTAGTGACAGTCTGTTCCTCTCCACACTTCTTGGAATTCAACCACCAGGAAAAAAAAAAATGATCAAGACAAATCCCGTTCCTCTTGTTTGTCTCGCCCATTTAAAAAAAGGCGTTTCCTCAGGAATTACACCAAGCCATTATGTTAAGTTGCTCTCAGTCGTAGCTACATTACAACACGCGTTTACTCAGACATACCAACATTAGAATTGACAAATAACCCAAGGCTGTCCTCCATGATGTAAGTTATATAGAGTGTCAGGTTGGAGTTCAGGTCCTGGAGGGGAGATGAAAGAGTAATGTGGTCATTCATCCGTGTTCTGGTCAACAACATGTCAACAGAGCACACACCTCCACCAAGGCCCAACAGTCCCCTTACATTTAAATGTACCAAATTAATCCCACTCAACCTCCTATAACAAATGTGAAGGAAAATAACTAATTGTATGATTCTACTCAAGACATATTGCGTATTTAATTTTACATATTCTGTATAATTGTACAAAATGTGCATCAATTTACATAACAAAATATTTAAATGTAGACTTATTACATGATTTAAAAGAGCACTGTCTTTATATCCACCAACTCTGTCTGTTCAAAGTAGAGAATAATGCTTTGTAGATGAAAACACAACAGATGCTTCATGTACACAACAGTTTCTGTGACTTGTACCAGCTCGACTGTGGAATTAATTATTAGCTTTTTTCTCCTTCCCTTTTGAAAAGGTCAGCAAAGCAATTAAATCCACATCTCTCATCGTCTCCTGAGCGAGACAGTCCGACAGCAACGTGCATGTCCGCAAAGGTGCTACTGGTTCAACTAGTTTTCATCAAAAGGTCTGTGGAGCTTCAGCCGCTCGGATTCCAGGGATGCCACAAAGGTGAGTTCACCCTGTTGACAGAACGCAAGCTTTACCAGCTTTATCAGGCTGAGTCGCTGTCGTCCTCCAGTCCCGTCAATAAGTCTGTCATGGTGAGCGAGCTCCCTGTCAGGGAAACCAGTGTCTGGCTGGACAGCTGAAAGGACACTTGGACTGACAGATGGATAGATTCCTCTGTGTTCCCTCCACTGTCCCCCTGTAGTGCAACAGTAATACAGTCTATTTACACAGATCAATTTTTGCTTCTATGTGCCAGAGCCACAAAATTGGTTTGGTTCGCGTCTGTGAGCCGTGGACATTGTGCGAGAGAGAGCTCGCCAAACAGACTATTTTCCTTGGCTGCGTTGTTTCTTTCAAGCCTGCATCCTTTTTAACTGTTATTACAATCTAAAAATCCAAACGCCAGAGGTCTCTCCAGGGCGTCTGACTCACACAGAAATATATCTGCAGTGCTGCACCAAAAACATGGGATTTTCTATCGACAGAAAAGCGAGATTTTTTTTTAAATGTCTTCTCACGAATCTGTCCAGAAGCAAACAAATTTTACGTGGTGAATGTACTTTGCATTTTAAAACCGAAGGAAGGGCCCATGTGTCTACGTTTCACGCCTTCCCTTCATTTGCGTTCTCGCGTACGACCAATCCGGAGAATGTCCGGAGATTATCAGGAGTTCAGTGTGTGTCTGAAAGCAGCTTAAGTCGGATTTTCAACCGGTTTCGATGGATGTTATTTGTTTTTGTCTTGTTTTACTCATTTTTTTTTATTCCCATGTATTTTGTAGAAATAAAGTTTCATTATTATTATTATATATTATTATTATTATTATTATTATTATTATTATTATTAAGACACACAGTATGGGCCCATTTACAGCCCCGGACACATCAACACAACTTGCGTATTTAAAGCCGCTTGAACGTTTGTATAATTAATTGTCTCAGCGGAGACGCAGGCAACAGTGCTGTAATTTTAAGAACATTTACGAGAACAATACTGTGAAACAACAGATGGCAGGATTCCTCAAGCACGGCTGCGGCAGTGGGGAAACAATATAAGCGTTTTGACTCGTTCTTTAATTGGATATTATATGAAGTGTAAAAAATATAATAGAGAGGAGAGTCCATAATTCATGATTCACGAGCGATGCCAGATTCTATTCCCCTTTAATTTAATAATGTGCAAAATACGGTATCCTCACAAGTTACTCTATGCATTATTGAAAAGGACGGCAGAAAACCAGGAAAGGATGAGTGCCACAATATCAGAGGAATACTAAAAATGGAATTTTCATCAACCATATCTTTAATTAAACTTTCAGGAGCGCTGCCTCTGCTGGTCCCTGCATTAGTGTACTCACAGAAATCCTTTTGACTGTTTGATTAACTGTTCAAATGTCAACCTGCAGAGAGCATCAATCACACACCGCAGTAAAAGCTATTCGTCTAATGTCAGACTTTGATGCTGATTTCAAAGTAAAAATTATCCTCCTACACAAATTACCTGGGAAATAAACCAAGTGATGGACAGCTGGACGCCCCCCCCCACCACTCCTCCTCTGCCTTCACCTTCTTTAACCCAACAGCTTTGTGCGTGTGACGTGTGTGTGTGAACGTGTCCTTTTGGATTTGTTTGCAGGTACGTTCATGTGTGGGTGAACGCCAGTGGCAGGGCTGCTCGGGCAGATACATAAAGGCAGCCATGCAGACAGACAGGGGCTCGAGGGGGGGGGGGGGGCGGCCATGTCACAACACAAACCGGCTGCAGTCTGTTTATGAATCAGAGGAGAGATCATGATGCTGCACCGTGTCATCGAGCCTGAGGCGTCGAAACCACAGCCCCAACCCCCAGTATGAAGCTGTGGTGACGGTAGATGAAGCTGTTACACATGACTGTCTCACAGTGTTCGGCTTGATTGACATAATGATTGATATAATCAGCAGCACTTTTGTTGATCTGAAATGAAAACTCCAGCTTGTGAAATTTTTTCAACTTCTCTTGTCTTGCAGAGAGAAATAAAATGAAGATGGCTTCAGATGTTTGGAAATCACCAGGTACTTTTTTATTATTTATTTTACGAAATCACAAAAACTGAATTACCACCGGTTTTTTTTTTTTTAAAGAGCTCTGGAATTATCCAAGAGAGAATCCATTAAAACAAAAACTTTGGTTCAGATCCGGAATTTCTTTTTATCACTTTCTTTAACATTGTGAGATTTGACATTTTCACAGATTTGCAGGTAATAATTCAAGGATCTTAATGAAAAAAAAGTCATATGTAAGGGGACTGATTATGTATGAGTGTATGAGTTTAATATGGTTCAGCTTGACTGCATTTAAAGAGATTAACTACTGAGAATCACTCCAGTTAATCAGTTCATAGAGAAAATGATCCAGAACATAATAGGCAGGCGAACTGATCGGGAAAATAATTGTTCATTTCAGCCACGTAAACCAACATTCAGGCAGCTGCTGTTTCAATAAGACTTTAAACTTAAGTTCAGATCTCAAACAAACACAGTGGTGATGTGAGACGGATGGACTCCTCTCCGTCTGCAACACTTACAACAGGCCACTTACTTCAGGAGACAACATTACGTCAGAGAATTACTGAGAGAATAGAAAAGAGACAGCGAGAGAACAGATGAGCATCTAAATTTCCGAGATGAAACCACAATTTGGGAACACATCACAGGCACCGCTCATGAAATCCCAGACACAGACCAAAGTGCATAAAATAGCAGGTCCTTGAACAATGGAAGAAAAGTTTGCAGAGAGGAGAGTGGTTTTTTTTTATCTTATTGTTAAATCCTATTGACCACTCTGCAGCTCAGGCGCAGGATAAAAGCCTGTCAGCAGCACCTGCATTTATCAGCACACGGACATGTGCTAATTTAGAGCTACGGCTCCACGTCTGCCGTCACTCGATGCAAATGCGCAGCCGACGTTTTATATTTAGTGCAACTGCATCTTTATGATCTCGATCTTTGTTTGAAAATTCACATGAAACACAGAATTTGTATTCCGGCAGCCTCCACATAGTGTAAGCTCGCTAAAGGGAAGCGGCAGTGGCAGCAGCAGACTGGTGTCAAACTGGATTTTAATTGATGACTGTCTCTCTTCTAATGCGCCCACGTGAAAACTTTTTCAAAAGACTCATGGAGGAGTTTTTTACCTCGGAAACAAACTTTTATGCCTCCTGCTTTCATGTTCCCTGTTTTTATGAGGCACAAATAAACTGTGTAGGTTTGTTAACCCGGTTTTGCTTAATTATGGGAATTTGTTTACATCAGCTCAAGTCCACTGGATGTCAGCTGTTGTTTAAAGTTTTCCAAAAATTGTAAAATACCTGACTCATCATTGTTCAGTGCACGCTGAGGCCGGTCATCCTCCCTGGACATAAAAAAGCTGAGTCACTGCTATTTACATCATTATCTACAAACACCACTATGGGAAAGCTTCCCTCATAATAAGAGTCAGAAATGTGAGTCCCTGGATTCATGGTTGCTGATGTTTGTTTAAACGCAGTAAGAAAAGGTCACTTCATATCAACTCACGAGGACCTCCCACGTTCATGTCACCGATTTACTCAAAACTAGAATTAATGCCCTGTGGTTGTTTGCCTCCGTCGACCAGTGAAGTTTCAGTCTAAAACCATTTCGTTCCAGACTCATCACCGAGACCTTTGACAGCTGAAATCTAATCAGGTCATCTTTGAGTCCCAGTTAATGTTTGTACCAGATGGGGGATCCTGGTACATTATATTCACAAGAACATGTGCCCTTCGTGACCTTGACCTTTGACTTTCAAACACCAAATTCTAATCAGTTCATCTTTGAGTCTAAATTGAACGTTGGTACTAAATTTGAAGAAATCCCCTCAAGGTGTGAGTCACATGTTGCATTCACAAGGTCAAAGGTCACAGCATTATCTCCAAAGTTATATTAAATCGGATCAAACTGTTGGATGTGATGGAATTATACATAAATGAGGTTTTCTTCAATCAAATATTCTTCATTTGGATGAAAATGATCAATTTGATCACTGTAAAACATTCAGCAATAACTTTTTACAAATTATCCTGAGGGCTTCTTCACTACAAACGTCAACTCGGCGCATTGAAAAATAAGCAGTTCGGAAGCGCATGCAATCAACCAATCGCAAAAATTATGAAATTTAGCTCTGAGGGCCAAAACTTTATTCTTAAAATATATTTTTCATAAATAAACAAGTATTTGGAAAGGAACTAGAGTTTTGCAAAATCCTGTGAATTTAGTTTGACATCAATTTTTTTTCAAGAAAATCCATGAGGTGAACTGGGAGCTCCCAGTTGAGCTGGTATGTTACGACCCAGGAAGTTTTCATCATCCTCAAAGACAGAAATATTCGAAACTATCACATCTAATGATGATAAGGATCAGAGGATGTTGTGCTTCAGATGCAGCTGTAGCTCGTCTCTAACTCTCCATCATCAGCTCGTATTATACTCGTTATATTTGTTTGTCCTATATTTGATGCTGTTTCCCTCACAGACAAACAGAGGAGATAATCAATCTGTTGTTCAAACTCTTTCTTTTAGTTCTGGTGCTGGAGAGGTTGAACTAGAATAATACCCCCCCACCCCTCCCCCAAAAAACACAACAACTACTTGGGAAGAAATAACGTGCACCTTAAAACAAATCACTCGCACTAATAAGCATGTATAGAAGAAAATCACCATCTCATTACTACGTAATAATTAGCGACATGAAAGTAACACAATGCACAACGAAAAGAAAAGTAAGATAAGACACCAAAAGAAAGAAATTACTATCAATGCAAATGAATTACACATCAGCAAAACACCAGAAATTAGACGACAGCAATGACATCGCCCACAAGATCTGCGAGGGAGCAATAAACCAGCCACGTAACAATAATGTACTGACACTGCCGAGCACAAAAACACTGACTGAACAAAGCCCAGACATCCACTCACTTTATGCATTATTAGAAAGGCAGATTTTTTTTTTTACTTTGGTGATATGTAGCCGTAATTTCCCTGCATCTCCGATCTCAAGAAGCCCTTTTGGGAAGAGACGCTGCGGCTCCGAGCTGCCGACAGCAGGACGGGAGAATCAGGCCTCTGGTGTAAAGGTGTAAAACATGAGCAGCGGTCGCAGTAGCAGCAGGTGTAAGTGAACGGTGCAAAACAGTGCATCTATGGGCAGCACTTTCTCTATGAGAGAAGATTGGGATCGAACCACCGACCTTCTGGTTAGAGGCACGTTGGAAGTGTGTTGCAGATACTGGAGCAGTATGTCAGGTGTCAGGTGAGATAAGTGTATATACAACAGACTGTAAATAAAGATGGATGACGTGTCTCCACGAAGCTAAAAGATCCAGAATATAGGTGCTGCCATAGTGACGTCATCTGGAGCCCGAGTCACTGCAGTAGGTGTGAAGCTGCGTAGTCAAGGTCCAGTTGATACACATGGTCGACCAATCAGGAGTCTCAGCTGTCAATCGTGTTGTTTCAGCCATCAAATAATAAATTAAAAACCAAACCTACCGGAAAAAAGCCCTTGAACATACACAAGTGATGACAACTAAATAAAATAGCAGAAACCAACTTTGAGAAAAATGCATTTTATGTGTATCTTGACTTTTTGTGCTGGGTCCCATCCACTAACAAGGAGGGGGCGGGGTTTATGAGCTTTACTGCAGCCAGCCAGCAGGTGGCAGTCAAGACACTTTGGATTCACTTTTGTGGAGCAGTCACGTCGGCCATTTTTACACGTGGCCTATAGTACATATGTTATAATGCGTATGTCAGTATGTTGAATCAGTATGTTGAGATGGTTGGTTCCTCAACATGCTTTACATTAATAACTAATACGAGACAGGAAATGCAGTGTGTTTTCCGAGTGCTGGAACCATGGACTGTATATGGTTGGAACCCTGCTGATCCGAGCGCTCCTTCAGCAGCAGCTGCCACCACTCAGCTCCGGGTTGCTGCTGTGGAGTCACAGTTTGGGCGGCGGTGGCTGGAGAGGCTGAAAACCCTAATGAACAGCGAGCGAGGAGCACGAGCGTGAGCCACTCGGCTTCCTGATTTAATGAATCAGTGGTGAAACGTGTGCTGTGCAGGGTACTGATGTAAACACGTCTCATGCTTCCTACTTCAATCAGCACTCTGTGAGGGAAGTCAGTATTATGAATCACAGCAGATATTGCCATTTGTTCTCCTGCATGAGCGCATCCAGGGCAGCGTGGCTCCGTAACGCCAATGTTGAGGTATTAAGAGAAAAGTGAGGACAAACAACGACCTCTGTGAGCTGCAGGACAACAAGCTGCACGAGCGATTTCTATATTTGGATGAATTCTATGTCACAAATTCCTCAGAACTGTGAAACTATAGAGCGCCGGCGATTATATAACCATTACGATATAATGCAGTGGAATGCTCTCACATGCTCTCCTCCTCCGAGCGCCACAACTGTATATTACACAACAGCGTTAACCACAGCTGTTAGCAACCACGGCTCTTCCATCTGTCCCTTCCCCCGATGCCCTCCCTTCGTCAGGCGGGACGACTGTGTGAAGCCGTGTGTAATCAGATTAGGCAGTGACTGGGTGACTGGGGCTTCTGCATCCACCCATCACTCCATCGCACTGTTAGCAGCATCTGCGTCATGTGGAGAACCATGTGCACGCTGCGAGAGAGATGGATTAATGTGTGTGTGTGTGTGTGTGTGTGTGTGTGTGTGTGTGTGTGTGTGTGTTTGTGTGTGTTTGTGTGTGTACATAAGGGTGAAAATGTTTCAGCTTTCTATTAACAGGTCCTGTGTTGTTGTTAACTGCCCATGTTGTCTATGACCTGCAGAATTAGGACTGAAAAACACAGTAGTATAGACAGAGTTATTGAAATGAAGTCTTCACTAAGGCATCAGATTTATGCCTTTTCAACAGAAAAGACTGACGACTATAAGGATACTGGCTGGACACTGGAAAATAAAAAAATATTCATGCATGACATCATCTAACCTGACCCAAAGAGGAGAGTGCAAATTACGTAATATAAGACGGAAGTGGCACAAAGTCAAACCAAAAGCACTGAGATTATCTCCCAGACGGAGCAGCACAGGAGAGGACACGTCCTGACCATTCGGAGCGTTGAGATAACCCGAGACACAGAGCACCTCTCGCTGTGCAGCTTCTCGAGGAGCAGACGCGGGCTGCTCACCTGGTAAAGGGCTCGACAGCCTCTCAGATCCTCGCTGGCCTGCACGGCCTGATCCATCCTACCTCAGCCCTAATGTCTCATTGGCATTCAGTCACACGCCTGCAGCAGGCGGCGAGTGGAGAGCTTGGCAGCAGCTCACCACTATTAAGATTCTACAAAGTCGGCCGTTCCCCTGCCGCCACAAGCACACAGCGAATCACACAGCCCAGGAATAATAAAAGAGCTGTGGAGGGTATGAGCGTATGACAGCGGGGCCGGCCAGTCACACGGCCAAGACGCTGGGACACGGAGAGAAGAAGAAATTCGGTGTAAAATTTGAAACCTCTGCTCCTCGTAAAGCTTATGGGGGCAGCAGCTTGGTTAGCCGTTCACGCTACAGCACCAGCTAATGAAAATGATGTACTCCAAGTGGCTAAATCACTTGTGCACACACATAATCGCACTGGCCCTGCGAGTGTCCGCCACATGATGAGCCGTGTTACTGGCGAGCCTCCCATCGTGAACCACAGAGAGAGAGAGAGAGCGTCCCACCGGCCCGTCGCCCCCTGCCCCGTTTATGTCTGCCTATCAACATCCCTCCAGAATCCTAAGCTGCTTTGCTAATCACCCTTTGAGAGAGCGGACTAATTCAGATGTCAAGGCCCATTACCTGTGAGCTGTGCAGAGGTGACCTCAGCCCCTATCTTGCAGTGATAAACACCAGTTGGAGGATAATGCACATCTGGATAATCGGAAAGCGGCAAGTGACACGCTCGCCAAGCTGAGGGGGGGTGGGGGGGGGGGGAGCGGCGGCGGAGGGACGGCGGCGTGTTACAATCACTGTTGCATAAAGATAACGTCTTTCATGACAGCCCCAGGTCAGGCAGCCAACGTATGGCAGTGGCAGCTCCTCACCAGCCGTCCCCTCCAATCTGCTCGCAGACACTGGACGTAGCTCAACCGTAACAGGGCCCACGCCGTAAGTTCGGTTCTACAGCTACAGGATGTAACTGATGTACTGAGGAGCAAGGCAGGAGGAACAAAGACAAGGAAATCACTCTACAGGGATAAATAACTGTATTTTTAGATTATACAATACCATCAGCTTTGGAGGATTTCTGAGCTCCTGTTCTGTTCTGAAGTTATTCAGAGTTTGTGTGCGTTCCAAAGGATAAAAGATGATTCGACTAACTCTATTTTTATGATACTACCGGGTACAGGGGCTGCACGACAAGTACATTTATTATAGAGTGATGAATAATGGATCCGAATGAGGGAGAATAAGGCAGATATCAGATACCAGGTTGGGCATTGGCGAGTACACAAATCTATGAAGCCTATAGATACCACATATTTAAAAGGTTAACAGCAAGATACTAGCGTTAACCAGAGCTACTTTAAAAAGGCAGCACTTTGATTCTTTGATTCTAATAAACTGTGGCTACACTTAAGCAGATATTTACAGGAAGTAGTTGTTATTTATCCCATTGCTTTTTCATTTATGACAATCTAGATGATAAAAGATGTTCTATTGCATTAATTCTCACCCACGCCATACAACAACAATAGCAAACATCACCACACAGGGTTAGTCGCAGACAGCTGTTAAATATGTTATATGAGTTTATTTTTAGAAATGCGCTGGTGTCAGATCTGAACTCGGTATCAGCCAATACGCAACGTCCAGGTGTCGTAATCGGTATCAAGAAGGGAAAAATCCTATCGGAGCATATGTAGATATGGTGATGAGGAGGCAGGAGCAGAGAAAATCTGAATTCTCCACACAGCAGGCACAAGGAACACTGGGTAATGAGGGCAAATAGGATGCAGGTCACAGCAAAAATAACCCCCTTCCATATCCATTATACTCCTCATCTGTTCAGTCGGAGCCAAAACCCACCACCTATTTCAAATTAGCCTCCATTGTTGTAGTGTGCGAGAAAAAACGGAAATAATAATGAATAATAAATACATATTTAGAGGGTCGGGATTATAATTAGTCGTTACGTCGCAGCATGAGCGCTAACGGGCATTTAAGACAACAGGATCTTTCACTGCAGCGGGAACTGAAGGCACCGAGGAGATGAAATCCATCAGTCAGACCCGTCCAACGATAAGGTCACGTCACTTTCTATTCATACACGTCACAAATCCCACATCTTCCTCAAGAGGTTTCATGAAAACTGAATTGAAATATATAAACCACAGGGGAAACTGCACTTGCTGTAAACACCCACATGCTGTTGTTTGCTTTACAGCTTCATGACTATATTACAATACAAAATACAATTAGAGAGGTATTTATATCAAGGAGAAGATGCAGGTTCCCATTATGGGCTTTCATGGGGTGTAGCTGATCTCATGTTGTTTACTTGTACTGGTGTGAACACGCACACGCACACACACACACACACACACACACACACACACACACACACACACACACACACACACACACACACACACACACACACACTGCGACCTGTGACCACCACTGTCAGATTTGATCAGCGTAACATTCCCAGAGTCATGTCAGAACACCTCTCAGTGACTAAAAGAGCCCAAAAGGTCTACAATTCTACTTCCACTTTTCCCCTTGCTCTGTGACAGAAGCTGTAAAATGTCTCTTTTTCTTTTTGTATTCACATAAAACAAATGACATGAAGGATTTCCTTCAGACGAAGATGAAGAAGTCGATACAACTCAGGTTTTATCACCCGTTTTCTCATGGTTTTCAAATTGACATTAATATGGAGTATCATTAAATCTAAAATCCTCATCTAAAAAATAAAAACATCTATATATCATTTCTTCCACTGGTTGTTTGTGAAAATGCTGAGAGGAGCAAGAAATGCTGGTTTTCCAGATGTTCGATGCACCTCTGCATCGCTGAACATGAAATCCTTCCATACATTTCACATCTCACAAACGGGCTATTATCAAACACTCTAGTCATCAGTGGTGAAATGTTCGGTTCCAACTCTAAAGCATCTTGTCAAGCGTTGCTGTTTACATTGTGATCAGAGCAGGTGCTGCTGGAGTGCGCGACAAGAGCTGCACCAATTTGATTTAAGTGGGAATAATGATGGAGAGCCAGAGACTGGGAGTTGTGCTTTTTTTTTATGATTGCCCAACGCTTCACTTAAATGGCAGCATTCACACACACACACACACACACACACACACACACACACACACACACACACACACACACACACACACACACACACACACACACACACACACACACACACACACACACACACACACACACACACACACACACACACACACACACACAGCAGAGTATTCGCCTCTCGTACACATGAATTATTGAGGACTTGGGTTGGGAGCAACTTTACGCAATTTTTTTTTTGTAGTGGCATTACACCTCCGCCCCCATCTTCCCGACCCATCGCCTCCTCCTCCTCTTCCTCCACCCTCACTAACACACTGCGGGGCAGAAGAAGAGTGGGGTCGCAATTACAACGCTATGGGATGTTGGCAGCTCGGCTCTGCATCACAGAGGAACTGGTGCAGTGTTGCAACGGAAGAAAAACTGGTGACGAAGATCAACTTGTTGGATTCATTCATTGTTTATTAGAAGAGGAGAATAAACCAAGTATTCAGGATTAGAGAAATGTCTTTGTGTCCGACAATGGAAAATATTCAATATTTGCTTTTAATCTTAGACAAAGACCTTTTAGTGAGGAAGAGTGATGTGTGTGACTTGCTGGTTAATGACGTTTGTTTGTTTTTGGCCTCCAACCACCTTTTTGTTTTTCTCATTGCGCGTCTACTTATTTTCTTTCTTCTTGTCATTACCATTTCATCTGAATTGGTGCGTCCTCTTAGTTGCAGTTAATTTCCGTGGTTTAACATTTGTATTTTCTATAGTTTCTCTTATAAAAGGAAAACAATTCAATTAACATGGGTTAAAAGAATTGTCTCAAGCATCAATTTACTTCATTTATTTGTTTTACCTTCAATTTCAAAACAACTCAACCTGCATGGGAAATTAAAGTGCAACGCGAAACGTCCAATATCTCTGTACAATTCACTTAAATTTAAATTGATTTATCCACATTCATTAATTGTGTTATGATGGAAATCCCTGAGCCACCAGAAATTAATCAATGTCCTCCCTTTATCTGAACCCCAAATTTCCTGGGAGTTTATGTAATTTTTATTTTTAGATATTCAGCCGTCAGGCAGGTCTTTAGAAAAAAAAAAATATTATTCTAGGTCAGGATTTCAAATTAAGTTATAGTGTGCGTGTGTGTGTGTGTGTGTGTGTGTGTGTGTGTGTGTTAGGTAAGACAGCAGCTCTTCCCTGGGAGCCTGACAGCTGCCTCCGGCACATATGGGTGATGCTTGATGAGAGTCACAGAGGACAAACAAGCTGTACATCAGCAAAACGCTTTGTGGAGTGATATAGCAGAAAGGCCAAACACATACAAAAAGTGTTGAGTGGATGTAAAAGACCTAAATAAAAAGGAAGAGAAAACAGACTTCAGATCCACAGACTGCAGCTGCAGGTTCGAGGGCATCGCGAGGCCAATAATGAGAAATTTGAAAATGACTTGATGATGGAGATGATATTTGCAAGCGACTCATTGGATGTTTGGAGTCTTCACCTCCGGCAACATAATGTTTGAACAACCAGGATGTTCATTTAACTGGGTGTAATATGATAAGAATATTACGGTGGCAATTAGGTTAATGAAGTGAACTGGTTCTTTAACAACGGTTCCAGTCACACGCAGTCAACATAGGTATTAAATGAATTACAATGTGACCTTTCCATGTGAAAAAACCCTTTAAAATGTAAATAATCAAACCCAACGCTGCACACATCTCCCATGGCACATTAAAACTCACCTTCAAGGGACATAAGGTTGTACAATGAATCGGCCATTATAAAGATTTCATTTTTAATAGAAGATCAAACTCGCTCAAATAAACATTATTGGCAGAGCAGTGGATCGGGGGTGGGGGGGGGGCGATGAAAGTCAGTAAGACGTTAATGAGGTGAGGTTAGAAGATTGAGAATATTCACTGATGGAACAACACTCCTGCTAATTGTCATACTCCAGCGCTGTCATGCATTTCGAGTTTGACAGACTTCCCGCATGAAGCGTGAACAAACCCGACGTGGTGACGCACCGACGGTGAGGGTTAAGTGTCATGACTCAAATCCTCGCCTGCTGGAATTACAATTTAAAGCAGCTGTTCCAACCTTTTTGTGTCCCATATACCTCAAAGAACTATTAGAGGAGCTCGAGTGCTTCTTCATCGAGACCCGTCAAGTTCCTTTCAATGGATTTCCAACACGTCTTTGAATGCGGGCCCTGCCACGTTGACCTGTCCTTCACGTTTGCTAATCGAGTTGCGCTTTGGAAAACTCTCCACAACCACATCTCATGAACTAGGTCAACCGCATTTCTTCCAGTTTGTTTGGTTGTTTTTGTTTCTATTTTTACTCTCTGTCGTGATTTAGTTTGCATGTGCTGCAGGAACTGAAACGAAACCGTTACTTGGCTTTAATCACTCTCGTCGTCACTGGGGGACGACGGGAAACCAGGAAACCAGCTGTAGAACGGTTTTTAACTGAGTCAGGCTGCCGATGGCTTTTTAATTGCTCTGAAAAAAAAAAATATATATAAAAAACGAGGCACTCTTAGATAAGTTCAAGTGGCTCTTCTGGATGTTATTTAACGGATCTTTGTATGTCGGCCCTGTGATACGCCAACGACCTCTCCAGCCTCTCGCCCAGTGTCAGCATGGAGCCGCTCAAGGCCACCGGTGACCCTCAGAGGGATGGATGGATGTTATCTAAAGCTATTAGATATAAAAATGGATAAAGCACTTACAATATTTCCGTGCATGGCTCTCTGGGTGGAAATAACTGTCAGTCAGCAGCGTTGGTTCACGCTAAAATATCTCAACTGATGTGTGTGATGGACAAAACGTCCGTACAGACATCCACGGTCCCTTCATTAGGGTGAATCATGTAAACACTGGTGATCCACTGATTCTAGCGAAACAATGAGGATCACATTTGTCCTTTCGAAACGTCTCAAATGTTTATCGGATGGATTAACATAAACTTTTGTTGCAGACAATCATGTCTCCCAAAGGATGCAGAGAGACAACTTTGTTAATCTTTTCCTCTCCGTCTCCATGGCAACTGCACAAACTCATCTACTAACGAAGAGTGAATGGTAAATATGACCCAAGTGAGTTGTTTTGTCCAGCCATTCCAGCTTTTTAGCACATATCTGCAAATAATAAACTTCACTATTTTCTTAGACTTTTTGAATTTGTGGTTTCCAGGTCGACGGGCATTCCAGAACAGCAGAATGAAAATCAGCCTGCGGAGATCGTGTCTGCTCTCATCGTTGTTAAAGTTGTATTGGAGGTGCAGCTGTTAGTGGGAAATAGCAGGACCACACGATGATAACTTCCTCAATAAGAAAAGCAGAAATGGTGTCTCATCTCTGATGAATCACCTAAATGAAAGTTTCTGCTGAGCGGTTTTCATTTTGTAGTGAAATGAACTGAGAACAGTGGATCCCTGGAAGGTAGGAGAGAGGAAAAAACACATATTTGGCTCAAACACTGCAGCGTGCTTCAGAAAATGGTCAGCAGTCATATAGACAGTACATATTTGCAGTTAATGGGCTGAGACGTGCATAAAACTATAAGCTCTTCCATAGGAGCTGGGGAGTTTCAATAAATACAGCGGCAGAAGAGCAGCGGATGCAATATCAGTCTTATAATTCCCATAAGTGTCCAATGGAGGTTCAGCAAGTTTCCGCTTTACATTCTGCGTTAACTCTAGGTGGTGGTGAATGAGAGTTCACCACCACCTAGAGTTGATTTTCTTTAAAGTAACCGTTTTAATCTGCGCCAGTTGACACCGGTGACAGAAAGAATCTTTTTCTTCTTCCGAGAGACGACCGGCCTAGAAAGCAGCATCAGAACAGCTGTAGGCAACAAACAGGGACACGCATACTAAGCAACAGTGCAGTTAAAATCTCAAAGACGAGCAGAAGAAGCCACATAAGCACCAAACAGTCAATGATCATTAGGGTCAGTGATGAAGACGCAGCACAAAACATAACCAATCAGAATTTAAGAAAACACTTACAATCACTTGAAACCCACTAATGCTCACTTATATCGGGCTTTTGTCTGAAATGGTAATTGACACAATCTCCATTCATTTGAAGTGACTCTTCAGAAGACGCCTGTTTTTTATCAGCAGTGATGGAAACATGACACCTGGGTGAACACGCTAATTTCTAATTCTTTATTTTGGCAGCCTAAACACTGACGCTGCACCTTTTCTGTGCGACGTTTTGGCACGCGTCGAACTTTCGGGCGTGGGCACATAAATAACCATGAACATTTGCGTACTTAATGTCTTTTGCAAGGCGGCGAGGCGTGAGAGCTTTGCAGTTTCCCGCGCGTTTGGGAAACAAAAAGCAGAAAGGCCAGCTCCTTTACAGCCAATGGGACCGGACTCAATCACCTCTATTGATAAACTCTGTGCACCTGCTCATTTTAAAAGGAGATAGAAGACTGAGCTCGTTCAGCTTTAGTTTGCTGTGTTGTGATTTTCCGACTCTCCTCCTTCACTCAGCAGATTGTCAGAAACTTCTCCGAGGCGAGAAGAACAGATGTCTCTGGTTATTTGACCGGCCTCTCGGGGCTGCTGGATTCTCACTCTCAATTTCCCCATTTCTTTTTCTTTTTTTCTGCAGCCGACTGCAAATCTCTGCAGTGACAAAGCATCGCCTGTCGAGTGGATGATTCCATTGAGAGGCACTTCCTGATATGAGAGGTGCATTAATGTGATTAACCCACACTCGCTATTGCTGTTTGATACAGGGGCTTAGGGGCTCATGTCACTATGTATTCTTCTCTATTGGCCTGATCAGCAGGTAATGGAAATGTGCGGGTGTGTGAGCGGAAGCAGGTAAATCCGAATGTGACTCTGAATGTGAGGAGGCAACGAATCGCTATCGACGGCAGAATTCAGTGCTGCTCAAACTCAGTTATTTACCCTCTAAATTCAAAAGGTAAATATGAACTTAATTAAACTCTAAAACTCAGTAGCTTAAAGAAACAATCTGCAGATAATGTGTTTTCACACCAACAATTAAGATCAATAAAGATTAAATAGAAAAAAAAACATGTTTCCCAAAGGATTCTCAGTGTTACAGGTAAATATAATTTCTATTTAAACACACCTACGATCTGCTGACAACTGTTTGACTTCATGACTTTAATGATCAGGTTTGTGATTATACCAAACGTCAAACTAGTGTTGAGGTTGTTTAAACCTGCCTGTTTGGAATGAGCTGTTAGTTTGACCTGTGGTGATGCTGGTTGCAGCTTTTCTTTCTGAAAATTTAAACGTGACCTGCGGTGACTTAGTCAGGAACCCTGACGCTGCACCCCCGCTCCTGCACAAAGAGCTGTTCACCTGTTAATTAAAAGTTCACCGACGCTCGACTCAGTGCACAGAACTGCAGAATCAGGAACGGGATCAACAACATGTTTTGCATTGATTGGTCCGAGCCGCCGCTATTACAGTGCGCTGGTCGCCCGTTTCTTCAAATGTTATTAAAATAGTACATATTACATCGCACCAAAATGGATACTGCACTTCTTTAGGCCCTTAATGACAGACATGCAAAGTGAGAAGCTGATGAGCTGAGAGGTTCTCCAGATACACAGATCTGGGATTACTAGCAGAAGACACAAATCGCTGTAGAAGCTGTGTGCGTCCATTTTGCAGCACATTTACTGAAGCTAATATCAGTCAAGTAAAAATCACAACACAGCGTCCAGTGTGAAATTATTCATTCGATGTCAGTCATCATCCATTCAGCTGCAAATAAAAGGCTACAGGTTGTATGTGTGTTGTGATTGCAGTGCAAACATGCAGCGAGCACGCTTTAATATTGTGCTGTATAATGGAGGCACAGTAGAAAATAGCTGCTCAGGAGAAGGAATTCTGCGATGCCATTCATCAGGCTTCTCAACACACGTCTTTTCTGATCTTTAGCCGGGGATACCAGCAAAAAATAGGCTCCTGCGCCGAGCACTGAGCTGTAAATAGAGGCTTCTCCAGGCTTAATCAAAGATACCGTGGGCACATCCACCTCAACCGTACATTGTTGAGTCTTGGTGTGAGCGTAATGTGAACTTCATTTCAAAGCAGAGAGAGCGTATGTATGCATGCATGTGAGAGCGGCGTCTTGGCAACCCCTGACAACATATGATGAAACTCTGGAAAAGTGGGTGTAGCTCTGTGTGCAACTCTTTCAGCTCACATTCCATTTTCGATCAATGACTGAGATAGATAATAGTCTCCATAGAGACTTGCATCTTGCATCCTGTCTCCATCTCCATCCTCCCCTCGAATCCCCATCTCTGCATTTTGCATCCGTGCACGCTCTGCATCTCTTCCCCCCCCCCCAAAGCTCCGCCCCCCCAACCGTCAGCAGCAGCGTGGCACCAGCTCCGTAGGGCAAGACAGGCCGGACACGAGAGGATCTTGGGAGGGGGAACAGGGGAGGAAACATCTGGAAGACTGAGAGAGACACACGTCCTCTAATGCTGCCGCCTGACGTCACGTCATCACGGGCTTCCTGGTAACAGCTGATCCTCTTGGCCCACTGCGAAAATCCACTCACTAACTCAATTATGCAAGAGGTGTGAATTAAACATGAGGCAACCACACAGGAATGTATACACACGTCGCAGATGTGCACCCAAGCAGGATACGTAATCATACAATATAACAACCCCATCTGTACGCTGATGCCAGAGGGAGGGCGGCTTTGTAAGGCCTCCCTGCACACACACACTGCATTAAAGAGCTGATCCATGCTGGTGCAGCCTTTCATCCGACTGATGAAGCAGCACATGGACATCGGAGCCAGACTGCAGAGAGTGACAGCGGAGAAAAAAGGGTGCTGAGGAATTTTTTTGCCATCTCTGCCACCTATTATCTCCCTGTGAGCTTTAAAGAGCAAAAACACAACAGCATCGCGTGGGAGTCGAGCCTGGAGCCAAAGTCAGGGCTGATGTTTTTTTCTCCCCATGCATCTCTCTCTCTCTCTCTCCCTCTGTTTCCCTGTGTCTCTCTCTCCCTCACTCCCTCCCTCTCTCCCCCTGCCCTTTATTAATCATCCTTGGTTAGTGGGGCAGAGAGCGTGGTGTTAGGAGCTCCGGGGAGTGTAGAGGCATGAAACACACACACACACACACCTTCACGTGTTTGGACCCTGATCGGCACTGGACTCAGGAGGCCAATCTTTTTTTTTTGTTGTTTGTTGATAAAAGAAAGAAAAATAAATCAATAAAAATTGATTAGAATTGGAGGTAAACTAGTAGGAATAGACCTGTTTGTGAATAAAATGCAGAATTACTTGATGATGTTCATGAATGAGACGTTCTCCACACACACACACACACACACACACACACACACACACACACACACACACACACACACACACACACACACACACACACACACACACACACACACACACTAAGTAAGCATGTGCACAAAAACAGCTGATCTTCAGGGATGCTGGCCTGCGGTCCTATAGGACTCAGCTGCTGCTGCTGCTGCTGCTGCTGCTGATGTAACCTTTTGAACAGTCTCAGTTGTAGTTCAGAGATTCCAGCTCCAGCGTACAGAAGGCAAGAAAGTATAATCATCTCCAAAGCTCATAAACACACACAACTTTCACTCCAGTGCCACTAAAGCCCTCGGTGCAGCACAGGCAGCAGCATCGCCGAGCCATTACAGCTATTAGACCTCATTATCAGTGTCTGGAAGTTGCAGCCAGCATCCTCTTGAGAGCTGGATGCGGAATGATGGGACAACAGGAGGCAACACAGCGAAACCACTCTCGCAGGCTGTGGCCAATGGGCAGCAAGAGTAGCCTGAATAATGGAGGATGTAATTAGGCCTTATTTCTATGC
This sequence comes from Verasper variegatus, assembly GCA_026259375.1. Taxonomy (NCBI): domain Eukaryota; kingdom Metazoa; phylum Chordata; class Actinopteri; order Pleuronectiformes; family Pleuronectidae; genus Verasper; species Verasper variegatus. Next base: position 22,648,029 of record CM048040.1, on the reverse strand, counting down.
ATGTAAGTGCACTTAGCCTAGAAGGCTCCTACTGGGCTACATGCCATTATTACCATTATCACTATTTGATCCTCCTGTATAAAAAAAGGGGTGAGCAATTAGTTGTTATGGGACAGTTGGAGCACGGCTGTGGAAGTCTTGGGCGTCCTTTAGGAGGAGGACACAGTGTCAGCACAACTAAACTCACTTTTTTTGTTCTATTTTTTAATGATTTAAATCAACATGCACCTCACAGGAAAACACTAAACTGATGCAAGTTATATAATGAAATGAAAAATCTATGTTTACTGCAATTTATCATTATTTTCTGCACATTTAACATAATTTGTCTTGTGATCAGAGACTTGGAGTCATAGATGGGAACTGTTCCCTGTTCCTGAGGGTTTCTGTGTTGCCAGGACGCCACATATCAAAACCCTCATCTGACAAACACAGCTCAGGTGTCACAGAAACATCAGTAACAGCGGTAACGGCAGCGTTGGGAACAGAGACGCAGAGCGGGGGGGGGGGACGCACCTGGTTTGACGGTCTTCAGGCGAATCGGCTCCCGAAAGTGGCGGATGACAGCCAGGGTGTCGCGGTTTGTAAGTCCACTGACGGGCGTCCCGTTCACCTCCAGCAACACGTCCCCGTAGTACGGCAGCTTCCCGACGTGGCACACCAGCACGTCCAGCTTCATCTGGCCCAGGTGCGGGAACTGTCCCAGCTCCGCGCCCCCGAGAACCTCCACCACGGAGCCGAAGTCTCCGAGGTTCCCCCATGACACCGCGCACTCCACCACTTTACCGGACCAGTGTTTCTTCTTCTTCAGTGTCCTGGACATGGTTCCTCCCTTTTGGTTGCTCAACAACGAACGATCTCAGTGGGAACAGTCGCCTCCGTGTGCGGTGGTTAAATGAGCGCGGGGAGACGCGGCCTAATAAACCCTCCTGTGTTTCCCTCCCGACCTGCCGGGGATGTCATCTTCCTGGCGTTAATGGGGCTGCTTCTCACTCGACAACACGCCGCTGAGGTCTGTCATCCCACGGGCTTGTGCTCCGGTTGCCGCGGCTGCAGTAATATCCACGCGCTCCCCGTGCGTAAAACAACACCGCGGTGGGTTTAGAAAATGGACCAACAATCACAGGCTCCGTGCGCTGGAACCATATCCGTGCGTCTGGCTTCCGTCTCCCGTCGCCAAGTAGCCAAAACCCGGGATGTAAACACGAGCGTGCGTTAGACTGAGAGCTGTCCGTCGCTGAAATGTGGTGCGTCAACGAGAAATCCCCTCATACCTGTGGGGGCGGAGGCGGCGAGCGTTCACCGGGAGGCGGCTCATGCAGCTGAGCTCCAGCCCGTGATGTGGTGATGACTGAGCGGAGGGAACGTCCGCGACCGTCCGGCTGCCACAGGTTTGAACACACCTGGTACCGCCAACGGAGACGTGCCCTGGCTCCGGAACGCCCCCTTTACGCACAGCTACAGCGGCGGCTCAGCAGCGTCCTCCAGCCGCCTCATGCGAGCTCCATCCTCCGGTGCACTGTGGTACTAAATGTGAAATAAAACACAACCGTACCTGATATCCACTGTGACATATTCTCATCTCAGCTCCTGCGTGAACAAACAAAACAACGTTTACCTGCTTTTAACAGATCTACTCCTGCACGTGAGACGGAACCAGAGCAACATGTGAGTCCAACTAAAACCGCACGGAGCATGTAATCCTGATGTTAAGCGTGCAAAACAAATTACACCTAATTAAGACTCTTAATTTGTAAAGTGATGTCAGTATTAATCTTGGGGGGGGGGGGGTTCCCAGGTGATGCCTCCACAGCGCCACCTACTGAAGATAGCAGAGCACGCCACACCAGTCAACCCTCCCTCAGGTCTTTTTTTACCTTCATTATGCTCCACTGCATCGATCCATGCATGATTGGACACGGGTTTAATTGATTTAATCGTTACTTATCACTCTATATAAAACAGCTTTGTTTTCCAGTTTCATGCCGTTTCCTTTATCCCTGAGCACGAGTGCAGTGACCACGCACAAGTGGGTCTGCAGCTGTAAATCTGACCTTTTCCTCAAGGGGAACCTGCGCTCACACCTCCACACTCTGAGAGCTCATACATAATGTGCACAGGTGTCAAACTGCATGAGGTACAACTGATCCTTTGTTTTTGTTCTTTATATCCGTTTCACGTTACTAAAACTTCATAGAAATGATGATGACGAAAACCTGAAGTGAAAGTTAATTTCATTTAGTAAATGTCACTGTATCTCCAGGGATAACTCATCCTGTGTCACAGTGTGTTATTAATGACGCACAGCTTTTGTTGATTTGTTTGTCAGCAACATGACACACAGAATACTGGACAGATCACCACTAAACCTGTGTGGCAGGATGTGGTTTAGAAAAAATCCATTACATTTTAGTGCAGATTCTGATCAGGGGACGAATCCGGGAATCTCTCCCCTCTTACTTTGACATAGTGAGACAGAGCGTGTTTTGACATTTTCACTGATTTCTCAGAGAATAATTCATGGACCTTTTGATGAAAAAAAACTCAGGCACATTTAGGGGACTATATATTCAGGGGATTGTCGGTGGAGCAGCTTGATTGAATTTAAAGTGACGCTGGGCCTTACGCGAGGTGGAGGTATGTGCCGTTCTAGGTCAGGGTGAAATACATTAATGAATCCTGGGGTCGGCTGTGGCTCAGGAGGTGGAGCGAGCTGTCCACTAACCAGAAGGTCAGCGGTTTCATCCTCCAATCCACACATGGAAGTGTCCACGGGCCGGATACTGAACCCCCAATTTGCCCCAGTGTGTGAATGACGTCTGAGAGAAGAAGTGCTGTAGGAAAATGGAGATGTTCCCCCTCGTCTGGTTGTCAGCTCCGCTCTGCACCTGCTCGGTATCCACTACCCACTACTTGATCTTCAATGGCTCACTCTAAATGACAAAGGATAAATGGAAACAATCTTCCTGACAATTTCCCTCAGATGTTTTCTCCCTGGTGCAGGGCGGATGGGATCTACCCCTCTACCGAGCGAATCAGGTCACATCCCGTTGGCTGCTCTTTGTGTTGCAGCTTCCATGTAATCTCTGATGGCGTTTTACTCCAGAGTGGCTCACACAACTTAAGGGCCACTGGAGTGTGTTTAGGACGAGTCGGGGGTGCACTTGAGTTTGAGGCAGGAAGTGGAGGGTTGGATTTGGAGAAAAGGCACAAAAAAGTGCACAAATAGATTCAAAAGTTTCTATTAAACCTGGTCACTGAGCTCGTTCATCACGATTTGATTCATTCAACTGGTTCATAGAGTTAACTCCTTGTTTATATTTTCAAAGTAAAAGCACATGCCGCTCTACCAGCTACAAAGATACATTATTAATGCTGAATGTGGGGAAGTCTACTTTTTTAGTGATGTGGGTTAATACACAAAAAACACCTCTGACCACAAGAAATGACTTTAATTCCACAGTTGATATTTATCAGAAAAATTGTAATACTTTAACTCAAATACTTAATTTAGTCTAAAACTTTGTAAGTTTGGCCCTTTGAGTAATTTACCAATTTAAAGAATTACTTTAATTGGTCACACATACAAATTAAGTTTTAAATTTTGCAAACATAACTTGTTAACTTTGATTTAAACAAACTTAATTCATGTGTGTGTGTTACAAATGGGACTTTTTTTATTTGGACCTCTGGACCTGCCGCCGCAACACAGGCAGGAAAGATTTGTTCCATTTTCTCACGTCAAGAGTGATGATGGATCCAGTTTTTTAAGGCTGATATTAGCCGGCTTTCAGTTGGCTTCACATGAATAAATCCAGATTACAAATGGCTTGGCCTTTTAAATCGTTCCACGCAGTGCAGAGAAATCATATTGTGGTTTAGAGCCTTGTGTCTGGAATTACATGCAACCATAATCAAATCCTGCAAGAACATTTTCTCTCATTCTTCTTTCTGCCTTCCGACAATCTGTAAAGTCAGACTATTTTTATAAGTAAACACTTTTTACCTTTTTCAAACAAGAAATGTCAAACTTTTGTCTGTTCCAGCTTCAGAAACTATTTGAGAATGTCACCTTGGCTTCTGAAAAACAGAAAGACTCTGGTCTGAAATATTACTGACAAACATCTCAGTCTATATTGAAAAGAAACCTATTTAAACAGAAGTTGGGACAGACAATCAAGATCCAAACCAAATTATCAGAATTCATGTTTAATGTTGGAGTAATGGCTATGTAACAAAACGTCTCTTTAGACATGCTTTACAGAATGTACAGGTAAATAAGGTCCAAAAATACTAAACAAAATGAAAATCTTCAACAATACAAAAAAGCAGCATTGGATATTGCCAGAGCAGTTACTGCTAAACTTTGGTATAAAGTCATAAAGGACGTTTCAGAGAGTAGAACATTATAAATGCACATTGTGTTAGGCTGGGTCGGCAGAAAATAATAAATACTGAATCAATGTACCCCCCCCCCCCGGGACATATAACTCCATTACGGTGACGTGCCACTGCAACTTTCCTTTTTACTTTTTCCAAAGGGCATGAAAATGATCAGAGGTACAGTATAAGCCAGAGAACATAAAGAAACATCAGATATCTGCTTCCACAGAAACAGAGTGTGTCGAGTACAAAAGGAACTCAGGAAAGTCAGGAAAGATAATTAGGTTTCTGTCGTTTGAAGAAACAGGCATTGGATGTTCTGATTCTAGCAAAGTGACAAAAATCTGAAAACAAGTTTGCTAGAATGACATGAAATAAACGTCTGCACAAACCAGAGAGAAGCAGAAAGTGCGATGAAACTTCTTGCTGCTTAACAAATACATGTCAATTTTGAGTAGCTATTGATTGAGAACAGGAAGCTAGTGCATTCAGGGCAGATCCAAATCCTCTTCTGCAAGTTTAATAGTTTCTGCAGTTGCATGGTTTAAAAAGAGTTAGTACTTAGTTTCTTTAGGTGTAACATGCAATAAACCAACCAGAGTACCGTATACCATTCCCTTTGAGAGCAAGGTGTGCTTGCACCTTGGCAGAAGATCTACACGCCTACATGTTCTCAGATGGGTGCAAGTGCATTTGCCATGAAAACAATCTGGCTGTTGGACGAGGAAAACAACAAACGTCTGAAACTAAGACACGTGTGTGGCGCTTGGTGGCGCTTTGTGTCGGGTATAGAGCCGTCCGCGTACCACTGATAATAGAGGCAGAAGACGAGAATGTCTCCTTGGTCACAAATAAAGAGCAGAATGTAGCAGTCATGATCATCAACAAATGGAATTGATAATTTAAAAAAAACAACCTATAAAATACAGGTTGTCAGACATAACATCCATTTACTGCAGGACTGATGGATTAAAATCAATCATGTACTTCTAGATGTACCTAATAAACTGCAAACTAAATATCTAGAGCACATAGAGTCAAGTTTTCAAGGCCAGTCACAAACAAAGCCAATCAGATCGGAGCTTCGCCGAGCTGCAATAGTACAGAGGATTTTTAAGGAGAACCAGAGATAAAAACCTGTTGAAACACGTCCACATTCTTTTACAGCAAAAGGCATTTTCATTTTCACATCCTCAAAGCGAAGGCTGACATTTGGAAAAAGGTATTGCTGAGTTTGAAGGCTGTTTGATATTTTAACTGAAAGAGTCTCAGTTGAGGAAATAAAAACCAACTTCTGAAGGAAAAGTGTTGTGACATTTAAAAACATTTGGACAGCGGCGGGACAATAAAGGCTTAGTGTTAATAGTTACTGCAGCTTACGTCTCAAACCTCTCTGCAAATGGACTAAAAGGCCATGGACGATAACCTTATGTACACATACTTACATACATACATACATGTATAAAAATCATACAATACATTCTCATATTTCACAGTCCCAAGTGAAAACTAAGGCTTAATCAATTTCTGAGTAAGGATCAAGAACTTTGTGGAAAAGATGGCGGTGGTGAATCCTCACAGAATAACATGGCGTGCTAACCTCACACTATCTCACCGATTTGCATTTACACATGGGTCTGGAACCTCTAAATACATTTAGTTGTATGTTTCTATTCACAAAGGCCTCTGAAGTGTGGACGGCAGACGTATCACATATGGATGTAGCCTAAGTGCAGGTTTTCATTTGTTTTTCTTTTAGAGAAAATGTCCAGACCTGTTTAATAGAGTCGTGATCATGGATTTAAAACGACCTCTCCACATCAGCAGGTCAAAGGAATTCTGTCTGAGCAGACAGGCGGTTGGGGGCGGACCCATTTGCAAGAGCAAACAAACAGAAGCTCGCTGATTGGTCTAGTTTCCAGGCTAACTGCATGTGTTCTGTGGAAAAGTTTACCTTCCATTACATTAAGTGCCTGTAAGACATGAGAAGAAGGGAAAAACAATTCAGTGCATCCAGTATACAAACCATAATGTCACCTGATGAGGTTACTGAGAATCCTTGTTAAAAATAAGGCCATCGAGAAGACAACCAGGAGAAAAAACAGCCAGCAAACTGATTGTCACATGTGCAAAAGAAGATTTCTCCCCAAACTGCTCGTCATGATGAAGATATGAAGTGAAGCAAACAGCGATTGTGTTTGACACAGGACGAAAACAAGATCAGATAAAGATGATATAGGATATATTCATATATATTCATAATATACACCACGTTTTGGTGTTCAACTGTCTCTGGAATTTGCATAACAGGATACTAGACAGCATAGTTTACAGTCAGAAAAGCTGTGGGAATGTGGTACATATGCTTTTGAGGTTCTTCCCTATATCAACCACCACAATCTGCTGGTGAGGGAGCTACAATTGTCCCCCATTTAAACCCCCTCCCCCCGAGTTGGGACGAGATGGTTTGTAATGTCTATTTCAGTCATGTGGTGTCAGTACCAGGAATGATGAAACAAACCATTTCAGCCCCTCAGCAGCAGCAGCAGGGACAATCCCATCCAACATGGCTCTTTAAAGCATACATTCATAGCTTTCTCTCTGAAGAGAAAAAAAGAAGAGTGGCGGAGGATGTGGGGAAATAAGAGCCCTGCAGAGGTGGAGGTGTCAAGGAGGAGGAGGTCACTTTAATCACCGGTCCATTTCTCCAGCCTGACACAGCAGTCATTCCACAGCAGAGAACTTTAGCGTGTCCTCTTGAGTGAAAGGGGAATGTAAACATACAAGAGAGCATCTTTGGCAGAATGTGAGGAGTCTCTTTGGAGGTAGTGGGTGAAAAGGAGGGGGAGGGGTGCAGCGACAAGGAGTCAGAGGCAGAACATGGACTGTGAGGACCTATGTGGGAGCAGGGTGCTCCTGAGGGTTAGTCCTATTAGAGGCACTTCTGTGGTCCTGTGTGCATTGGCTGGGGAAGTAGTCCGCCTTTGCTTCACTGTGTTCCTCTGCCCCTTCTGCAGTGGACGCCAGAGGAAGCGTCCTGTGAACAGTCACTGGGTACTGGGATGCTCCGGGACGAGGTTTGGAGGACAGATCTTCCCCGTCTCCCCAGAATGATCTGCTGAGGGAATCTGCAAAGATGAGAAACAGATGTTAGAGGGCGACCACATACTTTTACATACTTTTGTAAAAGCAGAAAGGATAAATTGATTTAATTAATTGATCAGCTGAAAATTAGCATGGACACCACTTCTAATCACCTAGTTTTTGTTTAGGTAATTTATGAAGCAAAACTGAAGTTTCTAAAATATGAGGATTTTCAGATTTAAAAAAATGTAAAACGAGAATTTCTGTTTCCAGGTCTCACCATTAGCGTAGTGCTCCGGGGGGGTGTGGCTGCTCAACCTTTTGTCATGCGAGGTGAGGAAGAGGGACGTGTCCTGGTTGCTAATGAGGTTCTCCAGAGTCGTGTCCACATGCTGGCCGTGTTCAATAAAGTTCTCCTTCAGGCCCGGTAGAGCTTTGTCCAGCGGGTCGTCCTCTCCCAGGTAGGCGTACGGGCAGTACTCCCGTGTGCGGGAATAGATGTTGGCGTTGTCGTAGCAGTCGGAGCAGATGACCAGCTGACCTGCGCCACCTGTCGAAAAAAACGTGGCAACAAACAGTGAGTTGTTTGTTTTCAAAACTGCAGCACCATGAGAATATTTAATCAGTTTGATTGATAGTGGCTGCGAAATGGCCTCTCAAGTCCACTCAGATTAATGAACTCATTACTAATCAGTTTTCTAACAGCAGGACTTTGTTTCAGGACTGAAAACAGTTTTCAAAAAAATTGTTTGGAATTTCAATAAAAGTCATTTAATCATTGTTTTATGGCCTTTACACACTCGCATATATTGACATGCAAACTATACACATGAAATAATAATAAAGATTGTTACACTGGGACCTGGTGAAAAAACATCCAGCAGGATTATCTTTCTAAAGCCTTTAAGAAAATCTTTAATATTTGTACTTTGGGCTACTATTCGTGTATATAAATAAAGATGTATTTATATCTCAAATTTTAGTGTGTAATATGTAACGTCTGTGGCAAATCTCTCAAAGCAGTCATTTACTGTCAATGGACAAACAGAAAACCCAGCACACAATGCTTCTGCTCGTGGCTGCTACCAACGCCGAGGAATAAAAACCACATCATCACTTGTGTGTAGTTGACACTAACCTGTGGGGACTCCAGCGAGTCCCTCACGGGGATCCCCAGGGTGGAAACTGCTGCGGCCAGTGAACAGAGAGCCGACCCTGCAGTGCAGCACGCCATTCCCCTCCGTTTCCACCTCACTGCTCGTGTCTCCATAACACACACCTGAGACATTCGTGATAATTAGTCAGGGTCTCGTTTCAGCAGGGATTTGATCCCAAACACAAAAACAGACACAAGGACCTAATGAGCGAGGAGTCATCTGAAATCTCTGAATCAGAAAAACTGTACATAATTAAAAGACGTTTTGAAATGTATTCTTCAGAAAGGATTCGGATGAGAGGCAGGCGACGAGGCGGTGTATCACTGTGCATTTCATTTCTTGTAATCACGCAATAATTGTGTAATCTTTGTAATATCATGCATTAATATCCAGATGACAAACCAAACATGTCAAATATAACTCACCATCTGTCCCTTTATGGACGTATCCATTGGATAGAGGAGGCATGAGTTGTTGGTGGCTGCCAGCTTCAGAGTTACTGTAGCCTTCCTGCGGCTCTGACAGAGTTCCCTGAGAGGACAGGTAGCTGGGGATGTCTGCCGGCAAATTCATTTCATCTGGAACAGACAGAGGCACATTTTGTTTCAAGGCATCGAGAGCTGAGGAGAGCTGTCGTCTCACATCAAAGTGATCCCCCCCCCCACACAGCGCTCTTTAGATAAAACGCATTTGTTTTATATCATAATGGTTATATGTCTAAATTGCTGACCTGTATTTGTGATACTGTAGTCCTCGCTCTTTCTGCGCATGTGATAGATCACAATGACCCAGACCAGCGAGGTTCCGACCACGCAGCACACCACCACGATCACCACAATGCCCACTGTGGTCCAGCCGTCCTGGTCGTACCCTGCACCCGTATCGCAGTTCGGCGACGGCGAGACACTGAGGTAGATGTGGCCGCGCTCCGTTCCCAGAGTATTCGACATGATGCAGGTGTATTTCCCCGCATCAGCAGGACCAGCGTCTACAATAATGAGTAGCTGGTTGGCGGCGGCAAAGAAGTGGCGCTCTGTCAGTACCAGGGGTCCTTCATCTTTGGTCCAGTTGAGACGAGGGGCAGGGCTGCCTCCAGCTATACACTGAAGCACGGCAGTTTCACCACGAGCCACGGTCCTGTCTTCCAGAGGCCGCATGAAGGATGGAGTTTCTGGAGGAGAACAGGTTTATTGACTTTTTTAAAAAAGGATTTTTCCAGCGGCATTGTGTCACACTGTCTGGACAGATGTGTGTGACGTCAGATTCATTATTTTTAGAATATATTTTACAATAACAACCACTTTGTAGCTGAATTACATGTTCAGAAGCACGTTCATTAAGGATTGTGATCATATACACATTGTTTTTGTTGTGTCACTCCAATATTTTCCATGGTCAAGGCATGACAATGTTTGTATTTATATTGTCACTAGTTGAAACTGGTGTGGGGTAAATATAAATAAGAGAATGTAATGATGACAGACATAAACAAGGAGCCAGTTTGAGCAGAGTGACTCAGCTGAAATGACCCAATGGTAAAACATCTGTAACAGGCTCTGCTTATTAGTTAGGTGACTCACCCAAGACGGTGAGAGTGGCGTTCGCCGACAGGCTACCAGCTGCATTCTGAGCCGTGCAGCTGTAAACTCCCATGTCTTCTGTCTTCACGTTAGCAATGAAGAAGATGTCATCATCCGGCATCACGTGCATCCTTCGCTCTCGGGCGGCAGGAAAGTCTGTGCCTCCGTCCTTCTGCCAGGCAATCTGGGGTGATGGATGACCTTCGGCAGCGCACTCCAGCCTGGCCATTGTCCCAGTCCTGATAGTCAGGTCCATGGGAGTCTTAAGAAAAGATGGTAGCTCTGAGAGAGGGGGACAGAGAAGCAGAGATATATCAATGTCAGATCAAACAATGGCTGCAATAATCTTGTGGATCTGCTATCTTCAAAATTCTCTGAAAGTCACAGCATTGTCCTCTAAGCACAGATGCAAGATACTATACTGGCAATAACATCGCCTTGAAGCTCGGAGGAAAAGGGTGAAGAACAAGAGAAACACTAATCACTGGCAGTGACAGTCATCAATCCCTTTCTTGTGAAAAGAGACTCACCATTGACAGTAAGCTTGGCCCTGTTGGAGTAGTTGGAGCCGAAGTGATTGGAGACCACACACTGGTAGCGCCCCTCATCAGTAAAATTGACATTAAGGAGGTGGAGCATCGTGGTGTAGATGAGCTCTCCCTCCTGAAACCGGGCGTAGTTTTGCACTTCTGCGTCATACAGCACCTCCCCGTCCTTCCTCCAAGCTGTGGTCATCGGTAAATCACTGCTGCTGGTGGCAACGCAGCTCAAAGTCACATTGTTCCCCCGCAGCGCCACCGACGTCTCTGGGTGAGTTGTTATGTGAGGTTTGGGGAAATCGTCTGTGGAGGGGCAGGGACATAAAAGAGAGTGTTACACTCTGTCAGCTTTTTTCTTACCGTCAGAAAATCTATATTTTTTAGAGCCGACCTCTTAAATTACACAAATACAAGAATGACAACATTGCAGTCAGACAGAATCTATCTGGAATTTTAATAAAGTTAAAGTTTATGAGACCTTTGAAACTGGATCAGACTGAGAGCAAATAAAAAATATCAGACCGGGACTGACCACAAACAAACTCTTCTGGGCTGATGGTCAGGACGCTGCGACCAAGTAGACTGGCCGGATGAGCACAGACAGCAGAGACAGACTGCTGGAACAGACTGTCTGTGAGCCAGGGCCCCAACCACTGCATGTGGCAGTCACACAGCAAGCTGCTTGTGTTCAGGACACTGAGAAAACATGAGATGAGTGAGAGTAAGATTAGTTTGGATTATCAAAGTAGAGCAAAAATTCACATTGTGTAGTTTCTGGGATTTCTTTGAGAAGTTTCCATAAAGGGATTTATGGTTTAATCTCTAAAAGCAAATTTGCATTTACATCCTTGAAATTAAGATTTAATTGACCTCGATTAGAAAGAACTGTTCCCTACTCTATATTAAGATCAAGCTGTGTTTTCTTAAACAGCTTATAATACTTAGTGTTTGGGGGCATTCAAACGCTTTCTGAATTATTCAGAGACTTGTAATATTTGTACTAACTCGATTTTTTTTAAGTGACCCTTACAGAAATCAACACATAGTTTCCATGATCAAAATCTAAATGAATAGCCACAAAAGCCTCTAGGAGGCTGTGTTACCACACGTTGTCCTAAAATACACTTCAATTACATGGGTGTTGCCATTATGCTCCTCTGGCTTAGTTCTCTGTCAAAGCAAATTTATCCACTTGCCAGGCAAATGGTGCCATAGTCTATTAAAGCTGCAGACTAATTAATCACATGAGGATATGACTGCTGTCATGACACTTATTCCGGGTTTGACAGCTGCTGGTGCATTTCGTTAACCGCTGCTTGAGAGACACTCTTAAGACGGGCTGATTAAAAACTTTAAAAGTCAAGAGACTTGACATTTCCACCATCTTTTCACTAGTCAGAAGATGCTACAACTCGAAGGCTGCAGCAGAAATATCACAGCCAATAAATGCTTGGGTTTTGGTAAGACAGCAAATGTCTTAACAGCTAAGGAAGTAAAGTTATTCTCCCCTTTTACTATTTCATCAGTAAAGCTACAGTAGATTAAAGACTCCTCACATTTCAGAGGGTGAGATTTTCCTCCTATAACAAAACAATGACAATTTAAATGCTAATCATGACAATTAACCATTACTTCATCGTTATAATTACTTTTAGTTGTGGCCAACAATGATGAATGAATTGATTGACTTCCAAATGTGCTTAGTTTAGCATCTACTCACAACACTTTGAGCGTCATGTGGGACAACGCCTCCGGGTGTATCGACATGATGCCATTCTTGCTCAGGTCCCTGCAGAGGGGGACAGAAATATGGATTAGACTCACCTACAATGTGATTTGATCAGACTGGCGTCCCATTTCACAAGCATAAGGCAACAACAGCACCGTGGTAATAAAAGCTCTCTGCTATAATTAATCATTCAACAACAACAGATCCTCCTGAGACGGACGTGTGGCCGTGTGGAGAAAAAGGATGGTGCAGTGGTTTAACTCACAGGTGCTCCAGCTCCTCCAGGCCCTCAAACGCTTTCCTCGTGATTGATTTGATTTTGTTCCGCTGTAGGATTCTGGAAGAGGAAAATATTTCATTTAATGCTCCTGGGTAATATTTTATTGCACAGTGGAACCAGAGTGTCAGCAGCTATTGCTACAGCTACATTTGGACATGTGACAGAATAAATAAAAAGTCAGAATAAACTTGAACAACTTAACAGTAAAATAAAACTTAAAATTCCAAGTCAAGCATATCTATGAGAATAAAGCTTAATCTTATCAATTAACAATCAACACCAGAACAATGATGTATACTTTAAGATGCACATGTTTTATCTCTATAAATGAATTATATTTCACAGCCATGCATTGATGTATGAAATTAAATCTATTCATTCATATCTATATATTTATCTGCACAAACAGGTTTTTCCTCACAGTGTGTTCAGCTTCTTCATTCCATTAAATACGCCAATGGAGTCTTCGATGGCCCACGAGATTTCATTATTGCGGATATCTCTGGAAAACAAAGAGACATTCGATATTAAACACTCTCCACACGGACTGAACATCTTAAGCTTTTCCCCCGCAAACACCACAGAGACTCTCCATCCGCCGCTGTGGTTGTCAGTGGCGGTGATTCTCAGTCAGGAGACTTACTATTTGAGACACCCAGGCGTCACAGAGTGTCACAGTTGGCGGAATTAATTGGCTCTGTTTAGCACTGCTACAGTTCACGGGTCTACTGGAAACCTTGTGTTTACAGGACGGGTCACAGGCTCTTTTGTTTCTCTTTCCTCATGCCCAGCCACCTCTGAAAGAACCTCGGAACTCTCCCATGAAAGCTCCGAGGACGGGAAACCTCCCAAATATGACTCCTTTCTGGTTTTAGCTCAACAGTTCTCAACTTGTAGCTGGCACATGTATGACTGATGAAGAATAAAAGGTTGCAACACAGAATTTTGAAAGTTCTGTTGGGGATTATAAACTAATGCAGAGTCTGGCATCAGGTCGGGGGAATCCACAAAAAAGTTGGGTAATGGGTGAAAAATATATTTAGATAAATACTAATACTAAATTTACTAAATGCTGTCAGACTGGGGGTGAGGACCTAAGTATGTATTTAAATATGACATTTAAATGATTGTGCAGTATTTTGGACAGCCACATTCGAAATAGGTCAAAGCGGCTGACTTTCACCACATTTGGACCCATGTCTTTCATTTTGCTGCACTGTTATAAATACAGAAGGAAAACATTGTAATGCTTAACTCCCATTAACTTAATAAACAGAAGAGTGCATAATATTTAATTATTTTCACACCCTAAAGAAGAAAAAAAAAGAACCATCTCTCCCCCGACAAAGCCAGAGCTGCTGTGTTGTTTAAAGAAAGGCGCCGTGGACATAATTTATTGCTTCTTGGTGAAATAGGAACAAAAGTCGTGCTCTTCCCACGCTGCCCAAGTATTAACAAACCTTCATCTCTTGGCCTCTTGCCTCAGCTACATTGTTGAGAACTGTCTTCTTTCTCAAGCCTGAGAAAGCCCCACAGCAACCCTCTACACAGGTTTTACACGGATGACACAGACTCACTTCACCTCATCTCAGACATTTTATACAGTGGGGTTCAAATGTCTGAGACCACTTTCCTATCCACGAAAGTCTCCCCACTGTATGTGCATGGTAAAGTTCTCATTAATGTAAAACTGAAAACTGTCCTGTAGAGATTTCACATTGAAACTCATGTGAAAGTTGCATGATCCCCACAGTGGATGGCAGGACAGAGGGTTCGGCTAACCAAGAGAACAGGATACTACGATGCTACACATTGGGTGGTTTGATCTAAGTCTAAACAGGAAAACAAACAGACAGAATTATAACTCAACAAAGACTATATGTGAGGATAAAGACCCAAAGGCAATTTCACACACAGTTTCTAATGTTATTTCTCTAAACTACTTAGGAGTACTTAGGAAACATATTCAAGACAGGACTAGACCTAAACACGAAGGGGGAATCAAGCAGACCTACTTTTGTCAGCAGCCGTCACGAGAATGCACAGAGCCAAGAACATGTCAGGACTTGGTTATAGTTTGAAAAGTAAACTTCATTACACTTCTAAGATCAAAGAGGAGATATTTTAAACAGGCAGAGAACTCACAGGGTACGCAGACTTGACAGACCAGTGAACACTCCCTCTCCCAAATGGCTGATGGAGTTCTCTCCCAGGTTCAGGCTCTCCAAGAAACTTAATCCGATGAAAGCCGTCTCCTCGAGTCGAGTCAAATGATTAAAGGACAAGTCTCTGCAGAAAACAACGACAAATATGATAAGGATTAGTTCAAGCCTTCCCCTCAGTCGACACCAGTCTTACATGTAAATGTGTGTCAGCATTCAAAAACGATTCTGCACAATGAAATCAGCTCCAGATACGTCTCAAAACTGCAGGGGAATAAGAGTAAGTCCTCTGAGCATACAGAATGAATCTCAGAGCTCTGGGCCAATGCAAGAAAGTGGAGACTCTTAGCTGTATGAGGATTTTAGCTGTGAAGCAGACACACTTACAGTTCCTCAAGCTTTTGGCAGAATTCCCAGGCATCTGGTCGGATGATGCTGACTGCATTTTGGCTGACCCGCAGGATACGCAGCATGCGCAGGCCATACAGCCAACCTTTGTTGACCTCGGTTAGGTTGTTGTGCTCCAGTTCTCTGAGACACAAATGGGAAAAAACATAATGACATTAACAGAATAATTGTTATGAGATCAATTGTTTAATTTTTCCAAGGACAAATCCAGATGTTTTAAGTCTTTATCACTGATGAACACAATGTTGAAAGTCATTTTAAAGCAGCGTCTATAGCACCGTACTTACAGTTCTTCAATGTTGTTAAGTCCAAAAAAGGCTCCATCCATGAGCTTAGTGATGCCATTCCTCTGCATCTTCAGTGACTTCAGTGAGTCCATCCCTTTGAATGTGAGGCTGTCCACTATCTTGATCTTGTTGCGCTTCATTTCACTATGAAAAACATAAGAGGGTGAATACAACATTCATAGTAAATTCTGCCAAGAAGGAATTGTTAAAAACAGAACTAAAACCCACAGATATGTCTGCCAACTATCAGCAGCTTAATTCTTGGCTTTTCTCCACTGATTTTAGTTTGGCATCATAAACAAAAATCGTACAATACTTACAGGAACTGAAGTTGAGGAAGTCTGAAGACTTTGGATGGCAGCAGAGCTAATCTGTTCCTGTTCAGCTTCAGCACCAGCAGGGAGCTGGAGATGTTTTCAAAGCAACCAGGCTCGAGGACGCTGATCTTGTTATTACTCAAATTCCTAAAAGAGCAGAAACGTTAGATCGAAAATCTGTCAGGAACATAATGTATGTGTGAATATCCACAAGAGAAGGCCAACAAGGTCTGTTTGAATGGTCTGTGCAGTACTGCTCCACTTTAAAATGGGCTCTTTAATACATAGAACAGCCATAAATGCTACATCATCATACTGTTGTATTATACAGAGTCCTCGGCCCATTCTTCCTTCTTGCACCTTTAGTTACTAGCAAGTAACACAAAAAACGATGTGCCGCCTTCGGAGATGTGTACACACGGTTAATACTCACTAGTTTTATTTTTTAACTTTCATTGTATTGTCAACTGATCTTATGAATCAATTGATTTTAACTTTGTTGATCATAAAAGAATTGTAAGATGACTGAGATGAGCATCGAGTACTTACAGATATTTCAGCTGCATGAAGGGGAAGGATCCAACTTTGAGCTCAGAGATCGAGTTGGATGTAAGGTCCAGCGTCTCCAGGGAAATGTAGGGCTGCAGCTGGTGCATCGACAGTTCTGAGATCCGATTGTGGACTCTGAATCATAAAAAGAACGTATTAGTCCTCCAAATCAGAATGCTACTGATTACTATGGCACGCTATGTTGACGGTTTACTCAAATCAAGGGGATTGAAACAGGTATCTGTTGTTGTGCACTATACCAACAAACAAAAAACAGGTGTTTTGCATTAGTACATTTGTCTACGACACACAAAAAGACATCTAATGCCTCAGAGTCAGTGTTTTATGCCATTTTTGTACCATCTTTATGTAACAAGAAACCCAGAAGGGGAGTGTGTACTTACAATGACAGCGAGGTGATGTTTGAGGAAACATCTCCAAGAAACGGAAGAGCAGTCAGCTCGTTGTGATTCATGGTGCTGAAATGACAATCAACAGAAAAGGGACATTAGGTGATGAATGTTTACATAAATCACAGCAGTCAAATTACAAAAATAAATAACTCCTTCTCAATATAACAACACATTGTTGCTTTATACTGGGGCTGGACAATAAAACAATATCAGCAATTATTGTGATATCATTTTTATCAATAGCAATGTAACAAAAGCCCAAAATATATTGATATATAGCCTCTGCACTGTGCGAGTACAGTGAACAGGTAAGACACATAACTGATCTTCCTCGGGTTTATTAAATATTTCACCGTTTATCAAGTGTTTGTCTGTCTCTGCTCATAAAGAAGAGTTTAAAACCACTAACTGACGACTGAGTGTAAAGACTATTAGGTTAATATCCTAGTTAGAATTTAACTTGTTTTACTGTGACTGGTTCAGTGAGTTTGAATTTGATAATCATTCTTTGTAATTCATTATAAGAAAAACAGATATAGATAAGAAGTGAAGAAGTAATAGAGTGAAGGTCAAAGGGCCAATATTAACATGCTGATTAAATATTGTAATTAAAAGTAATAAAAACAACAGCAGCACAAACCAGGACTCAACATGTGTAATAAAGCTGAATAATAAAACCGGTGCTATCTGAGGAATTACTGCAGTTGCATTGACTGATTTAATTGAACTAGTTGTACTTAATAAACTGAGTGTAAAGTCTATTGGGTTAATATCCCAGTTATAATTTAGCTTGTTTCACTGTGACTGGTTAAGTGAGTTTGAATTTGATTATCATTCTTTTTAAATCATAATAAACCACAATACAATTAACGCATGTCCCAACGAGCAAACTAAATACATAAATATAATAGAGTGAAGGTCAAAAGGCGAATATTAAGATGTAAACGGTGTTTGTTGGTGTGTAACGCTGCAGCCATGGAGCAGCAACAAATCAGTGCAGTAGAATCAGTGCTAGCTCACTTACACTTGAGTTATCCCCTCTTCTGGGTCCAGAGGAGCCGCCGACAGCCTCTTCCTGTTACAGTCCAGGACCCGGGACCCGTCTGGCCCTTTGGAACACGAACACGGAGCCGGACAAGCCTCGAGGGCCCAGGCAGCCAGGCCGAGCAGCATGAAGACCAGGGCCGAAGGAACGGGCCAACCCTCCGCCATTTTAAACGTCTTCCTGCGGGAGGCTACGTGGCTAACTCGCTAAAGTGGCACGTTTTACGGCCACAGGACCGCCGCCGAACGCGTCTTGTAGTTTCTGTATCAGCGGCACCGGCACATCCTTCGTGTTTAAAGCCCAGGGAGTCCGGGCGGGACGGTAAAATACAGTTTTCCCCAACTTGCGTGAGGCATCCCGGTGGGTTTCTCCTCTTCCGCTCCAGTCCGGACACCCTCTCTCTCCGGGGGGAGGAAGCTAATGCTAATGCTAGCTCACTGCTCAGCTGCCTCAGTCCCACAAATGCGCGTCTCTTCCCCGCATGGCATCGGTTTAACCCCGTGCTTTGACCCGGTTCAGACTGAATAAACCCGGGCAAACTTATCCCCACTCAGCCCGGGCCGATCAGGGCTAATTCACGAGTATTTTCTGCGTCTTTCTGTCCCGTAAGAACAACAAAGCGCCTGGAGTGGAGGATACTTTAAGTCCCGCTCCCACTAGCATGTTTACACTTATCCCATTGGCCAGTGGTCGAGTCTGTCAAACGTTTGCAGGGATTTGATTGGATCTCGCTCCAGTGTGTTTTTATGTGGTGGCCACTTTCCACAGCAGAAAGTGTTTCCCGAGCAGCTGCAGTTTGAAAATGTTTTTCACATCCTCGTGGTTATTGTTGGTCATTTCCTCTTTATGTCTTGTTTTACACTTTTCAAACATGAGCATCAACCTGTTAAAGGACCAAAAACAATAGATAGATAGATAGATAGATAGATAGATAGATAGATAGATAGATAGATGTTCTTTATTGATCCCAATAAACAGCAGCAGGTCAGAGTGAAGAACAAGAGACTAAATACAATAAATGACTAAATAAGAGACAAGCGTGCACAATTGCAATAGTAGTTTGTAAAGGTGGGAACATGACTCAAGTAAATAAATATGGATATACGATGTGCAGAAGTTTTTGGTGTGGACAGAAATTATAGGGCTCATGGTTTTTACAGTTCACCTTATTATGCAAGTTATGCAATATGTGACTTAAGGAATTTAACATTATTGTAAGAAGTACAATTTGTAAACTTGATTTGTTTACAACAGTTGAATAAAACTAGCAAAATAAAGTACATACAATGTAACAGAATTAATATGGTATTAATATAATAGATAGATAGATAGATAGATAGATAGATAGATAGATAGATAGATAGATAGATGCACATGCAAACTAAATATTAGACAGAGTATATTTGAAAAAGATCCTGACTTTTATTCCTCAGGGTAAAACCTTGAGATTACTGTCTTTGTGCAAACTCTCGGTCTCAGCCCTTGCAGGTTGGCCACACCCTCAGATGTGGGGCGCCCTGCAGAAGGAGCCTCATCCACTCGTCAAGTCCAGACAGTCGTACCTGTGTAATTATCCCCTGGGCTCTTTTCCTCTTTTTCCCTGACAAACAAACCGAGAGGCTGCCTCGTCCTGACCTCCTCTCCAGATTTTGCAGCGCCAGGACAACAGCTCCAGAAACCCTTCAGCAATCTGAGGCAGAGAAACGACCGACAATGTTTCAAGAGGTGTCACGGACCAGAGTACCTGAGTTCTTGCAGAGGAGGAGAGCAGGAAGCGCAGGAACTGCAGGACACCACCGAACATGTCGCCTGGACACAGCGGGTCCTCAGGCTGTCCTCCACGTTGTTGGGACCATTCTGAAGACAAACCTGAACAGGTAAACTGAAATCAGATCATCCTGCAACACACACACACACACACACACACACGCACACACACACGCACACACACACACACACACGCGCACACACACACACACACACACACACACACACACACACACACACACACACACACACACACACACACACACACGGTTGTACAGCTTAGTGAGGACACTCATTGGCATAATGTATTCCCTAGTCCCTTACCCGGACCTTAACCATCACAACTAAATGCTTAACCTTAAACCCTCAAACAACCCTTTGAATTTGTGAGGACAAGCCAGTATGTCCTCACAATAATGGTTTTGAACAACAACTGTCCCTCATAACTATAGAAAGACAAGCACACACAGACACACGCAGACTCACGCACACACACAGACACACGCAGACACACGCACACACACACACACACACACACACACACACACACACACACACACACACACACACACACACACACCCTGTCTACATGTTGTGAGTAATGATGGGTGTGGTGATAATAAGACAAAATATTATCAGTGTCAGATCGAACTTATTTTTGAGGTAGGAAAACAATACACTGTAAAAGAACATAAAATGTCGAGCACAGCGAAAGTTACCACGCACTTATTCAGATTAAAGTATTTTTTACTTTTACCTTTTTACAATAGATTTTTTAAAATACAGATACAAATATATATATTCACCAAATTATGTGTATTGTATTTTTTTGAAAGAGTTTAATACAATTTAACAGTCAAGAGCATAAAGCAATGGAATAATCCTGTAAAAAATCAATATGAACTTTTACTTTATGGTTAATCTTTTTAATGAAATGAATTTGCTCTATTTTGTATTTATTTTTAGCATTTACACTAAATTTAGAAGTGTCAAGTCAAGTGATATAGTTATGTTCTCAGAGATAAATGTGAAAGACAAAAACAACAGCATTTTCCCCCACCCTATATCCAAACCTTTTCTCTAAATAAAGAAATACAAAAGACCCGACCCAACAATGCACAGGGGTAAGATGAAAGCGAAAGAGAGCTGACTGGGGGTGGACTGTGGGGGTGGCTGTGGTGGGATGGGCCACGGCCACAGACTGACCAATCAGAGGCCGAGCCTTCAGGAGCTGCCACCTCATAATCACTGGTTGAGCTTCTGCACTGAGCCAGGACAGTCAGTAAAGACCAGGCTGCATCTCAACAGTACCAGGACCTTTATCTGTCAGTAGCAGGCTGACTGTGGGGGACGACTGCAGCCATGATCCACCCCAGGACTCTCAGAGTAGATTATGACAAAACTACAAGAGTTATATGCGTGGTTGGCTCGGAACTCAACGTGAACCTGAACAGGTGAGACTCTTGTCCAATCAGCTATCAGTAATCATTTGTGTTGAATGAAAGCGTCTCTAATATTATGTCCACCCCATTCATACATACAAGGGTAGACTGCAGCAGGGGCTATTTTAGAAGTATTACTCAGTATAATGTGCGTCTACAATAACAACGCAACACAAACCAGTTACATCAACAAAAATGAGGGTTAAAACCACAATGAAGGTAGGAATTTACTGCAGGGTTGATGCATCACAATTTGTAACAGTCGTAGGCTTTTTGAAAAATCGGCATACATCACTTTCGTTGATTATAGATTAGGTATAGATTTCTTAATCGCAAATGTATTAAATACAACTACTACAAAGTGTAATGCAACAACTCTGCAGTACATTCAAAAACGGTTATTGTAGTTTCTGTTGTTTTTTTAATATTGTACTGCATTACACTGAGTGGTGTTCCTAATATCTAGAGTACCCGTAATTGTTTTTATGTACAGGTTGGACGAAGAAAATAATGATATGCCTAACCTATGACAACAAGGCTGTGGAGAAGAGCAAGATAATTTAGTGATATCAACAAACCCGTGTGTTTTGGTTTAACCTTTATCAACTGGAAGCATCATCAACTGAATCTAAATTCTAGTTAACCTATGTCAACAAGAATGAGGAAAGGATCATTTGTTCAGTTCCTGGTGGTGTAGGTCGTCTTTTGTTTGCACTGTGGAGAGAATCAACAGTCGTCTGTTGTTGCTATCAACTGTACACTGTGCTGCCAACAGGAGATACTTTGTTGTACCAAAGAAATGTGGGCTATACGGCTCTGCCAAATGCCAGCCTACACAACAGAGCAGGGCCGGATTAATGTGGGAGAGTGTCACACGGCACAGCCTCCCGCGGTGCTTTGGAATCTGCAACAATAAAAGCTGCATATTCACGGGAGTGGTTTTAGTATCTGAAAGATATGCTTCTGTATCGTTCCTCCTGTCGATAGCAGTGAAGAGATCCTTCCTAATGTGAGATATTGGGGACAAAGTCCACAGTGGAGCAGGAGCCACCAGGAAGATTCAGCAGTTTGACAAATAAAGATTCAAAATTCACTTTATTGTCATTCAGACCAAACACAAGACAAGGGCACAGTACAATATCAGTTTTGCACCCAACTCACAAATATATTTTAAATGGAGTTGAAGTGTCTTATAAAGTGTTTTTAGTGCAAAATAATGTCTTTATTGTGATCACCCCAATAATTCTGACAATGCACGTATCGTCAGCTGAGCATTTGTAATCTGTCCCTCACGAACAGGTGATAGTGACATCAGAGCAAAACAGCTGACAACACATGAGTGGTAGTAGGATGTGGGAGTAGGATGTAAGTCTGTCGACTCCAATTCCAGTTCTTCATTTGGTCACTTTTGTAGACGTCAGCTGTCTCTCTCCTCCCTTCCAGTCAAATATGAAAACAGACTGACTCCCTCTCATGACTCCAGCCACAGCTTCGTCTTTCCACCTGTGATGACATACAAGCTTGTGGCTTCACACGTTAATGCTCTTTCTCAAGTGTATAAAAATACACATCTGTTCTTATACACATGAAACATGTTTAACCTGAGTGACACCTCATCAGTCCCCTTAAAGTCAGTCAAGCTGCACCAAATGTCACACACTCATCCCTTAACGTGCCTGATTGTTTATTCCATCAAGATCCATGAACAATTCCTGGGATAAATCCTGGCTCTGCCCCCTGATCCGCACCAAAATTCAATGAGTTCATCCCTGACCCGTTCTGCATCCCTCTACCAAGTTGTGGGGGTGAAAACATAACCTCCTCTGTGGAGGTAACATGTGTTTGTGGTGTATAGACGCAGCCCTAATAACCTGCTCTTTCTCTTTTTCTCAGGAGTGCCCCTCCCGGCTCCAAGTTCTTCTCTGTGAAGTGCACCCCCAGCGTTCAGTGCAGCATCACCCCCCTGCCCCAGCAGACCTCACACCTCTCCCCCATCCCTCTCAATGGAAACTCAGTGCTGCTCATCAACATGAGCCGCGCCAGCGAGCATGAAAATGATAGCAAGGTAAAGTGGCACGACACCGTTGTCACATAGTGTCACATTTCAATATGTGCGAGAAGTGGGACGGGGACGGCTCCAGGAAACGAGCTGGCAAATGCAAATTCAGTGGATGAATATGAGTCTGTCACGGAGCCCAAAGCAAAAACACTGCATGATAAAAAGAGATGACTTCTACTCTACTGGAAATATATCAAGCTCAGTGTCGCCCTCCTGAAGGCATTTGTACCTTTTGCTTTTTTTGATTAAGGACTCATCATTATCTTAAAATTTGTGGTTTCAAGCATTCTCATTTTAGAAATCTAAATAATTTGTGCTTTTATTTTATTAGCTGTCTGTCCAGTACTATGGGGAGAAGACAGAGGTGTTGGGGAGAGCGATCCTGCACCTGACAGCTGTTGGTAGGTTAAAACATTAAAATGCAACACACATTCATTCTATTAAAATGTATATAAACCATGTAGCAACTAATTATGTTAATAATTTGTCAGCGGAACATTAGTTGTGTTTTAAATCACATCAGATTTCAGTCAGAACTCTGGTTTTTTTAACCAGAACCATCTTTATATTGCATATATTCAAGCACAGAGCAACGTGCTCAACTGTGATATGGAAATATACTGTATATTAATAGCCTTTTGAAAACAATAGTTGTATCATGATAGGAGCCACTATCTTGAATGTGTCTGTCCCACAGAGATCTCTCTAGATGTGGATGCGGAC
Source organism: Verasper variegatus (assembly GCA_026259375.1). Classification (NCBI taxonomy): domain Eukaryota; kingdom Metazoa; phylum Chordata; class Actinopteri; order Pleuronectiformes; family Pleuronectidae; genus Verasper; species Verasper variegatus. The sequence continues at coordinate 22,624,105 of CM048040.1, read as the reverse complement.
AGAGACGGTGTGGTGGAGAAAAACAACCCTAATAAGGTGATCTCTTAGTGACAGTTCAAGATGACAGCGCAAAGTTTGACACCAAGGATGGAGGGATTTCTGTTTTTGTACCTTTCTGATAAACAATAACATAACAATTTTAATGAATAGGATTTTATTTATTGAATTCACTGCGCTGCACATTTCCTCATTTATTTATAGAGCTCCTGCGTCCTATTTAAGTCTTTAAACCTGTAGTGCTGCCAACTCAGCATGAGATAATTTCTCTATACAAGCCTGAAGGGGATTATGTCAGAGATGGTTTAAAGTTTTGCTTTGTCAACTTCCTGAATGTTTCCTTGTTTGACAGTTTAATATGCACACGTTAAAGCCCTGGAGTTCATGCTCTGTTCATGCTGTGAAACGCAGAGCAGCAAAACTGTGAATTAAATCAATTCCCATGTCTGGTTTGTTGAAACCCTGTTAGGGCTCCTGGAAGTGGGGTCCTAAAGGACACGGAGCCATCCTATTGGTCAACTGTGACTCAGAGCGGACCTATTTTAAGGAACAGGACTCCGACCAGGGCCGCATCTCCAAACTGTCAGGTGAGAGAGTTTAACAGTGACTATGTTCTTCTGTCTGTACCGTGAGCTTAATTACACAAAGCCAGGCGTATTTGCTTTTGCAAAGTCAGCTGAACAAATGGGTGATATGGAAAATTACAGACAAACGTGGAGAGGGTTGATAAAACCGAGCTATCAAATGACTTTGAAGTGGACAAACCAGTAGAGCTGAAATTTGATATTATAAACAGGTGCTACTTTATCCTTCAGCTCGACTTTCATGTGTGTACCTGTGTTTGTATATTTGACCACATGCTGTCGGTGTTTAGCTTCATCACTAGAGATGAATGTGAAAAAAAAAAAAAATCACATTTAATACCTCAGTGTACAGTCTGTGGTATTAGGGCTCTCATGAGTCTTTGTTTGGGTTTGTGCAGATCTGAAGGACATGTCGCTCATGGTGCTGCGGACCAGAGGCCCTGCAAAGCTCCCAGAGGGCTACAAGCTCACCATGCACATCTCGCAGGGCGATGCAGAGAGCATGAGAGTGTTCAGGTCCAGAACCCTTGACACGACCAACCCCATAAGTGAGTAAAGACGAAAGCCCCGAAACAGATGATGTAACAGATTCAAGGCTTCGCACTGTTTTCATCTTTTATGTTCATCCCCTTTTTAACTGTTATTTATTTCCTCTTCCCAAATTCGGTGCCTCAGTTTCTGAATGTTGTTTCTCATTTCACCAGTGAACTTAATCAATAGCTCCCCGTTGAAGGACTATCCACTGGTGCTGAACACTGAGGTCCTGTCACAGGAAGTGCCGTACCTTGGCGACAAAGCAGAGATGAAGTTTTACGTGGAGGGCCTCAGGTTTCCCGACAAAGACTTCGATGGCCTCATCAGCATCAACCTCAGTCTGTTAGAGCCCATTAGTACAGTTAAGACCTGCAGCACGGCACCCACACCTTTCTCTCATCTCCATCTCCCTTTTCTGCTTGTCTGTATTTTAAGTGACTTGTATCTTAGGACATTTTATGAAGAAAAATGTACTTTGCCAAACAATCTGAAGTCAAGGTCCATAGTTTTACTTTTAATGATCTATTCAAATGATCTGGTTTATTGCTCCCAAATATCTATTAAATTTACCTTTTAAATTTGGTGATGTTTTTCCGCTAATAATAAATGTTTCCAAGGACGAGAATAACCTTTCAGTCTCAGCAAGATAAATAAACTTTTTTTTCATGAAACTGTTTACCGCAAAACAATGATAAGACTTGAGTTTCTTTAACCGTCGTTACTCAGCAGCTTCTCTTGTTTCCACAGGGTCTCCCGGAGACGCCCATTTTCACAGACACAGTTGTGTTCAGAGTGGCGCCCTGGATCATGACACCCAACACCCTGCAGCCTGTAGAGGTGTTTGTGTGCAGGTAAGAGAAGACTGATGAATAATAAAGATGATGTTAGTTGTCTTGCACACTCACTTCAATTTGAACTCATACAACCGAGGAAATGCTACTGGCCACTCACCTACTTGAAGCTTTGGGTTGTACTTTTAAATATTTTGTATTTTTGACCCCCCCGAAAAATTTTGTGTAATGAAATGACGTGAAAAATTGCAACATAGTCTCCTGATGAAATCTGCGCGTCTGCCTGTGGTTTACTTTCCCAGCACATCTGATAACTATCAGTTCCTGAAAGGAATGATGAAACTTGTGAAGAAGAGCGGGTACAAGCTGAAGATTTGCCACGAATATATGAACAGAGGAGATCGGTGGATGCAGGTCAGAAAATAAATTTGCTGCAATGTAGATTTCAACTTGAACTGTCATTTGCAGTTTGTGAGACTTCTTCCACTTTATTCCATTGAGTTTTTGTCATTTGGCTAAAGGCGTCAGAACTATATCCAAATTGAATGAGTTGAAAATCCCATCTATAAATACTATGACTGTGTAATTGACATTAGTCATCGTGCGAGAATACGAGAAACGTCAGAAAGCGTCTGGGCTGTGGCGAGCAAGTCGGTAAATCTTCATGAGAACAAGGCAAGTCATAACGTGGTTTGAAACAGGAAGTACATTCGCTGGTTTCATAATTCTCCTCGAAACAGTGTTACAAGATTTGAGGAGAAGTTGCATTACAGCACAACTCAAAATGAGTTTATCTGGAAACAATGAAATCATTAAAGAAAAAAGGAAAATGTATATGAAACACAAAACTTGCACAAAGCATTCATGCAGAAAGCATAATGTTGTTATGTTAAATGTCTGATAAGAACTCAAACAGAGCAGAAAATATAACGTATATGATGTTTCAGGATGAGCTGGAGTTCGGTTACATCGACTCACCTCATCACCGGTTTCCTGTTGTTCTGGATTCCCCTCGAGATGGAGACCTCCTGGACTTTCCATACAACGAGCTACTGGTAATCTTAAAAAGCTTCCAGAATATGAAATGTTCCCATAGAACCATGATTTTGTGTCTTATCTGATATAATTTCATATCCTCAGGGCCCTGACTTTGGCTACGTGACGAGGATGGCCAAGAGAAAGGATGTGAGCAGTCTGGACTCGTTTGGGAATCTGGAGGTTAGTCCTCCTGTTACTGTGAATGGGAGAAACTACCCCCTGGGCCGAATCATCATCGGAGTGGCTTTCCCTACGTGAGTCCTCAAGTTCCCCTGACTTACGAAGAATGTACGGACGGCTTTAGTTCTGTTCAGCATATTGAACAGAAGATTCATGAGCACGTGCATCTCTTAATTTCCTTCAGGGCAACTAAAGGACGCAACATGACCAAAGTGGTTCAGGACTTCCTGTGGGCTCAGATGGTTCAGGAGCCAATCGCCTTGTTTTCCGATTGGCTCACTGTCGGCCACGTCGACGAATTCATGACGTTTGTTCCTGCACCTGACAGAAAGGTAAAGTTCACAGCTGTAAAACTGAAACCAAATAGAATGGCACTCAGTAGAGCTCAGACTGCACCTCCACCAAGGCCAGTTTATTACCTGGTGGAGGTAACCCCCCCCCCCCCCCCCCGATCTGGATCAGCAGCTAAATCTGTTTTGATTCTTAAGTTTCATGGCAAACTTAAATTTTTGTGTTATCCTTCTGACAAACCAACAAACAAATGGAGAAAACCATAACTTCATTGGTGGCGGTAAATATGACATAATAATAATAATAACTTTTCAGTACAAGTAACAAAGGGCTTTACAACAAACAATATACAATTCACAAACAATCAGAGTAAAGAAGTAATAATAATACAAATATATAAGTCATAGACATCATAGGATAAGAACCTTTGGGTTGTAAGAAGAGACATAAAACAATCTCACGTAGCCCGTTGCTGTTACTGCTCGATAGTGACATGCTGTTTCAGATGCGGTGGCATAGTTAAAGCTCTCAGGATACGATTCAGCCATTGTTATGTTTGTCTCTTGTGTTTCTGTTCACAGCATTTCCGGCTGCTGCTGGCCAGCCCCGACGCCGGCTACAAGCTATTCAGAGGCTTACAGCGCGATGGCCACGGACAAGCCAAGCTGTTCGACGGTGTGTGTGTGTGTGTGTGTGTGTGTGTGTGTGTGTGTGTGTGTGTGTGTGTGTGTGTGTGTGTGTGTGTGTGTGTGTGTGTGTGTGTGTGTGTGTGTGTGTGTGTGTGTGTGTGTGTGTGTGTGTTAGTGGAGAACGTCCTCATTCATGAACATCATCAAGTAATTCTGCATTTTATTCACAAACAGGTCTGAAAGAGGAAGAAGCGAGAACAGTGGACGATATACTCAGTGACCTGAGTTTCCAAGCTGAAAACAACTACGTACAGGTGAGTGGGGATGATGAAAGACAGTGAAAATCAGAGTCTGAGAATGTTGAATATTTCATTCTGAAACCACAGGCAGGGATATGCTGCTGTAACAGCCTCCTCTCCATAGCGGGGCTTTCCACAGGATTTCAGAACCTGGCTTCAGGGATTTGTTCCCATTCAGCCAGAGGAGCCTGCCACAGATGTTGGCCGATAAGGCCTGGCACAGCGTCAGCGTTTCACTTCATCCCACAGGGGTTGGATGTGGGTAAAGTTACGCTGGTGCTGCATGAGGATTTCCCTTTTTTTACTGGAACTAAGCAGCTAAATCTGAATCATGTAAAACAGCCCCAGACCTTTTATTCCTCCTCCTCCACCAATCTTCAAAGCTGCTACCAAACTGTGAGTTGCCATCTGAAAACCAGGGAAAGAAAAGGGACCCATCACTGATACCTCACCTTGTCAGTTCAGATCTTATGCTCTTGTGAGCTGACGCTGTTTCCGGAGGCAGTTTGTCGTCTCCATTTCCCAAGTTACAAACTGTTTTTACACACTAGCTCCTGTATGTGAGAACACAAACATCCAGCTCTTTAGTAAAATGTTCCCGTGAGCCCAATGCGACAATACAGCAGGAGCATTTTTGGAGAACTCGCAGTGAGTGAGAGGGAGAATACAAATATCTCAGGATGAATGAGAGGAGCCATGCTCGTGGAAGACGGCGACAAAAAAGTTGAAAAGACAAAAAAGCTTTTTCGTGAGCCGATGCCAGTTTGAACGTGGCTGTAAACAAAAACACTGAGCAGCAGAAGTTCGACGTCAGGTCCCGACTCCTGCATCTTCCACCCAGGCACCGCTCCTCGCTCGAATGTTCTGGACGTTTCCCTGTTGCTGTGAACACGTCTGACCTGGACAACCTCCTGCTGCATTCTTCATACGTGAAAGACAAACTGATTTCTGAAACTTTATCCCCTTGCGTCGCCTACTGCTCCGGAGCAAGTTGTTTTAGCTCAGAGATGTTTGCACTTGAATTGGACCAGGGTGAATTTAGCAACGCAGACATTTGACAAACAGAGATGCTGGAGAGATGAGTCACGGAGCTCTGCAGCATGGGCAGCATTTTCTGAGCAATTATTTGTTTTCAGACTTTTGAAGGTAGTTATAGTGTGTTGTACAATACGTTGACTGCATTTTCCCTTCCTTCTCCCAGAGCTGCATCGACTGGAACAGAGACGTCCTGAAGAGAGAGCTGGGCCTGGAGGACGAGGACATCATTGACCTGCCGATCCTATTCAAGCTGGCTGAGGGGAAGACCTGCAACAGAGCAGAGGCGTACTACCCTGACATGGTGGGTTCAGACTTAATATCTGGCTGTGATCCCTTCCAAATGGTTTCTAGTTCCACTTTGGCCAGAGTCTTTCTTTGTGGAGTTTGCATGTTTTCCTAGTGTCTGCGTGGGTTTCCTCCTACAGTACCTCCTCTTACAGTCCAAAGACATGCAGACTGGGGTTAGGTTAATTTGAGACTGTAGGCGTAAGTGTGTGAGTGTCACTGTGTGTGATACGCGATACGCTGGTGACCTGACCAGGGTGAACCCCTCCTCTCGCTCAATGTCAGCTGGGATTGGCTCCCCCCATGACCCTTAAAGGATAAGTGGTATAGATAATGAATCCACCGTTTCCTAATGGTTTTTTCTGATGTAGGAGGAATGAAAGCACTCATTAGTTAGAGATAAGCACCACCGAGAGTCTCATCATCGGTTTCATCTCTCATCTCCAGGTGAACATGATCGTTCTGGGGAAAAACCTCGGCATCCCGAAGCCCTTTGGCCCCAAGGTGAACGGTCGCTGTGTCCTGGAGGCGGAGATGTGCTCGCTGATGGGGGGGCTGGGCCTCACCTGCACCTTCATCGACGACTTCGCCTCCTACCACAAGCTGCTGGGGGAGGTGCACTGCGGCTCCAACGTCCGCCGAGAGCCGTTCGACTTCAAGTGGTGGAACCTGGAGATGGGAACAGGAACTGAGCAGTAGATATAGACGGAGGTGTGTTGTGACGGGGGGAAATAGCGAGGGTTTGCTTTTTCAACTATAGTTAGAGAACAGTAGTATATTGAGTTTTTTTGCAAGCGCCTTTCTTACCTCTGCGTCTTAAAATCATGCAAGTGCCACTTTCATCAACATTTCTTTTGCAGAAAAAAATCCCAGAGAGGTTTGATGTTGTGCATCTTCATATTTATTAAACCTTTTCGTTTGCTTCATTTACAAAAAAGGATGTACAGCAATATTTACAAATCTTTTGAACACAGGCTTAAGCAGACTGTTGACAAGAACAGAATTACAATCATTTAAATCAAGCACATAGAAGATTCACTTCCAATGTTTTTGTGGTTTGGATCGACGTTGGCTTAGGACAGTGTTAAGCACAGTTAGATGAATGGACCACATAGTGTGCTATAATATTACACAGCCACAAGAGGGAGTACTTCATCTACTCAAGCATTCCTGAAGTCCAGAGGAAAGATCATTTGAATCCAACATACTTATATTTAAAATCAATGCTATAGGCTTTAATACACACACGTGTAATTATTACCAAAATATGTCTTTTTCTGTTTCTATGCCTTTTTTTTCTGTGGAGTCAAATGTTAAATGTATCTTTGTTTCTTGTGATTTGTGGCTTTAAACTGATTTTGGTCCAGTGTCTTCAAACATTTCATACTTTCATTTGTAAAATGTAAATGCTTTTGTTTAACTAACGACAATAAATCTCATGTCCGCTTCAGTTACACAACTAAAATTAAACAAGTGAAAGTGTCCCAGTGTCTTCAAACACTTCGTACTTCGTACTTTCACGTGTAAAATGTAAATGCTTTTGCTGATTAACTAAAGACAATAAATCTCATGTCTGCTTCAGTTACACAACCGAAATAAAACAAGCGAACGAATCAGTTCTTTCCTTCACAACAAACTGAAAAACAGGGGGAAGCTCGTCCACTCAAAGGAAACGTGAGCTGCTTCACACTTCACGCGCAGCATCACTGTTGGTGAGAGCAGACGTGTACGTACGACTGCATGTCCGCCTATAGTTTTACATTCAAGCCCAGCCGGCAACGCAGTGCCTTTTTAAATATGACCTTTACCTCAGAGCAGCTCGCGCGACAATCGTAAAGGCAACGTCAAGACCAGTCACAGTGTAATTCATGACAAGTCATGTTTCTCAGCAGGTCAGCATCTGGGAAAAAAAAGACTGTAGTGCTTCGGTCATGTACATACACACATCAAACTTTACAAATAAAGTAGGGAAACTGTGGCGTTTGGCTCCATCAGCAATGTGGAGATGTTGGCTGGTTTCTTCCCTTAATAAAAACACAAATCACAGGGGGATGGCACCAGTGTACAGGAGGAGAGGTTGTCTTTTTTTTTTTTTTTTTTTTGGCAAGCAGATTTACACCATGCACAGTACCGTTTGTAGAACACACCCGTACACAGACATCAAATCAACAAGTGGTGTGTGTGACAGAGAGCATTGGGAGCAGAGTTCTAAACAGCTTGAAGTAGGACGGGAGGATGCATGTTGCTGGTTGGGGCTCCACAGTAGTTCTGTTCATATTTATATAGCATCATCACCAACATCAATGGTAAAAACTACAGACACATTTTCTGTGGCGTATTCCAAGGAAATGATGCTTATACAGCCACCAACAGCAGCATGGTCATGTACCCTCCATCAAAAACATGAGGAATTAACAACCAATATTCACCGCAGGATACTCAGAAGAAGAGGAATAGATAATAAAACTAAAACATGGCCTGACTGACACACACACACACACACACACACACACACCTGGTACATTTAAAACCCATGTACAATATTACAGTGGGATGCAAGGCTGACATTAAAACACATTTCCTCTCTAGTGCAACGCTTCTCTCTACGGACCCTCGGCTTCTCCTCCTGAGATTAAAGCCCCCGTTCATCAATTCCTGATCTTGAAAAGCAGACACGACATTGGAGAGGGGCAGTTTACAGAAAGAATCAGGTCTCAGAGCTCAGAGCGTATACTGGCCTGGAGAGCGAGCAGGCAGACATACTCTGCTAAGCCAGCTGACTCGTGACAGTCCGTCAGCCAGAAGTGGTGGTGGAGGTCTCTTTGTCTTCGCCTCGAGCGTTTAAGAGGGATTCCTCGTGGAGCTGGAATGAGGGCGATAGGTAGGAACGCGTCCGTGAAGCTGGATGTCTCGTCGTGACAGGCGGCAGATCCCTCGGTCTCCTGTTCGGGCTTCTATCTGCTTCCCTTCTGCATCAGCGGTGGAAATCACCACTGCCCTCTGCTCATTTTTGGCAAATGCCTCTAATGGTAATGCTGAGACGAAGGAGAGGAGATGAGATTTTATAGATGAGTGTAAAGCAGAAGTTCAGGTTAAATAAAACTTAGAATGACAATGCTGTCAATGAGCTAAGAATAAGACTAACCTGAAAATGGACGTCGATGTAGTTTCATTTGGGTTGTGGCTAACAGTTCTGCAAACAGGCAGGAAGGGAGAAACTGTTAATATCAACAAATGAAGCTGAAGTCAAAGTTCACCAAAGTTAAAGTTCACCCGAAGCCAAGCTGCGGATTTGCTTCCCCTCAGGATGAACTGAAACAACCTCAACAGGTCACGTTTTAAAGATACATGGTCTGTTTGTGGAAGTTATAGGAACAAGTGAGTATTTGGTGCTTCTACTCAATAAATGCCTTAAAGGGTCAGTGTGTAGGATTTAGTGACATCTAGTGGTGAAGTTGCATGTTGCAGCTGAATACCCCTCACATCACCCTCCCCTTCCAAACATGAAGGAGAACCTGTGGCTGCCTCCAGTTGTCATACAAACTCAAAAGGAGTTTAGTTTGTCCAGTTTGGACTACTGGAAAAGCTTCTGATATAAATATATAAATAAACAACAATTTGTACAATTTCGTTGAAACACACTGGTAAAAACATCACTACGATTATTTTATATAAAATATCTGCCAATAGATCCCTTTCACCTAAATCTTACACATTCATTTCAGTGACTGTGAAACTATATAATGTCATCTAATGTCATTTAACGTCTGATGCCAAGCCCTTTGTCTCACCGACGAGGACTTTTGCTCCTGCGGGGGGCGCTCCATCTTGGGCCTGCTGTCTGTCCCTTTTGGCTCCGACGTCTTCGCTCCATCCGCTTGCTGCTCAAGACGAGAAGCTGGAGGAAGGCGACAGATGTGTGGCTGTCACAGTTAATAAACTCAGGCACATAATGCTGCCAGCTGTTCCAGCCGAACAACAAAGAAAATATTCCAACATGCCAAAGATTAATGTTTCAGAGTGAATCATTGGTGGGAGAAAAATCAGCAGAGTAAAATAAGTTATGCAGGAAAAGTTTATCAAGCTGGAGGCACATTCATTCATTTAAGAGACGTTGCCATCCTTTGTTTTCGTACAGTTACACACAACGGGCCTTCAGTTGTTGGCGGCTCCACTGGTGCAGCTGGTTTGTCACTTCAGGCTGCTTCGATATTAATTGCTCAGGCAGCAGAGAGGGTTATTCTTACATCTGCCCCATCTAGTTCCCCCCCCAGATACCCTGAGTATGTGACACCCACCACCTTTTGATAACACGCCTGCTTCTCACACCTGCAGGCGTTTACTGGCCCAGTAACAGGAGTCATTCTCTCCTGAACTCACCTGGAAAACTCCCCTGGCTGGTGCTGCTCACACCGTCCTCCGCGCCAGAGCTGAACACAAACGAGTCTTGCTTGAGCGGCGTGACACAGGACACGCTCTCCTGTAAGAAGGGTAGAGACACTCCAATTTACTCGGGCAATGTTGCAGCTCATTTATTTGGCACAAGACAAATATTTATTACAGATACTATCAGCAGCCAGGAAGAAAGTTGTAGCACGTTAATGGTTCCAGTCCGAGTCTCCAACGAAGACGGACAGGATCGGTACTGAGACTGAAGTTCAAACCATGGAGAGAATTAGCTTTTCGCCGAAACTACGGACTGACAAAGACTGTACAACCAGCTCTGCTCCCAGTAGAACTACATTCACCAATTATGGACCAACACTGGTTTAACTCTCTTAACTATGCAATATTCATTGTGTCTGTACAATACAAAGGCTTACGTACAATCCATTCCACTCTATATATTCTTGCATTGTATATATTCTGTTTTTCACACTGTATGTTTTAGTCTTTATTCCATTTATATCTATATATTTTTATTGCATGCTTATTTATTATTACTTACTGATGTATCTTAACTGGCCTCTTGCAGCTTTAACATCATATAAAGGATTATCTTATCTTATGTTGTGCACTTGTGTTATCTTCCATAAAGTTGTTACCATACACGCAGACAGTCAGACCTCATAGCCACAGCTCTCACTCTTACGCCAGAGCTTGTCTTTCACTTTAGTCTGTGTTCCAGAAATAGCTACCGCAGCTCTACTCTCTGACTGTATTTGCATTTTTAGCTTTTTTTTTTTTTTTACTCTGCAATACATTTTGAGACCTGTCATTTCTGAGATATAGTGACATCCATCAAACGCTCTCACAACTAGATGATTTTTCTTCCTCACAGTAAAAGTGTTGAGTGGAACCACAAATATGTCGCAGGCTGTAAACAGAAGCTGTCGGCTGCCTTTGGTTTAGAGAAGTGACACACGCCCGCATGTCTGCACTTCCATTATGTGTCGTCACCCTGTCTGTCTGCCTCCACCCACCAGTCCGGTGTCGTACTCCTCCTCTGCCTCCTCCTCGTGCTCCTCCACGACACTGGCGAAGCTGCTGGCATTGGAGGAAGAGCGGGAAAGGTCCTGCGCCTCGGGGATGGATGGCGCCCTGTAACACATCGCCAAACTGCACACCTGGGTCACTCTGAGCGCACAAACACCCGTGTAACACGCATGCACACAAACACCAATCCATTCATTTGGGCAGCGGCAGTCAAAATATCTCTTGTCCTTCCAAAGAACGAATAAATTGTCATCTACATTTCACAGCTCGTCTTTCCCTCCGGTGACATTTTCAGGGGAAGCGACAGCTGTGCCTTTGCTACTTTGTGCCACGTAATATGTTTGAATAAAGCAGCTCTCTGAATAAGCCATCGCTAGTGCTGAGTGAGACTGGGATAAACAGAATATACACGTAATAGAATACATTTTTTTTACTTCTTTTGCAATAACAGAGACAACCTCTTTAAGACAGTGATTTGCTGTATGTAAAAGTGCTATTCAGAGAGCTGTTATGTCAGTTTCTTAGTGAGAATAAATGAGTGTTATCTTAAGTCATCTCAAATGGAACAAATATGGTACATGTGAAGATGATGCCTAAACACATCTCTGCTCAAACCCTCCCTAACTTTTCCCTGCGTCACTTTATTAGAACAAAATCTGGAGAATCTGGATCCAAAAACAGTCACAAAAAAAAAGATAACGTGACTTTGGTGGTTTGTTTTATAAAAAGGGACAACCAGGGCCGTGAATCATGTAACAGAGTCGCTGCTCCAAACTGTACAAATCCCTATACCCACCCACTAAAGGCGTCTGACACCACCGATAATTTAAAGTGTAATTCAAAAGATAGTTACCTGTTCCTGGGGGCAGGAAACTCTGGAGAGCTGTGATTGGACAGGTTGTCTGATCTATTTTCCTGCCACATGTGGCTGCAGTCGGACGTCCTCTGGGGGCTGGGCGACACCTCCCGGCTTCAGGACAGGGACGGAGACATGGAAATAAATGTATTTTTACTTATCCCATACTGTAACACACTGTAATCTGTTAGTGCAGATTCACACGATGTGAACACGAGCTGTCGGATGTGAAGAAAAAACTCTTTGACGTACTATTCTTTCCTCAATAAAGACACACAGATCATATTCTATATTTCATGCTGTTATAAAGCTGCAGTTATGTGGTTAAAATGTAGAAATAAAAAAGAGAAGCACAACAAATCCTCTGAATCAAAACTGCCCTGCAACAGGAGCTTGTACTTTACACATCCTCTAATATCTTATTTCTTCTTTTTAATGTCCCTGCCTCCATCTGTTGTGACACTATTTGCCCGTCACCACCCACTCGCTGCTGGTCAGCTCCGCTCCGTCCTCTCACCTCCTCTCTTGGACCTCCTGGATGTTCTCGATGCCAATGGCACTGCTGCGCCGGGAGCTGAAGGGCCCGGACTTTTTCCTGGTTGGGCTTTTCCCAGGAATTATCAATGACTGACAGTGGGAGAGGAGAGTCAGACACACTGCAGGTACAGTACGAGCTTCTCACAGCCACAGTATGAATGCTATGCATGATAGAGTAGTGAACAGTACACGTAACATGAGCTGCAAAGGAATTATGAACTGATGGCTTGATATATCCTGAGAAAATGTGATGACACACCCTGCAACATGTTTTACAAATCCATGATCCACCCCCTTCATGCAGGAACTGACTTTATATTCTATATGTTCTATAAATTCTGAGCAAGGTGTTTGTAGATGATCAGTTATTAGATCCATGTTGGTCTTTTTTGTAGTTTCATTAAAGTATATCTTATCATTGAGGACACACTACGACACACGTATCATACATATGATGCATGCCGCCAAAGTTAAGCAGTGTTAAATGAACGTTAATATTAAGACCTACCTAATGGTATTTATAACCTAGTACCAGTATTTTAACGTATTTAAGAAATTTTAAGGTCTTAAATTCAGATTATTGACTTTAAGAGCCTGCAGAAACCCCGGATCTCTAACATTTCTCTTATGGTGTTTAGAAGCATTATTTTAAAGTAAAAAGAATGAAGTAATTCAGATAAGATTTGGTGTTATGGAATGCAAAATGTGGAAAATCTGCCCCAATATGAAATGTATAAACAAAACAGGGTTTGGTTACTGTGTGAATTAGTGAAATGAATGAATACAATCACAACCATAATCAAACAAATGTCATTATAATATATCTATATACAAAAAACCCTTACAGCCATAACACTGAGAACAGAAACACTCACATTTTAAAAAGACAAAAATATCAAACAAGAAGAGAGAGTTATACATGAACCTCTTCTATTGTTCCTATCCCTATGGCACTGCCTCGACGTCCATATTTACTGGGACTTTTCCCTGGGACAAGCAATGACTGAGCCACACGACACAGGGCGAGGGGGGAAGCAGAGAGAGACAGGAGACGATAGATTGAAAAAAGCAAGAGGGGGGGAAGGAAAAACAGAAAAGAACACATCATAAGAATCTCATGCGCACGGCACAAAGAATTTAAACAACAAGGTGCAAAAGGAGCCTGAAACAGCAGCTCACAGCGTGAGATAATACAGAGAAGACATGACATTGAGGAAACAGTGAGAGGCTTTTCAGAGCAAATGCCGGCCGGGGGTCCAACACAGGAGGATGGACAGCTTCTGCTCTGAGGGCAACAGGTCTGTGTCGTGATGCATTCGGAGGGAGAGAAGAGCGGCGGCTGAAACATCTCACACAAGCACATCAACGGAAAACATGAATGCAGTTGCGGTCACGTTTTTTTTCCCGGTTGTGTTTTGGCTTTAGTAGTTGTGTTTGGACTTCTGCAGTTGGGTTAGGGTTAGTTAGTTAGGTTAAAAGGCTTTAATAATTATAACTTTATGTGTATTGCACTTTTCTATACAAGTAAAGTGCTTTACAACAAACAATATAAAATTCACAAACAATCAGAGTCAAGAAATAATAACAATACAGACACAAATAATAAAAGTCAGACGTCATATGACAAATACGGCAAAGGCTCTATCTCTATCTTTTGCAGTTGCGTTGTGGTTTTGTTGTGGCTTCTGCAGTAGTGTGGCTTTAGTAGCAGTGTTGTGGCTTTTTCATTCGTATTTTCCATTAACGCTCTTCTGTGTGTCATCTCGTCCCCCTTGGGAAAAGGGGCAAAGAGATCTGGCGCAAAACTTGAATCTAGTTTCGATTCAAAAATACAGTCAGTAACCGAATTATTTGCAAAGTAAAACGCATCGAACCCCGTTTTTGAAAGAGACACAAACAGGACAGTGGGCTCCTTACAGTTGGGGCGCTGGCCATGCATGTTTTCCAGCCGCACATGCACAAGGCTGCAGAGAAAGGTTATAACATTTACGGGAGGAAACATGACTGAAGCACATTGGGGAAGGGAGGGAGTCTGGGTAATCAAACAGCTGCTACACTGAGCTCACTTCAGGTCTCAGGTCAGAGACGCTATAGACTCACAAACACTTGTATCTAACTGTTGCACTGAGGTGATAAAGACTCTCTCAGCACATGAGAATGAATGAAATGCTGAGGATGAATTGCGAAATTAATTTTCAACACAAAGAAACAAGAAAAACAAGCAATTAAGAGGAGCAACATGAGTCATAAATAGAAAAAAAGACAATCAGTGAAAGCCACTTTAAAACAAAGCAAGAGTGGATTTAAAATGTGAGGACTTAATGAACATAATGATGCACGTCAGGTGCCTTAATATGCAAAAGGAGTAACGCTCATATGAAGAACAGGGGCTGAGGAGTCTGTGAACAAACACACGTCCTGAGTGTACGTTGTGTGTTAGGTGGGCATCATGTGAACCAAAATGGCTTACTTACAATCCCTGGGGTTTTGGGGCTCTCTGCGGGATTGTGGGTAAAGCTGCCACTGTGACTAGTGGAGACTGTGTGTGACTTCTTGTTACTGAGGCCCATGGCGTCCATAGACTGGCTTCTGCTGCGGATGACCCGCTACAGAGAGAAACGAGGAGATATGTTGTCAGTGGATCCACCGGCGTTGTGTGGAAACGCAACACACTGACGGATGTTTACCTTGATCAACACGTAGAAATTAATAAATATTATTGCTACTGCAGTGGATGTCTTATCTATAATATCTTTAAATAGATGTTCTTTGTCCAAAATACATTTAGCTAAGTCCCAGTAAGGATGTAACAGCTATGCTTCTTTACTATATTACATATCCTGATATATTTCAGGTTGTCAACAACTGGCCAAATTTGAATAATAATATTAATTTCAACCTTTTCTAAAGTGGAACAAATGTGAGCTTATACATGATTGTGTGAGTATTTGTGCATATTTCCTTATGCAGGACTATGTTTTGAACACTTAGGGGCAGTGCAGGTCAACAGGCAGCAGGGAGAGGCTGTGGGAAAGAACCGAGGGTCCATAAAAGGTTGAGGAGAGTGTGTAGGTGTGCAGCGGAGGAAGATGACGTCTACGGGTGGAGTCTGGAGTTGGGTTTTGTTTTTGTCATGGGAGGGGGGAGCATGGAGCAAGGAGGAGCAAGGAGGAGCAACAGTGAGAGGGAGTGGGAGAGACAGCAGCAGTGGAATCTACACAGTGAGAAAACAGCAGATGGAGAAAGTGAGAGTGGGAGAGGCCCAAGGTACGAACACCTGTCCTGAGAGATCTGATCACAAGTGGACTGTGTAAAGTTCATCTGTTCACACCTGGTGTTGAAATGCGTCCTGAATGTGTCTCCTACGACCACGTGGGATGAAATTGTTGTTTTTACCCAGTGTGCCTTTCAGATGTGTCAGATGACAATAAGGGAAAGATAGCTAGCGGAGTCAGGAGGGGCTGAATGAATACATGTGGTGGTCAGTGTAGATATTGTGTCAGTGGCCATGAACTAACATATAATAGCACATATAAGCAGAGCATATAGAGGCTTCCTCCATACGGCTACGCTTAGTGTCCACACTTCTCCAGAGTTTTCTAAGTGCTAAAACGGAGAAGTTTGGAAACACTTCCGGCCCCATTTTTGTTTGAAAACTCTGGGGCTGCGTTCTAGTCTAGACAGGTAGAAACATAGATTTCAATAACAATCACTTAGACACTGTTTTTGGTCATGACGTAGCCTTCGCGGGTTCGTCAGGCTCCTATCACATGACCGGATGAAACAACTGGCTACCAGGGTAGAACGCAACAGTGGATAATCAGCATTGCTGACCCTGATGTCTTTGCTAATAGCTGTTGTGCCATTAAATTCTGCATTTTACAAGGAGACGAATTATTATTCAAGCAATCTGCGACAATTCCCATGTTGATATGTGCTCTTAGGTGTGTTGGGGATTAAGACTTATACAAAAAGAAAAAGCTCGTTTGGACAGAGATCGTTTTAGTTAAAACGTTTTCAAACAAAAACGAAGTCGATTGGATGTAGCGAGAAAGGGAGAGTGGCAAATGTTTGCTCGGTTAAAATTGTGGAGGTGTGAAAGAGAGAGGCTGAAAGATGGCTCTCGACAGGTTGAAAGAAAAAGAGAGGCAGGACGTGCAGACACATTTATAGATGTAGTGTATGGAGGAATGGAGGAGAGGGATGGATCTAAAGAGAAAACAGACACTGTGGGAACTGTTGGTATATTTCTCCAAAGTTGCAAAGAAAATAACTGAGAGCAAGTCGGCGACACAGAGAGAGCAGAAGAAGAAAAACAGCGAGGGAACGCTGCCCATGGGGAGACATGCAAACTGCATCATCAACTCCCTAATGAGGGGTCATTAAATCGTTCATCAGGCACACACAATCACAGCTTCGACTGCCATGCCTCAGCGGCGGAGCTCCGCAACCTTAATGGTCATTGATGGAGCACTCTCAGTCAGAGCAAAGTGCCTTTCACACACAACAGCTTCAAGAAAAGAAAATAAAACTCCCCACACCATCATGTGAAAACACACTGAGTTCAGCAGTCACAGCCAAGTGAGGAAATCAAATGCCACAGGACTGGTCCTTTGAGATACTACGAATTTTCTCTGCTTTGTTTTCTCATGTGTGAATACCCAGAATCCCGGCCAAGAGACAGGGGGAGGGGGGGTGGGGGCAAAAAGCATCCTGAAAGTTTCTCTCCGCTCGTCACCGTTCCCTCTAATGCATGTGGCGTTGCAGATTAACGGCGCGTCGCATCAAATGAGGGATGAGGCCGTACCTTAAAGGACTCAAAGAACCCTCCTCCTCCTCCGCCGCCCCCATTCTCCAGTTTATCTTCATCCCCGCCGAGACCCATCATCGACTGGCTGTTGATGTGCAGCTCCTCGTAGAGCGTCTCCAGCAGGGCAGTGCGTGTGCGCTCCTGACAACAACAAGAACTGCCGTCAGTCTGCAGAGGAGCCGACTCTGGAATCTCAAATTCCAGTCGGCTGATAGCAAATATTAGGAGTGGAGCTCATTTGCATTGTGGCAGTTTGAGAAGCGCTGGAGATTAGAGTTAATCTGTGTTGTCACCTGAAATCACTCCCCACCGAGAACACACACACACACACACACACACACACACTCTTACCTCCAGCTTGGCAAACTTCTCAGCCTTGTAGCAGGCATACTCTGCATTGATGAGCTTGGTGAAGAGGAACTCACGGAGCTCTGGGCCCTGACAGACAAGAGCAAATGGAAAAGTCAAATGAACTGAATTTATATAACACTTTACTCTACCAGTCACATTCACCTATATTCTAAACAGTCATACAGCGACAGACCTGGTCAGAGCTAAATGCATAGTGAATGCACCCAAATGCATCTTGAGATCCGATCACTTGATTGTGAGGAGGTCTGTGACGCATGTGGCCTCATTCTTTACACTGTGTGAGCACAAATGCATTCTGGGCCACATATGATGAATTGCCTACTCAGCCGTTGTCCTCTGACCTTCTAGCTTCACAATGAATCAAATAATTTTACACCTCACAGTACCAATACTTTGATTTATTCATATCTGACCACCACATAGTGATTTCTATTTATTTCAAATCGGTAAAATCTTCAGAATACAGACTGCACTTTTAATGGATTTTATTTTGGTAAAATGTGAATTTGTTTATCAGTAAGCTCCTATGTTGTTTCTATTTTACTTAATATCATTGTAAATGAGCATCACCCCTTAATGATATCTCGTGTAAATACAGGTTTTAAGCCACAGCAGCACATGAGTAAGTGCAGAGAGGGACCAGCAGAGTGATGAAGGGTGAGTAGCTTCTCACGGGGGGGAACTTAATGCATTTGTTTGATTGCAGACCTTTTTGAAGATGGCAGGGTCAGGCAGAGCCGGCCCGAAAAAAGGTACATCATCCCTCGCTGTCACAGACACCTGGAAGACAGGGAAGGAGAGCTAAGCCTGTGAAACCTCTCCGAAGGATTAACTGTGATACGTGATACATGTTCCTGCTTTTTAAAGCCACACAGACAAGTCGCCGCTGTGCTGAAAACTAACCTTGTAGGTGACATTGTCCGTGCACGCGCTCTCCACCTGCACCACCACATAGGCGTGCAGGAAGTTGGACTGGATCATGTCTGGGACAAAGGGTGTGTTCTCCTCCTGGAACATGATGGCTACGATGTCGTTGCCTATGTGCCTCTTCCTCTGCAGCTGGAGGGCAGAGATAAACAGAAACTAACAACAGCGGAAACCCATCAAATAACCAGTTAGAGTCACAAACACAGAGCTGTCACGTCCTGGACTCGCACAGAAAAGATCGACTGGGAGTAAATATAGTCCCAGCAGAGAGTGGACGTTGAGTTTAATCCAAGAGTACAACCTCTTTTCTGAAATGCTTGACAACCCAGTTTATATATATCAGCCAGGAAATGGAAACCAAGCTCTTCTTGATGGCTTCTGCTACTGATTCAACACACTGAAAAGTTTCTCAATCATTTCTATAAAAAGAAAATTAAGTCTAAATATATCATGGGTATGGATGAGATATAAAAATTAGATATAATACTCAAATCTATGTTATAATAACTGTGTAACAACCCTTAAGCTGCATTTTCCTCGTTGCCAAGAAGCTTAAAGTTGGCGAAAGGACACTTACTTGAAGGACAGAGTGACTGTGCCCAAGCATCGAGTTTTCATCCAAGCAATATCTTTTAAATCGCCCAGTATTGCCAAGCATTAGGGGCACCTTCTTTTTTAAAATTGAATTATGAATCTATATTGTCACCACTACTTTTAGCAAGGGAGTGTAATTTAGAGCAGGCTCCCGTGAACATCAGGGAAGATACGACTGAAAAACCATCACACTAACAATAACTGGAATGACACTTAGTAGAGCGCAAACCCGCACCCAGACCCCAACAGTCCCCTTAAATTAAATCAAGCTCCACCAAATTGCACACACTTTTAGAAATCAGTCCCCTCAATGTGACTGATTTCCTTCATCAAGATCCATGAATTATTCCACGGGAAATCAGTGAAAATCTAAATAAATGCTAATTTCGACAATCTTGACATGTTAAAGAAAGTGATGAAAACAATTTGGCAAATAGGTTTTGTGTAACCTTGGTCACAAACAAACAAACCAACCAACAAACGGACAGGGCTGAATACAACCTCTTTGTCAGAAGTAAATATCTGTAAGTAGAGATTTGCAGTAGTCAGGGCGGACTTCATATTTGAGACATTGTGCCATAAATGCTTTCCCTTGAGAAATGAAATGCAAAAATACTAGCGGATATCACAATGCCCTGTTCATCCCTCCAAAATGATTCTTATCCCGAGGAAGCTGTGACCTAAATCACTTTGCAGCATGCAAGTCACAGGAGATCCATCAGATTCTGCAGATACAGTTTGGTGGTAAACAGAAACCCCTGATAAATATTCTCAGTGCAGACGGTGACAGTATTTTCCAACAGACTCAGTAAAGAGCCTGATCACATTTAACAGTGTGTCTCTGCAGCAGCATGTGTTGATTACCCTGCGTCAGCCACCAGGATGTTTAACACACAAGTGCAGCCTTTTAGCAAAACCACTTCACACCTGTCGAGCTGCTGCTGCTGCTATAAAATGTCTCAAGAGAAAAACAATTGTGTGCAAACATTTATTCTGGGATTTATAGACTATTCTTTTGCGCGAAGAAATTACATTACGGCCTCTCTCCGCCTGTTGAAAGCAGTCCGTCTGTTTACATGAGAACAATCAACCATCTGTTTCAGGCTCTGGCGAGTTTTTATTGTTTGCTGCCAGACATAAATTCCAGAGTAAAAGAAAATTGTTTTACATTGCTCAAAGGTAAAGAGTCTGACGCATCCCTTTGTTTTTCAAATATCTGCGAATGTCTCCGAATTTAACCTGTGACTCAGAAAATGTTTTTAAAAAGCCTTGTATTTCTGATTGGAGCACTTCTAAACACATAGTCTTGATGCAAAATTATTATTTTTGGCGAATATCAAGATCAAACTGACATAAATGACATAAATGAAAATGCAAATTCAGTCCTTTGTCCAAACCAAACTGAATTTTGAACAAATCTGATCCATTTATGCAAATATTTAGCATAACTAACTTTTTCCTCTGCGTTCTTGCCTCTTGTCCACACGTCTAATTATAAAGCTGCAGCTAAATGTAGCATCACTGTCTCACCTGATGTAAAACCTGGACCACATTGTTCTTCGCTGGTATTTGATGGATCGTTCATGTATCGCCACCTACTGGCCCCCACTACTCTGGGGGAGCTATGCCTCATCGATCATGTCATGTCGCTGCGGGTTAGGATCCCCTGTTTTTCTCTTCATGCACATGGACCATCTGTGCAGTGTTACTGTGGTAACAATGTTGAACACACTCTTAGAGACAGTGAAGAGCAGCTAAGGACTAATGCCGCTCAATCCGACAAGGCATCAAAGAGATGGAAGTTTCGAGGCAAACAAACAGAGGAGAAACTCAAAAGTCACGAGAGAACATCGTGGCGCCAGAGGAATTTGTAAATGTCACGGATTGATTTGTCTCTACGACAGCTGTGAGGACAGAGAACCTGCCAAACCTAAATAAATGCTTAGCAAGTGTGTACTGCACCGGCAAAACCCCAAATGGCTGAAAGAATAGTTGGACACAAGCTGCTTTCAGACCTGTCCTGGCTGTAAAAGGTCCTATATAAATAAACTATATTATTATTATTGTATGTGAAACTTCAAACTACTATACAGGGAGAAATAGATGATAGATTCTTGGCTGAGAATTAGATGATGAGGATCAATTCCAATTACATGTCTCTACCAGTACAGCCCACAGCACGTTAGCTTAGCTTGGCAGAAAAGACTGGAAATCAATTTTTGTATGGAATAAACAAATGAGATGGTAATTAGGGAGATTTATTTAGCTGCTGGGGCAGATTTTGTTTGCTACAGAGCCAGAGACTGTTTTCTTCCTTTTTCCAGGCTTCATGTTGGAGTCT
This sequence comes from Verasper variegatus, assembly GCA_026259375.1. Taxonomy (NCBI): domain Eukaryota; kingdom Metazoa; phylum Chordata; class Actinopteri; order Pleuronectiformes; family Pleuronectidae; genus Verasper; species Verasper variegatus. Next base: position 22,602,566 of record CM048040.1, on the reverse strand, counting down.
GAGCTAATCACCCGCTGGCTGGCACTACATATTTATTGTTCAGGGTTTATCTCTTCATTCTGCAGGAAAGTTATCAAGTGTATTTCCAAAAAACATCAAACTGTTGCTTCAACTACTTTAAGACTTTATTGCTTGTGTTCCATTCCCCCAGAATGAGGCTAGTTATAGATTAAAACAATTCACCCTCCTCCCTCGACTTAAAATAATGTAAATGAGGATGTCACAGCCTCTGACCCACGAGCTGCTGCTGCAATCAAACACATGATGGTGTCACAAGGAGAGGCCTTCACAAATCAATTAGTCAGGGATATTGAGAACTGCTCTGGAAAGTCAAATGAGTTTCTCTGATGATGGATCTGTACCTGCTGCGAGTCTCCCTCTGTGTAAGGCAGCTTGGTGGACACGTGGAACATAATCTCCTTATTATGGAAACTTGTGTAGATGGATTCTGTGCCCGTCTGCCCGTGAGCGACATCCAGCCCACCTCGGAACCTGGGGAAGGAAGGGAGGAGGAGAGTTAAGGGCAGAAGCAAGTGAAGAAAGTGATGAAAAAGGCGAGGAGAGGCCCGGTCCATCCACGCTTATCCATCTTTGAGAAAACGCCACTGGGCACTTCTTCTGCCAACTCAGTCACAAAGTTGGAACCACTACAAATATCGAGGCCCTCTAAAACGCCCATTTCACAGATTCATTCAAAACTTAACTCGGATCAATAGCCTTCTTCTGGCAGACATTACGTTGAGTGCTATAATGAGAACCAACCCTAAAGTGCTGAAAGGTTCTGCTGAAGGAAATCGAAATGTAAAGTGTCCAAACCCTTTGAAGTCGTGAAGCTCAATCTTGTGGCCCAGGAACTCCAAGAACTCGACAAAGGCCGGACTTTCATCCATGTTCCCAAACAGCTCCTCCTCCGATGTCTGCAAAAGGACCAGGGAAAGTGCATTTCCATGAGGCGTGACATACGACTAAAAAGAAAAGATTAGCACCGTTCTCTCTTTGAGGCGCACCCACCTGGCCGAACTTCTGATAAATAACTCCAAACTTGAAGTTGTTGCTGATCACGTGCTCATCAAAGGTGACGATGAGCCTCGACGCCTGAGGACGAGAAGACGGGGGGTTTTAGGTCAGATTCATGGAGCTGTAGAATTGGTGCAAGTGAAATTTCAGGTACAAGTCACAATGAGGACCAGTGCCTACCTTTGGGTAGAGGACGGGGTAAAACCTGTCCACATTAACTTCTTCACAAACAAGCTACAAGTGAAAAAGATAAATGAGCATCGTTAGATTTGTTAAATATATGCTGAGATAGGGAAATAGTGTCTTTAACAAATACACACAGCAGATAATAAGTTACAGCTGATAACAACTGCCTACCTTGGCCATCTGAACCACATTGGGGAACTCGGTAAGGCAGGAAATGGGAATTACATCGTGGTAGGTTTTTAGCTTTGTGCTGAAAGGCAAAATTTGGAAAAGTCAAAGTTCTATTTCTAACGCGAAAGGATCCTTGGGCTTAAATGCTTCTCCTCTTTGTTGCTCGGCATTCATGCAAGTGAATCACACATTCAAAGGAGACCTTTCCGCTACACGCTGTGCGGAGCTGGGTGTGCATAATGGTCTTGACACTTGATGTGTCCGAGACAAGATTGCCAGGGAGAAGGCTGAACGGCTCCGTAATTTCTTTTCTAGAAGAGGCCACTGCTCTATCGGAGGGTTAAGATAAACAGTACCAAGAGAACTGTGCGGTGGAGTCTTCAGAAAATCTGAGCTACTTATGGCGGCTCACATTCACAGTGCAATAGTTCAACATCTGGGGAAATATTCATATTCAATTTTATTTGTAAAGCGACAAATCACATTATCTCAAGCCTCTTTACAGAGTGAGGACAATATTATATGGAGACATCCAACAGTTCCCTCGGTGAAGCTATCCCCTGAACTAAAATGAGGCAGTCTGAGGATTTCTGTGATCGGCGAGACCACCTTGACTAGTGGCCCTTGGTTTTTAAACATGTTGAGTTGAAGCCTGATACTTAAGCATCAGACGTCACATCACATCATTATTTATTTGAACGGTTTGGCACCAAAACGTAAAGGATCCACCCTTTGGAGCCTTTGTTTCTCAGAGATGGAAGAACACATTCGTCGGCCACATTTGGAGAAGCTTCCAAAATGGACCAGTCCAGTTGCACCGCTGTGAACAGTCTTCACATGCAGCCTCCAAAGGATGCAGCCCCTGAATTGACACAGCATGTGTGTGTGTGTGTGTGTGTGTGTGTGTGTGTGTGTGTGTGTGTGTGTGAAAGCAGGTGCAGCAACAGTGACTAAGGAGACTGACACTTGTCAAACAGTCAATTTGCACTAACAGCCTGTGATTATATACCAAAGAATATAAGAGGTGGCACAAAGACTTTATGATTTATCATTCAGGTCTTTCTCTGTGACCCTGAAATGATAAGCGGTGCAGATAATGGATGGTTGAATGGAGGAAGGTCTCTTTAAATATGAAGTGAGAGTCGGCGCCGGTGACTACACCTGCTGGGGTGACGGCGTTTGACCTGGATGACGGAGTGACCGTGGGTGGCACCCACGCAGCGGAAAACATCACTGTGTTAAAAAAACTAAAGTGGAGGGCTGAGCGCCTGCTACCTTGCTACACTCATCCACTCTGCAGCTCCATTAACAAACAGGGACTGCAGCTGTTAAAATCTGGAGTGGAGTCTCTCAGGTGCTAAAATTAATTCACAGGTTTTGTGTAGTACGTTGTGTTCTCCCCCCCCCCCCCCCCCCCCCCCGTCTGTCTTTAGCAGAATGTGAAGGCGTGGAGGATTGCAGCGAGTTTGGGTGGTGGTGGGTGGTTGGCCAAAACAGACGTGGCTTGTACAACATAGAGGAGCAGTGGGCTGATGGTTGAATAATTTGTGGAACAGTTTCTAAAAGTCAACATCTATACAGAGAGCTCAGGGCACGGACACACATATATACGTGAATGATAACCTGTAGCATCGCCTGTTGAATGTGGGCAGTGAAGTACAGGATGTGATGCACACGGAAGTCAGTTTTAGAGTCTGTAGCAGAGTCCTGCATGAGAAAGCATCGAACCGAGCTGGGACCACAATTATCTCCAGTTCAAATCTGGACCCATTAAGACACCTGTGCCCCTGAAACTATCAGTGTGTTCCCTCCGTAAAGACGTTCCTGTTTTGTGGCTGTCGAAAGCTAATACTTCCTGGCACAAGTAGCTATGGCACAGATAATTTATTTACTTCTGTCTTTGTATGATCCATTCTGATGTACCAGCTCGTTACTGGAGTGGATATCTCACCCACTGGAGCAGACCAGACCAGGTCAAGTCTTATAAAACAGACATCAGATACAAAATACTGTGACTGAACCAAATCATTTTGCAGAAAAGATGTAAGAACTTTCACAAAAGCTTCTACAATCGTGACTGATGTCAAATAGGCAGCTGACGTTTGATGTCATAATTGAAGATGAATTTGATGTGGAATGATTGACAGCGGCGGCAGGCCTTTCCACTGAGCCGCCTACTCATAACATTTCTAATTCATCACTGAAGCAACATTGAGAATTGAGAAGCTTCCTCTGTGTCATTTTTTCTCAACCTAATACAATCCTTAGCGCTGGAGATAAAAAAGCAGTCATGTGTGCAAATACGATATATATGGAGTGATTCATAGAGAAATTCATAAATGACACAGATATCAGAAGCCACGGATTGAGTCAAATATAGAATAGAGGAATACTTGAAAAGGAGAGGACTGTGAAAAGGAATAAAGAATAAATGTAAATGGGAGAGAAAACAGGTCAGAGATAAAGAAAAATGGGAAATTGTACCGAAGCATCAAGCGCAGATGCTCTTGATCGCCAATGACATCATACTTCATGGAAAAGACCAAGTGGCCCAGGGCAGCATCCATGGTGTAATAATTAAAGTGTTCCTGGGGGCAGAGATGCAGAAGAAACTTTCATGCACAAACAAATACTGACACACGATAATTAAAAATACAAGTGCTACGTTAAGGTGGAGCGGCTGAAGGGAGTTACAGGAATGTGGCTGAACTGCCCTCGAAGTAAGGCTGTGAAACAAGGTCCAATGGTTATAATGTATATATATAATGGATGAAGTAGATTTACAGATTGGAGCCAATCCCAGTTGACAGTGGGCTAGTAGTCCTCCCACAGTCCAAGGATCCTTGGACTGTGGGAGGAAACTGGACAAAAGCCATGTAAGCCTGGGAGAAGGTGCAGACCCTACACAGAAGAGTTCAAACCTCGAACCTTCTAGTGGTGAGGCAACAGTGCTAACCTCTCCACCACCATGCCATCCAGGAAGTGTTGTTTTAGTGGAACACACGTGCCTGGGAGTTGTTCTGGTGGATGTACAGGTAATGGTAGGTAACACTCAAACAAATGAACAGGTTTCCCATCCTCACCTTGCCCATGAAATGTTTCCTGTAGATCTTGGCGGTGCTGTTCGTCTCCAGTTTGATGTGGGAGGAGGGACAGGGAGGTTGATCGGCCTCGGGTGCGTCTTTAGGCTCATGGTTGGTTCCCTCGATCCAGTAGCCTCCGAACTGTGGCAGCAGGATGAGCGGGAAAGGGCTACAGCGACCCAGAACCTGACCATGATGGACAATAATAATGTTGAGAAAGAAAACTTATAGTCAACACCCATTTAAACTAATTCTTGACATCTATAAAGCATGTACCTCATGGACGCTGGGATAAGGGATATAGTCCTCTTCCGTCTGCAGGGAGGGAAACAAATATGAGTCAAGCTGGCAAACATTTTCAGTTTTAGTTCCTTGTTGTAAACTAACAATGAGCATTAAAGGTCCAGTGTGTAGGATTTAGCGGCGCCTAGTGGTGAAGTTGTAGAATGTGTACATGTCGCATGTCATGTTTGGTTTGTGCATCCTGGTCTACTAGGTCTAAAAGTTAAATAAAGTGTCATTGGTCAAGTGTGACCTCGCTACTGTGGCTCCACCCCCCGACCACGACTGTGACTCTTCTGGTAGGATGGTGTCATTAGGGTAAGAGAGATTTTGGCTTCATTTCTGGATAGTGGGGGGAAGTGAACACGTATTTACAGTTTATTCTAAAAACATGGCATCTGTAACATGGCGGATTCCATGGAAGAGGACCTGCTGTCGATGTACATGTCGAGGTGTCATTCTAAGGTAATCACAATACATGGATTCTTAGTTACAGGTATTTATACACTAATACAAAATTATTGTGAATATAATTGACTTGATAGATCCCCTTTTATAGAGTAGTAAACATGCAAACATGACAGAGGCCACATTAGAAATGTCTGATGTTCCTCCATTTCCCACTATATTCCTATATTTTACATATAACTACGAGAGATTTGGTCCTAAACCCTCCTGGTATGTTATTAAAACTTTCTGTGTTGGTGTGAGAGAGGCCAACAGGCAGCTAATTTTTCTTATAACACATCAGTGGTCATCACACAATGACAAATATTTCTCATTTAACTCTCTGATAATTGTATTAGTTGCAGTGGAATTAATCTGTGATGCTCGCTGCACTCCAGAAGCCATTTTCTGATATCAGCCTGCAATTCAGTTTTTTTTGGCGAACCCACTTTTTCCCTCAATTTCAGATAGGCGATTTTCTCCATTACCCCCCAGATTGCATTTGAACGTCCCCAGCAGAGCAGAACTGGACCTGTTGCTTTGCAGAGAGCAAGAGAGAAAGCTTCGTTTTTATATTCAACTACGTTTAGTCACAGTCCTTTTAGTACTATATGATACTGCACTACTGGCATATAGCTGCCATAGAGGAGGCATTAAATGAGAGTGTGAGGACTCTAGGGCTTCATGGATGTCTGGAACTAATTTCCTGACAATCAGTTGTCAAGACATTTCATCCTTGTGGACAAAATGTCAGATGATCAACAAAGTCAATATTGTGCCCAATATTTATTGACATATTTCAGACCCGGAGATGCTAGCATGACTAAAAACTGGCATTTGGCACATGGTATACACTGTTGTCAACATGTGTGCAGTTATTTACAGGAAAACAAGTTTGTTTCTATTTACATACGTATGCAACTTAACTGCTAAACAATATTTTAGATATAGTGAGAGATGTAAACTGTCATGGTTCCACTTAAAAGACTGTATTCAAGATGGACGACATGACACATCCCCAAAAACAAAGCCGAATGTCTGGGCTGGGTGCAGTATAGGTCGTAAGCCTGTCTCCTCCATGTTAGTGGATGCTACAAAAAAGTTAAAAAACACGTCAAATAAACTTTTCTCAAATATGTTTTCTGTTTTTTAATGGAGCTTCTTATGAAAGCCCGTACTCAGGGATATTTTGGCTTCATTTTTGTGCAACAGGAGACGCATTGTCTATGTTTATGTGAAGTCTTTTGGCCCTAAATTAAAAGCTAATATGCTGAGTGTAACATTTAATCCTTCATGACAACTGAAGTGCAGAACTTTCTGTACACCATCTTGTCAAACAGCCTTTATACGAGTCTTAACCTCAAACTCTAAAACCTAATTATACACACAACCTGTAATTTGAGCCAAACCCTAACAGTTCCGTATCTTTCTTTCCGATGATTACGATCTACTGGGTGGTCTTTCTGACTTCATCTCAAACCTCTGCTGAGAGGATCCCCTACTTTTACCCACTGCGTTATTCAGTCTAAGTAACGGACAGCGGAGGATTTGTCAGTCCTAGTCCCCCTTCGAGTTCCTAACCCAGCTTGTGAGCACACTAGAGCCTGTCTGACGGCTGATAAGGAAAAGGTTTAGGACTTTCCCATTATAGATGCTTTACCAGACTGCGCTTCGTGAGGAGATCTGAAGATTTGAGACTCACTTTGAGGGGCGGGGGGAGGGTGCTTCTCTGCTCATCCATTCTGAAACCCTGTGGAGAGAAAAAAACAATATGACACTGATGGAAGAAGGTGAAATATCTACCAAACACCGCCTCGTGTGTGGAGATACACAAATCAAAATTTGTCATTGTCAAGCTCTGAGATATTTCTTTGCGCAGTGCAAGAGTGCAAGATAGTTCCTGGTGATAGTAATTCATGTTTTCATAACACAAGCTCAATCACCAGACGGGCCGCAGAGAGAGGAAGTAAAGAGGAGTGAGAGACGAGAGTGCAGTGACAAAGATAAAGAGAAGTCTACGAGAACACCGGAGTCGTTTCCCACGAACCACACTACAGATCAACCACTATACACCTCGGGCTCCCGAACTTTCCATCTGTTCTATATCTGTTCTAACTCTGCTGACTCGTTAGGACTGACACACAGAGAGATGGTTAACAAAGGATTCCAGATCAGTCGCCATATGCGTGGAATACCCCGCAGCAAGAATGTGAAACGTATCCGATTTGATGCATTTTTTTCTTTTTTCGTTAATGAAGGTCTAAGGGAGATGATGAGGAAATTGGAAATGCTTTCATCAAAGTCATTCTTTGAAGACAGCACCGCTCTGCTTCTGTTTCTCTTTCCCTTCCTCATTCTCTTTGCCGTTTTTTTTCCGTTCTCTTGAGAACATGCATCACTAATCATAAATGAAATATGCTGCAGCTCAGACATTTTGCTCCTGTGTTGTTAAGCAACCAAGAGTAAACAAAACAAGTATGGTTTGAAGCTGCTAAAATATCATCGAGGTTTGAAATGAGTGTATTAGCAGTAGGTCTTCTGGTCTGAACTTCAAGCCTTTCACATGCTCGATCGCTCCACAACTTCAGAAAGATGATGTTTGAACCTCTAAAGTTTTTTTCCACAGCATAAATAATATATTCATGGCTCTTTCAACAATATAGCAATGCTTCCACCAAAAGCTGCTTTCAGGCTGAACACTGGACCTTTTCCTGAAAGTTTACAGTGGGGCCTGCAAGTGAGAACGCGAATGTGGACATTTTCAGTAACTTATCCCGCCAGCCCCTTATAAAATGTACGGAAAATGAATTAACAAATACACAATAGACTAATTAGATTATGTTTCCAGTGTTTTGGGATCATGATGAAGTCCGACACAGCAATGCAACAGCTAAAAGATCCCTTTCATTAAAGATAGGGTTGGTAATCCTGGAAAAGCTTTTAAGAGCAGGCTACACTACACAAATCAGATTTGTCACAGCTCCACCCATATTTGGTCTAAATGAAGTGATTGGTCATCTTTATATTCTTTCATCTGACTTTATCTGTTGATGGCTTTCAGGGATGTGAGAAGAGCTTCAATAAGTAAGATAAAAATTGTTTCAGAGACAACTTATCAACCCTACCTTAAAGTTTTCTCCACTATGTACGGCGTAGGTACATGCATGAAATGAAAAACACCTTTTGTCGTTGTACAGACATTCTACTCTAGATCAAACAATATTTAAAAAAGGGACTCTGGTATGATCAAGTCAAAGACATATTTTGAATGCCTGTAGCGTCAAAGACACCCTGGGATCAAAGTCTCAATTCAAACTGCGATGATGATGTTGATCTCTCCACTGTATCACTTTGTCACTCTTCTCGCGTCAAGTTACGAAAACAAAAGCACATTCTTACAAATCCACCTCAACATATTGAAAAAGAACTACCTACAACACATCTGGTGACGCAGAAGAAAAAAACGACCGGGTTGAGGAGACACAACACAAAGGCTCTGTTCAGCACATTCAGAAGCATACGGTTTGTAAAGGCAGCCTGAGGGCGACAATAGGAGGAAAAGCAGAGACACGCGAGTCTCGAAATAGAAGTAAATGGAAAGTTTTATGTAGGAGGACGGCGTTTTGATTAAAGCCAGTTCAGGCAGTGGGTAGAAAAAGGCAGATCCAGGAGGCCGATCACTGTACCTGCATCCTCTCGATCATGGCAAACAGGTTCGAGCTCTGGTGGAGAGAGTTGACACAGATCCACACAGGGACATGGGTTTGATGGTTTGTGGAGACAAAGTGTTGATGTGCTTTCCCTTCACTCATCCTCCAATCCCCGCTTACTAAGAAAGCTGGCGGTGCCAAAAACCTTGTGTTGGAATCTCAGACGTCCCAATTCCATTTCTCACTATGACAGCGCCTTCCCCCCCTCCAGCCTCCACCCCACTTGACATCACTCTCACTGAGGCTCCATTCAACGCCAGGAGAATCGTTCCTCCACACTTAAGGACAAACACGCTGCACATAAGCAACTCTTCTGGGAAAAACAACGAGCCTCGGAGCTCCATGGTGCTTTTTATCTGTTGCTGCAGGCGACAGCTCATCTGACTGGAAATCACTGTGGTTGTAGCTTCCGACACACAAACACACACACACACACACACACACACACACACACACACACACACACACACACAGTCATGTTAGTGTGTGAATGAGATATATTTAAACTATAAAGGAAATACCACATGTAAACATAAACTCGCATTAATGGTCTGAGAAGTATTTCCTGTTGTGGTATAATCTGCCTCCAGGGGGTTTTGTGACATCAGTGCTGCTAATTAGACTAAAAGGGATTAATCAGCTCCTTGATTCATAAACACACCTGAACCATGTACAACTACAGATCATATACATTTTCATAAACACCAGAATTACTGCCTCTGCTCACTGGTGTAGCTGCGGGGAACATGGGCCTCCTTCTGTTCGAGTAATGGTGTTAAGCAATGGTCAGAAAAGTGTTTTAGCAGAACATTGCAATGTCACAGTGAAGTGACTTTTGGATATAAAGATGTTATCGCTTCATCTTTTTGGTTAAATTGGATATTTGCCTGGATATGTCGCATAATTTGCGCATTAATTCTTGAGTTAAGGCCAGAAATCGTGTTTTGTGACACATTTGACCACCAGATTCTAATCCGTTCATCTTTGAGTCAAAGTGGACATTTTTTGGTTCAAATATTACTAGAAATTTCCTCAAGGCGTTCCTGAGATGTTGGGATGGAGGCTTGTGGCCAACTTAATCATCATTATCAGTTCATCATTATTATCCACTTACAGTTTTGCCTGGAAATGTGTCACGATTAGCACATTCCCTCTTGTGTTATGACCAAAGAATGTGAATATTTGATGGAAATTCCCTCAATGCATTCCTGAGATATTACGGACAAACCTGAACACACAATGCCTTCAGCCACGGCCGTCGCCTGCGTGGAGGCAATAAAACACCCTGCGGCCTGCATTTGTTATCTGCACAGGCCAGGATTGGGATTCATAGCATCTCCAACCTGGGATGAAGGGGGAGAGGATGGCAGCAGCCCTGCAGGCGCTGCTTGTTGTGGGGCGAGCCCTCTGTTCACCATGTAACAGAAGTGGACTGAAGTGCCAGGCTGATGTTTCCACATGACAGCTTGAATTTACTGAGGGGCACTGCGGGGCTCGCTAAACACACACTCCCATGCACACACACACACACACACACACACACACACACACACACACACACACACACACACACACACACACACACACACACACACAGACACAGACACAGACACAGGAAAGCATACACATACATTTTCATGCACGCACTAAAACATAATTGTAAACCTACACATATCACCACCCACACAAGCATAGACACACCTGACCTCGTAAAGCCGAAGGTGCAGCCTGGGTCCATTGTTGCATGTGAAAGCAAACAAGCATGAGCCATATGATATTCAGGGACATATTGCGCTTCTGACTGCAAAGCAAACATCCACAAACATGTGTCCTGTGCGAACCAGATTATCAGTGAACCATGAAGACTCCACAGTAACATCACAGAACCCTCTCCTGGGGAAGACACAGAGCCCAGGACTATGTACTGGATAGTGGAGGTGCTGCAGAACATGAGCCGCGTCATCCAGCATGTTCGCATAAAAATAGCATCATTCAATTATTTGCTTTCATCAGATTCTATAGACGACACAGTGTAAACATCTCTGTCCCTTCCTGAAGATTTAAATACACAACAATAACTGGAGCGAAAAATCATCACTCACTTCATGAAAGTAAAAAAAAATACTCACATCACTGTGGCACCGTCTGTTGAGTAAGGGCTTACTGGGGGGGTGGCTGAGCAGCGCATCCAGCAAAACATCCTTAGCTGCCCTGAGATCACTCATCGCTCCACAAGTGCCGACACGTCGGCCACAAGGAGAAAGGTGAGAGCGACAGCGACACTTCACACCGACGGACTGTCAATCAGGCAATCAACACCAGGGGAGGAGACTTGACAGCCGTCCATCAGAATCCATACATCTCTATGTGTCAGTAAATGCATGTGCTGAAATGCGAGAATATCATTTATCCTCCTTCCTCTTTTCACACACTCCACCCTGTCATACACACACACATACAGCTGTTCTGTAGGAAGTAGGAGAAAGGGAGGAACAATCTTTTTCCCCCTCCCTGCACAACTATCTTCTCTTTTTAATGCAAACCCACACTCTGACACACACACACACACACACACGCGCGCGCGCACACACACACACAGTGGCAAAGTTCTCTTTTTCGTTATATCACAATATGAGACTTTTCTCTTCCTCTTTTTCTTTCATTATCTGTTTCTCAAGCCTCCACACACACACTCACACGGGGAGGCAGCCATTAATATGAAAAACAGGGTCTGTGTGGACATTTCTTCGTCTCCGGTGATAAATCACAACCCAAGACATTTCCATAACGTTTACAGTCTATGTTTCCCCGCGTTGAGAAGTAGGTTAATTACACCTGCAGAGCTCTTACACTTATTGTAAGGGCTGAATAACACATGTTTGACATGTGTTTCTTTTTTCTGTACAAGACAATCTGACTAATTTTAATCCCTGCTGTTTTTACAACCAGAGCTTCATGGAGCTCGAAAAATGCTAAATAGAGATTTTGATTGTCAGCCACAATATTCTAATCATCCAAAGTAGACTGAGCACAAGCTACGATGTTTTATGCCCCTGTGGAAGACACACGTTGTTATGATATTATCTGCGTTTTAAGTTTTATTTGCGATGGCAACAAGAAGCACTACACAACCCACAATCTTCAGGTGCGATAGCGACGTCTCGGATTTTTGGAGTTCGCTGTTACCAAGGTAATATTTTCATCAACTGCGAAAATCACGTAGGCTACGATCAGCTATGATTGCATTGCTCAGCGTTACTTGTGTTATGAAACTGTAGCTTTATACACATACAAGATATGAATCACAATGTATTGCAACACTATGTTAACAACAAGGTTAAATTCAAGAAGAAACCTGCTGGAAGTCTTTGGATCATTTGCAATTGCTGAACATTTTATTTTTCTATTTATTATGTGCGCGGTCTAATACCCGTTTTTTAATTGGTGTAGCTGGTCGGCCTGGTTCTAGGCTTAAAACTTGATTTTCTGAAACATCAATAGGGAAAATTAATTGGAAATTTACTTCTGGGTGGTCACCGTTCTGCCAGATAACATGAAGTAAAGTAAACAAGTGGAGGCTCTGCATGGAAATGCATCAGGTTCTTTTCATCGTGTCCTTGGTCAGAACACAATAACGTGAGAGCTCCATGTGTTATCTCATCCACTGAGGGGGAGATACGCGAGACGAGCCAGCAGCCCGGCTCCCTGCGTGTGCAGACGCCACAGCCTAATGGACGAATCCGCCAACCTCGGCACCTCTGAAAATCATCTGTGCATAGTTAAGCACGGATATGACAAGAGAGCACAAGGGACAGTGGGAGAGGAAGAGGAGTTAAAAAAAAAAGACGAGGGGAAGAACCGCAGGATGAAAGGGGAGCCGTCGTTCTGTGAAAGTCTTTTTCTGTGCAGCTCTCTCCATCAGGCCCACTTCCAGCATCAGATATCAACAAACATTGACCTACTTCTTAAGAAAAAACAGAAACACTGCTGAAAGCGTTCAACAGGACCGATTCCACGTGTACATTAAACGTTTTTCATTTCAGATAAGCATGGCAAGCTAACACCCTCCATTGATTTCCTTTGGGGAACAAAAATCAATGGGAAGAGCACACGGGGAGGAGAGGTTACATGGTTTGTATGCAACGTGCACAAAATATGGATTTAGTGTTGACAGGCGAGACGTTACTGCACCAGAGCGGTACTGTCGTTTAAAACGCTGTCTCATACCCAGGTTCCATTTTATTACGGCCTGTCTTTCTGTTGACTTTGCCCCAGACTGGCTTTAGCTGAATGCCACAGTGGGACTTAAGAAGACAGGCGAATACTAATGTTCCAGATAATCATGTACAAATGTCACATGATGTCAAAATGTGAGTGAGATATTAATGAACTGTTCAGATCCATGGCTTTCAGCTGTATACCCAACTGACTGCTAAGTTCTGATCTCAATCTGTCGGGGAAAGTCGACCCGCTGTTTTACAATCCTGCTAGACTCCAGTATGTGCTGTCATCGAATGGGACAATATGTACTGAAGAAGCCAAAGGGCCAGCAAAACACAAAAAGAGTGCTGTGAAGTGTTTGTGCCGGACTTTTCAGACGTCACGTGAACGAGACTTTTAAGCTGCTCACGTTTCGTCTCCGGCCCTCGGAGACAAAGTGGAGCCGCCGCAGTGAAGCACCGTCACAGTTTGAATGTCTGAGGGGCTGAGAGCTACACTACTCACAGTTGATTACCACCAATTGCAGTGTGTGTGTGTGTGTGTGTGTGTGTGTGTGTGTGTGTGTGTGCCTCTGAAAGCGACAGAGTGGAAGTGCATAAGCCGAGAGTGAGTGATTGACCAATCAACTGATTCCTTGACTGACACAAAACACAGTATTTGAGTAAATAAAAACTTTTAAGCTGCTTTCAAACATGCGCTGAACTCCGGATAATATCCTGACACCGACCACACTGAGGAACAGTGTGGTCGATGCGCCATAAACAAAATACATGTGATCTCCGCAGCAGAATGAATAGTTAGTTAGTATATCTCACTTTTTTATTACTGCAAGATTTTCTACCTTCTTTTTCTCTTACATTTTTTTACCGGGTATGAGCAGCATTAATATCCATGAACCATACAGCTCTGACATCTCTGCTCAGTCTGGGAAGGGAAGAATAAAAGCTCTGACTCCGGTGCTTTGTTTACTCCTCACACACACACACACAGAGCCCCATTTAAAAAATTTCCGCAGACAAATCGCCAATGATTTGCATCCAAGGGAACATTTCCTCGCCTACTCACTCCCCATCCTGACGTCTGGGCCTTTGCACCACAGGGCTTCGCCGCATCTTTAGAGGCGATGCAGTAAAATGGAAAACTAATCTTCAAAGACAGCCAATCACCGGCCACAGACGCCCATCGTATTCAGCCAGAGAGAATCCATCAGGAGCCAATCATCAGGTCTGGCTGCAGAGACTCTACCCTGACCTTGCTGTGGCCACTGGTGCCTGGGAGACACAACTGGAGCTCACACAGATGAGGGCCCCCACCATTCTATCAATGTGCCAGAAGAGCTGGGTGATTGCCACAGAGGTGAAGGTCAACAGAATGACTGCAGGGTTTCTCTGTGTGTGTGGAGACACATGTATTTACTCCTTACTGTCGTTACACTAACAAAGAGCAGAGATGTAGAAAAAGACGGACTGCTGCTCCCCCCCCACCGTGACACAGAAAACCTCCTGATCTTTGATTAACGTCTGCCGGGCGTTTGTATGTGTGATGCAGTATCATCACAAAAAGTCGTATCAAGGACTTTCGGAGAGCAAAACCTTGAACTGATAGTGAATAGCAGCTCCCTCACTATTCATGTGCCTCCACAGCAAATAGCCTGGGAGACTAATAAAGAAAAGACCTCATCTTATCACCACGGAGCATTAGAGCCACTTAAATGGAAAAAAAATATAGATTTTCGTAACAAGAAGAATCAAGTGTTATTAAATGAAGTTGTATTTTACGAGAATATAGTCGCAGGCCTGTTATCATGAGAAATGAGTCATAATCATAGTGTCACGTTAAAGGGGGGGCGGGGGGGGGGGGGGTATCAGATGATGAGCAGGTTGCCTGCTTTAGAATGAGGAACATGGAGCATCCTGTCAAGTTACACTTTAAGTCTTATAAATAATGAAATGTTTGGGGTTTCACACAGAAAGACACGAGTTCCCCTTTTTCTTTTTCAGTCTTCTAGTCAAAACCTGGGGTTGCATTTTGAGTAGCTATTACCCACCATGCAACTTGACCACCGACCGCTCACTCACATTATGCTGGTGGTGACTCACATTAATTTCCTTAACTTAACTGATGCTGAGGCAAATTCTTCTTGTTGAGTTTAAACTAGGTGTTTTCCAGATATCTGCACTACTGCTTTCCAAAACCTGTGAACCAACTATGAAGCACGCAGCGGATGCACAATCTCACAGTATTTGACTCCTGTATTGCTGTCAAACGTTCGACTATCAGCTCTTATCATGTCTTTATAACACAACGTGCATGACTTGCATTAAACCTTCCACAGTGAGAAGATTTGAGACACAGATAGCATTTCTGCAGCTACATGCACAGGATGCACTGCAACTCACAGGCCAATATGAGTTTGTGAAATTTGTTTTTCACAAACTCTTGACTGAATCGCTTGAAGGAGTTTTAAACTTCAGCCACTGGAACATTTCTACATGGCAATAAAATTATAAAGTGTCTTTTACAACTCTGCTGCGTGCAACCTGCTGCGCTGTAAAAATTACAACCACTGGAGGGAACACACCCGACCCCGACAATATGGTGGTAATTACAACTTAGAGCTTCATTTTACTTTTATCGTTCAAAAATAAAATAAAAAAATCATTAAGTCCACAGTCTGACGTATAATGTTTAAATATGGAAATGGAAAACACACAACTCAACCCTACAAGTCTATTCCCAGCAGCTCCATATAAAGCTGTATATAATTAATCCCCAGGCAAACTGTATCACTGGTGCATGTTGGACATAAATAACAGCAGTGTGCCTTCTGGTACCGGCATGTATGTGTCAGAGAGGAACAACTGCTGCAGATCTATATTTGTCACAGACGCCTGAGACAGAGGGCACAGGCTCCGGCTCTGTCAGGCAGCACAACAGCCTGCCAACTGTGTCAGCAGGAGGTGCAGGCATCAGAGGCAGCGCTCACCTGGGTGCAACAGCGAAACGATTTGACGAGCGGGAGCCAACGAGGGATTAAAATACACAGATGCTCCCAGGATATAGGGATGGACTGGAGGCGGTATTTCAGTCGATCCATCATGCAGTCACCAAAGTCAAATACTATCCTGTTGTTCACCCTAAAGGTGGCCGGTCTGGGCCACTTGTTCCTGCTGAGGATATCAATTTCTAAAACAGCTCCACACTTTCAGAAAACATAAATGAAATATGCTGCAGATGATCAGTTACCATTTAATATTGGTTTTATTTATTTCAACATTAGTTTTAGGTTTTATTATTCTATTCTTTCTAGGGGCTCGGATTATATTGTTCTCTGTTTTTTTCTCCTCTATGATGTATTTTGAGTTTTTTCATGTCTATGTTGGGTGATCACGCCGAGACAATCAGCGGCAATAACGTGTTGATTCTACATTATTTTAGAGGTTCGATGCCCGGCTCCTCCATTCCGCATGCCAAAGTGTCCTTGGGCAAAACCCAAATTGCCTGCGATGGCTGTGCTGACATTGAGCGATGGAGAAAGTGTTGCACGTAGATTAATTCTGTATAAATGTGAATGGATGAACGTCAAATCTGTGCTGGACTTGCACTTTGAGTGGAAGACGAGAAAATTGCTATATAAATACAGACCATTCACCATTCTAGTCAAATGCACCAGTGAACCGTGCTGGTGACGAACACTATACAGTCCCAGGGTCCAGGAATATGAATGCAGCCATTGCTTTTTTAATCAAAAAAGGAACAGTGGATTCACAGTTTTCCAATAGTCAGGCGCCCATATGAATATCAATCGGTACGACACGCCAAATGTCTTTTGTAAAGAAGAAGAAGAAGAAGACTAAGAAGAAGAAGAACAAAAAAAGGGCTCCATTGTATGAAGAATTGATTCCAGGTACGTCTCAGATTTATCACATCAGGCTCTTGGCGCTGCCTCGAGTTTCCAGCACAGAGAGCATGATGAGAGGGGAGAACAGCAGCCGGTCAAAGTATTGCATTACCTTTGAAAGTGAGGGAAGAGGAAATGGAGGGTGGGAGTGTGCTGCTGAGGGCTCTACTTCATCCGAGATACGAGGAATCCTTCCATCTTGTTTCCTGTGAGTCAGAGAGGACGGAAGGGTGGAGAGAGGGAGAGAGGTTAGGGACTGGCTTCAAGCTGAGTTTCTCATTTACGCAATAAGACACCATTGACTCATCCCATTGAGGAGGTTCATTCAACTCTAACTACAAAGAGGAGGATGTTATTATTTCACCACTGTCCTGAGAGTGTTTCTTCAGTCAGGAATTCAATTCTCAGGACGTGCCCCTCTGTGTGACTTTGTACACTCTACACTTTTATTTCCTCTTTTATTTTGTAATAGCTTCCCTAAGGTGGCTGTAGTTGTCTTACTTCCTGCTGTGATTATCTGCTCCGCCCGATAATGTGTTTGAACCAAGCGGCGACCCGTCGTGATGTCACCCATTGGTTCCTGATCTGCTGTTTTGCATCTTGGCGACTGAGAGCTCACGGACGCTGCACGCCCACCCACACCTGAGACTTGCAACCATTGGACGGTACTACCTGTCAATCACAGCCAATCCCCCAATGCATACAGGCTTCAGGCAAGTCCACATTGACCACATCGGACCGAGTAGTGATCCACCTCAGCCAAATAGGCGTTTTCGACCCGAACTAGAGCGACAAGTGGCCGACAGGAATTTTGGTTTTTATGTCCAAACGCAACCTGAGTGTTTTTCCCCAACTCCTAACTATCAGGCAATCATTGTTACCATGGTTACAGCTTGTAAATTACCTTTGGAAGACATTGTTTGGAGTAGATTGTTTTAAATCATGCAAGGTTTGAACCCAAACATCACAAGCTAGTGCCGTTAACTTGACATTCACTGCAGAAGAGGTTGAAGCACCATGTAAAGCAGCCAAGCCCATCTAACTAGTATTTCAAAGTTAAATTGTTGCTGTAATTGTTGTTGAGTAATTGTTCAACTTCTGTCCAACCCTACACAAGCGAGTAATGGGAGAGCCTGACAGGTATTTTGTTTTTCTGTCCGCATCCATCAGGATCAGGTCGGGTAGCTACGCTCTAGTCCACACTGGCTTCACTCTCCAGACCTATAAGGTCCACGTCCATTTTAATGTATGGAACTGTGTCTTTTCTCCTTCTCCTCTTGCGTGTTCTTAAGGCTACATCCATACTGCTATGTTTTGAAAATGGCATAAAGACCCAAGCGGTTGTGAATGTCTACGTTATCGTCTCCAAACGTCTTTCTCCGGCCAGACTAAAACACAGATTCCAAACTTCATCACTTTAGTGGCTCTCAAACTACGCAGTAGTGTGGGTGGCTCCCATTCTTCAGTCAGTCCATTCGGTTCCCTCGGAAACATCTTCTCTTCTTCTACCTGACTGTGTCTGCATTCGCATATGGATCCTAAAATCAAAATCAAAAAGGTCCTGCTCTTTATTTTACAGCTTTGCCTGCACTTTCTCACCCTCACCCGTCAGAGGCTATGTGTCGAGTTCTGATCAGAGGCGAGAGTGTGAAACGGTAGATCTTGAGAAGTGCACTGGGGGAAAAAGTGGAAAATGTAGAAACGAGGGAGAACAAAGGGAAAACAGAAGAAGAAGAAAGGACCCTCTGCTTTCATCTCTTCACCCGCTGCCCCTCGCCGCTCTTCCTCTGCTCCTCTCAGCCTCTTCTCTTCTTTGAGCGATTCCAGTGAATTACCAGTCCGACCACGATTCTGGTCACAGCATATTACTTCACACTTTGTCTCACGCAACAGTCACTTGCTAGAACTGGCAGCCCGTCTGTGCATGCATCCTGTTCTGCAAACCTGCAGCAGAGGGCATTTCCAAACACTGCTCAGCGGCAGAAAGAAACAGAAACCAACAGCACAATCTGGTTCATTTGCTGATAACAAAGTGAAGATTTGTTCTCTCTCACGCAGTCACATATTCCCTCCAGCCTGGCACATGGTGTTTTAGAGGTGGAGCAGTTGAAATAGGATCATTTACAGTGTGGGTCTTTCTTTCACAACACAGTCCATTATTTTATATGGCCGCTTTTATCTCACAACACATTGCCTATTAGCTGGGGAGAATCTGTGAGTCTGAGCAAACAGAGCAGCACCTCTATGAAACAGGCTGATGACCGGGATCAGGCGAGGAAACCTGTTCGTCTGATCTCTGCTGAATCCGGGAAATTTGACTGAATGAGGCTGTCAGGTTTTTTTTTTCCCACATCATCCTCGGCTTTTGTGTTACGTCTTTTCATATAATGCATCCGGGAACACAAAGAAAATATGATGTCAAATGCTGCTTCAAGCCCAGAATGTATTCATTAAAATCTGCCTACAAAGAAATGGCTCACTGAGCTCTACCTGCAGGTTTTGGTGACACCTGGTGTAACTGTTCTATATAAAATATTAAAGTGGCAAAGACAAAAAGATATCTGAAAATCTGAATAACTAGTGTTATAAATCAACACAATGTAACTTTTACTGATCAACAGCGCCCTCTATAGCCACACATGGTTATTAATTCTGTCGGTATCCACGCGATAAAGTGGAGTGGGAATCAAACCCAGTCAGAAAAACCATCAAACTAATTCTGAAGGTTTTTTATGTTCGCAAAATATCAACAGCTCCATTTATTTTTCTTGATTTACATGTTATCGTTTGCACAGTAGGTGCGAGTCACCTGCCAGCTGCTTCAGCATGCACACAGCGAACCCACACTGCCCACATCCATAATGAAGGGCCAACGTGCAAATCAATCTTTATTTAGACAGACTCAATAGACAGAAAGATGAAGTCTGCCTGTCTGCCTGCCAATTCCACTGCTGATGTGCTCGGTGGCTCTCATCACAGAAGATGAATCCATTTGTGTGGTTGTTGTTGTTGTTATTGTGTGTGTGTGGACTTCAGAGAGAAAGTGACTACAGGGTGAGTGGTCCGGTTTGAGGTTTAAATATTGGGTTTTAAGGTTCAATTTAAAATAAGGTACAAGTTCAAATATATTCTTGTGTATAAATTCAATTTGGGTCACTACTTGAAAAGGTTTTATGTTAAGAAAACGCATGTCTTTCCTCATCCTGTCCATCGCTGCTGCTCGTCTCCTTTAAGACTGAGGTTAAGTATTTAGTTCTGATGTTTTGGGGTGAAGGCAAAGGGAATAAATGATATGTCAACGCATTTACCCAACGGGCATAATGAAACAGAAGTGACAGAGAGAGAGAGAGAGAGAGAGTGTGGGGGTGTGGCAGATAACAGAAATGCATCCAGTGAATGGGGGTTAATGCTAAGTTTGACTCAGGGAAAGATTTCAAATCACAGCGAGCGCACGTTATCAGAATGTCATCATCCTGACGCATGCCAGGGTGATACTGTACGATTTGTGAAGTCGCAAATCAAAGAGGGACGTGCAGCAGTTCATCGTCGGCTGCAGAGAAGCTGTGGTGGATGTTGTTAACATGCGAAGAGTGTGATGAAAACCGTTTTAATCAAGGTTATAAAAAATACAGTCGCCTACGCAGCTGCATCTCATTCGATGCGATCCTGTCATTTGCTTATATTTCTATAATGTGGTCAAGGTTATCGCACTTGAATGAATTTTAGTACAACTATTGTGATTATTAAATATATATGTATATATATATGTACTCCAACAGTGATTAAATATACAACATCTTCTCCCTGTGTTTCAAAATAAAAGCCACAATAGATCCTTTCAGTCAGTAAAAGCACAGGTGTTGTTAACAATGGCTCTGTTCAGTTCAACGTGACCATGGGACAGCGTGGACGACGCCAGGACCCACAAGCTGCAGCAGCTACATGGAATTCAGCCATTAATCATTTCATCATTTACTCTGCTGTGAAAAAACCCACAAAACTCCAGGTCGATCAGTTCCCATTGTTCTGCAGCCGGTGGGCATCACTCACATTAATGAGTTTGACGGGACCAAATGTCTGCAGTGACAAAAGACTGTAATCTTTATTATTACTCATATTGTCGTATAAACTGCAACTAATTCGCTTTTTTGTCATTTGCTAATTAATTGGTGAGTTATTTTGTCAATCCATTGATATGGTCATTGATCATTTGAAAAGAATATCAAGTTCCCACTGACCTACAGTCCAAAAACCAAGGATATTAAGTATACTATCATTGAAGGTCATGTTTTCTTTGTCATTTTTGAAAGTCTTTTGAAATCACAACCTTAGTGTTCTCAACACGTGGCTTTAATTTTCTCTAGTTCAGTTCAGCCACTGATTCCTACATGATTCTGTGTATTTTCTTGTTTTTTCACCAGTCTGCTGTGTTTTAGTAAAGTGTCTTATTATACGTGTTACTTGTTCCTGCTTGTATTTATATTTGAAACTCTTTTACTTCATCGCTGCCCATTTTAAACATGTTTAAAGGTGTTTTAGTACGAAATGCTACTGACATAATAATGTTACCCACATTTTCTTAGGCGTGATGAGTTCTAATAACAACAGCTGAACTGAACGCTCCAGTGTGGCACGGTGCACCAGGCGACACACGGCAGGTGAAGCCTGTGCACAGCAGCAGCAGCCAGGTGGCAGGTCACTGTGCCACTTGTGGACAGGTGACTGGCAGCCATCCACAGCAACACTTATCTCACCGGTTAAAAATAATGACAGTTAAGCTTTCCATTGCAGAGTTGCCCACACATCACTGCGGGTGAAGGGTTAATTCTGGGGTCACATCTGATCCATTGTCTGCAGCCTCGTGGCCGCACAGAGCCAATAAAGAAGCTGATATTATTTTACTTTTAGGGGCCGAGCATGTGGTCACATTTTTCTTACTTTAAAAGCACCTCCTGCACTTCTGCTCTCTCTGTTCCTACGGAGGCAGAGTTCCGGTTGCAGCTGCAGTTGTGTAAGTGTATATGTCACCTAGCAACATTACCTATTCCCTGTATCACTGACGCTCCGTTTAAAAAGAATAATATAAAAACTGTATGAAAGTTAGAAGTATTATTACAATTGCCAAACTCATGCGTTGTGTAGTTTATAGATAAGGAGCTCCTGTACTCCAATGAGAATGTTGTTTCATGAATGAATATTACATATTTTCCTCTATATTACACTGAGGAAACTATAACAGGTAAAGAGATTGATTAAAAAATATATAATCTAAATATGAATCTCCAATTCAGCCAATGTTTGCCTTTAACTATATGTAAACATTGACATTAAAAATATTGTGTTTAAGCAAAATTGCCAGACGATTCATTTAGGAGTTCTCGTTTTCTTCTGCTCAGCTTGAATGGAGCACCAGAGTAAATCTACAGGGCCAGTGATCCAAAGTCCCAAAATAACCAATCTCCTCCATCACGCTCTTTACTTCATGGAACACGATGTTGAACATATGTTCTCATCTTCATTTTCTGGCAGCGGGAAGCTTCCAAATGGACACAAAGAATCCTGAAACCAAATCCACCAGTTAATCCTGTGTGCTGCCCACAGCTGCCTGCCACAGCCTGCTGGGTCATAAGCTCCGATAAGAATCCACCATCTGTAGTCCGATCGCAGCTCAGCCCTGTCCGGCACCTGCAAACACAAATCAGCTGGGAAACACCGACTTCTCCGCAATCTTAATTCGAAACCAGTCAATCTGAGTGGGATGGGGCCTGGAGAGAGCTGCAGCAGTCAGAGGGAAGAGGGTCAAGGTCGGGCAGGAAAACAGCTGAAGCTTTATTCTAAATGTTTAATGTCGTTTTATCAACCTCACAATCCACTGTCCAATAAGATATGTCCTGCGTAAAGACGTAAGAAGTTCCAGGGTTTGGTTCACTGGCTTGAAAAAACAAAAACATTTGTGGTGAGTCATGCTTAGTCATCCTTGGAATGATACTGGCCATGGAGAAAGTGCAGTAACATTTTAAGAAGTAGATGCACACTGTGTTTTCAGATGAGCTCGACCAATACGTGGATTATCCAGTAAGATCGGCCGATATGAAAACTTTGAACGAATAAACAATGCAGAAAATATGTGCATTTATGTTTTACATAAAAAATTATGTTCACTTTCTTCTATCGAGTTTTATACATTTGGTTTATTTGTGTTTTTATCTGTAGTTAAACAACTGTGCAATAATAAGCCTCACTTACATACAGTATATAATATAATAATATACAGTATATTATATCTGTAGTGGCATCAGCCCCTAAAAAGTCTGTCTCAGTCCAGCTCTGCTTTTTGCTTTTCAGAAATAATGTTCTGATTTGATCTTTAAAGATAAAATGATTATAATGTTTACGTAACTTAATTGTATGGCAATAATTACATTGACTTTGCACCACAAAAAGTCAATAAGCAGTGGCAGAGTTGATTTCTCATCAGTTTATCGGTTGTGGTGCAGCCTTTACGCCAAGGGCATGTGTGAGTATAACATTTATCAGAAACCTACAACGCCTCTTCTGGTAACTTCTCTTGGCCCTCAGGCTAAACATGGGTTTAACATGACAGCTGCACGTGCGCCAGCTCAACAGATGCAGTGGTTTCTTTAACAAACACCCGACAGCCACAGGTGCCGCAGGGAGAGTCAGGTTTTATCAGATCCTTTCCTCTATTAATGGCAAAGTAACTTCTCCACTAAACCTTTGCAAGTGGGCTTCAGGCTCACCAGGCTCCCTGTGAAGGACCTCCGGGCGTCTTACATTAATAAAGAGATCTGAAGTGCCGTCACTTACTTTGAGGCTACGGCCCAAAGGAGCGATGGTTTCTGCGAGCAACAAGCAGACTGCAGACTAATTGGAAACAGAGATGCATATTGATCTGACACATTCTGGTAAGCCCATTTCCTGACAGACAGGTTTGACAGTGGATGTGTGATTATAGATCTGACAATACAGTGGTTCTCTCAATGAAACAGGGCCTTTATATCTTTATATCTTTATATACCGAAGAAAAAGAGACCAGCAGGTCTTCAGCGACATGCACATCACCTTGTAAGCCACCAGTCAATACTTCTATGTTCAGGGTTAATCTGAAGACTTTGGAGAGATCTGTCTCAATCTGTCTCAGCGTGAGTCCAGCCAATGAGCTTTCACTGCTGCTGCGAACACTGAGCTGAAAATGAGAAATGGTGAAAAACACTTTGTATTTCTTGCTTTGCTTGCACCCATTGTACTACGAGAAAAGCTATAATTGGGTTTTGCAAATAAAACACAGCGTCGTCACCATAACGACCCAAAGTCGCTCCAATAAGACTGAAACGAAAAGCAAAAACCTTGGAGACATTCTGGCACCTTTTTTTCTCCTTAGAAAAAGTCAAATGAAGCTCACCTGAACCTGAACTGAATTTGCCAATTTATCTTCACTGGAGCCGCTCCAAGGTTCTTTTTTTCCTTTCATTGCCATTACAGATTAAATCCTCGCTGAGGGCTCCAGCTCCAAAGATTCATAAATACCGAACAAAAAGAATATTTAGATCAAATTTTGTTCTGCTTTAAGAGTAAACACTTGCTTGGCTGCATCTTTTCCTCCACCAAGAAATCCACACACACACACACACACACACACACTGGGAGAGTCCGAGACAGTACAAGTACACATAAACCCCTAAGCTTTGCAGGTCCACTTAGAAGAGAGCAACTAATCCAATCAACTACAGCAGCTAATGCACAATGAAAGCGAGTCATTTACTCTGAGATGCCAGTCGGCCACTTCCTGGGTGGACGAGGGAGAGGAGGAAGAGGAGGAAGAGGAGGGAGGGAGAGAGATTTTCAGATAGAAAGTTTGAGGATGAAGAGATCAGGACAGATCAGCCACCCCCGGGCAGAGATCTATATCACACTCTTCTTGAGCTGCTTCCATTTGTCTTTTCACTCTGTTTGGTATTGACTTCAGCTCCGTCTTTCTCAATTCATCTTTCAGCAGCTCACAGGCGCTCTCCATCATCTTACCTCCATCATCTTACCTCTCCATCATCTTACCTGCCTCACTCGGCTCAGCCTCTTCTCCTGAACAAGGTTTGGTGCTCCGCCACGCAACCGCTCGCTCCGTGCGTCCGACTCTCCGTCCTCCAGCACCTGCTGTCGGAGATCAGCCTCTCCTCCTTTCACATGATGCTGAGCAGCCCTCCCTCCATCCTCCCTCTCCGTTCCACCCTCCCTCTCTCTCTCTTTTCCCTCTCTCTCTCTCCTCACACACATGCGTGCACTCTCCTGGCTGCTCTTACTCCGAGTCGAGCACAAATGCACTCCTCTCTCTCTCCCCGACTCCTTCTGTCCCTCCCGATGTCTCCCCTTTGTTTGCTTTTCATCTCCACCTCCCCCCAATTAGTTTTTCCCTCTTGATGTGCTTATGACAGAGTGTTATCCATTCAAGCTGTGGGTGTTGCTCTGCGTTTCCATTTGCCTCAGTGACTCGGCTCGTTAATAACAGACTCCGCACATTCAATGGGGCAAAATTCTGCAGCCGGATGGAGGCTTGAAAGCTATTTTTTGAGAGTCTCATTTGGGAGGTGACATCAGATCTCCCAGTCCTATTATCTGCCTCATTTCTGACAGCTTGTTCCCACATCATAAAACACCTCCTGCATAAAATAGCCCGACTATCCCTTTGTCCATTTGACACATTAGTGGCCGGCAGTCAGCTGAAAAGCTCTCAAATGATGCACATTTTGCAGCAGGCTCACACATAATGGGGAAGAGAACACATCCTCAGCCCAAAGAGGAATAAGCACATGTCCATGTTGTCCAATGTTTTGCTCAGTAATCACATTTTTCTCTATTTTCTTTTGTTGTTTTTTGGTGGGAGGATAAATCCTTGTGCATAAGACAGCAGAAGATATCACTAAACATTACGAGCATAGACTCAACAAGAGATCTGCACAGAAGCCATTCAATGGACTTCAATACATGCTGCCAGTTCATGTCCTGCAGGAAACACACAGTATCTACAAAGATTTATAAATGCGAAGTCACTCCAGTTGAATTGTTATGTAAATTACAGTAGTTAACAGTTGAGGAAAGTCTTAAATCCCCACTCAGTGAACGCACACCTCCCCTAAAGAGACCACATTTGCACCAAATCTCACAAATGTTTAACTTTTTTCATCCATATCTATGAATTATTCTCTGAGAAATCAAAGAAAATGTTGAAAAATGTAACGTTAAATTGAGTCGAAAGAAATGAATACTGTGTCCGCCCCCTGATCTGGATCCAAATTAAATTTGAATGGGTTCTTCCCAGACCCAAACGTATAGTCCAACATGTAGGATAAAACCAAAGATAAAAAATACTATACGTAATAAATCACACATCATCTTACCAATAATGATCCATCTTTTGGAAGACAGTGTGAGAGAAGCTCGCTTTCCAAAATCTTATGCCAACCCTTCCTCCTCCTCCTCCTCCTCCTTTCCTCTGAAGCATTTCCTCTGATGGCCGATTTAGCTGCTTGCTAAGGTTACGGTTGGAGATCCACCAGGAGTCCCGAGCTGCAGGAATCCTAATGGTGGTAGTGCCAATCGATGAACCAAGCTGCCGGCCCTGAAACAAACCCATGAGGGGATGTGAGGCGAGCCTTTTGGCGGCCTGTTGGCCAGTCCACACCCTCCTGTGGGTGTAATGTTACAGGTAGCCCAGAGCTGGGTTAGGCAGACACACATACACACACACACCCAGGCAAGTGTACAACAATGAAAGGAGCACACAAAGCCTGTTTTCTTTACTTTAACCACTCAGGAGGTTGGGTGACACTGAATAACCTGTGTTTGTGGTTTCCCAGCAGAGGTCTCAGGTAAGCTGCTCCTCACTCACCCGGGGGAGGACAGGAATCACCAGGAGAAAATCAGAGCCCCACGACGCATGAAGAGTGCAGGTTAAATACGATCAACACCCTCTGCCTGTGACAAGCCTCTGAGTCGCCCAGTGGGCCGGAGGTGAAGACGAAACAGGATCTTTTCTCACACACAGCAGAACAAATGGCAGAGTCGAGCCAAGTCAGGGGGAGGTCGTCTAAACAAGTTCTTTTTTTCTTCTTCAAGGGAGTACACGGGAATTCAGGATTGTCAAGATAATTAGGTGGTGTGCACTTCTAAGAGCAAATGTATGTGGGTCATGCTGAGACTCCTCTGACTCTGTTTCTTCCATTTCCATTTCTCATTTCATTAGTTCCATCCCCCTCTCCGTCTCTCACTGTGACTGTCTGCCTCCCACTCTATTCGCAGTCTTCTCCTGAGGCAGCAAAATTTATGTACACACCACTAAACTGCAGAGAATACCCCTTGAAAACAGCACTAGTAACACTTTCGTTTACAAGAGTTCTGTGCTCATGACGCCCAGAACACCCACACCGCACGTGCTGAAGTCCCCCTCCTCTCAAACCCAATTTCCACTGGTGAAAAAACCCACTCACATCTGGGAATGGACACAATCGGCGCTCACTCATGGGTCAAATAACTCTGCAGTAGACGCAGGCTTTAATCGGCAGCGATGGAAATATAACACCCAGGTGAACACGCTAATTTCTCCTTCATTTTTGTTCCGACATTATGATGTGCATTGAATTTGTGGCCGTTGGTGCGTAAATAGCCATCAACGTTTGTTTTTACATTTTTGGAACAACACGCAAGAGCAAATCCTATTGTGCAAAATGCAAAACTGGCAAGACGGTGAAATTTCTGAGGCTGCATACCTGCTAATTTGGGCATAAAGAGGTAGAATCACACTTTAGGGCAGATTCAGCCACATCCAATATTCTTTTCATCGTATCTGTCTCTAAGAATCTGCAGTTTTTACTTCAGTTCCACAAATTTATCGAGTGTGACTTTGTTATTTAGGCTGTAGCGACACTTGGAGTGAAGCTGGAACCGTTGTTGCTCCATGATGTGAACTCCTCAGTTTCAAAGTCACCACTGTTGTCAGCTCTATCAAATGTCTGGCAGCTTTGCGAATGGGTGAAACCTTGAAGATTCTTGTGGATGCAAAATGAAAAGTACACGTTGTATTATTACAGAAAGAAATGATACACTTTGCTTTGGTCATTTTGAATTGTGCCTCCACCTGCTTTCAAAAATGTTAAACGCAACAGTTTGAAAGTCTTTAGAGTTTTGGTTTTAGAAGGTCAGTGCCAAAGAAGCAGAAATAGTATACAACTTCATTATCTCTATGAATAACACAGTTTCTGTAACTGTGTCCACTGAAGAAAATGTTTAAAAATAGTTTACATTCTGCCATTGCTTTTCCACTACTCTAATGATGGAGAGCTGGTTGCATTAATATTAAAATAAATGAGGTAATGTACTGACAATGGGGACGAAAAAGAAGACAGCATGCAAATGCTAATGTATACAATACAGGATGCACTTTTTTTTGTAAATCTTTTATGAGGATGTTCTCAAAATATTTGTCAGCCCTCGAGGACACACATCATTAATTTCAGTGAGAAACACTTAATATAAATATAACTTTTGCTTGATTAAAAAATCCTGAGGGTACCATAAAACAGGAAAAGCAGCATAAGATGAGTTTCCACTAAAACTCCTGTGGATGCAGGACTTCACCTTGGCCCTCTTCCCCCTCACGGCTTGAAAGGTGGGAGAGGAAGTTCTTCACCACAGCCACAGTGCTGTCAGCACTCCCAGAATCCCGCTGGCTCCCATAATTACCTTGCTTTCTGGTGGCCCTCTATTGATTTTGGCAGTGATAAAGCTGGACCCTAACTGGATGTGAAACCACAGGACAGCCAGTGGAGCAGGTAGCATATGGAGACATGCTGTGGCTTAGCCACAGTTCGGAAACAGAGTGCCCTGATTTCTTGTCAGACTATCAAGTGTCGACCTGAACGGTTTCATTTGATATATGTTGAACCACTACATCTCAATTTCCATGTAATAGACAACACTGATTAAAACCACCATCAGAAATACCACCGCTTGGTTGTATCCCTCCATCAACCAGAGCAGTTTCAGTCTACATATCATCCTTTGTGAGGCCACTTCGCCCTCGACCTTTGACCTCCCAAACCTAATCAGACAATCTGTCAATCTAAGTGAACATCTGTGCTAAATTTGAAAGAATTCCCCGCAGGTCTTCCTGAGATATCATGTCCACAAGGCAACACATGTGTTTGTGAGGTCACTGCACTAATTATAATCACTTCATACTTGAGTCAAATTGAGTGTTTGGACCAAATATGAAAAGAATTCTGGTGTTCTTGAGATATCGTGTTCACAACAACAGAACAGATGGACGAACAAACAATCTGAAAACATGATGCCTCCGGCTACTGGCTGTTCCCGGCATGGAGGCTGCAGATAGCTGCAGAAATGGACCTTCTCATATCCGTCCATTGATTCTCTGTGTGGTGCATTTTGAGCATCAGAAGAAGCTGACTTGGAATGTATCCCAGCATGCAATTCACTTCCATTTTATATAGTGCCAAATTACAAAGAATGTTATCTGAAGGCACTTTACAGAGTACGGTTGAGACCTTACAGTGTTACAGAGAGAGACCCAGCAGTTCTTACAATTAGCAAGTACAAGGGGAGGGAACCTGGAGCAGAACAGCACTGGGGGTGAGCGCTCAGCAGCAGTTCACCGGTTAGGTTGACAGGAGATAATTGGGGTATCAGAGAGGGAGAGAGAGAGAGACAGAGACCAGGAACAGTTGTGTAACTATATTGAGAAGACTACACACAGGTTACACTGGCTCGTATTGACAAACACAATCGCATTCAAACCTTTGGGAAAAAGTGTCCAAATTGCGTGATCGTGCATTTTGTAAGAAATACTTCTCGAACCACAGTTAACTGCACTTAAATTATTATCATTTTACAGTTAGATGATGTCTGCTGGCTTCACTGATCATTATCTTGGTGTAGTAAAAACTCAGAAGAACCTTTGATTACTACCAGTAGCACACTTTGGATCATTAAACTTTATAATCAATAAATCAATCTGCACATATAAACATACGTAGCATAGGCAGGATTCAATCCAATGCTATTTTATTTCTGTATGTGTACTAGTCTCAGGGAACCCTGTATCTTTCCGATTAGGTAAAGTAAGATACACTTTCCCCAAAATAGATGGCTCAAAATTAAACTTCTGACAATATGTCCTGGATCGACTGGATGTAAGTGCAGTGAGCTGCAGTGTCTCTCAGTGATTAGAGTCATTATGTGGACATGCGGGGCTGTCAGCTGCTGCGGCAGTGAGGAACACACACACACCGAAAAAGAGAAAACGCAGTAAACAACCCAACTAACCTCAGGCAGAGAATGAGGCTGAGAAAGTGAAAATGCCGATATACAAATGAAGAATAACCTATAAGGGCTTCGTGTTTTTGACATGGACACAGCCAGTAAAGCTGAATTAAAGAAGGAGTTCATGAAAAGAATAGCTGAGGACGGATAAGTGAGGGTTCGGGCTGGCAGGCTGAGTTGGGGATTGGAATGGTGCAGTTTGGCAGGTGGCTGAATGGTTTTGGCGTGGTGAATGGGTTTTGTGGCATTGTGAAATGAATGGCGTGGCCGGACAGGCGCTGGCGTCTTGGTGCACAGGAGATTACAGGTCATGTGAGAGGAGGAACACCAAGAATGAACTTCACATTAAGAAAGCGCTGAGCAGCTGAGGAAGTAGATACCACTGAGCGGGCTTACGAGTCTGGCATCGGGGGTGGAAGGATAGCCGGGGGTGTGGAGCCAGGTAAGCCACACCCACGACACAGAAACACATAAACACCATAGACTGTATATAAAAATGGTTGTTCTGTGCCAGAAAATGACCAGCAGAGGGCGACACCACTAGTTGCAAAAAGCAGTCAACTTCTATGAATTGAAGTTTCAACAATGGCCGAACTCTTTGAGGAGAGACTTTGTGAGTTGCTAAGTTGCCCCTTTGTTAAGAGACATTATCACGGTCTCCTCTACTGTCACCATTTTTGTAGTTTTTTAGAAATTCGCAACTATGCAATGTCCCCTTTATTGGATGTATTGCTTAACATAAAAGTGGGCAGTGAAGGTTTCACGGTTTGCAACGGACATATCTCTTTGCATTTGGGGATTGATTGATGTACTCCTCCACATGTGGCTGCTTCTGGTTTCAACAAAGCAAGATGGTGCTGGCGGAAATGCCAAACTGTTCCACCTGCACGTCTTTGGACTGTGGCAGGAAGGAGACAACCCGTGGAGGCCCTGGCTGAACTGAGTTAACCCAACGAGGCGACGGTGCTAACCACTGCGCCACAGTGCCGCTCCTTACACACAGACAGACGAGAGGAAACGCAGGGAAACAAAAAATAAAACAACAACTCGTGACTGGAGCTGTGACACAGCAGCTGGATATGAAATTCTGGTATATGACGTGGGAATGTTGGACCATAAAACCGGCGTACATGCTTCAAAATCGATTTGAGTTTCATTTATGGTCTCGAAAACTGGAGAGTGCGTTTATGGTTCTGTGGGAAATCGAGAAGAACTCAAACCATTTGCCGCTACCGACTACACACCGAGTGTTAATGAGTCATGCTGGAATTTTCTATCAGGAATCGCAGCATGAAAAACAACATCGCCATTTCGACATTGTCCAGACAAAAGAACGTCAGCTACAGTCGGCTATATTTAGAAATATGAATCTGACGACACTGGCTGCATTTCTGTCATCAAACAACTATTGGTATGAATCATGAACAATGGAACACAATGCCTGAGTGAAGCAGCTGAAACACTGATGCATCATTTCCCCACCCCCGTTCAAGATCTCCTGCTTTCTCTATTGCCACTCAGTGAGGTATATGTACAGTGCGTAAATGAAGTGTCTCCTGAACTGAGATGTAATAGGGCTTGATTACATGGATTCGACCTCCCGATAACGTCAAATGGCTCCATTAGCAGGCAACATTACTCCCTCAATACGTCTGAGCTTTGCAATTAATTAGCGGAATACGTCTAAACTAGCTGAGGAGGCCAATGAAGCACAACAGGGGAGGAATGTTGTAATTGCTGTTTTAAATCATCTGCAGGGAAATGGAGAGTGAATCAAAAAAAACAAACTTCATTCGAACGCAGTAGCACATCGATGTCACAGTGTCTGAAAGCTGAGCATTATAGCCTTTGATACAAAAGTATGACAAGAGGGCGGACACTACTTCAGAAAGATTCTAGCCCGCATTCCTCTTTTCTCACCCACCGCGGCAGCTGCACTCGAGCATGTATCTGACTGAACAGGTGCGTTGACTAACAGGCGAACCCCATCTGCTGAAATAACCTCCATCATCACCGTGCGGCTCTCTCGCTGTGTCCTCTGCACAACCCCTTTGCAGGCAGACCACGTTGCGGCTGCACCGGGGTCACAATGTTTCCCCCCGGTGAACCCACTGAGGAGCAGATACACCAGTTTGGGTCACAGCAGGGGCTCCCTTCTCTGCCGGGTAACGATGCGGCAGCAATAGCAAACAGTCAGTGCGTCAACATTGAAAACAGCCGGAGCCACTTTGGCTTTTATATCCAAGATGAAACTTAAGCAAAAAGGAGTTGGAACAGATTGTGTTCCGTTTTCATTGTAAGTCTTTAATCAGTTAATTACATTTTAATATGTATAAGCACAATAAGAGAGAATGGGGTGAGGTGGGAGCAGCTTAAGCAACGTAGCCTTCTCATGAGTTTCACCAGCTCTTCCTGGAGAATCCCATGGCTCCTTTAAACGTGACGGAGCACTATCTCTACTCTAAGCTCCCTTTAGATGTCAGAATGCTGTACCCGCTAACTGATAAGCTCAGCCACCCCACAGAGAAAACTCATATATACTCCTCGTGTTCACAATTGGATTCTTTACCCAAAGCTCACGACTACAATCGATCGATATCTTTGCCTTCCAGCTCCCTCCTCACCACAACGGTCCAGTGCAAGGATTGCAGTTCCGCCAACGCTGCACTAATCTGCCTGTTGATCTCACACTCCATTATGTGAGGGAGATACTTTAACTCCTTCAGGTCACATTCACTACACATCTGGGTTTGACAGGTCTGTCCAGCTGTTGGTGCCCTAACCCCATTCAAAGCCTTGGGTGTTCTGCTACCTGATAACTGATTCACCACCCTATGCACAAAAACTGTTGTTTGTTGTGGAGTGTAATAAGATAACACACATGTTCAGATCAGGCAGGTCATTTCTACCAATTATCTGCTTCAGGTTTCTCATTCACTTCCCACATGAGCAGTGGATTTTCCAGAACATAGTCCCCAGTCGGTGACCTGTTGAGGAACCTCTCCAGTTGCTCCAAACTACCTCTGTATGAACAACAGCCAGTGGAACAGAGGCACCTCTTTTGCCCTCAGGGGATAAATCAGAAACAGCACCGCTCAGCTGGGACCAGTGAGTGTGCCAAGGTCCAATAAAGGTGGCAAGAAAAAAACAGGCTTTTATATATATGATCTACTGTGTTCTATAAATTGCTGTACATTAAACTGTGCAAATCTGCTGAAACATTCTTTAGTTTTGTGTAATGGGATTTATAAGTTTCATAGGACTTGTTCAAACATGTCCACGTATTTACATCATCTAAAATAAATCACAACTGATGGTCAAGATATTACAAATATGAATACAATAATATAGCACTGAATATTTTTAAATTTCATTATGATGAGACTGGGGAGCCGAGGTGAAAAATGTGATCACTTACTCCTAGAGTGAACTGTGATGTACTCACGTGGTAAAAGTATTGGACTAATACTTTGTGATACAAGTACAAAGAACGTGGCTTATCAAGCAGTGGGGGACAGAGGGGGAATTAGGTTGTGGAAGCTGCCTGAATGAAATCCATTCCTTCAGGCGCCATGGTTCTTAAAAGACATAAAACCTACCTCAGTCAGTGTGTATGGAAGAAAGGATGAAGCCAGGGGGAGGATGAAATGATCTGTGCAGAGCAACAGATGAAGCAGCAAAGACATACACAGTCCAATCGAGGTGCTCAGAAACACAAAATGGTTACACCCCAGTATAATGGTGAGCAGCAGCCGATGGGCTTAAAGATTTACGCAGCTTCATTAAGGGATGGGGCTAAATTACAATGAGGAACTCTGGACACATTGTCACGTTTGAAGAATTATTTCCTGTTATGCGAGGAATACTTTCCACCCACCATGCCATATGCCAATACTATAGCGTGGTGGTAGTGCTCAGTTGGTGTGGGTGTGTTTAATTGCACACTGTCTCTTTTAGTAAAATTGATGATTCTGGCATCAGGGGTGTGCCGTCACGCCGAGACAGTCCAGGAATGGTTCGATTCACATCACGATAAATTCACTCTTTCCCGGCAATCACACTCTCAGTTCAATTGAACATCTGTGAAATGTGAGGACATCAGGAAGCAATGAGGGGGGTGCAACACAACATTAGAAAAGACAGCACTAATATCTTGTTCAGAATGTCCAATGCAGCAACTGTTCAAATGGTTTATTTGTCCCCATGACAGCGAAGCCGTACCCTGATTTTTTTTTCCATTCTTCTACATTTGGTTATTTTCTCTTCCTCCTCACGACACCGACGCCGCATTAGGAGAAAAAATGTCCGTTAACAGCGATCCGAAGTGGCACATGTCCACAATTAAAGCCTCTTCTGCTCGCTCCTTCTCTTCGTCCAGCACTGAGGAGCACTTCATTACCACCCAGCTCCTCGTGTCAGTCCGAGGGTCGCTCAAGCCCAGAGTAAGTAGCTGCAAGGTGACAGATGTGTGCATATACTTTACATAATATATCAAACCTCAAACAAGGGCTCACAAGGAGTGTCCCTAACCAAACACGTTCATTAAAACAATTTTTTTTATAAATAATTCATAGATTGCCGACTTGCTGCATCACTGGACATACAGTAATGCAAAATGCCATTTGAATGATTTTCCCCATTAGAGCAGAATTAAGTTGTGAAAGAAAAGAAATCCACATCCGGAATAACAGTTCCGGCAGAAAAGCCACGACATTTATTCTGGCCTCCTTACCGCAGCACGGCAGGAGCTTTAGACTGAGGAGATAAGCACCACCATTATCGAGAGCAATCAAGTTAATGAGTGTTTAATTGGGAACACGTCGCTGGGAACGATTCAGCACAGAAACGTAAGTATGTTCTCACGTTGCCTAAGGAGCACTGTCTTACCCTAGTGATTCAGGGTTATTTAAGGTACAACAACACAAAGAGAAAGCTTCCAATGAGAGAAAAGTGTGAGTGCTTTGTGTTTGTACTCACACACTCACACACACACCTGGCTGGCTCAGGATAATGGTGTAATAGATTTGAAGCAGTGGCTATGGCAGGGGACAGTATTTAATGACGGACACTGAAGGTCTGCATCCTTTCGAGGACACAAAGTGATCTCCGTCGACCGAGGTGTCTGCAAAGGCTGTGCCAAAATGAAAGGTACTGGTCTACACAGGATTTCGTATTTCCTTAACCACTTTGTCCCATTCTTAGCATTCGGCCTTTCACAGCAATACGAATTCTGTTTAAATCTCCCTTTACGCTAAATTCTCTTGAAACATTTCCTGCACGTCCCGATGTCGGAATCCTTTCGCAGGAATTATAGCCACATTTCGACCGTTTAACGTTAGCCATTTTTTTGTTGAGTTGGAGGTATAGCTAATATGTTGCCTGTAATCAGAACATAGGTATTAACACAACCATACTGAGAAGGTAATGCGTGAATAGAGTCAAAGCGAGCGCGGCGTTATTCCTAACTTTCCTATGGACAAAAATGAGACATTAGCTTATAAACCTTTTTGGAGCATGATCCAATATTATATGATCCAACTTTATATGGAACAAAATCTACTTGATTCAGAGAAAAAAATTCCCTCCTCAAGAAATCCCTCCTGGGGCCCAAAGCAAATGAATTATTAAACAGTAGGTATGCTGTGGGTAGCTAAGCTGTTTAACGTCAGTGCAGCCTGAGACTGATTGAATACACAATCGGCCTAATGACTCAGTGATTATTATCAGAGAGCTGTACTGTGGATAACCATGGACTGCTCAAACCAAACTAGAGGCACCATTAACATGCAATACAGGCCTGTTTGCAAGAGAAACCAAACCCTAATAATGAAATTCAGTGGGTGTGTGAGCGCTGTATTCTCCTCTGTGCAGCCTGAGTACCCTTGCACCTCCAATTTCCTCTATCTGCTGAACCCTCTCATTGTCCTTTCCAGACTCATTATGACTCAGTTTAGACGCGTCTGTGGCCCATTTGATGCAGAATGATGAGGCAACTGCTACTTTTTTCAGTTGCTGGAATTCTGGCGGAGAACCGTGCAAACAAAAAGACAAAAATCTATAATCTAATACTTAATTAGTCTTCACTTCTCTGTTCGCTTTTCATTCGCGCGTCTTATTCAACCCAGTGAAAGACGAAAACTCAACCTCAGCCCCCTGTAAAACAGGCAATTTCTGACAATCATCTCTGATAATTACATTTGATAACCAGTGTTCGTAAAGACATTTGCTGTCTTGAATCCTCCTGTAGTTAGTGTTACGGACGGCTTCTCATTCTGAGCCTTTTTTTGGAATATCAACCATTAGTGTGACATGATTATTATATAATGTGTTTTCTTTATCACTTTGTAAACACGTATCCTAGGTCCATTTAAGATGGGATCTAAAAATCTTTTTTAGATGGGTGCTTAGTCTCCTTTTCCAACTGCCTTGACTCCATACAACACAAACATGAACTTAAATATAAAGGTCACAACTCACAGCACCACAAACAAAGACTTGTGGTTTCACCCCATTTATATGCCTCAAGTAATTAAAACCAATCTCACTGGAAAGGGAAACGCTTGAACAAGCATCAGTGTGATTACACCTAAACGACAGAAACCAAAGTGAACTTGGACTTTTGACTTTTCAGTTTGGCCCTTGTTCCATTGACCAGCACAGAGGAGGCAGGATTTATGACCTGTACTGCAGCCAGCACCCAGGGGGCAGTCAGGATCAATCGGCTCCACTTTTTGGACGCCGTCATGTCGTCAATCTTTATAAACAGTCTATAATTTCCGACCACACATTCGCTTCACTTCTCCTAACATTATTTCCTGCACAATTTAAATTCTTGTTAGGTGCCAGGAATAAGTCAGAGTTGAGATAAGGAGGAGGGAAAGTCTGCTTATAGTTTTCACTGTTGTAAAATTACAGGTCTTATCAGCCTTCATAACTGTGTCTATATTCAGGTCACAACACAGAGTTAGGACCTGAATGCTGAGCACGAATCTGGTTGGAACAGAGGGATCATATGAATACCAACTAACTGAGAAGAGATAGTCCGTGATGGTCTGGTCATGTTTCATTCTGCCTTCAGATGATTAAATTTGGATGTATAATAAAGTGTAAACTGCTTCAGCAGCTTTGTTGCAAGGGCTTCAATAGTTGGAAACACAACTCCTGTTCAAGTGAATGAAGTCAAGCATTACAACAAATCTCTGTGATGCACAATGTTGTATTCCAATCAGAGCAGGACTCACCATAAGGTTCTGGTCCTGGAGAAGTTCTTGTCGACCCTGCAGAGAAACAAATGAAAGCAGGTTAATAAAATAAAATAAAATAAAATGGGGAACTTACACTTCAATCAGACACAGAACAACATCAGCATTCATCTTAAGGGAGGTTCTGTCTGTTTCTGTTCACCTGATGAATGTAGGATTTCATTTACTCTCCTGTTAGTTCTTCTTTAGTCTCAATCCACCAACTACAGATGAAAATATCTGTCTCTTCAGATGTTAAGTGCTACACTTTCACTATGTTCACCATCCACTCTGTGTGGCCACAGTTTGGTGCCGAGCAGGAATCGCACAGTGAGTTCTGTTACTTTGTCGCCTGCTGTGGCTTAAAAAGAAAAACGTGCAGAGACCCAATGAAAATACTGAAGTTACCATGAAAGCTGCTGTGAACCTGCATAGAGTTGAGTGGAGAGCCAGAGACGGGTGATAATTATTTTGGGTTTGTCACAACTTCCCTCTTTCAAGTGATAATTCATGTGATGATTTAATTAACAGATACTTTGGTTAGTGCAAGTTATGTTTTTATCAATAAACACCACAGTGTGCCTCCATGAAGCCAGGTGACTTATGAATATTCCTCTGTTTTGATCACCCCCTGGTGGCTGGCGGCATTATAGATCTCTTAACCCTTCCTCCTCCATGTTAGTGGATGGGATATGAACCAAACCAAAAGAGTACATGTCAAATGAGATGGTTTCTATTATTTTAGATCTTTCTTAACACACTGGGTATTTGTATCATTAAGGAAGTACAGTGTCGAACACTATACAAACACTACATATACAGAAATGTTTAAGGATGAGGTTACATGTCTTATATTAACCAATTACACTTTGTTAAATGTTCCCCGTCCTCACACGAGCTAATGACGGTAACAATTACCAATTAACTTTGAATAAACAGGCGACCAGCGCTCGGGAACTCATCAACGTAAGTGACGTAGTCGATCACAACAACATCCCATCCACAACACCGGGTGTGATCACAACAACAGATTCTGCAGTTGATGGGTCTGCGAACTGAGTCGTGCTTCACCGAACTATGACAAAAAAAACAGGTGAACAGATCTTTGTGCAGCAGCGGCCACTGCACCAGTAATAAAACTAGTAATAAAAATGGGAAGCGAGTATATAAAACTGACACAGCAGCGTGCAGGGCGTAGGAATTATGATTTGTTGTTGTTGATAAGCTGCGAGTGTTATCGGTGGAATTAACTGCCTGAGGGGAAACAAAGTGTGCGTCTGTTTTTCTCAGTCTGTGCATCACATTTACAGAGTGGTAGGAGTTGCGCGGCGCTCACTTTCCATTTGCTCTGCATACAAATGATACAGGAAACAGATAATACTCCCACCTGGATCAATCTTTCCAGCAGCCTCCGCTTGAGTGGACGCTGGTTGGGGACAATCAATCTATTGATAATCAGGGCTCATTCCTTTTTCCTCCGGGCTAATCCAATCAAATGAAAACTGCTAGCATTTGATGACACACGCACACACACACACACACACACCTCACTAGAAGAACAAAATGAAAATAACACAGAGATAATTGAAGCCATTCTTCTCCTGTTAGTGGATAAGGAGAGAAAAGGCAACTGAAGTTTGTTTCAACTACGACGTGCAAAGTGCCAGAGACTCAATTTGGACCATCCCTCATCCATATACCAGGATTTCTCAAGAATTAAAATTTTAATTTCCAATGCGACTTGTCCATGAAGCAAGTTAAGTGCCTCAAAAACAATATACTTACCTGTCATTTGTCCACAGCTTATCGATTATTCATGTTCCTCACAAGGTCTCATGAAAAACATTTCAAAATGATGAATGAGATTCTGTCAAAAAATTTAAAAAAATAAAAACCTACTTACTGTAAGATTTACCCACGGAGAGTAGGGATGCATTCAAAGGCTGCACTTGATTTCCCCTCACCTCCATAAAATATTCATAGAACGACGTCTTATTCAGTTTTACCATAATTAATTTATGCCAAAGAGGGCTCGGGATGTATAAGAGCAGAGTGCACAGTCTGACACCATCTGTGTGTTTTTCTTCCTCTTAAGGAGCAGCTTAAAACCTGGTTTTAGATTAAATATCGTCTCTACACATATTATAAAAATTGAATTAAATACAGACACACGTTCCTGCAGCAGACACTGCAGTAAAAGTAGAAATGCTGATTATGAAGTAAAGGTCCAGCACTGAAAAAGTAAAAAAGTCGAAAAACTGCCCCTGTGATTGATATACTGTTATATTTTGACAGATGGATTGATAATTTGATTGATGGATGGATGTGTAGGTCGGTCGATTGATAATTTGATTGATGGATGATTAGATAGCGAGATATAATTTAAAACTACAAATGTCCCTGGATGAGTTGAACAGTTTGATTTTTAAGTTTCCATCTTCCACATCCTCTAATTAAGGTTTAATTTATTTTTACACGTCTCTTAAAAGGGCAAAGGATAAATATCCAGTAGCATGCCCACACCACTGGGTGGCAGGATAGAGCCTGGGTTGGTTTGACTTGGCGTGACCTCTGATCTGTCTCTGTCTTCACTGTCTCCCACTTTACGGCTCAGCCCGATACCATCTCCATCCGTGGCTCTGGCTCCGTGTCGTTACCCCCCCCACCCCCTGTTCTCTCTCATGTCT
Organism: Verasper variegatus; assembly: GCA_026259375.1. Taxonomy (NCBI): domain Eukaryota; kingdom Metazoa; phylum Chordata; class Actinopteri; order Pleuronectiformes; family Pleuronectidae; genus Verasper; species Verasper variegatus. Next base: position 22,562,267 of record CM048040.1, on the reverse strand, counting down.
CTCTCCAGTGTTTCAGCGTGTTGTCACAATATTAAATAAAGTTGAACGAGAGCGGATGGGGTGATGTAGGAAATTGAAACAGTGTCACTGCTTTTGCGTGTCTCACATCAAACACGTTGTTTTCACCAAACTCTTGTGATGCACACTCCGTCATCACACACAACTCACCGTTTGTCTTTGAAATGGAAATACTGACATTCTGCGAGTCGCTGCTGAGGGCGCTGCTCTTTAGCCGTGTTTGTTGCCCCATGTGTTGAGAATGGAAATATTAGTTTGCCAGTCAGCGATACGGCTGGTGATTACCCCCCCCCCCCCCCCTGCTGACACAGGCAACACTGTTTTGGTGTTAACAGAACGCGAGTGAGAAACAGACCATCACATAAACAGCAACGCCTCCATCCACGGTGGAGGCGCATGACACTCACTGATGCAAGGACACGAGGGGAAGGACAAAACAGGCCGAGTTATTATGGCTGCAAGTCATAAGGGTGCAGGTCAAGGTTTTTAAATTATTGCTTAAGATTAAATTTAGGGCTGTGGCCAAAAATAGATCAGTCAATATCAACGATTATTGTGATAAATGTCCCATTAAACACACATTTCCAGTGTAAAGGTTGATTTTTGCTCTTGAGTGAAGTTTGTGGCTTTAAACTCTTCTTCATGAGCTGAGAACATTCTAGTTGATATTGATTTTTAGCCCAACTCTATTTTAATTTCTTTTGATAAACGATTATTTAGTCTATAATATGTCAGAAAATATTTTAAAAAACAAATGCTGATGGTAGAACCCAATGTCAAATTCAGTTTTATATAAAACAATGACAAGCAGCAAATTCTCACCATTGGCAAACTGGAAAATTGACAGAAACGTTTAAGCATATTTTCAAAGCTTTCAAATTCATGTCTCATTACATAACATGAAAACAAAACCTTATTTTAAAGGTGTCAAATGTCCAGCAGGTCCAATAAATCTAATAAATAATTCGATTTTATATGATCTGAAATATTCTCATTAGGATGGGTATCACATTTGACCCCTTATAAACTATTAGGTCTATAAATATAATTCACAAGTAAAATATTTAATCGTGTAAAACAAAAACTAAACCGCAGCCTAATTTTCTCTCTGGCAGGAACAGAGACGAAAGTGGGTTCATTCATTCAGACAGAAATCTCTATGAATTGTGTTAAGTGTGAGAGATCAATATGAGATGCAGCTCTGTGCATTCATCAGTCTTTCTTTGGGTGTAATGACGAGGAAATGTAAACCACTCAGAACAAGATTGTCTGCTAATTATCCCACGTCACCGCTTTCTCCTCTGCTATTGATCCGCTCAGGCTGGTGTGAACTGTTTATCTCAGTCTTTGTTTCAACATGTACAGTAGAAGAAAAGTGGGAACGACACACTTTCTTTCCCAGACTCTCGCACCAGTTGGTTTATCTACATCTAACTTTAATCTGACATACACCTGCAATGACTTGGGCTGCTTCAAGAAAAAACTGCTAAATCTCTCAAAAAAAAATGCATCTGTGTCAGCGTGCAAAAAATAATTATAGCATATGTATATATGGAACTGACGAGCAGCCTGGAAGTGAAGGTGCACACACACAATCCTCTGATCTTGCCACTTGTCTCCAGGCTTGAAACCGACTTCACTCAACAGCAGCAAAACCACCAGCTGCAATTTACAGCTCACGAAAATACCAGCGCCTCCGACTAACTTTCTCTAAATCTTCAGCTCCACAAACTCAAATCTGAAAATAGGTGCGAAATAGGTCACTGAGCTGAAGCGAAGCCTCTCAGCTCATGAGGGGGTGTTGACTTCACCTGCTTGTTCCAGAGGTTTAAATACGAGTGGGAGGTTCAAAGAAAGAGAGAAAGTTTACTGAATATCCACAGAGTCCAAAATAGCTGTTCACCCACACGGTCCTCAACCACCTCTTGTTTTACCAACTTCACATAATCGCCCCGCTCTGAATTTGCACAGCATAAAACGAATCAATCATGCAGGAGATTGAGGCTCAAATTGGGCACAATTTCCAGTTGTTATTTTAGCTCATCCCTTTTCATTTGCAAGTATTTTGCAGAAACGGCCACATAATTATGTGATAACAGCAATTTCTATGAAACTGTGTGCGGAAATGACTCTGCAACAAAATCACATCATCAAGGAGAAATCCTGAAACAAATGCAGAAGCGGTAATTTGTTGGTCCAAGTCCATTTCTCTTTGAAAATCATTTTTCTCCCCGTTGTGCATTAAGCATTAATTTCCCCCGGAGTGATTCTTCGTCAACAGCAACGCTTTTAACAACAGAGACAGATTTCGTTGACAAGCGCAAATAAGACAAATATGTTTCGACAGATTAAAGTGGAAAATGTAAACCTAATTTCTTCTGTGGAAATACACGTGTTCATTCATCTCGTGTTTTCTAAGAATCCTGAGGCAATGACAGGTTAGAGGAACGAGCTGGAGACGACAGTTATCAGAGTGGATCATGGATGGATGGAGAAAATGGAAAATTAAACACAGTGGAAAACACAAGTGGCTCCCACGTGTGACCATATATCATAAATCCTGCCTCCTCCATGTTAGTAGATAGGACATGGACCAAAAGTACACATCAGATCTATTTTAGTTGGCTCTTATCACGCTGATGTATGTTTGACTGTTTCATTTTTAAGTAAGTTTGGTTTGAGTTATTTGATCCAATAAAATGAGGTGAAATGTCATGATTGACAGCTAAGCCTGACTTCTGATTGGTTTAAGTGTGTGTATCTCCTGGTTGCTTATGTTCAGACTCAAATGCACAAGATGGCAGCCTTCTTATCCGGTATGTTTTGGCTTCATCTCCGGAGACACTTTGTCCATCTTCTTAAACAGTCTATGGTCGTCACTTAAAACCTACAGTAAGTGACTTTTGTGTCCAATTGCCAAGAGGGAAACAAGCTGTAAACACAGATTTGGCAAAGTTCATACAACACACTCAGCCAGGACCAAACATCACCATTTATCTGAAGCGTTTCTGGTGACCTGACAAATTCAGGTCCAATAATAACTCGTCTTAAAAACTTGAGCTTTCATATCTCCTGAGACTCTTTGGCTGATCAATTCTCTCTCTGTCCAGCAGCTACCCTCACTGATAGTCGACCTTGGTCGTGTGCTACTAGAGTTCAAGTTTATGTAAATAACTCACTGCTGCACCTGGGAATGGGTTGAGAGGAGTCAGAGGGAACCACAACAGTAGAAACAATGAGGGGTAGAAACAAAAAACAAAGAGTTGAACTCTGCTGAAACTTCCTGTTCGACTGCAGGTGAAGAGCCGAGTCTGGTGATACATGTTGATCTGTTGTCAATATACAGTATAATACTGATCAATGCAGCTTTAAGAGGAACAGTACACATTTATTCTAAAGATGCCAGAATTAAAATAAATCATTGCCCAAACACACCTTCATCCATAATGTAGGAAAAAGCCATAATACATCTGCATATATCACAAAAAAAAACAATTTTCTGCAATATTTTTCATTTAAGAAGTAAACTGATCAAATTAAAAAAGAACAACCAGATATGTTTGTTGTTTTGAGATTGTTTCCCTGCACTTAAAGACTCTGATGGGAGTCTTTACAAAACTACTGCAGTAAAAATGAGCCTCAGTGGCTCCTGTTGAACATCAGGCTCAGATGCTCTCACATAGAATACTTACTAACGTGCAAGAACAGGTTGTGATGTTACAACAAATATCCAGTTACCAAACCTCAGAAAGGTCAATAAAATACAACTTGTTTCACAGGTTTATAGAAAAAGGGGTTGATATTTTTATGCTTTCTCCTTTTTTCTCCTCCAAAATATAACTACATGTTTGTTTTGTACAACAACTCCCAAAACCCCATTGCACATCTTAGTATAAAGTGGTTGTTGTGGTTTTTTCCGTAAACAACTAGTTGGCTGCGTCTTCCTGTGAACACACGCTTCCTTTCAATCTGACTCTAAATGTCAAATGGAGCCTGATAAGTGTTTTCGATGCCGACTTGGCAGAGCCCACGAGCATTAAAATACAATAGTAGAAGTAATTCCATCGGCTCATGAATTCTGATGCATTGTGGAGCTGAGCGGCTCATCGCTCATAAGCCAAAGTAGTTTCAGATCTGAGAGATTCTCTTTGTGGATGGACTGAATATATAAAGAGCTTCTTAACGTCCGAGTGTTTCAAGCTACAAGTCACATTCACACACACATCCAGCATGTACAATCCAAAATGTGAACTAGAGGCCTCAGGGATTGAACCGGTGACCTTCAGATAAGTGGACGACCCGCTCCACCTGCTCGGGCCGCAGCCGCCCGCGTGCCTCGACCCTCTATCAATAATGCAATTGACACATTTAAGTGTGTTATTTACGACTGAAGCAAAGATGCTGCTGCCCTTTGTTTTCCAGAGAGCGATAAATATACACCCCGTAAATAAGCCTTTAATTGGATCCCTGATCCCACACTAACTCAATATTCCCAGCGTTTAATTGTTTTTCTGGGAACGCAACGGCATTTCTTAATCTGCTTGTTTTACCAAAAGAAAGAAAACAGCAACATATAATCCCTTGTGACATTTGTGGATTTATTTATTTATCATCAAAAGAACTGACGCATGTGCTCAAACAACCTTCATTCTCTGGGATGCATTTAGGATATTCAGTGGAGAAGTTAGGACGGCAACTTGTGGGGAAGAAAGAAACTCGAGACAATCAATTAATCACTGGCACACACAAACCATTTCTTTCACTTGAACAGCTCAGTGATTCAGCATTAAAAGATAAAGCTGTAAGTAGGGAGTTTACGGTGCTGAGGGTCGTAGCTGAGCAGGTGCACCACAGCTCCCTGAGCCGTCGAACACTTTCCTCTCCCTGCACCTCTGTGACAGACGGGCTGGTAACAGGTACACAAACACAGTCCTGGAGATTTATCACAGGAGACACAGCCGGGGAAAGTTAATATTCCTCTATTATCTTACCCTCCGTAAGCTCCGAATGTGTAACTCCTTTTCCTCTGAGGCATCCTGCTGATCAGCTGTGGAGACGTCCCACCAGTGCACAACACTACAGAATAACATTCATCCCTTTACCATCTGTTTTCTTTACTATCCACCTCTCCTCTGTTTCTATATACCTCCAACTCCTCTCTCCTCCCTCCTCGTCTCAGCCCTCATTGAGTGTGTGTGTTTTGTCTGAGTGTATTTTATGTGCACACACACACACACACACACACACACACACACACACACACACACACACACACACACACACACACACACCCTCCCTCCCCTGTGTCTCCTCTGTGCTCTCTGACTAAGTAGCTCCCATCTCTGCCAGATTAAAAGAAAGGTGTGTCCAGTTGTCCTGTCGTCCTCTCACCCTGGAAACAAACAGGAGGATTTCTCTCACTCTGATTCATTCGTTCTCATTTCCAGCAGGAAGAGGACACAAAGGACTCAAATCTTCTCTTTGTGTTCAGCACCTGATTATTATTTTTATGTTTCTCGTGGAAAAGAGGTAAAGGAGACAACTCGTGGCTACACTTCTTCTCTGGTTAGGACCAACTAACAAAGGCTGGTCAGAGCGACAGTTTGTGGACAGTTTGTGGTTTCCATTTAATTACTGTCTTATGTAATTTTCTCCAACTATATCTTTTAGTTTACCATCAAATTGCCAGGTTCAAATCTCAGATGGCATCTCGATCTGAGAAGAAGAAGCAAGGTATCCGCTGATGGACGTGACTGTCATGTTACTGCACCTTTTTCAAACTGGAACAGATGGAGAAATATTTCACCACCGAAATCGACCTTCAGGAACTTCAGGAATAAATCAAACAGAGAAAAAAATGACACCTTCATCAGGAGCGTGTGGAAAGAGATATCTTCGTCGATCTGTTGGCAGAGCACGTCTGCTTTGAGTTAAACAAGAGTGGACGATTTCACCTCCTTCTGATATTGTCTCTTCTCATTTTATTTCCTCTCCATTCCCCCCCCCCCCCCTACACTCCTCTCCCTCCATGTCCTCTCTGTGCCTCTGGCTGCTGCCTCTTCTGCCCATACTGTAAATCTGAGTGAATCATTAAGTTTCTGTTGCGATGGGACTGTATATCCCTCCTTGTCCTGTCATGGTTCGAGTGCAGCCACTGTCCTTCTGTCCCCCTTTCAGTTCTAACGCTGGGGTTGCCCGATGACCCCCAGTCGACCTCTTGTGATTCTATTAGGTCTGACTGGACAGTGGCCAGACATGAGCTATAAATCAAATCAGAAGCTTAGAGGAGAGGACGTCAGAATGGGTCATACATATCCACAGTGTCCTCATCAAGGTCCTTCAGCTCCTTCATTGACCGATATGGATACGGTTTGTCCTCTGAAATCTGACTCTTAAAAACAATCAATCATATTGTCAACATGGGATTGAATAGATGGTTAAGGGCAAAAGAATGTGTCATAAGTGTTGCACAAAAACAACAAACTTAGAATACACAACAGTGGCTGTGAACCTGTTTCCTGTCAGGGGGCCATATCGATTTCTTCTGATGTCAGATGGTTGTGATGATGATGATGCTATTTCGCAACTGTCTTTTTTTCGCCAACACAACTTGCTAGAGAATAATTATTAATCAATAATTCCTCCCTCATATCAAACTCTGCAGTATTCCCAGGAACTGAAATGGCTCAATGGGTGATATTTTATTGTATAAAAAGATGGACGACGCATGTCCACTTTCTCCCACTATCCTGGCTCTTCATGACAAACTGATACTTGGCCAGTTTGAGAAGCGCCAAAGAGGCAACAAGGCTCCTTCTCTAATCTGCTTTTCCTTGTGAATGAGAATTTCTGTTTCTCTGTCATTATCCTGCTCAGTGCAAAACATGTCTGCGTAACACGGTTTCTGTCAGACCGTGGTCTTGTTAAAAAAGCTGCTTGTCGGGCTCCAAACTTCACCAAAGAGCGTTGACGTCATCCAAAACTTTGTCCTTGCAACTCAACCTCTTTATCTGCATGTTTCCAGCTGTAATGCGGCTCCAGATCAGCCTCTTCCAACACTGTGAGTGTGTCCCCGCAAGGACAGTCATAAGTCACTGTGATGCTTGTCAGCAATGACATGTGAAAAGTACATGTTTTTTTCAAATACTTGTATTTAAAATAGGCCATATACGGACCCATAAGCCAGAGGTTCCTATGCGTGCTGAGTATTATGTATAAAAGTAGGATTTTGTCGTTATATTCCTCTTTGTAAGCTTTTTCTCCGACAGTTTTTCATGCTGTTATATTGAACTGAAAAGATATTTAAATGTACCTTCTCATGACAGTCCTCCCCCTGTAAGATCCTTTTGATATTTAAAGCAAAGTGGATGTTCCTGTGTTCCAGTCGGTCTGTCCTGATAATGACGTGTCATTTCTCCAACACAATAATTCTCCAGAGCCAGACTTCTGCTGACAAACTTGTTATTGTCAGTACAGTAATATAGTTTCAAGAGCTCTTTTCACTGTTGCCTTTTCCCTCATGTCTTTCAAAAGATGTCCTTCGTGAGGATGTGGGAAGCATGGAGAGAAAAAAGGCTTGTTGTATACCCAGAGTAATGTGTGTGAGGCAGGTGAAAGGGACGGGGCAGCTCGGTGTAATTAGTCTTTGTCTGCGGGTTTCACTCCCAAGGCGTCGCAGGCTGACGGGAGAGTTCCTCTAAAGCAGGTCAGCCTTGACTTTGAAGACTTGACTGGTGACGGGAGGAGGGGGGGGGGGGGGGGGGGGCAGTAATGAGAGGCTGGCCTCTTGTGAGATGGGGTCCTGTCCACATCTCCAAACACTCCGTGCTGTCGCAGGGAAAATAAACTGGAGCATTTTCTTCGCAGGTGGTGAAAATAACCGAAGAAAGAAACTTGCCACCGAAACTTGCATATGATAATAAATACGTTTTAATTCCTGCAGTGAGAGTTATCACAGAGAAACGTGATGGTTAGTAACAGAAACAAACTGATTTCCTTGTCGACAATTTAATAATGACGCACAGGCTTATAATAACCTTGTGTTTCATGCTCCAGCTGATATCACTGCAGTCAAAGATGAGATTCAATACCTGACATACAAGAGCTGATCTGCAAACAAGACATCAAGACACTGAACTCCACAACACCAGAGTTGAGTCTGTGAGACCGCTGACTGCAGAAGACAGGAAATCAACAAAGCCATCAGGGGTCATCCAAGGGGGATAATGAATGTGTGCACAGAGTTTCATAGCGATCCAGCCAATTGTTGTTGGGATATTTACAGAACCTTTATATTTATAGAGCCACCGATTTATCAGATTCGACAAATACACAGACACATCAGCATGTGTTCATGTTTGCTGATGTTAAAACTTTGAATTTGCAGAATGAACAATTCAGAAAAGATGTGCATTCATGTTTATGTTTTACATTAAAAACAAATAATGATGTTTGGTTGTTTTTGTGTTTTCCTTTTATTTATAATTATTTATTCAAAAAAATGATGGTTAAACATGACACATAAATGTAATTGAGACTTAATATTTGACAAAGGATTTCATAATGATGGGACGGGCTCTAGATATCTTAAACAGCGACTAAAGTGATGGACTGACCCACAGACTGATTGACAGACTGCTGGTGTAATCCCTCTAGCTGCTACAGGGTTACTGTTGGTGTGGATCGAAGTGCCGGTGACAACCATTTGCTGCCACTGAATTTACAGGAAGGTGATTAAGTTCAGCACAAACTGATTCCTCTATAAAGAAGCTGTCCAAACATCCAGACTCTCTCCAGGTGATGAACCCTCAAGAGCAGCAACAGCTCATCATATGTGCGTCTTAAGGGCAGGGACGCTATTGCATAGAGTCCACCTCCACCCCCTGTGGGAACAGCAAAGCGGGACACAGACACATTAAATATTTACCAGCTGTGCGCACAACTACACCCGTGACAAGATCGCAAGGACAACAGGCTCCGAGTCAGTGGCCCGAAGTGCCCACAACCATGTCTCTGTTTGCTTTTTGTCCAACTTGCCGTAGTCAGGGTTTCATGCAAGAATGGAAAAAACAGAAAAGAGGAAGGTAAGTGCAAAGGAAGGCTAAAGACTCATTGAGTTGTCCTGGAGCAACACCGCCTCGCTCGAGAAACTACTTTTCACCCTCTCCAGCTGCCGGTGTCTCAGGGGGGCTGTCTGAGAGCTCCGCGTGACACGTACAACTTTGAATTTTAAGCAGAAAGAGTCCATCGCGCTTCAAGCAACAGTGTGTACTGCCTGTGATGAGATTCACCACAGAGAGAGTTTATTTTTTTATCAGTTTATCTTCAAGACAGTCCCTTATTCCATCTCAGGATGGGCACACGTTGCTGGGCAGCAGGGTTGGGTTTTCAAATCAGATTCCAGTTCCGACACGAACGATACAGAATAACAACGCAGATTTCGGTGCCTGAGCTCTGTACTGACATAGCTGCCCTTACAGGCAACATAAACAACACTGCACATGCCTATTTAACATAACTTTTAACTCTGGTCACAATATACAAGCTATTAGCTAAACGCTACCGAAGACGTGAAGTGACATGACGACAAAATGCCCAAAACTGAGAAGTTCTTCAAAAGTTTGGTCAAAACTTCAGCTGCTCTTAGACCCACACTGAATTCCGGATAATCTCCTAACATTCTCCAGGGAGGTTGTACTGTACGGAACACAAATAGTCGAGCCAGAAACTCTGGACTTTCTCTGGAATCTTCCTGCCGACCTCCAAATAAAAACTGTGGAAAATGTCCGAATAAGTCCTGAGAGCACAGAAGGATATAATCTGGAGGATTCACCACGAGCAGGTCGGTGTACTGATGCAGTTTCTAACACAGAACTGATACAAAATGAAAGATTAAAAACAAATGATTTCAAATATCTCACGATGAAAGTCAACAAGATATGAGAGCTTTTACTGATAAGGGCAGATGAGCTGTAAACAAAAACCTATCCACAAGGCTACATTCTGACTTTAATGCTTAATGCTGTGCCACCCCCCCCCCCCCCCCCCCCGCCGCCTGTAAGCTCTGGAGATGTGTGTTGTTGTTGTGAACGCGTCTCACTGGAGAATCTCCTTCATCTGTGAAAGGCAAAGTGTAGTAAAACCGTTGTGGAGCAGAAAAAGGAAGTGCAGACGAAACCACTGTTCCATAACCAAATGCAACAAATGAGATTCTCTCTCTCTCTCTCTGCCACACACTGCAAGAGCGAGCTTATCGGGAAATGTTATAGCTCGCTCATCAAAGACAGACAGATTCTGCAGGAGCACGGGAGACTATTCTCGTCCTACATCACCCGGCCCCTTTCCAGATCTGGATGTCATGAATTTCACAGCTCCTCTCCGGGCCATGATAACAGAGGAGGAGAAGAGGAGGGAGGGAGGGAGGGAGGGATGGAGGGAGGGAGGGGTGTCAGGGGAAAACCACATTTAGGGAGATAGAAGAACGAGGGATATATAAAGCATGATTAGCCACGACGAGACCCGGTTGCCCTCACTCCTACTTTATCTTCATACGCCCCATTTACAGTCATGAGTAGCATATCGGAGCGGAGACAAGGAAGAAATACAAGGTCACAAATCACACCAATGGAGTGGGAGAGTCTGTCAATGTGCCCTGAGAGCAATACAGAGTGAGGACACAGCGCAGCAATTCATATAGCTGCAACACACACACACACACAATGCTACTAAAAACCCCCAGCAGGACACGTAACTCTTCCTCTGGGGGTGAAAACTAGGATCAGACGCCCATTAGAACAAATAAAAGAGAGATGGGCAGAGTGGAGCCGAGGCAGGGGAGAGGGAAACCAACTATTGAGTCAAGCAGGAGGAGAAAACCGCCCGCGGGCCTCATCCTTGGATTAATGACTTTGCAGACAGTGGAGCAACAGAGACTCAGTTCGGGGGATGACTGTGATTTATACACTTGAGAGGTTTGGACAGGCAGAGACTTCGTAATCGTGCCTCCTCATCAGAGCAATCATAAAATTCAGACCTGCAGGGCCCGTCCACCTATACGGCAACCTCATCACGACCTGCGAAGGCTGTTCCGCAGCATCACCTCCTTCCCTGTCAGATTTTCAACTTCTTACACTTCGAAAACCCGATCAGACATCTGCAGGAGCAGACGCTCACAGTTCAACAGTATGTGGATATGAAGAGGAGGTTGTTAAAGCGATCAGATAAATGGGTTTGTTTGTTTCCTCTACTCGTGGCAGCTGTAACGCTTAATCGGGGGCTGCTCTGCAAAATGACCTGTCATGTTTCGTCATAATAACTTTAAAGTATCGAGGAGAATAACACAGACTGTCAGAGGAAATTGAAAATATTGTTATCTCTGTGAAATAAAAGTACCTTTTCCTTTGTAGAAGAAACATCATACACTGTTCATGAAGTCATAAAGGATTAAATGACTAGGTGCATTTTGTAAGGGGTATTTCAGTACAATAGTCACTTCCTCACGTTGAAATGCAGTGCACTGCATATTGTATACACATACAAAATTAATCTGTAGATATATTGGTAATATCCATATCTATCATCAAATCACATCGTATATAGCATCATTGTTCAAACCTACTCTGTGTTATTTAAAAACGAGGCTGCTAAAGACATAACACAGTTTGAGCCATAATGAAGTAAACTTTAACATCTAAGTTATATTTGATGTACTGTTGAAGCCACAATTTGATTTTTTTGGGGCCGAAACCTATAATAAGGAGTAAAACATTTAAAATACCAGCATATCAGCTAATAAGTATATTATCAAACCCTGATGACAAAGAAATGTATTTGAGGCTTGATATTTTACAACCATAAGCATTATTATAAGGAATGAAAGAAAACACAAATACAACCAAATATAAAGAAATTAGGTAAAATGTATGGTTTACTTGAAGCATATCAGCAAACACAAATGCCAATACATCTGTGAAAGTGTCGACCCACTTTAGCAGCCAACCGATAAATTGTCCGAGCTCTAATAGTAATTTATTTCAGTTGGAATTATCCTAGATTATACATCTTTCGTGATTTTGTGAAAACTGCAACCCAAGAAAAGAAAATTCGGTTTTAGAAATGATGTCACTTCAGAAGGAAGAAGAAGGAGGAAACTATATCAGCTCATTTAATTAACATAAACTAGACTTGAGTGGTTGAACTGAAGCCTCCTGCAGCCAAAAGCAACTCGTTCTTGTGATGCGTTCATGTTAAACCGCCAATAAAACCAGGGAACAGATGCAATTACAGAAACTTGGAATGTAACATACCTAAATCCAATTAAATATTTTTTCTCAGCAAATAATCTTTATGCAAATGTTCACCACTATGAAAATATAACTCGTACACAGACGCACTCTGAAGGAAGAGATAACGATGTGTGCGAGCGTTTCTCCACACATTACCAGCAGGAGATGTGCCGGAGCAGCTGCTGCATGTGAGGGAATGAGTCTCAGCGTGCAGCCTGATCTCCGTGTTCATCCTCCCTCTTTGCCTCCTGGCGGTCGCCCTCGACTTCAGCTCAGGCATCAAAGGGCAAAACAGCTCTTTCATTTGCCTTTGTTGCCACTGTGGCATTTGACCAAATCTGATGGTGCTGGCACCGTCCAGCTCCTGCTGTGGCCCTGACCCTTTGGGCCGCACCCCCACAGACACCAGCTGAGAATCACTGAACTGGTTCTTATGAGGAGACGCCTCAGACTCCCCATGACAACGCTTATCAACCGAAGGCTTGTAAGTCAAACCAGTGCCTCAGGACTCTTCTGAAATGTGTTTCCACAAAACGTATGATTATTGATTAAATTTGAAATGCATAGTGAGTGAGGGAAACTAGAAACAGCATTGTGGACATATGAACCATAGACTGTATATAGAAATGAAGCCAACCTTCATGTAGTCCATCTTTTTATCCAGTCGTTGGTCCGGACACACATTTTTTATTTAAAAGCGTTAATTGTGTGTTCACAGTGACATGACCTTTGACCCGTGATGAACAAAATCAAATGACTTCATCCTCGAGTCCACGTGAGCGTTTGTGTCACATGTAATGAAATTCTCTCCTGGCATTCCTGATACATCATGTTCACACAGACAGGAGTGACCTTGACCTTCCACCACTAAAATCAAATAAATTCATCCTCGAGTCTACATGAATGCTTGAACCACAAAAAATGTCCTCCAGGCATCACTGAAATATCTCGGTTACGAGAGCGGGCTGGACGGCGGTCAACTTAAATACATAACGCCTCCGGCCACAGCATAAAAATATCCTTATCAAATTTCTACACACACACACGAGGAATCAGAGCTCAGACATATGTAAGAATAGCCATCGTGGTGCCAGCTGTTATAAACAACTCACAGATGTGGACCATGTATGATGAAGCAATACACACTGCACAGTTTTCAGCCCCTAACAACACCCTCAACAACACCTTATCAATTTCTGTCCAGTGCCTCTATTCAAACTCTGCTGCTCTGATGGCGGCAACGCTGAGGGAGTGAGGAAGAGGAGCGTCGGAGGCCCGGGTCATTTTTCATTTCCTTTAAATGGTATTCAACTGAGGGATGAAAAACCACCTCGGTTCCACCTTTCAGACCGGAACCGAAGCCTATCCAGGATGTCTGTGTTTTTGGATGATGGATGACGGGCGATGCAAGGTCACATCAAAGGCAGAGGGAGGAAAAACGCAGGATTAAATTAAATTTAAATTCAATGCATCCTTGGGGACTAGGACAACAGACAGAGAAGCAGCGAATCGCCCCTTTCGAACAAAAGGGAGCTTCATGCAAATTTGGGTAATTCCATGAGCCTGAAATACATCCCCGCAACAAGATAAATGTTGGAGCAGGAAACAAACACGCTGCCGATGTCTGCAGAGGTGTGTTATGACCCTCAGGGCAGCAATATGCACGGGAGCTCAGATTAATAGCTGCTGGATTTTAAGGCAGGACATGCCATGTTCTTGAAGTGTGTGGTTCTCCAAAGTTCCCTCTTATAGCACAGCTCATTTTTTTTAATTGGATACTGGGCTCCATTAGAATGCGTTGGAGGTTTCAACAGAAATAAGACTCATTCACTTTGAATTAGGTGACGTCATGCATTGCCAAACTGCATTGTGGTTCCTGTTAGGCCCGGTCTATAGGGACACCTGAGCCTTGCATAAAAAATGGCTTCTCCCTTTCCCCACTCCCCATTTCATGATGAAATGTGATGACAACCAGGTTTATGTGCTTGCTTATTTTTTAAATACACAGATTTTAAGGGATTTACTGTGCTGTGGATGCTTTACCTGGCCACATCAGTGAAGCAAAACCCACTGCTGCTCCTTCTCCTACAATTGAAATGTATGATTTACTACCTTGATCTGTATTTACAGGCACAATAATGTTGGGTAAACATGTATTCATTAGCTTTTAAATTCTATATTAATATATATTTCTGTTAATACTTTCTTTTTGTAAGATAAATTGAGACTTTACACAAAATAACTATGACTAATGACTTCAGTCACCATTTCGTCCTGCCGTCCCATCTCACGTTCAGAACCCTTGTATCATTAACTTTTAACTGTACTCATCAAATTCACCTTGGCACTGACCCTGCAGTGGGTCCACGCTCTGTTATTGAGATTCTAATACGTTTCTCCATCAACTAGAGTAAACACTCCGAGATAGAGGACTGAGCGCGAGCAGGTCAAGGATTTGCAGACACCCATCTTACCCAGAATACATTGTGATTATTTGGGAATCTCCTCGCATTACATTGAATCCGTGAGGCAGACTTAAGCGGAGCTCAGACAACAGGATTTGGGGCCGAAGTGGGTCGAGAATCTGGTCTGGAACCTTGGACGGTAACAAATATCGGATTTCAGATTATCTGGTGGAGTGAGGGGGTTACAGAGCCATTCGTGTTCCTCTTTAACTGCTCTGAGAATCATCGAGGCTGTTCAAATATCAATCAACTCTGCATTTAAACCAGAGCCTGAGCAGTGTAATTAGCCACTTGTTGAAAGTACAGAACGATGCTACATGTCAGCAGGGATCTTCAGAAGAGCCCGTAGGCGACTCATTCACTGATCAAGAGGAACCTGTAGGTGACTAATTAAAAGACACCCAGAGTCTTGTTGCTGGGACACCTCAGCGGGAGGGAAACATCCTCCTACAACCACTGGAAGGATTCCTTCAAGGCCACCTTCCTCAGCTGAAGGATTTCTGTTATTACCTTCCTCTGAACAACTACCTCCATTTCTTTCTCTCTTGATGATGCAAGGTTCAGCAACCTGCCGATCAGAACGCCGCTCAAAGATGTCGATCCGTGACACGAGGAATGAGCGGATCAGGTTTTTTTTCCGGCAGGCGGGAATTCCTCTGAGAATCCGGAGCGTATGCATATCTGAACCTGAAATGAGTTCGGCTCAGAGTCATGACGGGCCCCTGTGGGCTGTTGGAAACGCTGTTAAATTACCACCACAAGGCTTCATTAACACCGTCTGGGAGATGCGGGGCTTTATTGTCATGGGCACAATGGAGACATTGTGGTTCAAATAAGAAACCTTCCGGCTGAATAAAGAATTTCCAAATTACAACAAATCCCAGATATGCATTGTAATTGGCTTTTTACATAAAAATAACAGCTGATCTTAGTGTTTGAACATTTTTTATTATAGATCAGACATTGTTATTATTTAACGGCCGACGTATTAACTGATCATAGAGACTATTGCTCATGTTTAATTTAGAGCGAGTAGGTGCTGTGCAGTGTAGATGTGGACAACAACAAAAAAAGGTCCCTTTGAGCGATTAAGATGTCTGTGTGATCACGGAGATAAAATCAACAGTAAAGATAAGATGAGAGTCAAGCACGGGGCAGTTCACCTTGAGTGAATCAGCCGCTGCTAATTTCACACCCTGTCCCTCCCCCCTTTATCGGGAGCATCCTCATGTTGGTGTGCCGTCAAAACGTCCACAAAGTTTTTACTGTCCTAACAGGCGGTCAGACCTCAGTCATGGCTCAGCATCTTATCGGTCACCCGGGCTCTGTTGCGCATGAGAGTGAACTGCGTGCTCTTGTGTTTGCGCTGTTGGGCTTTGTGGTTTCTGCGAGTTTGGTTTCTATGTTAATTCTCACAACATTCCACCACATTAGCATATGAGCAGTGATGAAGAAATGCACCTGCTGTTGTCCTGATCATTAATATTCATGAAACGAGGACTCTGCTGTGCACATTTCCTTATATATTCTTACATCAGGCCTATGTATTGTCTGTTTGTTGAATATCTCTTTGCCCGGCGAGGCTTTGTTTTCTCTTTGTAGCTGCATTTCAAAACACACATTCTATTTTAACACATTTAGTTTTGTGTTGCCTGTTGTTACTGATTCCAGAGGACATGAAAAGTACTGACTGTGCAATGAGAAGTGCAGCTCAGAACGTGCACAACACCCTGTTTGACAGGCCATCTGTCATGTCATGGGGTTAGGGTTAGCTCGACTCTCTGCTCCCACTGCTTCTTGGCCCAAGATTCAAAGAAACTTGACTTCCTCACAGCGGAGGTCAGAGCAAACTGGCACAAAACTGAGGAGGAAGGACATGAAAAAAGAACTGTTGGAGTGAGTCATGGCTCTGCCTGTACACAGGAGCTCTTCCTCGGCAGAGCCAACGTTCACTGAGGAAATTATTCAACAGTCAAGTCAGTTTGTCAAATGTGTCAATGATAATTTGCTGGAATACAGGTCCAGTCCCAAAACTAGTTCACCTGCCTCTGTCCCTTCTGGAGGAGTTTTCCATAAAAACATTTGAAAACCCCAATGTCTGCTTATATTCTGTTTTGGGGTGTTTCATATCACCTCACAGAACAATGAAAACACATCATTTATTTCTTGTTCTCCTGAAGTAGCTTGTTCTACTGTGAGAGGCTCATATGTAACACTGTAAATAATGTAGAATGAGATAATGTGGGTTTTTTTCATCATTATAGCTATTTCGCAAATTATCTGGTCACAGGATCATCAGGAAAAAGGTTTATTTTCCGTTTCTTTTTAAGAACCAAACTAAAAAATGCAGAGAGAAGGAGGCAAAGCAACTAATAAGATGCTACATTTAATGAAGGGGATCACAGGTTCAGCTACACTCTAAATAACTATTGCCACTTAATGAAAAAAACACAATAGAGGCAGGAGAGGAGCTTTTAACGCCCTTCACTGAAGGCTTTATAAATATCTTGGCAATAATACTGCTTCAGTGTGTTTAAACCTAAATGAAAAAGCTGCTTCATAAAGAAATGAGACAGCACATGTGAGAAAAAGCTTCAGAAACCCATGTATCTAAAGACCATGTTTCCTCTCTAATTAACCACGGACTGCTCTGTAATTACAAGGTCCTGCACTCGAACCTCTCGAAGTATCACATCTTTGTCAAGGTAATTTCTGCAGTGAAGAATGGCCTCTATAAAGACAGTGTTGCATGCTGCTCACCGCCTCTGTCGCCGACTCCATGCAGAGGCAAAAGTCTCAACAAATAGCGGTCTCAGCCGTCTCAAACGCCACAGGAAGTGACCCGGAACGCTCCCACCACATTACAGCTCGCCACACATGTTTTTTCTCTCTTTAGTAGATATTTCTAACCACCTTCCCGCTGAGTAGGTGACGATATATAAGCTCTCATTCTGAGCTCAAGTTTTGTTGTCAGTAAAATGATAAATGATTGTTGGCCTATGTGTGAAGCCCATTTTCCACTAACATCTGGCTTTTGTCAGATTGGCAGTGACGCATGACACCCGGATGAACCCACCAATTTCTTCTTCCTCTTCTTCATTGTGCCGGTGCAGAACACCTTTTGCGACACAACATTATGATGCGCATTGAATTTCCAGGAGTTGGCACGTAAATTGCCATGAAGGTTTGTGTACGTTATGTTTTTCACATCTTGGGAACGTGCAACACTGTGATTTTTTATCTTTGTATCCGGCAAGATGCAACACAGGCAAGACAGCCAGTTTGTTTTCCCGGCGCAGAGAATTTTAAATGTGATCAATCCAAATCAAATTACTTTCTAGTAGCTGTATCGACAGGCGAATGCACATATCCATCACGCAGTGGATTTGTTGGATACAAAAAAAAACCCATTTTATAGGAATTAATGGTGCTCTCATTTGTCAGTATGATCCAGTATGAATCACGTCTTAATCGGCTATAGTTTGCCTTATTTGACTGGTTTGTTGACTTAAATATGGCGCACATCCTCAAGCAGATTAAACCTCCCCCCACATCATGAATATCAATTTATTGCTAAAGTGGAGCTGTGAAAATTAGCAGGGCGGTTCTATTGTGTAGGTTAATGGCAAGTCAGACAGGCATTTCACTGTAGGGTTAATGCCAGTACTAAGCCGCCATGACAATTCTGTCCTTGAGCTTGAATAATAAATTGAAAATGTGTGTGGGCCTCTATGATTGGCTGGCAATAGGCATGAAATATTGGATTTATCAAAACGGAGAAAGCAAGCAAATGAGCAAAAGGAAACAAATTATGAAAACATCCAATTTGTGCTTCACAAGGTTTGCTTCTAAATTAGGAACCAAATCATTTAACAAAACCAAAAACATGCTGTGTTTGAATCGTATGAAACATCAATAAATCTTACGCTTGTATCTTCAGGCAAATTCCCTCTAAATAGGAAGCAGATACTCTAATTGACACAAATCACCTTGGAGGCGTGAATCTGAACGGAAGCAACAGGATTATGTTTAGTTAGAGCCTTAATCGTAAAAATTAGCAGTGTAGTATTTTTGATCGTATTAATCAAAATAAAAAATAACTTGTGATGTTCTGAAATTCTCCCAGTGATCACGTTATTAACTGGCGGCTCAGTCAATTGGCGAGAGATGTTTTCTTGACGATTATCCTGCGGTGAAAACTGAGATGCTTTCTGAGATTATTCTGATACGAGACAACAACGGAAATTGAGAGCGAGGCCTACGGCAAACTAATCGTTTTAATTGCAGGATTGAATCTCAGAAATACATAATGCATCCCAAGATTCACATCAATTCACAGCCCATTTAATAAATAACTGCTGCTGCGTTTTTTTCTTCAGACAACAATGCCTCACACACCAGAGCAGAGCCATTATCACTATCACCCACCATCAATGATATACCCGTGTGCGCTCCAATCCTAATTAACAGCAGGAGTTCAGGCTAATCAGCGAGTCCAGTTATTTACATTGACCTACTCTGCAAAGGAGAAAATGGAGAAGGAACAAATGCAATTAGGTCGACCACAACTGTAATCACAGCGTCTTGATGAGAGGAATGAGATAATCATCTGTGACAAAGCCTTCAGGTGCAGGAAAAGCACAATAAAACGATTTAAATGTAAATAGTCTGAACATAGAGGGGAAAACAAATTGAGCGGTAATGGCCAAGTGAAGCCGGATGATTAGTTCAGAAGAGGAGAGACTCCGAGGCGACTTCAATCCTGATAAAGGAGATTCAGAAAATCATCAGTTTCTATTTGCAGTTTGTTCACATACTCGGTTCTCTGGTAAGCAGCCGGAGCAACGTACTGCTGCTTTTTTCCTGCCCACACCACAGCAGGCACCTGCTGCACCGAGCCTGTTTCCGCACGCTGCTCACCTCCTTGATGTGCTGAAATAGCTCGGGTGTATTGGATTTCACCTTAAGGTGTAACATGTGAAAAAAATCAATGCTTCCACAAGATCTAAGAATGTGTCTGGCTTTGTACAAAAGAGGGTTTTATTTTTAAATAAGAAAAGAGGATAATATGATTTTTAGATAATGCATGTATATAGACGTCTAAATGGAATGCAGGGAATGCAGCGTCCCTTCAATGCTCTTCAGTGCATTTGTTTTTCTAGCCTTTTTAGTTCTTAATGGAAAGACGAGTGCACCGAATCAAAATACTGTTTATCAGACATTTCCTTTAATGAATGGATTTGGAATAAAATCGAGGAAGATGTATTGGGTCTCAGAATGAAGGAAATTCACGCTTGCAGGGAAAAGCTTTGAGCAGGAAAACATATCAGTCTTTTTACTCCTACAACACAGGGATTGATGCAGCGAGTAATTACTGGTGGAAGCGCAGCAGCGTGAGGAATGAGGCGCCATTCAATCTGTGCTACACTACAATCAGTCAGATGATGGGGACGTGGCGTGTTTGGGGTAATGATCAGCGTCGTTCACTTTAAGATCTGGTGTCGTATATATCGAGAGAAAACACTGCAAACCTTCTGCTTTTGGTTGCTTTTTTCGTGCACAACCACAAAAAGAAGTCTCCGTCCAACTGTGACTGGACAACAGGGTCAATACAGGATGTTGTTTACAAAGTTATGGCACAAAGAACGACTGTTCTCCACAACAGTTCCACCCACACCAAAGCACCAAAGCTTTTAGAAAGCACCGCGGATCAAAGTGCGATGGAGGGATGGGGATCAGGAGAGCATCCTAAAAAAACTCAACTTCTGCCGAATTACACGGTAAATATACCAAAGCTAAAAAAATTGACGATTAGGTTTTTTTAATGCGATTGTGATACCATGCTTTGTCTTACGCCGCCTGACGCTACATGCAACAATAAGGGAAACAGAAACTTGTCGAAGCGGCGCCTGGCAGGGGCAGATGTCCCTGAGAGCCGCAGGCGTGGAAAACATTTGGGATGATAAAGAGGGAGAAACAATGAGTAGCCACAAGGTATAAAAATGAAAACACGGAACATGACGGAGTAAACAAAGCCTTCAGAATCGAGTGTTCACATTCGCAGGAATACAGGACCCTGGGGGAAACTGTCTGCTCTGTGGAGCAACGATTCAGAGAAAGTGACTGTAGGACATTTCTATAAAGAATTGACACCGGCTTCTATTTATAGAGTGAAGAAGAATAGGTTATACTGACTTTGTATTTTAGATGTTTCTTTTGTTTTGGTTCTTATAGCTCAAGGTATCATTTTAATCACCTACTTCAGCTGAAAAGAGACTGACCTCTCACTGTTTCAGCTCATGCCCCAAAAGGACAAATCTTTTCTTCTTAACTATGATCATTCCATAACCAAGTGTTTATTAGTATAGTCAATGACTGTCACCATGACAACAAAGATCCCTTTATCCTCACTCATCACTTAAACCCCAACTCATGTTGATGTTCTAAACCTAACCGAACCTAAGGCGATTTCAGAAGCAGCTTTTTCTTACGTCTCTTGAAATCCCTTTTACATCCCGCCAGCACTGAATAAATGAAAAGCTCTGACAACAAAAAGAAATAGAAAATCCTTCATCTGTGGAAGCTGTGGGGCTTTAAAGAGTTCATTCGTCCTGGATCACATGATCGAAGGCCTGACCTACGTGCACTCTGCTCGTGCATCGTCACGCATGACCAGAGGCTTCGTATTCTTTATGATAATGTTTGGTGCTTTATCAACAGTGAATGAGCCGTGAGTTTACAGTCGGCCATGCTGTGCTCCTCTTTACAACTTGAGGATTCCTCCACCACACACAGTCACTGTGATGGACAGTTATTGGTTTTGGAGCACAGGGCTTGGATTATTTTTTTGTTGTTGTATCCTTTCAAAATAAATCTGCTTTGCCTGGGTTCTCTGGGTTCACCGACTATACATTTAACTATAAGTCTACATCTCAATATGGCATTTATTGTCAGCAAGTTTCAGAAGGAACAGACAAACGACCTTCCTGCAGAAAAACACTGACAGATCTAAAGAGCACCTCGGGGACACTTATTTAAACAATGAAAGTAGGAGACAGGTTAAACTGAAGTGTGGAGTTGACAGCGAGTTTGAGGAAGGTAAATAAATAAATGAGAAGAGCACAAACGTCCTGCAATAAATTCTACCTCCACAAAAGGTAATAATGTGAAATATACATTATTTCTTCAGAGAGGTGTTGATTCAACTTTATGATAATTTGTTGAGTGTAGTTTTGGGGGTTGCTATTGAACTGTATAGCGTTATACTGAGTTTCTGCTTTTTAGACTACCTGTGTGTACTGTGCAATTGTGAATAAAGGTGAGAGTCTACCTGTAGTAAGCTTCTTACTCAAGTTAGGAAGTGAAAGCTGGAATAACATCACTACGACAACATGCTGTAGATAATGACTGGGTTACAGAATACTGTATATTTGTGATTGGCGTGTTGCAGCCTTGCCTGAGGCGTCTGTCACAGCCCCGAGGCTGGATTAGAGCCACAAACAGTTATTATGGGCTTCCAGTAGACCGTGAAAACGATGTAAATGTAAATGCTATCTGGTGCAGTCAAAGGTAGAGGTGTACACGCTGTGGTGACGCTGCAGACAGCACTAACTCTTCTTTACTGGAATTGTGTTTTCCTCCTCTCTTTGCACCCTGGGGAGCAGAAGGGCAATGTTGCACAGCTCGGCGATATTTCACAACAGGCTGTGTGTGTGTGTGAATAAGCATAAGAGGTGAGTGTATGCATGTCTGCTGAGAGTCGGTGAGGTTGTATGTGAGTTACAACTACTACGAAAAACAACTAAACAGAATGACCTTGTGTGCAGACTAGTTTTGATTTAAAGCCTTCAACACTTAATTGTTAGAAATTGATATTAAAAGAGACAGACAATGTTTTTTTGTGGTTTTTCTTTCTTTTCTCTGTGTAAGTAAAAGTTCTGCAAAGTTAAAAAGCCCAAAGTCTGTGGTAAAGAGACAGAAAACACTGCTCCTGATGCTCCTCCAACGCCTCATCAGAAGTCCGGGCTGATAATTAGAAATGGTTGACCAATCACGTGGGCGCCAGCTGGCCAACTAGAGAGGGGGTGCCTTAAAGAGACAGGAGCTCAAACCAAGCGTTTCAGACAGAGGATGAAAGGAGGAGCTGCAGCAACGGACAGTTTGTGGAAAGATAGGAGCATGTAAACATTTTCAAGTAGTAAAATGATGCACCTGACTGTGAGCATACATGTCTCCATTCAATTCAGTTTCTTCATGATGCCAAATCGTATATCTGAAGGTTAAGACCTTGACAATATTATGTACGATACAGGAGGAGAAACCAAACAGTTCCCACTATGCTCCTCGTTTTACCATCGTTTTGTGTAAAACATCAAATAACTTAATAAATTCAGATTCCACTGTCCAACTTGCAATGATTCCTTGATAGAACTTTTAAACTTGGTTTTCACAAAGAGTAAATAAAAAATATGAAAATCAATACCACAGATTTCTGACTTGTTACAAGCTCAATTCTTTGATAAGGGGTTACCTCCGAACATTATTGATTTGACACAAGAGTCAGCACAAGAAAAAACTGTCACAGATTTGAGTCATTGTCGAAAACATTGTCATGAAACAACGTCACATACTTCAATCAAACAGTGTTGGAAGAAATAACAGGTCCCACCACTTTTCTCTTTCAGACAAACTTTAAAACACAAGAGATGCTCGTTTTTAAGAAGCCTGGAAACAACAACTGGCTGTAACAATAAGGCAGTTTTAAGCATGCGACTGCCACAACACAAAATACTGTAAATAGGACTGTAAGGCCAGCAGCAAAGATCACCAGAGATCCATCTTTATAGATATATACAGCATATAGACCTTTACAAAGAGCGAGCTCACCTCCGTGACACTCTGAGTAACCCTTGATACCAACACTGAAAATCTAATTTCAATAAACCTGCCTCAAAGAAGGGGATTTCCTCCCTTTTTGGAGTACGTCTGCTTTTTTTTCCTGCCTGTGTTGTGTGGATTAAAGACAGTTCTTTCTTTGAGGCAGAGCACCTGGCTGAACTGCAGAGTCAAAAAAAGTGGCCCCCTTTCCTCTTGTGAATTTGTGTGATTTCTGAGAACTGTCCGAGAAATATATTCAGAAAATACCCCCTGAAAAGAACCAGTGCATTTATAAACAAATCACAAATAAAACTTCCCTGTGTAAATATTTATACGATTGCCTGTTATTCTAGTTGCAATAGAAACCTTGAAGCTTAGATTTTCCACCGAGGCTGTTTGACTGGTGAACGCTGTAAATATATCATCAAACTTAACAAACTAAAAAACAAACTTAAATTCTTTATGTCACCTTAATGCTGTGGATCTTTACCTGGGGGTTGTGGGAAGGGTGTGACAGTAAGTGGATATCAAATCAAAGCACACAATATTGTAATTGAGTGCATGGCATAGTGCCATACTTAATAGCACCACCATGGGGCACAAACCCCTGATTGAACATTATAGTTGGGTTACAGACACATGAACCGATTTCGAAGTGTGTGCAGAAAATCCAAACACTACAAAATGTCCAACAGAGAAAGAAAACAAAGGAATTAAAGCAGTGAAATGTGGCTTCTCGGGTGGCGAAGATCCAAAACCGCAGTGTGTGATTTGTTGCAATGTGTTGGCGAAGAAAAGCCTTAAACCTTCCAAGATTCTAAGACTTTTGCAGACTCAACGTTAAGAGCTGCAGACAAAGGCGTTTTACTGTTACTACAAGAGCCACTTGGTCAGAAATCAGTCCTGCAGAGAGACTGAATGAAATTCTGAGAGTGGGGCGCCGCATGACTTGCACTGAATAGTGTTTTCTTTTTCTAACCATACAAGAGATGGTGTCAATTAATGCGAAAAGTGCAGCAGATCAATTAGCATTGATACGAGAATCAAACGATACTGCGGCTAATAAAACTGAACATGGCAACAGAGTGTGAATAATCATGTTATAATAATCTGCACTGTAAAGCAGAAGAGGAAAGTGGATCAGAAAATCATTAATTGATGCTATGGGTGATACAGCTCTAAAGCAGAGGTTCGTGGAGAAGCTACTGGCTGAACGTTGGACATCAGTGCAAAGTGAAAACTGAAGAGTGACATTGTCAGAGTGACATTGCTCTAAAACACTTCCCCCCCCCATTCGTTTCAACCAGTGTGATCTTCTTATCAATCTCCGAGGTCGGCTCTTCGGCGCCGGTGCTACTGAAAAACAAGCTCAAAGCCCGTTTTGGGTCGATAACAGTCTTCAGCCACGATTGGAACACCTCGTCAAGTCATTAAGGAGGCTTTGGACTGTCAGACTTTTAAGTTGAACCAAAATGAAAAGGTGGTCTGGAAAGATTTTTTTTGGGGGGGATACTCCAATTTCAGACCAATTGCATGAAGTAGACAGAAGAAGAAAAAGAAGCTGAAGCGGCTCTTTTTTTGCTTGACGTCTTTGCCACGGATGATATAATCATTGAGTAATGAGGACATTCATTGAGACGTTAGTACGCCTAATACCTTAATGATATTACAGTGGCAACAACATTGACTCAGTGAACCGGTTCATTATTTTATATTCGAATGAAAAAGCAAATTTCTTCCATGCACTATATTCAAAACAGTTAGCTAATACAAAAGCTACATTGACAACACGCCCACGTCAGATGCACATCTACAAACCAGTCCCAGTCAAAAGGCAGATGACAGGACGTACCTATAGTGAAATGTGAAACCACAACTAACCAGTTCAACTGTAAACAACAACATGAACGCCCTGAAATATTAACCATCTTGTTTCCTTGTGTTTATGCTTCTTGGCCATTTGCAAAGCATTTCTGTAACAGAGACATAGAAATGGGAGAGAAACAGAACATTTACAGATATTTGTGGGGATGCAGCAGAATGAGGGCGAACAGGGCATCGTCGTCACAAGGTCTGACTCATGTCTCCTGCAGGCGTGTAAGTGATGCATGGAAGTTCAGGCTCTCCCAATGTTAAATTCCTTCCTCTCTTTACGTCATCAGCGCGCAGCATCACTATAGTCTCGTCTGGCCGTGGCCTGGTTGTAGCACCCGTTCTGGCATTTGATTACATCTGACAGGCTTTACATAAGAAAGAAGCCCGAGCTTTATACCACTGGCTTCTTTTCAATTCCGTCCATTAATCACTGCATTACTGGGTCTTTGGCCGAGCTTCCACCAGCAGATGCACCCTGCATAAAAGATCTTGTCTCAAGGCATTTCCCCTCGTTTTCAGGCTTGAAGTCATTTCAAACGTCTGGTGACATCATTTCACTTGCTCCAAGTGAAGCAGTCCCTTGCTTCTCCTTTTGTGCCAAAGATACAACACTTTTAGTGTCTCATACACGATCACTGCATTACAGGCTTCTTTAAATATACAGGACTTCACCTGCAATTATTCACAGCAAAGGTGGTAAGTAAGTTTGAAGGTACTTTCCCATTGGCTTCACTTTTCCAGGCTGATGTGATTTAACTGCGATTGATTTGGACGACTGGGTTTGTTGCTGCTTTGCCTCATAAAAACTCAGGTATGTTTTTGTTCTTAATATTCTGACATGCTGGTCTGATTACTACAAGTGAATGTAACTGATCGATCAATAACCTATAAGCTGAAACAGGCTGATCCTGAATGCTGCACCCACCTATGTGTGAAGCCTTCATAATGATTTCTTTAATTCTGCTAGAAGCCCTGTATGCATTGACAAATACTGAAAATCTAACAGGGAAGTTGCTCATTCCCAACAAATTTTAAATGCATTTTCTGTGAACAACACCGTCCGTGCCCAAAACGTTATTGGTCGTCAACAGCCGACTCCAACTCAGAGATTTCCCTGTCGAGCTTCCCTGGCACATGTAAAATGTATGAGCTGTTGATTGCAGCCTTTTCAAGCCTCCCACTTCTCCACGGCCTGTTTTCAAAAATATATACAAAAGAAATGTTGAAATGTTGCCTGAAAAAATTTTAATTCAAGCTCCAACACAAGCTTACTGAGGCTTTTTTGGTTTAGTTGTATTACTTCTGTGCTCCGCAATCGAAAATATCCAATTCATGACCACAGAAAAATGCTATTTCAGCCCATAACACTCCACAAATACATATAATTTCTGCTACTCCGGCACAAATTCATTCAGCTCTAAGCACAACGTACAAACAAAATATATGAATTGATAATGTTTAAATATATAATAACCCAGGTAAATCAGGAGCCCCCATCCTTCTCTGGGTGTGAATGTGTGTTGAGTCAGAGGTGGCTGTCATTACACCATTTAATTACAGAGGTGACAGAACCAAGGTCCTCATGCTACATGAGTAATGGAAGGGACTGTGCAGCCAACACAGCCCATCAGCCCCAGAGCGCCGTGATGACTCTTATCAGTAAACTCATTCCTGCCTCCTGACCTTTCAACGGTTCCACAGTCGTCCGTTCTGCCCTCCCACAGAAGCGCAGCGCAGGGGACTGTTCTTTGTTTGAAGCGGGGAAAGGATTTCACTTAAGAGATTCTGCCTAAGTGGACATCGTACTGCTCTCAGCGAGGAGTGGATTGACCCAGCAGTAAATCAACAGAGTCGGACCGCAGCAGCCTTGTTTTCTTTGGCACAAGGGACACACTGGCGTAAGGTTTAGTCAAAATATGACATGCACACAGTAGCAAACGCAAAGAAAATCATCATCATCAGACTGCAGCTAAAATCTCAACCAATACTCCAATGTAAAGAACGAGATCTTTGAATTTTATGATTGTGTTTCAGTTTCATCTCTCCAGAGCACAGGCAACTGCATTTAGTGAAAAAGCTCTGATAGGCCCACTAAACATTACCTGCCCACATGTACAGCACACACACACACACACACACACACACACACACACACACACACACACACACACACACACACACACACACACACACACACACACACACACACACACACACACACACACACACACACAGCTAGCGACTAACAAGGGAACTAAGTGGAGTGTTCAGCAGCTACAGAGCCATTCATTTCCCTCAGGGGTCGGTGGAGACCAAAAACTAGAGCCACAAGGAGAGTGGACTTGGACAAGAGCCCAACTTCAACTGAACGCTAATGTTGCTGTGTTCAACACAACCACTTTACAAGGTAATTATATGTAAATGTGTTTTTTTACAGCTTGTGGCATTGAGACAAGCCAAAATTTGATAAGAGCAGAAAATCGTGCTTTTGTTGACCTCACAGTTGAAAGTAAGCGTATAAAGGAAGAAGATTTACAGAATCTACGAAACATGTCCACACTCAAGCCTTGTCTTTTCTACCGCGGATGTTTTTTAATGGATATTTTACCCTCCATCGACATAACCTTCAATTTACAAATATCTCCGTCCAAATAAAAACACAGAAACAAGGCAAAAAGCTGAAACAAGTAAGCTTGGCCAGTAGGTGGCGATAAAGTCTACATCAATGATCCGTCAACCAGAGAATAAAGCTGTGGTCCAAGTAATATTAGAAGAAGCGGATACATGTGAATTCCATTTATGTGGTGTAGTAATGATATATCCAGCGGGAAACTTATAATTAGATGTCGCAGTGCTAACCAAACATAGAGAAACCGTTATACAGCCGCCATATTTGCTGTTGTAGCTTTCATATGCTCATTACACAAAGAACAAGTGGGCATGCACGAAGAAAGCTTCATTTTGCAAATACTTAGTTTCACATGTGCACACAGATACACAGAAACTGCAGTTTTTAAACTTCTTTCACTTTGTAAAATGTTGGTAAAAATCTCTGTTTGGGTTTGTGAGTGGATGAGAGGCTGAAACACAGAGGTAAAAGTTTGCTTTGTAAAACATCCACATTAGTGTGAGTCATTTGAAACTACAATGGTCAACAGCCCATGCAATGTCTCAAACAATGTGCAGTGTCTCGTTACTGCATGAATGTGGATTTGACAGTTTCTTTTTTAACAAATGCAGACCAGGAGGAATGTGTCACCCTCCGCCCCAGCACAGAACCCCGGGCTGCTAATGTTTGTTATATTTAAAAAAGGCTCCCACTCTTACCCTATGTTTCATAACCAATTCAGATTTGCAAATCATTATTCACATTTTAAATGTGACAAACATTCTCAGGGAAATGCTTGAGAGATAAATGAGGACATTATCATAATTTCAAACACATTTGTCATTTTCCATTCTTCAGCGTTCCTGAAGAAAACATTGATTTAGGCTTTTTATGTAATTACACCCTGGCGTTCAAACCAGGGCTACTCTTTGTTGGCTCTCACAAATATTTAGCGCAGTGCAATTTTGCACCTCACTGAGTCCTATCTTCCCCAAAAAATAATTTGTGATTCAATGAAGAAATTCCAGAGGACGATATGTAAATGGCTGCAAGACAGAGAGCGCATTTCACAAAGTCTCCATGCTGTTTACTCACAAATTGTATGTAGGTGCAGCCCTGCAATTACAGCTGCACTAAATGGACTTCAATTTAATCCAACACATTACAGCTCCACAAAGCAGCCTGCAAAACTAAGCACCGTTGATTTCACCGTGACGGATTTCTCATAATCTCAACAACAACCGACAAGCATGTGACAACAATGTGACGAGCTTCACATAGGTTGGATTTACCGAAGCGCTGCTGCGGAGTATTTACTGGAGGTGTATCTCAGATAAACTGGCAGCATCAGTGCATATTTAAAGAAGGCTGTTCAAGAAAGGCAGCATCTAAGAGTGCATGGGAAATCATCAGGCAGGAGCCGAACATATCATTAAAGAGCAATTTACAGTGGAAAGCAAAAGCCACAGATCAACGAGTGATAGATAAGGATTTGATTGAACACATAATTGTAATTCAGATATAAACAGATGTATAAGTGGTCGTGACATATTTCACAGTCTTTACCTCGTCCAATCTACTGGTTATTATAGAGTAGTTGTGCCACAATTTTAATTACAACCCACATTCTTTCTGGTGACTTAACAAGCTGTCGAAAGCTGTGTTGGTTTCGAGAGCTATAATTTGTCCCTGGGAAATGCAAAATTATGGGTAATTCTGTGAGGTTGTGAAACAGGAAGCTGTTTTCTGGTCGATATGGTCGAAATATGCTGGTGTCTGGCCAAACACCACGCTACTCACACGTACATGTCATAGACTGTGTACAAAGATGGACGACATGTCACCACTATACAGAAAAGAAGCTTAAATATCCTGGATATGAACGTTGCATGGGTGATACATACTACATTCAACCAATCACGAGTCAGTCTCAGCGGTCGATCACCACCCGGTTTCTATAACATCAAATAACTAATCAAAACCAAACATAGCATGAAAATGAACACTTACAAATACAACAGTGTGATGAGAACAAACAAAAAGGAGAGGAACCATCTTTGAGGAGAAAACGATTAAGCATGTATTTTGACTGTTTACTTTGGTCCATGTCCTGTGTGCTAACATGGAGAAGGCAGGGTGTATGCCCTTTTAGTGCATCCAGTAACCAGGTGGCCATTGAGGCTCTTTGGCTTCACTGTTGGGGAATCGTCACGTCATCCATCTTTATACAGTCTAAGCTTGGGACTCACCATATAGCCAGCTGCTAATACGACATGCTAGCTGTAGATGCAATGCTACGTGGGAAGTACTCAGATAACACGATTAGGGCAATTGGATTGATGGGGCTTACACTACCTTTCTCAAGTTCGACCACATGATGCACAAACAAAACCAAGCAACAGAACAACAATGATCTTCTGCATCAGGTAAGATTTGTTGCTAACGTCTACAAACAGTGTAAGTAGTATTTATAGTTCCGATCACCGTAACAACTCAAGACCTCCAGGACTGAGAGAAACGAAGAGAAACTCGTCCTGTCACCGACTTTCTCCGGGTTTTCATCCCCACTCACGGTTCCAGGCCTTGGCCATTAAATAAGTGAATCGCCACTGCTCGTTTATCAGATGCCTCAATTTGGCTCGTCAAAACCTCTCCTCTCCACAGTGTCTCCCATAAATTGAAATCTGGCTTCCTCTCCAGGCATCAGGGCTCATGCTCCTCAGAGGAGACGACTCGTCTGCCTGCATTTCAGGATGAAGCCTCATAATCAAGTCATTTTCCAGCCGAGCATGTGAAGTCAGAGGGAATTTGGGAAATCGCACAAAAAGGTGACAAAGTTATAATGTGCTGTATAATGACTTGTGCTGGTAAACAAGAATGTAATGAAAGCAGAGTTTTTTTGATAACTTGCTCCATCTCTGCCAAGGTGCTGATACCTGGAGGATAATGGATTCCATGTGACCTATACAGGCAAAGGCAATCAAAGAACAAATCAGGGAGCACAAGGAAAAACTAATAGTGTCCTTCCAAAGACACTTATCTGGGACCTTGTCTTTGGGAGAGTGCAGAGTCGGGCGGTCGCGGTTCATTACATATACAGACAAAAAACAGCCGGGCTATTATTGGACGAGGGGATGATTGGACTCCTCTAGTGCTGCTCTCTGGCAATAAAGCCGCTACATGAAATGGGATCTCTGGTCGCACCACAGAATACCAAACAAGATTCCCGTTTATTACAGCTCGGAGTGCCTCTATTTGTCAGATTTATAACACCACCGAGAAACTGCATGGAGCAACCGAACAGTGGTTCTCTGTCAGAGGAGCAAAGGACAGAAATGAAGAACATCCCCTCAGTGTCACACAGTTTATTTAACATCTGCGTTTTTATACACTGTATACCCATGTGTTTTGCTGAATTTGTTATTATGCCTTCTTTTGGTAGTTCTGCAGTTTGTATTATTATGGCTTCAATTTGCTTGCCTGCATGAAATAAGATGTACAAGTGAAAAACATAAATAAACTTTCCATATCTACTTTACTGTTGCAGATAACTTTAAACAATGCCTTAATATCCATTCAACGCATAAAATGACGATATCTCGCTATTTTACGTAAGTAGCAAAATATCCGGGGACTTCTGACCTAAATACGAGACAAGATTAAGAAGCCATTTTGAGTCGGCCACTCACAAAACTAGCTCATTGGCTTCATCACTGGTGCTCAATGAATCCTGGGATGGAGGGGCACTAGAGTGATCCCTTCGTTGGATCCTTCGTTGCTCAGGGACGGAAGGACGCATTTGACGGAGACTTTGAAATGTGACGGTCTAGTCGCTCGCTGCTGCGATGCAATCTGTCTTCAAACGCAGACCCTCAAGGAAGCGGCCCCTGAATTGGGACACATCATCAAAAGGACCCAGAAAGAGCCCTGTGGTGCCGCAGCAAGGTGATTCAATTTGATGATCCGTCGTAAATGTTTGACAATTTCACTCTTTCATGATGTAAAAACCAAAATAACACACAAAGTTTAGGTTACAGCATGTTGAAAAAGTGTTTGAAAACTGAGTTTATGTTTGGGTAAGAAAAAGACTGAGCCATTTTGCTTTTCTCACAGCATGTGGCATGAAAGCTGGAAACTGGTTTGCTCACAATGTTTTTATGAAGGTGATGCAATGTAATTTCTTCTGTGCAACACAAGCATCGATCCTCATGCAGAATAGCAGTGGGGATACAAATCAAGGATCATATTAATCTTTACTGGAAAGTAAACAGAGATTTATCTTGTGTTGTTTATGTTGGAGGGGGGGGGGTGACAGATGTGCTATTTACATTTACATGAACTCAACAGTGGCAGTGGTTCGTTTTTACATCTTTCATCCACTTGTCTTTCATCCGAGGCTTCTGGGCTTAACCAGACTTTCCCTTTCATCCTTTGTGAAAATCAATGTCAGATGACAGAATGAGGCAAACTACGAGATTTGTTTGATTCCATGTTCTGTAGCGTGAGTCAACTCCAGAATCACAAAATGACGCTTGTGTATATACAAGAGAGCAAAGAAGCCTGTGTGCAGCATGTGGATGTGATAAGTGGTACCGTGAATCACTTGTTGTTAATAACAGTTGTTTGAATACATTAACACCAGACTGACGATGTGTGATACACGGGACATGATATCATCATCATCATCTTGAGCGCCCTCTACAGGTTGGCTGAATTAAAAAGGTCATAAACACTGCCTCCTCCATGTTAACAGATCGAACATGAACCAAACTAAAAAAGAACCCAAGTACAATAATATATCTGTCATTTTAGGTAGTTCTTATGCAATTGTTTACAAACTACCTAGTGTTCATATGTCTGCTAGGTTTGGCTTTAATTAGTTATGGCTCCACACCGTGAACACTACTTTACAAACTCTGAGTCCAAATGACGTCAAAAACACAAGTTGGCAGCACCCGTATCCGAGATATTTCAGCTTCCTTTTCGTACAATGAGAAGAAGTGGATACGCATCACCCATCTTTATAGAACCTACATTCTATAGGTGAGACATAGGAAAATAAAGACTCTGCAGTCACTCTCTATCAATGAGAAACACTGGATTGAATTTTGTGTGTTCACGGTTTGCAGTTTGTTCCAAATTCTCAGGCAATCAGCAACAATATAACACAGTTTATTCCTAAAACTCCAGCGCTTGATTGATATCATATATCCTGAGGATCACTGGAAAAAGCAGATACACAGGTCGATATAGATAAAGACGAATTAAAGTGGAAGAAAAGGAAACTCGAAGCTCCACACTGAGCACTTTGCAAAGATGTTGAATGTGCATAGCTCCAGTATATCTATCTGATTGGTTAATTCAAGTTAAGTGCAATGAAACAGTCTGAGTCAGACTCTGGCTTTTCCTCCAGTCCTGCCACAGGTTTGCTGTGACATCGCAAACACAACAAAACAAAAAGACAAAAAGGCAACGACAAAAACAAATAAACGCCTCTCATGCATAATGGAGGAACCCCTGCAGCCAGTCAGGAACAACAGGCACCCTTCCACCCCGAATTCATCAGAATCAGACCAGTGCTGTGTCAGAGAAAACCCCTGAGTCTCACATTCGGATCTTTATTTATTTCATCTTTAACCTGCAGATCTGTGGGGGGGGCGTTTTTAAAGGTTTTTTAAATGAATGTCACACAGTGATGTTTTTCAGCTGCTTTTAATAAGCGAATAAGAGACGTCCTTGAACATTCAAACTCTTACCGAGCAGCAGCAGTTATCTTCCTCTGTTCACAATATACACAGGGTTTGCTTTTACTAAGAAGGTGTGCAACTCTATAATATTTGTAATGTTTTACATACTGCATGTGTGGTGTTAGCCCTTCAAAATGCATCCTTTATAATTTAATACCATTTAATACAGCCGCTAAGAGTTACAGGCATTTCTTATACAGACAATAAAAAGGTTCAGTTCTTGGCAGCGGGACATTTAAAGGGTATTTACATAGAAATGTTGTTGTTTAAATTGTTCGACCTGAGGCACATATTCATATTTGTTTATAGAACAGTGTATGAAGATTGCATGAGGTGAATGTTAAACCAGAATAAAGCCCGAACGGAGGAGAAGACTGCAGACTGAAAGCTGAAAGGATTACTGGGAGCACATTATCAGAGCCACTCAAATTAAAGACATGCGAGTGGAGACGCCACCGAATGTCTGCCACAGAACGAGAGCAAGTTTCAGAATTGCATTTTAAGCAGCTATATAAAAAAAAAGCAGACACATGACATTTCCTCAGCTGCATGATTTAAATCTTTGAAAGCGCCCCTCAGGTGAAAATCAAGTTTTTAAACATTCAACACGTCCCCACTGTGCTTTTTATATGACCCTTGCCGTGCCCGTAATCCTGCCTGTTTGCAATGGGCTGTATGTTTGACCTGTGGTGATGCTGGTTCCAGCTTTTCTTTTTTTAAACTGTAAAAAGTGACCTGCAGTAATTTATGGGTCCAAATGGCACCAAATTCACCGCCTGCACCTCCTTGGCCCCTCAACAATACATATGTCAAGTGTGAAGCTGATAAGATGATCGGTTCTTGAGAAATGAGGCCCATTCTTCAGGTGACAGGCAAATCCAAGATCCAAGACTCTGGCTCCCCGAACACAGCTCAGTGCTGCTGGCCGATAACGTCTACATCTCTGGAGCCTCCCGACATAGTTTATTGTCAGGAGCAGGTGGCGTGATTGATTGACGTGAACAATTCTTACGTCTGTTAGTTCTCAAGAGAATACGTCTTTTGCACAAGCTTCACCAAGCGTGTACATCTCTGACACATATTAATCCTCATGTCACGAGCAGGAGGCGATTGAGCAGGTGTGCACCACCATTTAGAAACACGTAAAAGATGAAAGCTGCCTCAGAGATCAAAGTCAGTCCTGATTACGTTGTGTGTGTGATGAGAAAAGTAAAAGAGTAGTTGGCAGGAGAGGAGAGCAGCTCTGACATTCAGTAGAGGTGATGGACTGGACTGCCCAGTGTGCAGCCAGGTTACACTGTGACGGAGCCGGCGGCCTGCTGGGCATCCAGGACCAGCAGGACCAGGGGTCACATCTCTGAATGTGCAGACAGACACATGTTCGACTGATGGGCTCTGGAGAAAAATCGCATTAATACTGGATAAACTGCAGAGCTGTTTGCACCTGCTGAGCCATGCCTTGCTCAGAGGCAACATTTTCCACATGTGGGAACCAGAGGCTTTCGAAAACCAAAAACTTTGACTCTATAAACAACCCAGTGTTCCCTTAAATTGACGACTAGAGGAAAATACAGAGATAAGCAATAAAAAAAAGAAAGATTTGTCATATTTGGAAGGAAGCAAATCTGAGATAGAATAAAAACTACTGCAACAAAACACACACAAAAAAGAGAAAATACTTAATGGCGGTTAAATCAGGATTGCCTCTGTGTGTTAAAGCGTTTATCGGCATGTTTACCCAGTTATTGATGGATTGCTAATTGGAAAAGGGGATTTTGTACCGAGGCTACTGGGAAAGGCAGAATTCATTACACATCAAATGTTTAATTAGGCTGTTGTGGTGAGTGTAAGTTACCCTGTGGCCCGGAGTCATGAACAACACTTGCAGTTTGCAGATGTTGGAGAAACAACAAACAGCTTCGTGTTGGCGCAGTCTCCTCGCATCTCACCTCCTCTCGCATCCTCAGGTGCACACGCTCCGCCTCGACGTGCGTGAGGTTTGTGAAAAAAAATGTTGCAGGGACAATGAACTACTCTGGTTTGTGAATTGCTGAACGATGCGTAAAAAACACTCTTACGCAGCAATTACGCGTAATTTTTTTTTTAAAAGTTGTATTCTCTTACCTTTTTGGGGAGAAATGGTGCGAGGTGTTGCGTGGAATGCGCGTCCTCGCCGCTGTGGTGGTGGTGAAGGAAACAAAAGGTGCGGTAGGTGCGTTTAATTCTTGCGGGGCTTTAGTATTCTTGCAAACTGCGGTTGGAGAGGAAATGAGGACCCTCTCCTCAGGAGGCTGCCGGGTCCGGGGTGGAGCAGGTGCGGGTCTGTGCAGCCGGATCCTCGGTGCGTTATCAGCCCCGCATCTGACGCTCAAGTCTCTTTTCCCCTTTCTTTTAAAACGCACATGCTGTCACCGTCATGTGACCGATCCCCGCCGACCAATGCGCTTCCACCCGCTCACGCACCGAGTCACGCTGCAGCTTTACTATGCAGCAGCTTCTAACAGCTGGAGCAGCAACACGCACACGCTCACACACACATGCATGTACTCTCCATCTAATTGGCTTCTTGTGTAAAAATCCACATGAGGGTAATTGTGAGGGTTTGCCAGGACATCTGCTCATTTTCATACTTTTCATAAAACCCTCACCTGAGCAACACAGGGGAGTGTGCATGCTCATTCATTTTCAGGGGGGGGAATTCATATTTTACACACTCACACACTTTTCCTCCAGCTCCTCCATGAGACCCGCCTGCCTTCCAGGAGCCATCCCCATTATAAAGCCCCCATCCATCCTTCCAGTCATTCTGTGTCCATCAGCGGTTGGTGTTGGGCTGTTTTTCTCCTCAGGCGCTGCTGATGTGAGGGATTTGGTGTTTGTGGCTAAGTGGAGCCGCATGAATCCAGCCGGTGAAATTGTGGACTGCATCAGGTTCATGGAGAGAAGCGCCGGCTGACACTGACCCCGGCGAAGCAGAGAGTTAGACTCAGACAAGAATTTAAAATGTGGTTGTGTATTGATGAAACAGTGATGACAAAAAACCCTCAACAGGTGGTCGACTAGTTGTTTGCTGGATGGAAATGTTGCTCTCTGCGTTTGTCCACAAGTTTGGATGTTGAGTACTGATCTACCGACGGCTTCTTCTTATTGAAATAAGTATTGTCCTGACATTTTCCAGAGGGGCTGTATGTGAGAACACAAAGGGCCAAGACAGTTGGTCCAGAAACGTTTTCCTTAACGTTTCATGACAGCCCATGAAGAGAATACAGCAGGAAATTACATTTCTAACATGCAACAGACGTGAAATTGCAACAATACGAATATCTGATAATGAAAACGAGGTGCCAGAAGACACAGCCGAAAATGCCCTCTTAGAAAAATGAGATTCAAGAGCTTTTGGTGATAAGGGCCGACACAGATGTGCTGGGAACAAAAGCACTGCTCATTTCACAGCAGAATTTATACGTCATGTCCTGCCTCCTGCTGCTCTACCCAGATGTCATGAACACGTCTGACTTGGACAATCTCCTCGTGTGAAGTGTAATGTGAAAGGTGCAGTGTCTCAGGTTCCAAGCTCTACCGATCACAACCACATACCAAAAGGCAAAACCTCAAAACCATGACTCAGGACAATTTAGAATCCCAAATGTTTGGTGCACAGGCAGAAATTAAAAAAAAAAAATTCAGAGAGTGAGGCAAGAAGAAGAAGAAGAAGAAGTCAAGAAACTGCCTCACAGGCAAAAACACGAGAGGACGATAATGAGAAAACACTTGTACGCTTTGTCACAAGATGAACAGAGACAGAGCGCAGGGAGCACACAGATTAAATACACAAAGAGAGGAGACAATTAGACTCAGGGCCCACAGGTCAGGTCGACAATCACAGGAGCGGGAAACACACGAGGGCAGGAAGTAAGGATCTGAGATGAAAGGAAGAGGTTAGAGACAACAAAATAAAACAGGAAACACTGCAATGACAATGAAAACACAGAAAACCTGACCTGGGAGGCGAAAGGATCAGGTCAGAAATTATTCTCCCACCTCCGCGTCCACCATGAGACTTTTTATTGCATGAAAAAATATTGGTCTGTCATCATCTTTACTTTGAGTCACTGAGGCTAAAATAATGCATTGTTCATTACGCTAAGAAAATGTTGGAGGAAAAACAAATATCCCCCCTCAGTGCATGAATTTGCTCTGATAATTTCACGGTACTCTGGTTATTAAATCGCTTATTATTTGCTTTCTGCCAATTTAAAATTTTGACTTCAGGGTGAGAGGAAAACACAGGGAGTTCCAAAAATGGAAATGATTGATCCTCAGGGGAGCATGAATGTTTGCAGTATTTTGTGGGTAAGTGCAAAATGTGGCCTGTTGGTGGCTCTAAACCAAAACCCCAGTGGATCATTGCAAATCATGAGCAATCATCCCCTGGGGACAATGAATATCCACAGTACATTTCCTAGTAATTTGGCTAATGTTTGTTAAAGTATTCTGCTCTGAAGCAATGTTGGACATATCGATGCACAGGCCGACCTCAACGTCCTCAAGGCCGCAGCTATTGACACATGAAATATGCTGAAACTAAAAATCCCTCTTGCCCGTGGATATTTGCGACGTTAGCATGTCCTTCATCGGTTGAAACATGCGAGGAGAGTCAGTGTTTTATCACAGACACCTCAGCAGAAATCCAACATGTCACACCGCAGACTGCCGGTTTATTTCCACCTTCTTCTCAGGGATCCAGGAAACATGCTGGTGACAGCACCACCCACTGAACCTCCCTCTTCATAAATAGAGGAGTCGACTTCTCCTCTGTGTCCCTTTGTCTCTAACGCTTCACCCACAGTGTTTCTTGGGGTTTTCTGGTGTTTGCCATGTGTCTTTTGATTTACCGTCACTGTAGCTAGCAGTTTATTTCAAATCATTTGGATTTACATGAAGAAGAAGACGAATAAGTAAACTTTCATCTAGTTTGTTTGTAGTATTATGATTAATAGTGTTCAGCTATTCATCATTTTAAACTTCAGGAATTATGAATTTATGGTTTGAGAATTCTTTGTTTTTTTCTATTATAATCATGACAATCATCAGTCAGGGGAAATAAACTGAAGACCTTAAAGCATCCCTATGTCAATTTTATTTCAATAGTGACAGCGCCCTCTGCAGAAACACGTGGGGATTATTTCTTTTGGGCTCTGTGTCTGAGCGATGAATTGGTTTTCACGTAGAGGTGGGATGATGCCTGGTTTCCCGACTCAATAGAGCTGCCGCTGTAACAAATCCACCAAACTCTGTTTAGAATTCTGCATACTTTAAAAGTTTCTTTTGTGCAAAATTCTCCAACCGATAAAAATGCCAGGTCTATAAAGATCTGGCGTTCAGGGTGAGGCGTGGGAGGAGAAGTGGCTCCATTCTCCCATATCAAGTCCCTGAATCATCAAACTGACGTTGAAGCTGCTGTTTTATGGTAAAATACAAGTTGCGTAGTGCTGCTTCAAAACCTGCAGTGGAAGCAGTTACTGCTGCACGTTGACACCAGTTGCTCCTGCTTATGTTGGGAAGACGAAGTAAGAGTCAGAAAGAGACGAGAACAGAAGATCCTCTGTTGACTCTCTCCCCTTTAACACATGCCAAACAGCCGGCACCAGTGGAGCCCCTCTCGCGTAGCAGCATTATTTTGATGCATTTTAATGAAGAGCAAATTCCCTCAGAAACCAAATCTCAGTAGATGAGGCCCGGGGGGGGGGGGGTCTATTTGTGGAGTCCCAAACCAGAATTTGGGATATTGCCTCGCTCTAGCGTGAATAGATTACACGCTGTAGGCTGCAGCTAGACAATCCCTTTTAAATGCACTGCTGTGTGTGAAACAGACGAGAGGCTGTGAGTATCTGCAGAAACTCAAAGGACGAGGCCTCACACCGACACTATATCTGTCTTCTTTTTCCTCCGATAGTGCCTCACCTCTCGTCTCTGCCATTGTCCCCTCGTCTTTTTATGTCTTCATTTTCTAGTTGGCATCCACAGCTGATCATCAATCAATACACATCCACAGAATCGATCCTTCCATCTTTCTCCCCTTGGAGGAGTTTTCTGAGCACCTTCAGGGATCAGGTGAATGCGGCTCGCTGTGGTGACAATAGATCTTTTTGTGCACAGAGCGAGGACACGTTTAAAACTGTCAGTGCACAGAACATTTGTCTGTCCTCCCACGCGCTTACCTCACAACTCTCGATTCAAGTCGGTGCTCTAACCATCGCTGCCTCGGGTAACTGAAAACCATTTGACTAAACCAGCATCAGGTGGGAAAGTCTATGAAGTAGCAGGGCTGCTGCCAAACAGAGAGGAGTCCAAAGCAGTGACAATCTGGGAGAACCCCACTAAATATTATAATCAGCCATGTGTACAGGTTGTTTTTGCTTTTATTGTATTGTGTTCATAGTACCAATGCTTGTGTCTTTTATGCTTTGATATACTTTTATATTTTCCTTACTGGAAAAATGAATTCTCTCACTTATATGGAATGGACCAAATATCATAGTATTATGTACTGATACTGTTTACATTGTGAAGCTTTGGTCTGTATCGGCGAGTTAAAGATTTGCTTCCTCTTTCCCTCGTGAAATAAAAGGTCTTATCCTAATCGTGTTCATATTGTGCGACGTCCTGTCAGTCGGAGTTGTAATATTCACCAAACAGATATTTGAGTTTTGAAAAGCACCTGAAGCCAAATGAAAGCAAATGCTCTCATCTGCTCTGACTCAGTCGTCATTAGCTGGGAGGTGATTAGATCTGTGGCCTGGGAAAATCCACTTTCAGAAATCTCTGTGCAACACAGGCCGCGGTTATGGATGAACGTCATTTGTGTGGAAGTTGCCCGAGGAGACAGACGCTCCATCACAACAAAGCTCCGGTTAGTGGAGTTTAGCTGCACTCGCAACTTCAACAGATGTTTAAAACGTGATGTTGTGACATCGTTTTGCCCTTTAAGAAGTTTTATTTGGGTCATTATTACACATAATTCTGTGTCTTTGCCAGAGGTTGTAATCCTGAGACACCATTAGCATCATCATTTTCCCATTTCGTCTCTGAAACACGAGCCTCGTGTTGTTTCGTCTGAGCAGAGGTGGCAAAATGATGTTCTTTACTCAAGTAGAAGTTGTTAAAGTAAATGTATTGAATCAATCTCTGTACTCAAGCTAAAGTATAAAAGTACAGGCTCTAAATGAAAATTTAAGTAGTAGAAAGTAAACTACAGATTCCTGAAAAATCCACAGTAGCAAAGTATTTGTACTTCATCACTTCCCACCTCCGCCTGTGAGGATGTGAAGACGGTGGCAGAGTCACAGTCACATTTGGTGAACAATCTGCAGACCTGGTGCCGAGCGAGGACACAGTCTGCCTGTCGGGAGGGAGGAAGGGAGGCACCAAGGCTGCCTAATAGATCTGTATTCATTATTCAGACCTTGGCTCGATGCTGCACAGAGACGAAGGGAAATGTCAACATCATGCGTCTGTAACGAGCTGCGCTGTCGTTCCATTCCAAAGACAGAGCTAAT
Source organism: Verasper variegatus (assembly GCA_026259375.1). NCBI lineage: Eukaryota > Metazoa > Chordata > Actinopteri > Pleuronectiformes > Pleuronectidae > Verasper > Verasper variegatus. The sequence continues at coordinate 22,520,834 of CM048040.1, read as the reverse complement.
GAAAGGAGCTTTTCTTGGTTTGCCGTCGTGAAGAACCGGTTGTTTCTCAGGCAGGTTTGTCCTTGTGCCTAAACCTACGTCTTCTCTCTACTAACACATTTTAATAGGTGTGTATCAAGAGAATTTGAGAACTTTGAATGTGTTATTGTACTTTTTAAAATGACTTTTTACTTGTTTTTAAGTCTAGTAAAAATGTATGTGAACTATCTCTACAGTCACATATAAATCAAGTGTTTGTGTTTCTGCTTCTTCCTCAAGCTGCGTAAGACTGAAGCCAAAAAATCTCGGAAATGGGCGCCTCCATTTGTACTGTTGACGTTGTTATTACACCGCCAGAGTATATGAGTGTGATGAGAACTACCTTTAATGACAGAAACCATCTTTGAAAAAAGAATATTCGGCATTTACTTTGACTCTAGTTGTGCCCCATCTGCTAATGTGGAGGGGATAGGGTTTATAATCTATACTGTAGCCAGCCACCAGGGGGCTGTGAGTGTCTTCATATACTGCAATTGTTTTTAACTATGGACTGTTTACAAAGTGGAGATACATCTGTGTGATAAGAAATGCCTAAAATCACAGAAATCATAGATTTCTTTAATTAATTTCTGCTGATTTTGGCTCAGGTCCCATCCACAAACATGGAGGAAACCACGTTCATGACCTTCACTGGACCACCAGGGGGCCCACTAGGTGATGTTTCACTTCTGGGGATCTTTTGATAACGTTTTACTATCAAATTAAACTCGTAGCAACTCTCACGCTGCATGAAATATGACGACCTTGTGGCACGCTGCCACAGCCGAGCAGAACAATCCCGTCTGCTGCTTTGTTCCTATTCTTTTATTTCCATTAATTATTTGTTCCTGTCTTAATGTGAGAGGAGGCAGAGCTTAGACTCCTCAGAGGACCAAGCAGCTGCTTTCACCCACACCCCTTGTTTTTCTTCTATATCTCTATAACTCTATCCTAACGGAGTTTGAGTGGTGAAGACACCTGTGGCCAAATACACTTTAACATCACAACCTGCTGGACCTTGTGTCTGATTTCACTTCCACAGTTCTAAAGAGGCATTAATGAAATATTTCATGTTCGTTGATAGTTGTATTATTACATCTGCCTACTGTTTTTTTGTTTTAACAGTGGCCGCCCACCTTGACCTCTTCAGGGTTTTGCAAATTTAAATTTTCAAGCCCCTGAGTTTGGAGTTTTTGCTCAGTGGGTTGAAGGATGCATTTGTTGGCAGCATTGGACAGAGTTTGGAAATGGGAAAGTCTCGTCACACCGCTGCTACACAATCAGTCCCCGAAGGATCCGGCTCCTGAATTGAGACACAGCGTCTGTCAAATCCCTAATCAGTTGATGAACTATACCACTCAAACTACTTCTCCAGCATGTGACGGAGGCCTCACTCCTCACAGAGGCGTCTGTCGGCTCAGATTTTATAGATGTCCCACACTTGAGTAGCTTCATCAGTTCATTTTAGTGACCTAATTCAGAGCTGCGCTGCTCACGGGCTCTGACTAAAGGGGACAAATCCTTTTATCCAGGTAAATTGGAGATGCGAGTGGGCATTATGATTCTCCATAAGTCAGGCCCGGGCTCTGCTGTTAACCAGGGAACATTATGTTCCACTCTGCACCGGCAGCTCCAGTATAAATAGGCTCTCTACATGAGTCAGGATGCACTTGCATTTCAGAGTGAGAGACAGCGTGACCCCGGAGGCTGATGGTGAAAGTCGGGATGGTAGTTGTGATCGCTGCGAGCTGGCGCTTCAGCGGCGACTGCCTCGCCGCGTGAGCTCCCTGTCGACGCCATTTGTGAAATGACATGTCTGACGATGGGTGTTTTATTGGCAAGTGGAATTTCATGTGAAAGCATTGCTTTTATTCCACAAATGACAGGTAATTATTCATTCCAGCTATTGTTCCTGTCCGCATGTGTAGAGCCATTGACTCCCCTCTCCACATGAGTCACGATTTATGCACATACAAGAGTGGGAGAGCGAACAGGGGTGAGGGCTGATGACAAAATTTGATGTGTGCTGGATTTTCAATAAGTCGGTGCAGTAACACTCTCTCCCTGCTGGAGCTTTCATTCCTTTATGTGTGTTTCTGCTGTTTGGGAAAAACAATCAGCTGCAGAAGATGTGGAGAAGAAGCCTCTTTTCTTTCACAGATTTACAAGAACTCAATCTATCAGTGGATTAGAAACGATCCGGTTTCTACATTGAAAAGCTCAGTTCTGCTCTTTCCGCTGTGAATGTCAGAAATGGATCATTTGCAGCTATAATTATGTTTATGTGGGCGGGAAGATAAAATGCGCCACATTTGCAGTTCTTTGTTATTTGATCCGTTGTCCTAACAGAGTGTGCTATGTACAAATTGTACGATGCTGTATGTTGTCACTTGACTTGTCTGCGACGGTGCAATCAATTCAGCTCCTTTGTATCGATGGACAAAAGACACTGAGAATGCTGCTGACAACAGAATAGCCCCTGTCATGCTCACAGTCTTAATCCGTCCATCCATTATCTATACAGCTCATCCTTTTCGACCTAGTTTACAGATATTTTCACCTCAGTTTTTTAATTTTAAATCCGTCCACACGACCTTCATTTTACTAAATATCTCCGTACAGGCAAGAACACAAAAACAAACGCTCAAAGAAGCGTGTGGGGACAGAAGGTGGCGATAAAGTCTACACATCAATGATCCGTCAAATACCAGAGAAGAATGCTGTGGTCCTTGGCCCAAGCTGTGATGTCATTGTTTCCTTAACGCTTTGTTTTAGTTTGTGAACATCTGAGGGTGCATGTAGAAATGATCGGCATTAGCGACTTAAAAACGTCACTCACGTGTGGACGAGAGGCTCAAACGCAGAGGAAAAGGTTTGTGTAATAAATTATCCACATCAGTGTGGACAGGGTATTGGTCCTGAGTGTCACAAAGGGCTGTAGCCAATCCCAGCGACATTGGGTGAGAGGCAGGGTTCAGGTGACAGGTTGCCAGTGTAGAGCTGAGACCAACAACCATTTAATCTAACCCCAGTCTGTAAATCATTGGATTGTGGGAGGACATCAGAGAACCCAGGGAAAACCCAGGCAGACACAGGAGGACCCAACGGGGAATTTAACCTTCTGGCTGTGAGGCGACAACACACGATTATAATTTGAAACATAGGTGAAGGTGATCTGCACCTTTACGTCCTCTGGCCAGTGAGGAACCTAAACGCTGAGGATTCTCAGGTGAAATTTAGCTGGAAGGAAATTCTGCTTCCTGTGTGATTACTGAAGGTTTTCCCAGGATGTGTTATCTCTGCTCGGGCCACAGAAGGATCCGTTTCCTTCTCTCTGGGGGCAGCGCAGCCGGGTGATCTGTGTCTGCTGGTCCGTGCCACAAGCGCCATTGAGCCTGGGATCGATCGAACTCAGTTAAATCTCACTGGCGGTGTAATAAGCTGGAGCATTACTGCTGTTAGGTGCGTATGAGAAAAATAACTTCCTCCGTCCTCTGCACCTCCTCCACCGTGATTGAAAAAAACATAAGTGGAGAAATGGAACAGTGCGAGGAGGGAGGGAATGACTGTGTGTGCGGGTGTGTGTGGTGTGAAAGGTGTATACTGTTATTTTTGAGTTCAGGGGTGAGTAACCGGCTGTTTGTCGTCTCTTGAGGTAGAAATAAGACTCTGAAAGGCCTCATAACTCAGCGTTACTGCGATGGATTCAAGTTATTCGCACGGTTTCAATTTCAATTCCGAATTCAATTTGCCCTCCGAAACACTGACGACCCCATGAGTAAGCCAACGGCCGTCTCCAAGGTTTTCCACTCGGAAGAAAAAACTAAACACTTTTACTGCTCGTGTGTGGTGACGGGGATATTTCTGAGTCCCCGCTTCTGTAAACCTCCTGTTGTTTTCTTTCCCACATTTTTTTTCCTCCAGGCAATCGAGTACAACATTCATATTTTCGATCCCCATGAGTGATGGGATCCTGCATCAATGCACCGTTTTCTGTCAGTGTTTACAGACATTTCTGCCTCTGCTGTTTTATCTCTGCTCTTGTCAAGAAGTTGCTTCAAAATGTGACGACTCGTTTGCTGTCCACTACCTTTAATCAGCTCCATCCGCACCGTCCTGATGAAGCAGATTTTGATAATATGATAAACATCCATCATGTCCATCTAAATATCCATTTCTGCTTTAGCTCCTCACACACTTCACATTCATCAAGTTTGTTTCCATTGCACTTTGTTCTTTTGCTGATGCAGCACCTTTTCCCAATAAACAGAAAACTCTTTTTCAAGCTGTCAGGGTTTTTTTTTTTAGGTACAAATTAAAAACGCACAAGCGGATAGAAACACATTTATTCTCTCTTGCATGAAAATGTTACTGAAGAACCTGGGAGACGTTAGATGACAGCTCACTCAGATTCTGTCAGAGTGTAACGTGACATCTTTTAACTGCGGTTCTCTCATCATATTCCGTGTGTTTCCACGGCATCGCTTGCATCAGCGGCTCCATTCACGCTCCACAAACAGTTTGTCAGATCGCCATCTTCTAATTGTTCACGTTACCTTGTTATCACTTTCTTCTGATCTTTGCTTGGCTGTCGTTCAATTCCTTTAATTATCCTCCAAAGGGAAAAGCAGCTCTGGCAATAAATCACTGGAAAATGCGATGTTGGTGGAGAGGGACTGTGTTTATTCACCACATGAAATTAGATTATTGTTTTTTTCAGTTAAAATCCAAAACAGAAATACGAAGGCAAAGGTTTATAATTGTGTTGCCTCATTAATGTCTTGTTGGGTTAAATTAATGACGGTTTCTGTTTAAATGTAACAATTTGCATACATAGTAGCCCCCCCCCCCTCAGTCACCTCAGGACCTGGAGACCCCGGGTGGTCCTCCCCACTGCTCCACTCCTGCCGTGCACGTGCAGTGCTGGTGGAGCCGCTCGCTGTGGGTCCTGTGGGATGGAGGTTGGAGGGGGTGGAGGAAGGGAATCCAGGGCTCACTGTGGCAGAGCTGCTGAATAATTCATGCTCTCCCCACCCTGCCTGCCTCCGCTCCTTCCTGCAGTGCATCAACCCAGAGCTCCATAACCGTGTGAGGGAAAGATCTCAGTCTTCGGCCACCACATCCTGAATGGGGCGTTCTTTCTTGGTTTTGGAGAGATTCATACGAAAGCAGCAACAAGACACAACCGCCAAGAAGCTTCTATTGAATTTAAAACAAAAGACTCATCCAGGAGGTTGTTTCAGGATCTCTGTGTTCATTTTATATAACAGTAAAGAACAACACACAAAGACTGCACCGCAACTAAAATCAATATTTCTTGGCACCGCGTGCACTCTGTCAAGTTCAAGATAAACATGCCACGTGCACACTGAAGACCTGCAGGACTCTGCTGAGTGGTGGTGTTAATGGCTGAGCTCGCCATTGTATAAATAGGAGGCTCTAAATTTGTCTGACCTCAGATACTGTGGAGAAAATGGATCGGCCGGAGGGGACGCTTGTACTTGTTCCTTCCCATCAGCCTCCTTCCAAATGTCAAATTTGCTTTTCACCTCACAGACACAAAGAGTCCACTGTACATGTCCACCAGCGCGGCATCAGTCCGGCTAATGAGAATTAGTTTTGCTCTTCATTAGTATTCACCAGAGTCACAGGAAGGTTGGCCTACCTTATTAATAAGACTCACCACAGGCCACTGTCAGCTCATGTTGAGTTCTCTGCTGCATGGCTGATCAACACACAGATAGATAGACACATTTACTTCTCCGGATAAAACTTCACTTTTTGATTTCACTGCAGTTTGTTGTGTTAAAATGTTCTTTAATGTATTTCATTCCTCCTGCTTACCTTAAAGGGATAGTTCACCGAAAAATGTAAAACTCACTCATTATCTTTTCACCACTATGCCATCGGCATAGGAACACTTCTGGAACACTTCTGGAACACACAAAACACTTCTGGAGTCTCAGGGGTAAACAGTGTTGCAGCCAAGGTCGCTCCTTCTTCTTCAGACGTATTATAAGACAGGAAAAAAAACAGAAAATGCCTCCATGCTGCTCCCGTGATGTCATCCAAGTGTCCGCAAGCCCCGACATTCATATTGGACTCGAAACTGGGTCATTGAAACTGTGTTTTAGGCCTAAATGTCCACTAACGGAAGTAGAGATGCAAACTCACACCCCGCTTGTGCCCTGAGGCGAGAGTGTGAGCGGTTTTCCTGTGTGTCTGCCAGAACGTGGACGAGCCTCCGAGAATATCAGATGACATTTAGGCTAAAGGAGGAAATGACCTTGTTTCGAGTTGAATTTGAATGTCGGGGCTCGCAGACACTTGGACGACACCACAGGAGCAGTATGGAGGCCATTTCTGTTGTTTTATATTACGTCTGAAGAAGAGGTCGCCTTGGCTGCAACACTGTTTACCCCTGAAACTCCAAAAGTGTTTTGTGGACTCAATACACTTCGCCCACCACCTCCATCTGCATAGTGGTGATTAGATAATGAGTGAATTTACATTTTTGGGTGAACTATCCCTTTTAAAAAGCACGCCTCTGTGAGTCGCAGCGACAGATGATATCTTCTGTTTGTTTAACTTAAAAGACCTGTTGGAAAACACAGAGACAAAGGTAATCTGCATCCCAACACTGCACTGAGGGGAGAACGAGGACCGCCATCTGTTCCCCCTTAAGCTTCCAGTTTGTCGTCTGACACCAGATTGAGTCTCATCATCGCAGGTTTCCTTCGTGTTTCCCTCTGCAAATAAAAGTACAAAGCGCTGGGGGTGGGCTGCGTCTCCCGCTGTGTTTTCAATGCATCATAATTTCCTCTCCACAACACATTATGCCCATACGACTGCGGTACCCTCCCGACCTCCCTCCCCACAGCATCCTCCTCCTCCTCCTCCTCCTCCTCCTCCTCCTCATCCTCACCCTTTTATTTCCACTTCACCTCCTGGTAGTTCAGCCACCACTGCCGGGCTGTTTGCTGCAGACACTGTCTCTCCGTCTCTCTGCGTCTCAAGCTTCACTTCGTTGTCATGTTGCTTACACTGTCAGTCCTGAATGTCTCGAGCTGTCACAGTTGATGTGCAGTGTCAGAAATAATTGCCCAAGATGGAAAATGAATAGCACCATGTTCTCGGGCCATGTTGTTCTCTCTCTCTCTCTCTCTCTCTCTCTCTCTCTCTCTCTCTCTCTCTCTCTCTCTCTGAGGTCAGCAGCTTCACTGAGTTGGAGATAGAAGAGACAGGAATTAAGAATCTATTGGTTTTGTTTTGCCTTCATTGTTACAACATAAAGATTTGGCAAATTTAGTTTTCTCTTTTTTAAAATCAATATATCATCATCTTGGGAAATAATAGTTTTTTTTACATCGATGCAACTTTCTCATCTTTATGTATATTTAAGCTACAGCCAGCAGGCAGGTTGCTTTGCTTAGCATCAAGACTGGAAATAGCCAGCAAGAGACCGTATTTAAAGATGGATGATGTGTCACCACTTCCTACGACTTTCCAGAAATGAAGCCAACATATTACAGATACGAACGCTGCTGTCTTGAACCCAGTACGTCATCTGGAGCCACAGACTGTGCAACAGTGAAGGAAGGGTCCCAGCGATACACGACCAATCACAAGTCAGTCTCAGTCTGCACTGTACATATTGCTGCAGGCTGAATTAAGTTGCAGCTGAAAAATAAATACACCTGGACTGCATCGCTGGGTTTGTAAAAACATTTCTCGCTTCGTGTCAGGCGGTGTCAGTATCGACTTCCCCCTCATTCAAACATTACTGATTAATTTGTCTGTACAAGGCGACAGGGATTTCCTCTAACTCCCTGTGTACCTTCAGCTCGGCACCTCTCATGTTCACTCAGTTTTATGTGTTGGCTGGTGGTAACAGCAGCCTGGCATCTGCAGATTACTGTCACGGGAAAGAGGTTGAAACCCAAAGTGTGGCTCCATCTTGACAGAAGCCACTGGAGCATGAGCTGTGTGACCCCCGGGGAGCAGGGATTTGCATAATCAAGTCTTGATTACACAGAGATCGCAGTTGGTATCAGAAGGGGGGATTCTGCAGTTGATAAATTTGTCGCTGCTTATGAAGACACAAACTCCGCTGGATGCTTCCAGTGCCCTCCATCCTGCCCTTCACTCTTCCTTGAGTGCTGCTGAAACACTGGGTGCCTGCTTGTTTTCCCGGCTGACAAAGTTCAGCGCAGCGTGCGGACCGACTGTGCACAGCTTCCTAAAATGATCCTTTGCAAATTAAATTGCAAATGTCACAATTATAAAGCTGCAGGACGCTGAATACATATTTCACCCAGAGCTCAGTTTGATGTAAAGGCGTGCTCCATGGTTTCAGCTCAATTATCTAATTGTAATTGTTTTCGGCCAATATATGTATTAAGAGTAAATACAGTTACTGGTAGTGATGAAGAGTAATGAAGGAGCATATATCGAACTCTAACTGGACACAAACATTCCAAATACACTTATTTTAACTTGTTGACATAATCTTTGATATTCAAATGTCAGCCCCTAATTTATAAATATTATTGGGGGGGGGGGTGTATTACAATTTCTTTTGTGACAGTTATAGGACAATGGGAGATTATTCAAATAACTGTACATTATTATACTGGTCTTCAAAAGCCAGTTTCTCCCAAGGACGACTGCTCAACAAATCTTCACCATCCATCCATCATCCATATGTTTATCCTGTGGGGAGGGAGTCTCCAATTAACCTAATTCAAATTTGCATGTAGTAGGAATGTGGGAAGAAGCTATAGAGTATTCAGAGAACACAGATGTCGACATCCTCCCAGTATTCCCCACCAGTACACATAAATCATACTTACATAATGCATGCCTTATTCTAAAATGTCATTGCTCACACACACACACACACCCTCCTGGTGTTTTGACACTCACTGTATGTGAGCTTAATGGCTGCTGTTTGGTCGAGAAGAAACATTTTTCCTTTCTACCAGCATCTCTGCGGCTCCCCCGCCTCGGGCTGCCGTCATCCACACATGAACGTATCCATGTAAGAACTCCTCAGGTCAGTGTGTTGATGGCAGAGAGCCAGAGAGACGAGGGGAGAGCAGGGAGGAGCAAGGAGACTCAGAGGTGGTGTAATCACCGGAGGCACCGGGCTAATCAACACACCACAGGGGCAACAATAACAATAACAACAGGAGGCCTCAGCTCCTCCATGCACTGTGCATCCGTCCTCCATTTAGCACCATATGTTTCAGATAATAATAAATACAAGCGTTTAATTTTGCTCGTATGTCCAATTTCCTGTGTTCAACATGCTGCGAGGCTTTATTTGGTGGTTTGCATGTTATTATTAGCCTTAGATCGAGTCTGTGTGTCTCCACTGTCAGTTCCTCTGCTGCTGCCGTCTGTTTCCTAATCGATTCACCTCATCAGTGTTGCTCCCTCATCTTGTAAAACTTCTTCACCGACATCATCAATTATAACTCCAGCGAAATGCAAAACTACACGGATATTATCTCTCTCTATGATGATGATGTGTTACTTTTTGTTCCTTTAGTTTATTGTTTTGTGTTTTTTTTTTATTCCAGTGACATCATTGTGAATTAACCAATTTCCAGTTTTTTAAATGATTATCTTCGTCAGGTTTATATACTTAAATTCCAATGATTTGTCAATTGAGTGCATGGCTGGCTCCACTTAAGTCAAACCATGTTTTGGCTCAGGTAATGAAAAACTATTTACAAATCTAGAGTTAATGTGTTGAAGTATATCGATATCTGATATTAAATCGTTCATCTTCCTGGAGATATGTTGTCAGATGAAGATTCCTGATGCTGCAGCTGCTTGATCCTGGATCTTGTCTTGTTCATGAAAAAACGATGTTGACCAATAGATGGCAGCAGAGTAGCTCACTTGGTCATTTATCACACTGGGGTGTTTTTTATAAAGTATATGATTATCATGATAGAAAATGGTCTGTAGTGCATCTGTCTGAACTTTTTGAATTTTGAGTAGTTTTGTAGAAGTCTGACAGTACTTGTTCAATATATGTTCGTCAAATAGACCCAGTGTTTGTTCTGTGCCGTGAGATGAAACTCTCTGTTTTCTCCAGTGTGTTGATTCATCGTGTTCCCTTCTCCTGTACACTGTGACTGACTGACTGACTGACTGCTGGGAGACCTGGGGACCCTATCACGCTGCAGGATCCAGTGTAATGCATTGTGGGAACAAGGAGCAGTGACAATCACACAAGATGCAAAAGCCAGCGAAGCGTCTCAGCTCTTTCTCCGGTTTGTCTTTCCTCTTGGTAGCAAATCAAAACCTGCAAATACGTGAGAGAAGTATCATTAATCTGCTAAATATTACAACTTCAAGGTCCCAGGTCGACCACTGAAGTGTTAAATATTTCAAAAAGTAATGTGGATAAGTTACAGTGTTCAAGATGATGAAGCAAATGATTTGGTATTGATGTTTTTATTTTGATATTTTCACTTTGAGAATATAAAATGAAATCACAGCACCAATCGATTAATACATTGATTTGCCTTGATTCAATGTGGACAGAGAATGTAACATGTATCAAGTATGTAAAGTGCAAAACAATTGACATACATCACGTCCTGAATCCATACGACACACTTATGCTCTGTAAGGTTTTTAGTTTGTAGCGTGTTCATACTGGAAAGGTGACAAAATAAATGATCCTTAGACTGGAGAGCATGCATATAAAATACAGCTGTTTTGTTTGAGTGTGTTGTTAATGGATACCAGTGTCCCACAATGCAATGCACTGAGATGTTCAGAGCTGAAAAAGAATCTTAGACCTGTGTGTATGTATACAGAATATATATATATACAGGTATGTATCTGAAGTTCAAATCACAACGACAAGTAAGAAAACACAATGGAATTAACCTCTTACACAACAGGTCGGTGTCTGCGATTGGATGGATACATTGTCCACGCATTTTGTGGTTTGTTGTGTTGTCTTATCCATCATTGTGTTTTCTTATTGCTGTTGTTTTTCCTTAACATTGTGTTTTGCAGTTGCATTTTCTTATTTGTTGTTGTATTTTTTATTTACCATTGTGATTTTCACCTTAAGGCCACCGTATATGTAGAATAAATATTGAATAGAAATGGTTAAAGTGAACTTTCATTGTTTCTCATTATTCAGAATCACCTCCCAACGTCCTGCTCGACTTTAAACACTGAGGTTTCAGCCTCAAACCGCTGGGAGTCTTTTATTTTTTTAAATCTGAGAACCACCTCTGGCTGCAGGAGATATGATGAAGCATTTCACAGTAAATACTGTATCACACCATGGAGCCCTGGGAAAAACAGGAAGGAGCCTGTTTCTGTGTTAAGTGTGAGACGCCTGCATGGAAATGAGAAAATTATATTCCAGAAAAATTGTGGCGTTAAAAGAATCATCAAAGAAACCTCGCACCTCATTCTTTGGAAGAGCAGCATTCATGTATCAAAGCGTTGTCCTGGACTCCGGATGTTATTTATTCAATGGTTTATTAATCCCTGTCTGGGGACGGACTGCAGAGCCGCTGCTTCACAGAAAAAGGTGCAGAGACAACATTTGGCTGCATGAATATCACATTATTCTTCCATCCTGCCTCCTGCTCAGTCATCCTTCTCCTACCGCTGGATTCATTCTCACAATCAGAACTTTATTTCTCTCGTCACACCTTCTTCCTCTGCCATTTTTTGGGGGTTTTTGCTTTTCTCTCCAGGGCCCACACTCACTTGTTAGATGTCCATCCTCCTGTGGAACCACCGGTCCTGTGAGCTCTGGCTGCTGCTGAGGCTCCACCACAGCAAATAAGAGCTGAATGTGCTTTTGCTCAAAGCCAAATTGACAGAGTGGCTTTTGTTCACGTTCCCCAGGCAGCGAGCGGATGTGGGCCACTTAAGGCGCTGGTGCGGCACTTCAGCTCTTCTTGTTGTACAAAAGGGTCATGAGCCTTGTGTTACCCACTTGTAAAACAGCATTAGGGTTAACACAAATATCCCAAAGCAGACATGAGGCCTTTTGGGGCAAACGTTGCAGGGCTCTGAGCAAAGTGAAATCTGGATGTGAGCCTTAAGGGTAAATGCTGAATATGTCCCTAAATAGCACAAAATAAAAACATTGCACCTCATCAATATTCATGTATCGATTTCACCTCCGTCTCATTTCCATCTTTGGTTCAATCTTGTTCCTCTCAGCTCCACGGGGTTCGTTTACACACAGAACAGTAGCTGAATGCATAAAATATCAAGCGCCGCTGCCTCATATCGATCTGCAGCCTGTTACATAATCCACATCTCAGCTGTGTCAACGATTCAGGATTAAATTCAAACTTAAATGTTTACAGTAATACCTGTGATAGAATCCGTTTCTCTCATTGAACACAAAGTGAGGATGTGTTTTATTACTGCACAGAAACATGGGATTAGTCAACAAAAGAGGACAATCAAACAGATTCTCCAGGGGTCACAACAATTACACATTAATCCGAAGGTAATCTGTGGAAATTGCGGAAATTTGCTTTTTTAAAAGGAGTCGGCCCACCCTGTGTGCAGCGTATATCCTCCTTCCCCTAGCTGGAATCAATAATGGCAGGACATCAAACAACGTCACAGTTATATATAGCAAACATGCCTTTGAACTGCTTTATCCTATCCATCAAGCAGAGGGGAGGGATTTATCTGTGTAATTACAAGTGAGGGAAATATGGAAGCTGCGCCCAGGGTCCCCTGGCGTTGAGAGCATCTTCGCTTTGTTCCACCCTGGAGGTTCTGGCTGCCTCGCTGTCTGTCTGGGCTACAAACGCTCATGTGCCAGTGTGGGATCAAACATATTCAAATGCTCGTCCTCGATCTCATTATTCAGTGCATTGCTCTCGGCGACCTTGACAATTGTTTAAAATGCACAGGAACACGCCAGGACTTCAGAATGTGTGCTGGTTGTTTGCTCTCTGCCGTTTAAGTGGCTTTGTGCGACCGGTCTAAAGCCGAAAGGTCACAGATGATGGATAAATGTTGTGCTCGTGTTTTGCAGGTGTGTGGCTGCTGCTGTGCAGCCATCAGAGGTGAATGAGACATTATCCAGAACAACAAACAATCAAGAGTGAGAGAGGTGAGACTATCCGGCCCTTTACAGTCAGATGGAGGACGCGAGTGAAGTGTCTGTGGAGACGATAACCCTGATGTCTTTCCTCTGGAGGTCGTCCATGGAGGTTAACATGAAGGCCTATTCTGAGAAGGCAACAATAAGCTTGTTATATTTCCTCAGTTGTTCTTATATATCATTTTTAAGAGATGTGCAGTTTGGGAAAAGACAAGAAAAGTCAAGATGCCACTGTATTCTCTCCAAATTTGGTTAATTAAACCGTAAGATGTGGCATTGTGCCTCTTGATGACTTGGCAGGCACATTACACCAGTCATGTTCCTCTTCTGGACAGACATTTTGGATGTTGTTCTTCACAGCAACTTTCCAGTCCCGACTTCTCTGACCCTCACTGTTGCCTCTGCTTTCCACATCCTCTCCAGCTGCTCTCTCAGTGTTTGGTCTTTTTCCAGCCTCTCGTGCTCCTTCGTCTTGATGCTGCTGTCTCTTGGGATCACTAAGAGTTGTCAACCATATATCAGCTAACAGAGACGGCTCAGGGTCATGTACAATCACTTGGTATCATGTGAGCCATGTTACACATAATGACCCCCCAGGTTCCGCTGTTCACTGCAAAAATCCATTTCCATGCTTTGCTGCTGCGATCAATATTGTCATACACCAGTAGATTACACTACGTCTGCAGCACATCACTTGTGGTAATAAATCCAGAGATAATTACCACCTGACTCCACTCAGCTCTACTCTGTCTCTCACGGCTTCATCAGCGTCGTTCTGGGACCAAAACAATCCCACACACACATTCACTCACACTCTGCCGACACATTTGTCAGGGTTCAGACTTTGGGGTTCGGCATCTTGCCCAAGGACAAGGAGCAGGGGGAGACAGGGATCGGACGGCCCGCCCTCTGGTTAGTGGACCACCACTGAACCTCCTGAGCCACAGCTGACCAATGCAATGCAAGGTGTTCACGTATATATGTACTGTTAACCAGATTTTAACTTAGTGTCACTGTTGTATCGACAGGAGTTTACGTCTCCAAATCCAATTTGAACGCTTGGTTTTACTTTAAGTATTCACGTGTTTATTTAGGATATATTGTCCTTGGCTTTCTAGAAAGACGTTGTGAAATAAAATGTATTATCATTATCATTTTAAAACCCTGGATTCTTGAAAGAGGAAACTACAGGTGAGTGATTTGTTTTTTGGATAAAGCTAAATCCAGGTAAATCTGTTAATTTTCCTCTTTCTCTCGTTCAACCACTGATGAAAAACCTTCATGTGTAACTTCCACTGACTGGATCTGGAGACAAGATTAGAAATTACATTAGATTTGTTTGTGTAAGAGAGGACATTTTGTTTCATGTAGAATTTGTGTGTCTGTATATTCAAGGGAAGGAAGAAAATATAAATATATCATATTTCTTCTGTCGAGTGTCAACACTTGACGACACAGAATGGAACAGACGCTGGTCCCGTCAGTCATTGTGTCTAATTCACATTCAAAACCAGCTCATCAGTCACAAAGTGCCCCCCCCCACTGTCACAAGTTTACTGTAGCTACTCAAAAGGCAATAATAAAGTTGTAGTTTGCTGCCCCCAAGTGGAAAGCAGAAACTGTGAGTTTAAAGAAAAGTCCAAAACTTCAACTTTTGCATGTATGATTTCTTTTTATTCAGCCTTTAAATCCCTCGTACAAAACTGTGGAAGCGTTCAGATCCCCATCCATCACAATCCATGGTCCCCCTCAGCAGAGGCTCACACGTCAGCGCCATACACACAAAACTTTTAATACAACAAACATTACAATATGCTCTGTGCACTAAAAAGCTACCGACTACATCTCATTGGAAAGATCCTTCAATGTAAAATCTGAATTAAAAACTATTAAAAGTTATTAGGCCACAATATTGTCAGATATTTACGACACTACACTATAATCCTTAATTTATCTATTAAAAAAAACAATAATAATAAACCTAAAACTTAAATATGTTATGAATTGGGAGTGGGTAAGGCTTTAGTGACCATCATATTTACATCTTCCACTGTGTTTTTTCGACCACCAACTCGGACCATGAGGCTACATGAAAAAATTAAATGCCCACGCTGAAGTGTGAATATATGTACAACAAGAAAAAATTGGATATATGCAGTAGAGACGTCATGTGTGGGGACGTGCGTGTTTTGGTGCCATCGCCCGAGTTTGCTGGTGATGTGGCGTGATGTGATGTGACAGTCACAAAAAGGTACAGAGACGTGGATGTTACAGTGCATTCCAGGACAGGTGAGTTGACCCACTCAAAAAAAGAGAAAATATATATATATATATATAAACTACAGAATACTACTATTTACAATAATTAACAATTATGGAATGATTAAATTTGTTTGGGTCAACTGGGTTTGGGTTTGGATGAGATTATGAATATCACCGCATTCACTCCCAATTGACCTCTGGTGTGTGTGTGTGTGTGTGTGTGTGTGTGTGTGTGTGTGTGTGTGTGTGTGTGTGTGTGTGTGTGTGTGTGTGTGTGTGTGTGTGTGTGTGTGTGTGTGTGTGCGTGCCTTAATGTGCTGTATACAAGAATGTACTAGATATGAACAAATGACAGATTGACATACAACTAAAAAACATCAAGTAATCCATCAGCAGTACTTCAGTCTCTCTTCAGTAAAAGTTTCCACACTGTTTTAAAAAAGATGAGAGAAACATCTCAGTGAAGAAAATAAAGTGCGGCTACAACAGATGAACTTTCCCCCGAACAATGCACTTTGAAGAGAAACACGCGTGACACAGCAGTCGTAGACTTGAACAGCAACGTGAGCCAGGCAACAGCACACGACTGAAAAGAGAGAGAGAGCTACACACAACGCTGCTCAGTGCACGAGGCACCGCAGCATTAAGTGTCCACCTCCTATGACACAAAGTTGTGGAGTGCAAGGGACGCTGGGAGTTTGATATCAGGAAAACCTTTACGGTTGACGTTCATTTTGGTCCCCATTTTTTTTTCTTTTCTTCTTCTTCCTCTTTTCTGAAGATACCCTGTTGTGATTGTTTGTAGAGGAACAGCCTGCAGCTCCAGGCTTGTGTGAAAAGATCCCAGACTCGTGACGTTCAGAGGCTCCACGGGGTGACCTCAGCTCCACTGACAGGAGCTCTGGGTCTGGGTCTGACCCGGACCTGAGACGGGCTGCGATAGGCTGGAGGCAGAGGAGGCTGGATTGGTTTTCGACAGGCACTTAAACTCACAAACGTTCTGGTTTTGCGAGACAGATTTGTGATGGTGTGGCTGCTGATTGCAGAGTGTGTACAATCCACATTTTATACTAAAAGAAATGGATGATTTATTCATGCAGCTTCACTGCCAAGTTCAGCACTGTGTTACAGATCTGTGCAGATACTGCTCCTCCTCCGCAGACCCGATATTCATTTCATCATCTGTGATGACTGAATCTCTTGATCTATCCGACAGTTGTGTCTTTATGACCAATAATAAAAGGACAATTTCAGTAACAATGGTAAAAACAGTAAAATATTGTCAAGTAGGAGTAAATCAGTAACAAATCTGTGTAAGAATGTGGATCACAACCATTAGGATCCTCACATGCGATTGTGTTCTCAAGGTGCAAACAACTGAGTTTTGATCAGCTTCTTCAGGGGAATGCTCCACCTGGTGGAGACAACGTGTAGCTGTGCAGCATCTACAGTGTGAGGGTCTACAGTGATACAGCTTTACAGCACGGTCAACCTAAACGGATTCTACAGCTACAGCGCTCGTCATCCATATAATAACAGACCCACTGTATTGTAACAGGCTACAAAGAATAGAGCATATGCAGATATAATAATAAATTCAGTGAAAAAATGTTTAAAAAAGGTTGTGGATTGATGCAGAAATTCATTTTCCTTCTTTTAAATATTTAAAATCTTCCCCTTCTATCCTCGAGTCCCCTCGTCCGCCTGTCAGGCGGCAGCGCCCTCTGAGTTTTTGGATCGACGTGGCGTGGAAGGGGCAGCAGAAGATGTCATGTTGGGAGAAACACGTTGGGCTTTTTTTCCGTGTTTGGTGAAGACGCCCGAAATGTGGTGACAGTGTTAAAGTTATTTTACCGATGGATCTGTCTACGTCTAGTCAGTCGTTCCTCCCCCCCCCGGTCTGAGAAAGACAAAGTTTGTTGGAACGTTGGAGCTCAGAGCTGAGAATCAGCTCCCAGGCTGTTGAGCTCCTCCGGTGAGTGCTTCTCTCCGCCCGTGGCAGCCGTCTGCCGGAAGCCGGCCGTGATCTCGTCGAACGTCCGGCCCTTGGTCTCCGGCACTTTGAAGTAGGTGAAGACGAAGAAAAACAGCAGCAGCACAGTGAAGATGACAAACACGTAGGGGCCGCAGAATTCCTATAAAGACATTTCAAGAGGAGAATCGGTTATTTAGTCGTAGGTTCGGTGAAGGTGAGGGCGTAAATAAAGCAAACAAATAAATGGAAAATAAATATTTTGAATGGATGTTGTTAACTTTGGTTTAATGAGGTTATGTGTTCAATAAAAATCGACGATTGCTCATTAATTGAATCAAATCCAAACTAGAAGAATGTTTTCTGTAGAGTTAGTAAACCACATAGAAACTAAAAGACACATTTCACAGTGACTTGATCCAGTGTTTCCTCATGTTCTCGACTCACCTGTACATACTGGAAGCCCATTCCCACTATGAAGTTGGCGGTCCAGTTGGACAAACCAGCGATAGCGATGGCTGCAGGCCGGGGTCCCTGCGAGAACAACTCGGCCACGATGAACCAGGGGATGGGACCCGGTCCGATCTCAAAGAACGCCACAAAGGCGAAAATGGCCACGATGCTCAGATACGACATCCACTTGTACTCCTCCTACAGGGACAGAGCACAAGAAATAATAAAAAAAAAGATTATTCATTGTCATTTTTAGTGCAATCACTGCAGATCTAGTAAGATGCGTTTGTTGATTTACCAGCAGAGCCAAGGCAATGGTCATCAGGACGGCAGACACGGCCATTCCCATCAGCCCCACCAGGTGCAGAGACCTACGTCCTGCACGCTCCACAATGAACAGCTACAAGAGAAAACAACAAACCTCAATGAAGAAAAGTTTCAACCTCTGCTCAGTCATTCCTTCAGGAGTTAGCATTTGCTTTGGTACTACATGACAGATCCTCACAGTGTTTCATGAAAAGTGATTTCTAGAATATTGGTTGCAGTAACACAGGAGTATTTAACATTTACGACCTCAGATACGTCCAAAAACAACAACTAAGTATCTTGAAAATCACCAAATCATTTCTGGGTAAATAAATCAACAATTTCAAGAGAGAAGTTTAAATATTAGGAAAATAAAGTCATAATATTACAAGAAAAAGTCATAGTTTTATCAGAATAAAGTCTTAATACAATGAAAATAAAGTATCTTGTAATATTATGACTTCACTGTTGTTATATTACTATTATTCTTTAAATCTCTTTTTCATTAATATGGCCCTTAATACTACGTTGTGCAATAACTTGATGCTGACACCATTTTTTTTATCTGTGCTGTTAACACTTTATATTGTACTCACCGACACCACAGTAAACGCTGTGTTAACAACACCGGCACCAATGGTGGCATAGACAGGCTGCGCAACCCCGGCCTTCTCAAAGATTTGGGTGGAGTAGTAGAACACCTAAAGATACAAGACAATAAACAAAGTGATGGTTAGTATTGGGTTTGTGTGTCTGTTCTTCAGAACCTCAGCTGCAGTTCTCATGGGGAACAATAACATGACGTCTGGGAAACTCACGGCGTTGATGCCAGACAGCTGCTGGGACAGCTGCAGGATGACGGCGACGATGAGGGGCTGGCGGTAGAGCGGCGACTGGAACAGCTCCTTGATGTTCACCTTCTTCTCCCTCATCATCTGCCGGCTCTCCTCCTTCATCTCCTGCATGTCGGCGCTCACATCGGTGGTGCCTCTGAGCTTCTTCAGCACTGAAACGAGCAGAGATAAAGTGTGGACATAGGTTCAGCTACATTTCTCTTTGTCTTTTTTAGTTTTCTGAGGATTTTGTCCAGAGCAGTTATATCGAATATCATCAACTTCATGTATGTGAACCACAGACTATTCATTTTCGTACAACGGGAGGAGGTGGAGGAGCGTCATCCATTTCTATATATGCAGCCTCTAATGTAAAGAACTCACCAGTCTTGGCCTTGTTCTCTTCGTTCCTGTTGATGAGCAGGAAGCGGGGGCTCTCGGGGCAGAGGGGCAGCAGGATGCACTGGGCCACAGCTGGGATGAAGGTGAAGCCCAAGAGGAGCGGCCACAAGCTGTCGTTGCCCATTAACGCCTCCATTCCAAACACCTAAAACCAACCCACACAATCCAGACATGAATCACCTGCAGAGCCTCAACCATGCATTGGCATAAATGACCACACATCTGACTCGGAGGCTTAACATAAATCTACTGGCGCAGCTTTGCACCAACCTGTGCGATGAGGATGCCGACCACGATGCCCAGCTGGTGCAGCGTGCCCAGGGCTCCTCGCAGAGCCGTGGGGGAAACTTCACCCACGTACATGGGCACGAAGCCCGTGGAGAGGCCGGAGTAGAGGCCGATCACGAACCGACCGATGATCAGCATCTCCCAGGAGCTCGCCATCTTGGAGAAGCCCATGAAAGCAGCCGCAACGAAGGCCAGGATGTTAGCCATGAGCATGGAGTTCTTCCTGGAGACGACACGGAACAGAACAAGTTCAAGTTACATTTCTCTACACTTCTTCACCCCCCCCCCCCTGCAAGTTTAACCTGTGATAACCCCGCCTTTCATAATGTACAATATTGTTTTTTTTCTGTGCCGTTTGTGTTTTTATGTGGAGCCCGGGAAGAGGGAGGATCCTAATAAAAACATTATGAAAGAGCAACTTAACCCTAAATCCACGTTACCATCCCGGCGCTGGTATCTACAGTGTCCAGCACACGGGAGGTTATTTGGTTTTTTAGTAATCATGTAATAGTGGAAAAGTAAAGTAAAAGAGAGATGACTTTTCCTGGAACTTGCAGAGCAACATCCCATCTTGAAACCTCTAAAGAGCGTGTTCCACATCAGTGTTTGTTCTGTGAGGTCGGTGGAAGGATTTACCTCCGTGTGCACAGGAGGAAGACATTTAATGAGAAGGTTATATAACATCTCTGTGTGTTCAGCCATAGTCCCTTTGTTTTTGGGCCACCAGGAAGTTTGTTTCAATTTATTGTGCAAATTGATTGAGAAATGTTATCGTGGATCTATTAGACGACTAGTCCAATGTTGTCAGTGGTTTGTATCCACATCATACCATTGCTCTTTTATTCTATTTCAATACCAGCAGGGATTTTGTCCGGTACTTACCGTCCTAAGCTGTTGACAAAGAGTCCGACAGAGAAGGATCCTATGATGCCACCGACCGAGAAAATGGAGACAGAGATGGACCAGATGGCCGTCAGGGAGTTCTTGGTGATTGGCTCCTCGTAGCGCTGAAACCATGTCTCATTGATGAAGGACTCAATGATCTAGAACAACAAATAAAGAACAAATGTTTTGTAGAACTGAATCAGAAAACAGGAATTTACACTTCGAATTTACCACGAATTGGATTTTTATTTTTTTTGTCATTTAATCACAAAAACAAAAGAGAATCTTCGCTATGTAAGTGTTGTCACATTTAATGTCATCATTGCATTTACTCAGGAACAGATCAGGTGCTGTGCTCCTCTTGCTCAGGCCCATACATAGTGTTTCTCTGTGACCAGCGGATGGCAGCACTGTGTGATCAGGAAGTTTACCAGCGCGGTTAAGTTCCCCCCCCCCCTCTGTCTCCTTTACGGGACGATTTACGCATGTTGACAAACACACGGCCACAAGAGCTGGTGACAGAGATCAGGCAGCAGAGCCCTGTGTCTGTCTACTTGTGTCATACCGACACCTCTCATGTGATTCTGAAAGGTCACCGCTCCGTCTGCGACATCAACGGCATGTCCCCCCCCACACACACACACACACACACACACACACACACACACACACACACACACACACACACACCACTGGCCTTACCAAACCTTAACCCTAGCCCTGTCATGTGCCTCCCCGATAGTGTCACATCATCCATATTTGTTATGAAACACTTGGCCTCGTGTCAGAGCTCATGATGTACTAGAGCTTGTGGAGGGTATCTGGAACAAATACTCAGCCGTGTCCTTGTGAACTAGTTATGAATAGAAATTCTGTCACCGACTGTCAAGGGCTTTCCTGCGTTGTGGGAATACATATAGAGTGACATCTTGACGCTCTTACCACGGAGCTCGGGTCATTTTTCCGCTATCGGCTTTCGCTCACAAGACCTTGCTTGGCGATAAAACAAGTGCATCATCGTGCGTACACTGTATTGCACCTCCCACCCCGCATGATTATTAGCGTTTGGTTTCAGTTGGTGCCGTCGTTCGCCAATCAGGAGCCAGGACACAACGTGATGATGAAATAAAATCGGTGCCTGTTCAGAGTCAAACAAATAAAACGACAGTTGTTGTTTATTTATTGTGTTATCTGGCATTTTTGTCAAGTGCTTCTGTTGAGATTTAATTCTCTGGTTCTGTTATTTCTATTTAGTGGCTGTTATTATTTATATGCAGTGTACTGGATCTGCGGTATCCTTGTTCCTGACATCTGAAATTCCTCCTACTTTTCAACGACAATGGCTGAAGAGAAAGGAAACGGTGATTCAGTCTAATAACCGGCGCTGCAGTAGCAGACCTGCACCTTCCCCAGCCTGGTAGACGATGAACCCGAGCGGCTGATCTTGAAAAGTTATGCAATTATTTTGTGTTCTTTACATTCTGTGTTCTCTGCCCGAATCTAATCTGATCCCACCACACATTACAAACCCACCAGCTGGTTCTTACCATACACTGGAACAAGCTGTCCATTCATTCGTTCAGGTTGTTCAGCCTGTCAGCAGCATGTGTTGCTGGAGCTGACTGGTGGCCAGGCTCTCAAGGTGAGGACTGTGTATGGTGCACACACAGGGAGCGTGTAAAATCAGTTGATAACAAGTGGAGTAATCGTCCTTCAAAATCTGCATTTTATATTTAGGGGACTAATATCTATGAGTGTGTACGATTTTGTGCAGCCTGGTTGGATTTACTGTTGGGCCTTGGAAGACGTATCTGATCTGTCTCAGATAATTATGTGTGAATCTTGATGAAAAAGATAAAGGGGGGTTGGATTCAGTATTGTGCAATTTCATGTGAATCCAATCTAAAATCTGGATCTAGCGGATACGAGTGCGGTTTCTACTAACAAATAGGACTAAACAACTTTCTGTGTAGTTGAAAAACATAATGTGTTCTCAGTTATAAGGCTTGTTTGAATTTTAAAGAGACTGTTGGACCTGCAGACATATAGTCCATAGAGTCCATTTCTAGTTTGGTCTTGAATTTGTATGAATCCATCAGCATGTTTTTATTTATGTCTTGCTTCAACTAGAAGTTTACATGTTTAAATAACATTAGTCACAGATTGTGACCTCCTTTCGTGCACAACTTCCCAAATAAGGACACCGTGTGCAGTGTGGAACAGAGACAGGCATGAGGAAGGAGCGTGTCCAATCAGAGACGCTATAACACAGTGGAAAGCCGGCGTCACAGGCAGCAGCAGCAGCAGCAGCCTCTATCACAAAGAGCGGAGAGGGGCTGCTGATAATCTGAAGTGTTGTTGCTATATATAAAAGTAGTATTTGCGCAATTACAGCCTCTTAACTGGTTATTAACAGGATTAAGAACCTGTGTTGGGCAACAACTTTTGTGCTCACTGCACGTGATGCTGTTTAGACCTACGAGTTTTGTGTGTGTGTGTGTGTGTGTGTGTGTGTGTGTGTGTGTGTGTGTGTGTGTCTGTGAGGCCAAAGCTGGGGAACGGGAAAGGGATAAAGAGCCAAGAGGACAGGCTCATACTGGCCCAGTGTGTTACAGGCGTGTGGCCGCTCGCAACGCACTCGGTGGCTGAGCCGCACAGGAGCACGTGTTGTTTTCATGGTGGAGACAAATCTTTGCTGCTGATAAAGTGTCGTGCTATTGAGGCAAAACACAGGATTAAATATTAGAAGAATGTGCAGGACCTTTCAGGAACTTAGAGCCGCAGCGATTAGCCGATAAACAGGAAACTTAATCGGCCGCTGGTTTTAGCTGCTTAAATGTGAGGATTGGCTGGAAACAACCGACTGATTTGTCTAGAAAAACCTTTGCAGATAAATTAATAATTAAAATAATTGTTAGTTGCACCCCTTAAAGCATTATTATATTTTTTTTATAGCCACAGTTTACATAACATAACCATGGCTTTCTAATAAAATTCCACTACTATAGTTTGTATTAGGGTTAAGTGACCCAAAGCCTAAAACTCCCTCTTAAACATCATCTGCCTGTTTCATTGTCCCTTTATGACCCGAGAGGAAACGTACAAGAGATCAGATCTTTTCACTCTTACGAAATACAATAAGAGAATGTGTCCTGTCTTTCCACACAGCTTTGACAGTTTGACGACAGTGGGCGGGCAGTCCTGATGAAAATCGTCTCCTCACATGGAGAACAACACAAGCACCTGCGGCTCTAGATCCACGTGACAGTCGGTCTCCTGCCCGCCGGGGACTCAAAGCAAAATTGAACAAAGAGCGGAGCTGGTGGCGATTTGGTCCATCTGGTGACACACCTGTGACCTGTGGAGAGACGGCTGTGGAGCTAGGGGGTGTGTACAGACCTCCGCAAACTGGGCAGACAGGAAAGTTATTTGCACATGACTCAATCGAGACATTCCCCAGGAAATGAATATCTTTAGTGTACCTGTCTGTTAATTAAACCTCCCGTAGATTTAGTCCTCGGGGGGGTTGGCAAACATCTCTTCAATTAGCTTGGTTTGATACGGGGATAAATGACTCTCCACTTTAATTTCCTCTGAATTCCCTTGTCTAGATTTTCCCACACTGGTTTCGCTGCAGCCCAGCTCCAATTTTGGTCATAGACACACTCTTTTACACAGGGATCGCTCAGGGCCCCGTTAAGACAGATGTCCTTGGACTTTTGCCTGAAAGCTGCTATTATTATCTCCGCACCCCCCCCAACCAACCAATCAACTTTCTGTCTTGTTCTTCAATCCGACAAGTGAGTGAACAGCAGTCACTGAGTCTCGGGCTGCATCCATGCTACTATGTTTTCATTTAAAAACACATCAACTCTGCTACGGATACACCAGGCGTCTGCACTACTCTGGAGTTTCAGAGACGCCAACACAGAGAGAAACGATGGTGGACATGTTTCAGTTTGAAAACTCCAGGGTTGAGTTTTAGTTTTAGTCTGGATGAGCAAATACTGAGATGCTTGGAAACGATGACGTAGACGCTCACAACCATTTGCTCATTGGGTCTTTTTGGTCGTGGCCAAACCTGCGTTGAGCTCCCTTTTCAGGCATCTTTGTATTGATGAGGATTAGGAGGGAGGAGTGATCTATCTGTTTAAATAATGACAGCATGCACACATGCCATTCACACTAATGACTAACAGTGTCTGATTCATGTCTTGGAGATGCTGTTTGAGCAGTTCCATACTGTATGTACATTCCTCGTAACTCACCTTTTGAGGGGCATTGATGACGCCGGTGTTGTAGCCGAACTGCAGGGAGCCGATCACAGCTGCTCCGACGCTCATCAACAATGGGAACGTGATTTGCTGCAAGAGAACAGAGAGAGGAGGAGGAAATGCTGTGAGTGACTTGACCAGTTTGACAGATGGTTTGTCTTTAGAGCTGGGACATGCCCTGCAGTAGTATCGTCTTTCCAGTTGGACAAAACTTCCACTATCCCCGTATATCAGTGACTGAGATTGTTTATTTTCTATATATATATATATGCTGGAACATCATGACTTTAAAAAAAAATGTTGAGGTTGGTCAGCCTCTAATTTTATCTTCTCTGTGTGTTCCTGTCCTGTAAAATGAATAGACTATTAAAAACCTGAAATATGTTGACAGTCTGGTCGTCTCAGCTGTCATTATGCAACAAGGTGAGAAGCAGACAGCTAGTAATCCATTACCCTTTTTCAGGTTTTACGACTCGTGTTATTGTCTGTGTTCTTGTTCCCGGTTACTACAGAGTTCATTTTCATCTTGATCTCAGCAGAGCCTGCTAGATTAGAGGAGATTTTCCTCATACCCAAAAGCTAATAAACCAGAGCAAAGTATGTCGCTGTCTGTGTCCAGTTCTCAGGCAGAAAAACAGCCTCAAGCCACAATTTACCTTTTTGTTGTCATTCCACCTGGAGCCACAATCGTCTGGGCTTGTTTTACTTCTTTAGTCATAGTGTGTGAGCGAGGATGAAAATCTAATAACCTGAAAACTCACATTCCGTTTTCAGAACAACTATATAGAAAAGCCAAAAGCTGAGTTTCTCACTATTTCCATTTTAATATATCTCATCATCGGTCATCATGTCTGGAGCGTGAACATTTGCCTCAGTGTCTTGTGATTCCCAAATCCTTTGCTACGCTGAGTCACACTAGATAGGTTCCTTGTGTTGTGGCAATAAAAAGACCCGACCTTCACCTGTGGTAGATGTCACCTGTAAATCTTTTCTTTATCGTGTGCAGACCAAACGAGTGAGAAACATCACTTCTTCTTCAAAAACATGATTCGAATCATTTTATCACGAGAATCAACCATCCAGACTTCAAATCATCTTTCTTATTCAATTTAATGCGAAGGCAAAAGTGAGAATAGACACAAACACAGGACACCACAAACATTTGGAGGCTGTAAATTACGGCGTAAACCAACCACGCCTTGGTTAAGTCACTCAACAGCTGATTCCTGCTAATTGTTGCTTGCACCGAGGCACAATGTGAATTAGCAATTTTACAAATATGGTGTCTGGTATCAAAAGCTGATGATTTGAACTACAACACTGATATTATGTCACTGTTTTAGATTATTGTATGGCCATGTTTTGCCTTTATTTGATACCACAGAGGTGACATAAAAGATGCTGTGAGTGATTACTTTACTTATTTCTAAACAACCACTTGATCCACAATTAATATGAAAATATTGATTAAAGATGCTTGAAGTATAGAGGCAGGTTTACAAAGTTTTCCACTTGGAGTCAAACCCTGAGGCGGACTCTGAAATATTGATTTACAGTTTCCTGAGAAGATAAACAAAAGGCCGCTCCCTCAGAACTATAAGTGCTCCTCTGTAATATCTAATTCTAAGCAGCAGTATTCTTTATGACAGCAGTGGCCTGACACATGAGTTTAAAGAGGTTTATTTTAACGAGCGTCAGAAGCTCTTTCTTGCATAATGAAGAGGGCGGAGAGAAGGAGGAAGAGGAAGAAAAAAGAAACAAAGAGAAGAAAAACCTCTGTGTGTAGTTGTGGAGGCAGTAACTCTGGCATGCTCCGTCTAAAAAATGGGGCCGGCTAGAAAGACTTAAAGACCCGAGAACATCTCTGAGCCAATCGGGTTTCTTGTTAGGGAGGGTCAGCAAGTCCATGACAGGACTGTTTAGGCACAGTATGTAACACACACACACACACACACACACACACACACACACACACACACACACACTAAGCCACGTTGCAGACGAGAGAACCAACCAGAAGCAAGAATAAGAGCCAACCCCAGGCTGTTGCTGATTCAAGAACGAATCTATACACCACCAGCTGCTTTTTACTATAAACACAAAACCCCTGTCTTTCCCATCTGGGGAAGGGCTGTAATTGTTTGCAGAAACTCCCCCTGAAGGTGGACCTCAGAATCCAGATGCAAGCGTGGAGACGGCAGCGTGTGTTCTTGTGAAATCAAACACGCCTCTGTGACATCTTTAACTTTAACCCACAAACCAGGAGACCTCCCTCGGCCTGGCCTCAGTAAACAAACAGCATTTCAATGGGCCGATGTGTCTTAAGTCAACATATAGTGATCACACTGTTTCTTTTAATGACAAAAACATGTGAAGCTTTATTCTGAAAGTGAAGGAAATTCAAATGGTTCTGTTAATAAAAAACAACTCTCAGGGTAGGTGAGGGTATTGATGCGGTTTCTCGTACGAGGGAAGCGGCAGCAACACAAAACACAACCTCCTCACTGGGGAAACAATGGAGTCACACCCAATGCAAGTATTAGATTCTATGTCCTGGAAGCTATGGTAAGTGTCCTTATCCGCTGCTGAGGTTCTCTGCAGTAACTGGAGCAAATCTCAGGAAATGCCATCGTAATTTTTTGGGCTACAGCAATACACTGTCAATAAAGAATTGTGAAATCTTGATAGGTCGGAAGGTTTATAGTTTTTCATCCTGTCAGGAACAAGGAAGACTCAATTCCTGCTGAGGGAATCATGCCTGTACAACACTGAGTGACTTTTTCACTGCTTTTCTTTTCAATCTGAGACACACAAAAAAAGAAGAGAGAGAGAGAGAGAGAGAGAGAGAGAGAGAGAGAGAGAGAGAGAGAGAGAGAGAGAGAGAGAGAGAGAGAGAGAGAGAGAGAGAGAGAGAGAGAGAGAGAGAAGGGAACTTGACTCTCTGGTACTAACAAGCAGACACACTCAGCTGCCAAGATCCACCAGGATCTGGCAGGACTTTGGCACCTGGCCTCTGAAAAACAGCTTTTCCTCTTCCAAGACTGACTCAACGAATAGTGTGGCTGCTTGAAGAATTTTCTTCAAGCCACAAATAAAGGAGAATAACTTGCCTGCGTCATCTTTATGTAAAAGTATCACACATAATTGCTTGAAGGCGATATCCATTATTTACTTCATATGCTTTTATTTTATGTAAATGCCGCCTAGATCCCAAACACCCATGCAAATGTATCCTCTTTGCATGTGAAAAGTAAAATGTGATGAGGGGAGGCAGCCAGTAAATTCTAGTCAAGTCATGGCTGTGCTGCATATTAACCCTGTTGATAGCAGCTTCCGTTGCTTAACACAGCCTCACGACTGATTAACAGCCTGTTAATAAAGCACATGATGCAGTTTACTGGTAGAAGATCAGTGCAAACGTCAACACAACAGCTCATATCAGTAGACAAACCAGAAGGCATTGAGAAAACGTATTATGTACTAATGCTACAACACAAGCAAGAAAACTGTATTAACTTGCGGTCTAACAGGCAAAGGCAGCCACAAAAGTGTGACGTGAATTCATTGACACACAAGGATGTTGTTGCTAATCTAAAAAGGAGAGTTTGACCACATCTAAGCATTTAAACAGGATGTGACACACTTCTTAGAGAAGCAGATAATCTTTACATAAATAGTGGCAAGACCAGATGATGTGAGGCTTTTAGGGATGATCAATTTACAGTCACTATATTATACAGGATATATTACAGCATGAGTGGTTATCTTTAATCTAAGTGGATTTCTGGCTACCGTTTGGCCACAGGTTGACTAGAAAGTGATCCTGAATTTCTCTTGCTTTGACGCTTCATTGTTATCTCTTGAGCAAACAAAGCCTTTTTAAGTTAAATACAACTTCACACTACTTCAACTAAACACCACTTGAATCATCAGAGTCAGACTCACAGAGGATTTCCTCTACATGAGCTCAGACAGTATCTAACTTTAGAGAATAAAAGGAAGAAGTGGGCGATTCCTTGTAATTTGTCAGGGTTTAGTTCCTCCTCACCAGTCGAGGCGATGGCCTACGCTGCCACCATCACATCCCTCTACACACGTAGCCTCTTCAGGCTCAGCTTACACAGCGGCAGGGAATCCAATCTGTTTCCCCCGAACTCGCCTCCTCCCACTACGCTCTATTCAGCCCTGAAGCCTCCTCGGCCTGATCTGATCTGCCCTTTTGTTGTATTGGAGAATATCATTCACCAAAAAGACAATTTACAAGCTATTAAAATAATAACCCAGAAAATAAGAGTAACTTTCCATATGTGACAAAAACAATTGATGAATTGATGTGAAACTACAATGTTGAAGAAGAGCATTGAGTTTGTTTCTGTAATTAAATATCCTCCCCTGGTTTATATTTCTGGCGAATCTCATCCAGGTTCGTCTGGGACTTCCTTGGAAGGAGAGTATCACTTACTGAAAAAACGTTTCCTGGTCACTTGAAACAATAAATAATACATTTTTATCTCATCAAGGGTTTTATTGCCTTCTATGTATTTACAGTGGTGCTCTCTGTTTGTGAACGTTGGTGTACAGTACCTCCGCCAAGGACCAACAGTCCTGTAAAGTTCTATCTAGCTGCACCAAATTTCGCACATAGATATAACCTCCCTAAATGTGTCTGATTTGTCATCAAGACCCATGAATGATTCCCTGGGAAGCAACGCCCTATCTGGAAATGTTAAAGAAAGTGGAAAAACAAAAGATCCTGGATCAGCACCAAAGTTTATGTAATTCTTCCATGGACCATCCCACATCCTTCCACTGAAGTTCGTGGTAACTCACAAAAAAAATCAGATGAGATAAACACGACCTCCTTGGTGGAGGGAGCAGGGGGACTGTGGTGCCTCTATGAGATCAGAGTTTGTATTTGCACCAAGGGGCCTATTTGTCATGATGATATTGATAAAGCCAGGTTTTGACGCCTTGTGCAGGGTTTCGATCGATTAAGGTTCGTGCTTTTTTTCCTGGTGACGTTAAACGAAGCCTGTCGAGAAGGCGACAAGCAGAAGTGAGAGATCCGTACAGTGACGATTAAAAACCATTAAACATGCACTCTCGCTTACTTGTTCATCTCAATTAAACCCCTCACAGATCTTTTAATCCCAACTTTCGCAGCACAGCCTCATTATGCCTCATTAGGACGTGGCTGACGGTCCCACTCTAAGACGTACTGAACGGCGCTAGTCATGCAGACGAAAGTCCATCTACTGGACCCGGGTCTTAAGGAGAGCAGGAGTTGGCAGATTTCTGAGAGGCACAGAGGATGGAGGGGGAATTAAGCCGCATGTGCAATTAATTTCTGTACAATGTGAGGCTGGTTGTTGGCTCCAGGCTCCCAATCAAAATACCTGTGCTGTCGAGTCTGTCAGAAATCAAATGTGTAGGAGCTGGTTCGCTCAAAACAGAGCTGGTCAACTGTATGCTTGACCCCAATTAGCATTTTCCATTCTTTGCTGGGGAAGATTAGAGGATGAGGTGAGTTTTCAGGCCCAAACAAAGCCGACTGTTAGATCGGACAAAGTGGGACGGCGAGCGTCATTAATGTCACGTTTTGATGGAGTAGCACGCAAGCTGTTTTTTTTATGGAAAATTACACAACAGAAGACGGTTGAAGTTGCTTTGTGTGAATCTGCATAAAAAACCTGGAGTAAGGCAAGAGCGTGACATTAACTGAGCCACACCTTGCTGAACCGATGCCAGGACAGGTTCTAATGCAAGCACTGATCAAACATCCTACTAAAACACTTCCCTGAATCGGATTTATGTCACCAGAATTATAAAGCTGCCACTTCCTATACTGTGCTGGATTTCTTTGCAAAGTCACCCACTAGTACAAATCTGATGGAAGCAACAAAACCCCCAAGAGGGAGTGAAGCACAGTCTGGGAGGGAGAGGGTCAGGGCTTTTCACTCCCCCAGGGTTGACCACTTCTCCCTGCAAATCTGCCGTCTGCACATCACAGCGGCAACTGGGAGCGTTTCCCATCACGTCCACAACAAACCCGTCCAGCTGAAGGGCCGCGGGAGGATGCTATGCACGCCGAAACACAGCCTGGAGACGGGGAACAGCAACAGCTAGGGAAACATTTTCTGGCCACGGTGTCAAGCTGAGCTGCCCTGTGCTGCACTGGGTGAATGACGTCAGTCCTCACTGGGCTGCATGACTGTGTTTACGCAACAGTTACCACCAAGTCGCAGCTGGATGGAAAATGCTCGATCACACGAGATCAGTTCTATTTACTTTCTGAGCAACGAGCCTCACAGACTAAGAGACTGAAGAGTGATGTCTGCCCTTTAGATCATTATAACCATACAGTTGTGATTAGTGATTGTTTACACTGAGAATATCAGGATTTAACACATTTATAAATGACATGAATTACAAGTGAACATTTAGTTTCTGGTGTGTCTTTGATCCTCATTTAAATTGGGGCCAAAATCACCATTATGATTTCAATAAATTAGCAAATATTGATTATTAAAATGTCTAGATTATTAAAAGAGACTTAAATTATTATTTCTTAAATGTCCTGTTTGGTTTCAACAAAACTAAACACAAGCTGAAACTATTGATTAATCGATCAGTGCATTTAATTTAGAGAGGTCGTTATCAAGCAATAATGCAGACTTACTTGGTATTTAATATTTTTACATTGTTGTATTGCTATTTTACCTCTGGAATAATGCACAGTTAGCTACTTCTTCCTCAGCTGCTCCTACTCATACACTATATCAATTAAAAATATATATATATGTATATACAAGTACAATATTTCCCTCTGAAAATGTTAAAACAATAACTACTTTGCACTAACTAATGGGAATAAATAAATAAGCATAAATTAGTTGTAGTAGCAGTAGTAGAATAAAACGATCTGAAGCGTTAAATACTATATAAATACTACGCAGCAGATATCGTAAAGTTGATGTTTACCCTCCATCATTTCACATGAAGCACAAAAAAAAAATACATATTTCGAACCCGCTGAACTCGAGGTC
Source organism: Verasper variegatus (assembly GCA_026259375.1). Taxonomy (NCBI): domain Eukaryota; kingdom Metazoa; phylum Chordata; class Actinopteri; order Pleuronectiformes; family Pleuronectidae; genus Verasper; species Verasper variegatus. The sequence continues at coordinate 22,488,975 of CM048040.1, read as the reverse complement.
GGTACAGCGTGGGCTGGTGGAGGGGGGGCTCGTCACACGGCTCCTTGATGAGACGTGAGTCGTGGAAGTAACTTACCTTTCTCGAGTCCATAATGGCAGCGATGCGGAGGAAATAGACTCAGTTTTCCTTCCTCTTTCCTCCTTGACAAAGTTGCCCCGGGATGGAAGAACTTCCTCCGGGTAAGGAGCGGGAGAAGGCGGCGGTGGTGGCGGCGGCGGCGGTGAGGGTCTCCCGGCGGGGTCTCTCACACAAAGTCGGTCATCACGGAAGGTTGGGTTTTAAACTGAAATTGGGAGTTTTCGTCGGAAACGCTGCTCGGCTTCAGTCTCTCAGTTTTCGGCCGACGTGTGGAAAGTCTCTCCCCCTAAGATTGTGAGTGTTGATCTCCGGAGGCTGCACCGTAGCTTCGGCTCAGAGGAGTCCGCTCCTTGGTGCCTCGAACCGGGTTCAAATATTGGGGCTGACGCAACTTCTGTCTGGGCGTGTCTCCATCGGAGGGCCTGTCCCCTCCCTCACCCAATGACGGCAGATATTCTAATGACACATACAAGTACTCATGACACAAGAGGTAGGAAGTATTCACTCACATATTCTAGTTTTGACATACTCCTACTTTGATTAGTACTTATTCCTTTGCTTGCGGAGAAAAATGTACTTTCCACTGTATTACGCATTTATGAGTTAAACAAAATTGGATACAATGTAATAACTATACATAGCCTTATCTTTATTATTTATTTATATGTTATAAGATAGTTATTAATGAATTGTGTTACGGAGAAGGGATGAGATTAAATGGGTTTGTACCTCTTCTCGGTCCTTTTCACATACTTTGATTAAATCATTAAAGGTTCAGTGTGCAGAATGTAGTGACATCTAGTGGTGAGGTTTCATGTCGCAGCTGAATACCCCTCACCTCACCCTCCCCTTCCAAACATGAACCTGTGGTAACCTTCAGTTTTTCATAAATACTCAAAAAGATTTTAGTTTGTCCAGTTGGGGCTACTGTAAAAAACATGGCCGCCTCCGTAGAGAGGACCCGCTCCCGAGGTCAATATAAAGTATTTGAATATAAATGGCCCATTCTAGGGTAAAGACAAAAACGACAATTCAAACAAAACATCACTAGGATTATTTATTATTCAATTCTGCCAATAGATCCCTTTCACCTAAATATTACACACTGAACCTTTAAGTGTTTGTTAATACTTTTTCTGGGCTTTTTTCACTTTGTTTGTATAATTTCTCTTTTTTTATTTACATGTGTGTAAAAATGACTGAATGAATAAATTATATGACTCACTATTATATAAAAGCAAAACGTCACACACACATTAATGCATCAAAAATCATAATCCATTATAAAGTTGTTTACTTTGAATTTAATGAGGGATTTCATATAACTGCCCAATAAGTAAAAGAAACATTTATGTCAGAGCTACTAGTATATATTTCTGATCCTTCCACTTTATTTTATATTTATGAATATACTGCATATATAGCAACTATAGCAGATATTTCTATTCTATACGGATCTTAATTCCATGTTGTGTTGAAATGGTTTTAAAAGTGCAGCATCTTCAGCTCCCAGCCTTCTCATAATAAGTGAATCGGTCCTCATGTTCGATTCAAGGATCTTTCACCAGTTTGGTGACGCGACAGGTCTGCCCTCCATTTCACCTCCTGTGATCTGCACTGCTTGTTTGCGAAGGCTTGGAAAAAAAATAAGCACAAAATGAAAACTACGCACTACCTTTTGTTTGGGATTGAGGGGGGGGGGTGCCTCAGAGTGAATATGAGAAAAAAATTAAGAAAATAATTCGAGTTGCCAAAAGGGAAATTCGTGTGTTTGCACAGTGGATGAAAGCACAGAGGCGAGGGAGGGTAACTGGTTGAATTTGTCAAAATTAGTTCCCTTCATATTTATCTGCTGGGAATGCGGGGAAATACTCAGGAAGAGAGTGGACCCCAAATGGATAAAACTGTATTTTCAACCAAATAAATAGAAACAAATCCAGCTACTTTAAGTTTGGACTCACTGTCAAACATTGTCACAACCATTTTTTCAGGTATCACTCGTCCTTCTCGCTCATTTACACTAAGCACGATAAGTTTCCACCCTGTTTAAGCCCTGAAATACAAGCATGCATATTCTATTCAACATTTATATGTAGTTTGTGAACTAATTCTTAAATAAAGACATTTTGAACCAATGTAAAATATTTCCCGCACATCCTCTTCCTGTCCACAACCACTGTAGTCTATACCCCATACACAACCAAATATGTATTGACATCATGACTGTACATGTGATGCACGCCTCTCGCTACAATGGAATGGAAAGAAAATAATCATTATAGTAAAAGAGGAAGCGCGTCTGCATTCAGAGAACTGCAAGCGGACAAGGAGAAAAAAGTGTCACAGTTTGTTGATGTTTCATTTCGAACATGCAAATCCTTTGAAAGCCCAACAAAAACAATAACAGACATTTTATGGAACAAAGCCGCAGGCGAATGTTCTGAAGGATGGTATTGTGCACTAAATCAAACGCTCAGGATGCCAGTCACGACGAGTCCCAAGTTTTGTCCTGTTTAGGCAAAGCCTTTGCTGACCAAAAAGAATACATGGCATTATTAACTGTTCATAAGTTTTGCAGCGCACAATAATCCTGAGAGATTGGGTTACTTGTTCGAAAAGGAATCCTCTTTTGTCTGAATGCCATTGGAACCAAAGATAGTTTTAAAGGAATCAGAAGTGACTCATTTCGAGGAATAGTTGGACATTTTGGGAAAAACGCTCGCGACTCCCTTTCTCGTTTAAAGCCCGATGACCCTTACAGGAAGTACAGTATAAATCTCCAGGCAGCTGGCTCAATGCTAAATAAAATAGCATCTCTATAGCTCACTAGCTCACTAATCCTTACAAACACTAAAATTTAAAGGCACAAGGTTGTAAATAAACAAGAAATAATGTGTGAATTTGGGACTTTTATAAGTGCTGGTAGGTGGATTTTATTATATAATATACTCTCGACAAAGCTGGCAAACTGGCTGTGTGCTCCGGTTCCAGTCTTTACACGAAAGTAAAGCTAAGTAAGAGTTCTCTTTTCATTTAAAGAATATAAACAAGATGTGGCCAAAACTAGGCTGGCCACTTCTCTCTGCATCTCATTTTCATGCTGCACTGAGATAAACACCTGATTGCTCTTGCTTATTTACAACCATAGAGCTCCTGGAAGGGACACTGGCCAAATTAAAAAGTTAAAATAGTGGCGCATGTGTTTCAGTGTGGCCTCACGACCAAGTTTCCATCTCCCATTTGCTACTGAGCAGACTCCTCGTGACATGTCTGGCACACGATTACCACACTCATATCCTTGATATTGCCGCTTCATATCAGGATAGTGAGATCAAATGTTCATCACAGGCATAACACTGGAATTAATCTCGTCATCTACCTTGCAACAACAAAGTGGATACGAATTTTGGGCCAAAACACCTGTGAAACATAGTTTTTGCATTGTAGATTACGTCAGACGCTCCCCTCTTTGCACATTATTTTTTGTGTTGGCAAATTTTCACCCAAGGCAACTGGCGGCTCAAATTCTCATGTTCACAATAAGAGCCTCGGACTCGCTTTGTGCCCTCGTGCACGTAGGCTCCCCTGCCATGTTATTCTCACGGGTCAGTGTCCATCACCGGCCTTTGTTTGGCTAATACTCTTCTCAGAACGAGCTTTCAATGCTGTGGGAGCTCAGAGTTTTCTCTCCCTCACTCCTCAGTGACTCCTCTGTTTGTATCTGTTGTAAAAACAGTGAGCTACACCCACTCTTTACCTTGTAAAATTGATCATCAGCAAGCATCCTCCTCATATCTGCAAACTCTGAGTCACTCTCAATGTCTCAATACAGGTTCCCGTTTGGGGACTATACTCAAATGGGTGTTTTGTGCTTCGTGCATGAATGTAACTGACTTCTCTTGCAGAGCAAACCTCACATGAGATCATTGGTACTAAAAGAAATGAATAACACAAGCTAACCTGATGAAAACGAAGAAAAACTATAGCTTGAATTTACATTTGCAATTTACTGGATTGGTGTTGAAACAGTTTACACACCTTAAAGTGTCAAACACAAAAGCCAAATAATCAGGTGAAGATTTCTGGAGAGCATCCACCTTAATTTCAGCCTATGTTGATATGTGTTAATAGGTAGGGCGTGGAGTATTTAAACCTAAACGCATATGGCTGGAAGAGTGATTTTTAATGGAATATTACAGGTATGCAGGACAGTGGAAAATCACTGGAGTGTTAGCACGGAGCAGTCATGGGTTTTAAAGGGATAGTTTGAAATACTCAGGTTAATTTCTTACAGACAATCATATCTGTACAATAACACTGAGCCAGATCTAATGAGCAATGAGCTGCATTCATGCTGGTAGGTGATTTTTTTAACTATACTATAGCTACTAGCTGAAGCTACATGTTTATCATTCAAATATGAGAGAGTCAACCCTTTCATCTAATTCAAGTAGCCAATAAACAAATATTCAAAATATATCAAATGATTCCTTTAAAGTCTCAGTAACTAATCTTTTGAGTTTATCTCTGCATTTGAATGACATTCATTCTCAAAATGATCTCATCTGATCACAGTATATTGATACTGAACGTCATCGAGGTATTCTGTGAGTGGAAACGCGACAACAGGATACATATTACGGCATCCACCTCTTTGCAGGAGCTCTTCCGCTAACCGAACGTGCACACGCAATGCGGACACTCCCAAGAGCCAGGGCTTCTATCAAATACACAAACAAACCTGGGTTGTGGTCCTGAACAACACGAACGCTTCAAAGTCCTTCTTTTATCATGGAGTCACAACAGTGCATCACTGTCTGTGTCTGTTGTTCTCGTCACTACTGTTTACAGTACACAAGATTAGACCGTGAGATGTCAGATATGCCATTAGCTTCAGACATTACACGTCATAAGATTCAGTTGTATAAGATACATTTGAGCATAAGGATGACATTGTTTCTATGATTTTATGATTATGTCCCATTTGTGGATCTTCCATATTTGAGCTGGGAACACAGAAGCCTTGTAATGGAGCAGTGACCCTCCAGTGGACCTGGTTTTCTGCCACTGGCGAAGAGTTATGGACTTGGCCTCTTTGTTGAAAGTTTACTCTTGGCTCATCACTTACATGTCTGGTAGGCCAAGCCCTTAAGCTGACCTGTCATTCATCTCTCTAAGCATTTGGTATTTAATTGGCCAACTGGACTTAATGCCAAGCTGGGCCTAATACTGCTGCCAGTTATGCCACCCCTCTGAATGGGGCTTGTACAGGGCGACCATTACTCCTGGGTGCATTACTTGTAAAACCATGGAAACATCAAATGTAAACAAATGTATTCTGGGACAAAAGGAGTGAACCACAGTTATTGTGGCTTGCTGTAGATATGGCTGGGGATAGCAATGTATGTCTGTCGGTTGTTCCAGACTCAAATATCATGTTCCCAGGAGCATTTAAAGAGACTTTGGAGGTGGGGGGCCTTAAATCCAACCAAACCAAACCCCCCCCCAAATCAGTATCCAACATTTGTATACACATACAAATAAAAACTAGCATAACATAAATACGCCTTGGCCCAATCCCAGGCACATCATACACACAAATTTAGACATTATAGTCGTACGCCAAACATCTAAATGACAAAGCTTGTGGCAGAAAGTTAGTGACATTGAGCCTTGTTAGAAGGTTTTTAAGTTGATCGTAGATTAAATTGTTGATGTTGTGGACTGACCTATTCTGCTGAAATTGAGGCCCCCACTTAGCTCGGGCCCCCGAGGAAGGAGTCTTGTTCTTCGCACCCATGTCAGTTCCTCTCACTTCACTGCAGCATTGAAACGCAACTGTTTCTCTCTGTCACACAATTAGTTGTGTCTCATCAACTGAATCTGAATCCAAAATCTCTTCAGCAAAAAAACAACAGTAGCAAGCCACGGCCCACTGCCTATGGAAGTATACTTCAGTGTTATACTCCATCCCTTATTTACCCTCCTCTGAGCTGTGAAACGAGAGCTGACTCGGGACAATGTCAACACGTCTAAAATTGGGACATCTGTTTTGGCTAATCTCTATTGTGCTATCCCTATCAGCAGGGACTGATACCTTGAACTGTATGTGTGCGCACACACTCACATATTCCCATTGAAACATCCAATTTGTCACTAAGATAAACCCATCAGCTTTGATACATACCCCTGAGAGAAAACAATAGGTTATATCTACACTCAACGGGAATATTGAGGACTGTCTGCTGGAGTTTCCTTGCACTTCACATTCAGCTGCTGTCTCTAAAGGTAACAATGAGGCAACAGGCAGGGGCCGTGATTAGGAAGGTTGTGTGACTGACTTATCTGAGGAGAGGTATGTTTCACAGGTGTTTTAAAATCCAGATGGTGACTCTCTCTGTCTGAAGTCCTCTAGTCTCCTTTTTCAAAGACATGTAACAAAGCGACCAATATGCAATGTCATGATAAACGAGCAAAAATGAAAAGCTTGAAAATGTTGTAGGAACAAATTAGTGTGAAAAGACTGATAATCTGTGCTATTTTCATATTTCTATTTATACTATTGCCTTGATTTCATATTTATATATATATTCAATATCTACTTGTTTTTTGTTGTATAATTGTTGTGTTGCAAAACATATTTTGGGTGAACTGTGCCATATTAAATTTGACAGGCTGCTGCGCTGGAGACCACTGACCTCTTACCTATTGACCTCTGCCCCTGGTCTCAGATGTTTATATGCTTTTGCAGCTTTTTCAATACAAATAGAAAATAATTAGAAAAGAGTTCTACTCCCCCCCCCCCAAAAAAGCTCTCGTTTGAATTAATCCTCTACTCTACTTCTCAGAAGTGCTATACAATCGAACCTCTGTTGTGACCTCACAAAGCTGTGGCATGCAAATCTGAGTCCCTCTCAACTGCTTATTATCGTGGCTCTCGTCCAAAAAGCCTGTGGTAAAGCAGGTAAAAACAAATGTTTACTTCTTCAAAACCGACAACTCTTTCAACACACGAGTGCCAACAGGGTCAGTCTGCTGCTGGGAACAGGTCGGTGGAGAGAACAGGGAGGGAGAGGTGTGGATTTAAAAAAGGAAAAAGGCTGCTTTACCTGTTTGTTTTCATGTTGCTTTCATTCAACCCAGAGGATTAACAATAAATATGTTACATAACAGGTGGAATTCAGACGCCCATGAAAACAATGTAAGCACATGTTCACTCAAGTTCTGTTGGCAGCCGTAACATTCACACTCAGGTGCTCACATTGAAGTGATTTGTTTATATGTAAATTTTGCTTGCTATTAAAATACTTCTATTCCTTTCATACATACAGAGCCATGTATCTATGAATACAGTGTATTTATTCTAACAGTAACCCAACTTGTCCAGGGAAGCAGTTTATTTCCGTATGCATTTGAGACAACAGTCGCCGTTAGAAAGAACAGGTTGAAACACAAGCATGCATACCTAGGAAGGAAATCTTCATGACTTGTGCCAAAGCCCGTGGTTTATGACATAAGAGGGTTAAAGCTGTTCCTTGGCAAAGTTACCACTCTGGACTTTTGTTGAAAACAAACGCCAAGTCTTTGCTCTGCGGTCACTGCACGGTCAGGTGATCTCCGGGTGTTTTTAAACAGAACCACTGCAAACTTAAGGGGCAGTCAGACGATCGTTTTAATGATGTCTGTGATTACAGGTTGGCGGGGTTGTCGTCCGGCTTTATCCAGTATTTATTGCCCAAATTCAGAGCACAGCAACTCCCAAGGACGGCAGCCCCAAAAGCATTGAATTACATCATTTTTATCATAATGGGAGCTTTTCTAAATGATAACATATCTGAGTTATCATATCCTATGGAAGCCCTGAGTTCTTGGACAGATGTGTAAATAACCCTACAAATACTGGGATGGATTTGGGAAGTATTGCGGTGTCAATAACGATCATAAGCAGTATTATTACCAACACATGGAAAAACAGTGCAGTCGTTTCACATGCTTTACCTGCTTCACATGAATTACAGTTATATATGTGACTATATCTTATACAGAGGGCAAAAAATGACTTTATTTGTGCTATTATGATTTTATTCATTAACCTGTAAGTCGCATTTACTGCTAAATATTTTTCACAGAATAGACATTTCAGCACAGTATGACACACTGTCTTGCACAAGGCTTCCCATTCCTAAAGCATGGCAGATACAGACTCATATCCTGGATATCAGTTGCCGTAATTCAGCCTAGTTGTACGGTAAGTGCAGAGTGGACTGATGAACATATTCACGTGGGAACACATGGCCATTGTTTCATGCATTTGTTTACTCCAAGTCTGCTAAGCTCTTATGTCACCAACACAGAGTTGGTCTTTGTGCTCATACATTTGTTTTCCACTAACTGATTTTGAGCTCTCTGCACACTGCCGGCTGGTGGTTAATGGTCCATATCAGATACGATAGGGGAAGGATCGATGGCTCTGCGTCAAATGAAGTACCTGACAGTACTACCAGGTACAATAAGTACTAAGACAGGTGGATATCCTTTCATTATCACTTTATTTCCTTTGCGTGGTATTTTACATGACTGCACACCAAAGAAGTTTATATATATTACACATGTATATGTATCAATTAAAGAGTATACAGTGGCAATCTTAACCACACACTGGTCCCTCTGGTGTCATGTCTTATTGTGAACTTGATTCATTCATTCATTTAAAAACATTGGAAGATGCATTGTGGGAGGAAGCCTTATTTAGTCATACAATGAAGGAAAACCGGTTAATTCTGTCTGTGTGTGTCACATTTGTCAAACCTGAACTTCCCCGTGTAGATGAATGAAACCACTGTAAGAGAGAAATAAAAAACTGAAAACTGCTAGAAACATGAAACGATAGATGAGAAAAAAGAAAAAAGAGGGAGGTGTTGGCCGACATGTAGACAGGTTGGTGAGTCATGGTCACATGCACCGAGAGAGAAGCTGGACCAGTGGAGTCCTGCATGTGCTGGCTGCTGCTGAACTGGTTCTTCCTCACCCATGGTGTATGAAGAACCAGTCCAGTGGAGTCCTGCATGTGCTGGCTGCTGCTGAACTGGTTCTTCCTCACCCATGGTGTATGAATAATTCACTATCACCAACAACAACCAGCCTCAGGTTTCCCTCGGCTTCTCGTCACTTCAAGTTTACACAGCTTTTACCACCGTGTGATGAAATGCAAACAAAGGCCTTTATAACCACGTAGAAGTTCTGCTTGGCTTGTGACAGAAAATAAAAATGGTGTTGTTAGTCATTGGTATACTGTATACTCAGTACTAACATTGTCAGTCCCTTTACTCTCAGCAGTGATGCAAGAATTACATATCTGGAAAGACAGAGGGGAACGGGAAGCAAATATCTCACTGTAATGTCCCTAAATGTCAGCTTGCTCTTTTCAATTATAGATTTTTGACATGATGGTTTGAAGTGGCAGGGGTCTTGGTTTCCCTTTGTGGGAATGCATTGCAATAACAGTAGTAGCTTAGTGAGAGCTTATGGTTTTGCAAGAGAAGTAGGGGTCATGTGGGGACAGGGACATTATGACCAAAGTCTACGACCGAGCAAAACTTCCGTCGGCAAACTCGACATCTTTGTACATTCATGGTACCTAAGAGTTATTAACAGCACCCTCACACCTATGGTTGATGAGACAGAAGTCAGTTTCACAGGAGGACCAGGGGCCTCGCTCGCATGTCCTCCGTTTGGCTTAACTCCCCTCTCAACCTCATTTGGCTCGGGCTGCAGACCTCCGAGATGCTCCAGTGGATTTCTGCAAACACTGCCGCGGCGCGCTGATGCCATGTGACAATCTGTTTTTCTATTTTGCACGGTTTTGGAGGCAGCAGCGGGAGTGACATGTTTCTAATTGGACTTAACGATGAGGAGAGACGGAGGTGGTGTTCCCTGTAATGAGCTGACTGCTCGCTCTTTTTATCAAGGACAATGTGCAGCTCCTTGATGATACTTTATTTCATGAAAATCTCGATAATGACCTAATATCACATTTTCAGCTGTATAAAAATCCATTAGTACATTTAGATCAGATAACTAGAACTGCACTCAGTGGAAGTCATACCTCTGCCAAGGCCAAAGAATCCTGCACTTGATTTTCAAACTCTTATGGTAGAAACCAAACATAAAAAGGAAGCAGTCTGAGCACATTTATCAGTCATAAAACATATTGGTCTATGAATAAAGCAGGGATCCATATAAAAAGTTGCGCTAAATGAACCGCATACAAGAAGAACACCGCATACATTTAATAAACTGAAAAAATACTTGAATGGTAGTTGTCACATCCCCTCCAGGGCCCAAAAGTCCCCTTGAATTTTAGGAAAGCTGCAACAGATTGCACACCCTGAAAGATTTCAGTCCTCCTCAATATTATTTTTGAGAAATCTACAAAAAAGTTTTAAAAAACACATTACAGAAAAGAAAAATGTGTCCACCAAGTTCAAATAAAGTTCTATCAGTAGTTTTTTTCGTAAACCTGCTAACTAGCAGAGAAACTGATATGAAACCATGACCTACTTGGTGGAGGATGTGAGCATAGCATCATCTCTTCCTCTTTTTGCTCTCATCTGACGCCCTACCTGGAACTGTGACACTCATCACAGTTTGACACTCAAATAACACTAACTGTACATATTGCCCAATCCCTCCGCTGGTGCTTCTAGTATTCTTGATTTTTTACATTTAATTTGTGTTTCCTTTTCTTATATTTTCTATATTTATACTTGCACCATAAACACCACAGCAAATTCCCTGTATGTGTAAACCTGCTTGGCAATCAAACCTGATTCTGATCTGAGCTGGACTTGTTTTCCTGGTTCTTCTCCCTCTACAGAAGTTGGAGAAGATGGCTGAACTGAATGACTCTCCTCCAACTTCTGTATGAAACGTGCCAACATAACAACGTCCATCCAAGTAACAACAGTGGTATTCTACAGAAAGCCTTTCATTTTCAAATACTTAGAACTTTACACCATCAGAGGGTCTCAGCTGACGCCTCGCAGCTCAGCAAGTGGATGTTCGGAAACTGAAATGCATCAACCAGGAGTTTCAGGTGATGTAAGTTACAGGCAAAGTCTGACAAAGGCACGAGGGTCATGGGAAAGTTTACCCCTAAACATTTACATTAAAGTGAAATACTTCATACCGCCCTCCCTTTGTCTCTGACTGTTTAATTACTGTGGGATTAGACACTTTCTGCTCTCCCCAGTTTGCTCTCCCCTCCATGCACCTCACGGGCATCTTAATCAGGGCGGACTTAGGAGGACCGTGGCACTGGGGGTGCAGCCTTTTGTGGGCCCTGCAAAGAAAGGAAAGGAGTGTGTCAGCGATTTTAGCTGACAGCCTCAGCCTAGTTTGGCCCCTCGCCTGCGGCCTGGTCAACTGAGTTTCTGTGGGGCCACTGGGCAGAGTTACGGGGCCGTTTACAGTGAATCAAGACCTTGTTGTACCACGGTGAGTTTGCAAAGATAGATGAGGCGAGGAGGACAGTGTAAGAGCGGGCATTCAGTCCCTCTGTGGGGAATCTGCCTCCTTCAGAACCAACTGGTTCGTTCTGGTTGGATTTAGAGTGGTAATTCAGTGACCACACTGCCCAAAGCTGGACCCATTTGTTCCCGAGGGCTTCTGGTTGGTGCTGTGCCGGCATTGAGCAGTGACTAGCCTTTAGTGCTTAGATGTGCTCAAGAGACAGAGGATACAAAGAAAGGAGCCAGACAATTTACAAATTAAATTTATTTTATTTTATTTAGGCATTTCATAGGTCAAGAAAAGAGTTGAGCAACATTTCCTGAATGTTGTTTCTAAGTTACCAAAATCCATTGTGATCAATCACCTCTTGCCCCCTTTCACAGGTCGGCATCCAGACAGACGGTTGATAAGATCTTATCTAAACCAACATTTAGCACGACTGAAAAGATGACAGAGTGAAGTTAAAGTGGTGTAAAGTATTCCACAGGACTTATGTGTGAGTAGAAAACATAAAATCAATATGATTGAGTATTTTTTCCTCACACAGTTTAGTCAGCCACTGTGCTTTATCTCAACCAGTCAGTTTCACAACCTCTTGGCAGTTGGGTGAAGTGAAATGAATGAGTCTGAACGAACCATTGTGACCACAGCGGACGTGCCAGCTCTCTTAAAGGGCACCGCACACTTTGGCATACCGCACCGCTCTGCTGTCCGTTGCCTTGGTGAATATCGCTGTTATTTATTTGAGCTGAGATGAGGCCTTCGTGTTAATTTCATCACACCTAGTGTGTCACTGAAGTTGCATCGCGTGAAACCAGTCTCACAAGATATTTGTGCTTTGAGCCAAATGATCATGAATTTACTGGTGTGATGATTTATCTATTATATGGTAAAAAAAAAAAAAAGGTAATCTCAAATCTGTGTTTCAGACCTGATTTCCTGTTTCTTCACAGTATTGTTTAAAACAAAAGACCAATTTGACCCATGTTCCTTCCTTCCACCAAGTTTCATGGAAATCTGTTTAGTAATTTCAGGGGTGAAAACATAACCTTCTTGGCAGAGGTAATCTAAAAATAAACTTTATTGTAGAGATTGAAGCAGTCAGGGTGATGTGGTGATAATAATTTATTTAGATAACTAAGCATGATCGTAATACCTTTAATTTGGTTAATCTTGTTCTTAACTCATGTATGATGGAGAGTAGTTGTTTCACATCTCTTTTCTATGTAATTCTGCTTCTCTCAGGCGTTCATGGCAGACGTGCTCCAGGCCTCATGTTCACTCTCTGAGTCACTGGTTGTTGCCAGAAGAGACTCACATTCTGCCTCCTCGCAGCTCACAAGTCCCTGTGGTTCAAACCGCCAACACTCTCTCACACTGACATGGAAATAGCTAAATGCGTGCGTGCAGACAGGCATGTCGTACCTACTCCACTTCACTCTTACACAGGATGGACATCACAGGGGGAACTACCAAACTGCATTTGCATTACCAATGAACTACAAATGTGATCAGGTTTAATTTTTATAAAAGTGATCAAGCTTCGTTTTTAAGCATGTGTGTGTGTGTGTGTGTGTGTGTGTGTGGGGGGGGGGTGGGCGTAAAGAGCTGCTTGTAAGACCCCACCCCCATTGTTCCTGTGAAGTCAACTCATTTAACCTTACATACAGTATACACACATAACCTTCTGTCTTAGTAAGGGGCACTCATTGGCATAATGCATTCCCTATAGCCCCTTACTCTAACTCGAGACATCACAACTAAAAGCCTAACCCTAATTCTAACTCGAACGCCAAAAGGAAGTGTTAACCCTCAAATATAATGGTTTATATGGTAAGCTGCAAGACTTACACAGCACATACCTTCACATTAATCTAAAGACGGTTCCACGTGGGCTGGTGAGCTCATTATCTCATTCAAGATAATAACGAGGGTTTTATCTTGTGTTTCATCACCCATCCAGAAGAACAGGAACAGTGACAGGTTAAATCCCCTTTTACATCACAGGAGTTAAGTTGTAGATGAAAACAAAGGCAGGAATTATAATAGACACATCATCAGAAGTAAAGAAAACAGAACAGGTTTACATTGTGTTTATATCATTTTATATTTGATAACATATCTATTTGTCATATTAGTCGTGTGTGTGTGTGTGTTAGAAGTGATACGACATTATAGATTCATGTATAACTTTCTGGCAGCTGAGAAACTGATGAAAGTAAAAGTAAAAACAAGGTGCAGCCACAAACCAGTTGCACGGCCCATACCCTTGTTGGTCCGCACACACACACACACACACACACACACACACACACACACACACACACACACACACACACACACATCCCTGCCCACTTTACTCAGCGTGTTGTAATGTCCATGGCAAAAATCCTATTATTTTGATCGGGTGTGAGGAAATTGAAGTAATGAGCGCGTTGGTTCGATGGCCATTCAGTGTCTGCCGAGAAGCAGGAGACACTGTAGGCTACTGTAATACAGCTGAGCTTCCCCCCCCCACTAATGGCTCTTTAAAGAAGCACATTGTCTTATTAAAGAATAAATAGAAGGACAAGGAGACGTCAGGCTGCTCGATTGGAGATATGAGCCGACAGAAAGGGACGTGATGCAGAGGAAATCCTCGTGAACGCTTTCCAGGATGCCACAGAAGAGTCTTGACTCATGTCCAGAACAGGAACAAACTGGTCAAATGGTTACTTCTTGGGCTTGGCAGTTCCTTTGATTGCATCATACTGCTTGTAAATTAATGCAAATATTGGTGATAGTGATACCAGTGCACCATGATTAAGTGTCTGACGCAGAGGTCAATGTACCAGGATGTCTGTATTTGCCAAACTGTTTTTTTTATTTTTGTGAAATCTGTCTCATTCAGCGGGGAGGGGATGTCTGCTGGAGCTGAATCAGACTAAATATCCTTCCTCACAATTGTCATCCCCACTGTACAAACACAGAGTGAGACAAATCAACAATGAGCCAAAAAAGCGAGAAACTCACAAACTAATAAGCAAACTTTGATGCTCGGGCCGTCACTCCCTGGCTCTTTTCAAAAGCAGTTCAAAAAAGGCATCAAGGGGGTGGTTTTGATTTCGCTTTGAAGAAAATAATAAAAGCAAACACAACAGCAGAGGCCAGTGAGGAAGCAACTGCGCACAGCCTTTGACTCTCATTGTTTCATGGGAACAATTCACCTCGTTCCTGGATTCTATTTTAAAAACATTTAACCCACCTGAAATATTGTACTGAATATATAATATACTACTGAAATATTGTCATGCACTGTTTCAGATTTCAGACCAGACATAAACTACAGGTTGAACATTTACACTTTCTACATGTTGGTAGGATTCAAATCTCAGTTTTACATATGAAACAATCCTTGGATTTCGTGTGTTGTGCTCATACAAACATATATTTTCAAGAGGCCATAAGACTCCTCTATTTAAAAGAGTGAAACGAGTCCTGCTCAGTCAGCCT
The DNA here is from genome assembly GCA_026259375.1 of Verasper variegatus. Classification (NCBI taxonomy): domain Eukaryota; kingdom Metazoa; phylum Chordata; class Actinopteri; order Pleuronectiformes; family Pleuronectidae; genus Verasper; species Verasper variegatus. The sequence goes on along the minus strand of CM048040.1, from coordinate 22,473,893 downwards.
TACTATTTCCTGCTCTTTATTTTTAGATTTTATTTCCTGTACAATTGATCCTGAGCTGTGTCCTGTGCAGAATGGTAACATGGTAGCACCCTCTTCTGGATGACAAATGCAACAACGCATCACTATTCAAATCTATACAACCTAATATACAGTATGTGGGTACACGTGGGGAGTTTCTGAATGACACAATATTATCTGCAGTACAATGTCCAGGATGAATAAAGGTTGTAACAAAAAAAAACACCCTTCATCCTTTATCCTCTTACTAAACCTCATCGTTCCTGTGATGTTTGCTTTTTCCCTGTTTGACTAATTGGTGTCACACGTCCCTCTGATGATCTCAAGCGTGATTATATTGCTCTTTGATTTTTACACCTTCTTAAGGGGAAAACCACAAATTGATGATAGTCCCTGGGTCTGCATTGGTCAGGCCTGGGTTGCGTCATACTGTAAAACAACCTCTCTGTTGAAGTGTTTGCACAACGTTGAGACATACCAGAAACAAAACAACAGTGTGAAGGGTTAGGAATTATTCACTCTGCAATAACCGGGTGAAAGATTTCTAAGATAAATTTCGACACTGAAACTCATCGGCAGCATGTGGGGCAAAAAAAGGGAACAGTGTGTGTGTGGCTACACAACTATCAGGTCAAAAGGTCCCGGACAGTTGACAAGGTTGCAGTTATTGACAGAACTAATTTAGGAGACTAGAGTTTCGACCTGAGGATATTTCAAGTCCTAACTTCAGCAGAATAGATGTTCAGCATTTTTTAAACTGCATGTCAGGCTTCTAAAACTACGTAGATAATGATGATGCATTACCAACAAAACCAATCCAGTGAAGTCCAACCGGTCGGGTCTGAGCCGAAACCTGTTCACAGCACAGAACATTTCCTCATGACCGTCATATTTGCTCTGACGAAACTAACTGACTATCGTAAGCAGGTTTAGTAGTTGCAGGACTATGTTGGATTTTTAATTAAGGAGCAACACGAACATATCATTTTGTTCACTTTACATGCTGACATTCCAGCAACAAAACAAAAGGAAAAAGCTCATCCTAGTGTCACTGGAGTGTTTTCAAAGTAGAAGTGTCTCTGTAGTAAAGATCCATGTTATGTCATGGTTGCTGTACAATATCCCAGGGGAAGTGACTTCCATTAATTCATAGAAAGAGAAGCCACAAAGGGGAACTTGTTTTTTCGCATATGTAGTAATCCCCATGACCTGTAAACACAGTTTAAAGTGTAAGAGAGGTGCAAGGCCTGAGCTTCTCCACAGTGACAACTCTCCAATCAAGAGGTGTCACTTTCACTGAAGATTCAACATTCATTATTTGCCCTGTAAGACATATTATCATTAAAAAAATATCTTTATCTGCCAGATTGTGTGTTGTTGGGTGTTGTTTTGGACACAGTAATCCTCAATGTCCACCTGGATTATACTGAAACTAATGCTGCTTCACTATGTTTTGTTTTGAACACTGGGGATGTTGTGACTGTGACCATGTGACCAAAGAGGCTTCATTTGGTGAAAGATTCAGAAACACAACTTACTAAACAACTCAGTGACTTATGTACACACAGTACTGTCTCTTTTTGGCTGTGTTTTTGGTTTTATGTTATAAATGCATGTATATTTATAATAAAGAAATGTTTCTGTACTTCTACATAAGAGGATCAGGTAACAAAGGCTTGGTGACCCACTCACAAAACATTCAAACTATGAATCAGTTTCATGTTTTCACTCTGTCTCCTGCTGTTCCATTTAGAAGCGGTGAGCTGTGGAGACACTGGGACACAAAACACCACATCTCTGACTTTGTTGAAACCGACGACCAGTCAAGCTGATCGGGAGCCCACATAAATATTCCATTAAGATTCTCATGTATAATCTACACAGCATTACATGTGGCCTGGGATATTTAATACACATCACATTGGAGGTATGCTGTGGCCCAGCAGAGCTGCCGTTTGAGCTCAGTGTTTCCTGTACTTCATCATTACTATCACACGGCCTCGCCTGGCTGCGAGCCCATAACGTGTCTTTGGGGATTAACCAAGTTACTGGAACGATACTGTGTTCATGCTGATGCTGTGAGGAGCGTATCGGGGGAGCTATGAAAGAGCAGATAATTAACTCGGGGGGGGGCGACCAAATAAGTCATATTCTGATTAATTATTCAGTATTTGCCGGGGGATGAATGCACGCCCTGCTCATATTGCAGGCAACCCAATAACGACACCGCTGAAACATAAGCGATTCATTGCTGTCCGTTTTATTGCCTTACCTGGTCATTTCCATCTGGATTCAATGTCTAAACAATGTTACTTCACACTGTTTATATAATGTTGAGAGATTGTATTTCAGAACCTGTACATTTATACTTTGACTTGAGTCGTTTCCGTACTGACTTGAGTAAAGAATGTGTGTACTTTTACCACCTCTGCAAGTAAACTACATGCAACAGTCTGCTTTTATGTTTACATTTACTCAGTTAATTTGCACTAGCATAGAAAAAGTTGCTTCTGTCCTCAGCGAACACCACGAAGAACCCCTGTGAGCCTTCCAACTATATAAATCGGACATGTTTGCTTTGCACAGATACAGCTTGAAGAAAACGTTTATACTTTTACACTTTGAGTGCATTTCAGAGCCTGTACTTTAATAGTATTAAGTATAGTTCTTGAGTGAATGTACCCAGTTGATTTGCACCAGTGTAAAAATAGTTGCTTCTGTCCTCAGCTAACACCACGAAGAACCCATGTGAGTACTCTCAGGTGGCTTTGCACAGATACAGCTTGAAAAAAAACTTGATTGGCTTATAGTTAATTTCAGAACCTGTACTTTTAAGGCATAAAGTACAGTACTTGAGTAAATGTACTTGCTCGTGTCCTCAGCTCACACCTTGAACAACCCATGTGTTGTTTTCGCAGAACTATAAACAGAAACGGTGCAGGGGTTAAATTCTCGGTGTTGCCATGGTGATGAAGACAGCCGCTGCCTTGACAGGAGCAATGGAGGAAGAGAAGGGGGTGGGGGGGGGCGCTGTTGATTGACATAAACAAGGGGGCGGGGTACACCACAACCCTCGCCGCTCATTGGCCAGATCCGAGTCACGTTGCCAGTTTGGAATGCAAATGAAACGAGTGGCCGGGTCCCGCCCCCTGCTCCTCCTGCGCTGGTCTGACGCAGCAGCAGCAGCAGCGCGAGAGCCTCCGGACGCTGATGGTTGTAGAAGCGCCGGAGAAACGCTGAGGGAGCGCGGCCAGCGAGAGGAGCGAGCCCCGCGGGGACCCACGACTAACGGTGAGACGACGGAGACACTCACCGCTCGAGTTGGGGGTGAGGGGGGAGGCACGGCGTGTGTGTATGTGTGTGTGTGTGTGTCTGTGTGTGTGTGTGTGTGTATGTATGTGTCGGAACGCGTGAGGGGAGAGAAGCGGTCGCACAAGCTAATGTCTCTTCGCACCCCCCCCCCCCCCCCAGCACCCGGGCTCCGGCTCGGCTCGGCTCGGCTCGGCTCGGCTCGCTCACGCCACTTTAACGGCCGAGTTGAGTGCGCGGAGCCTCGTGTTGGTTAACAGGGAGAAAAAAAAGACCAGATACAAAAAAACAAACATGGTGGCGGATGAAGTGTGGCTAACAGCGGGAGCTAATGTTGTGGTGGAATCCTTGAGGGGCAGCTCCGGCTGAACGTGACCGTGAGAGCAGATGAACTTTTCTGACCTCAGCCCCCCCCCCCCCCACACACACACACACACACACCCGGGGTTTGAGCTCAACTTTAGCCAGGTGCTCGCTGGAGGTCGTGACCTTGGCGGTGAAATCACGAACCAGATGTTTTTACTTTTTTTTTCTCTTACAACTCTTGGAGGGTCCTCACGTGTTTACTGAGGCCATGGCCGCCCAGAGGGACCCCTGTGTGGGCAAAGTCTTCCCTGTGGTCAGCCAGGGTGTGTGTGTTGGTATGTTAGTCGACTTTACTCTTTGTAAGCCGATTAACCGTTTGTGTCTTGAAGCTGTTTCTGTAATGACAGTGTCATTACAGACACAGCTTCTCAATTGAAAATGATTTGTTGTTGTTCTCTGTCTTCTATTATAAACATCTGTAGGTTTTGCATCAATGCTTCAAAGATTTGCCAATTTATTTAATAGGCTAATTAAATAATCTGTACCAGTCAGTATTTTCTATAATCAATTCATTAAAATGGTTAAAGGGATAGTTCACCCAAAAATGTAAAGTCACTCATTATCTCCTCACCACTATGCCGATGGAGCGGTGGGTGAAGTGTTCGAGTCCACAAAACACTTTTGGAGTTTCAGGGGTAAACAGCATTGCAGCCAAATCCAATAACGGTGACCAATTCTTTAAATGTATAAAACAACAACAAAATTTATAGACCATATAATTAGTTAAGATAATCAGCTGTTATCCTCCTCTTTGGTTAGTTGTATCTTGAAGTGTTTATTCTATAAAAGTTCATACAAAAAGTGAGAATGCATCCAACATATCTAGCTTTTTATCATAAAACTAAATGAAAAGCACATGAGCATTTTTTATTTTGCTTGGAAAATGATTGAGTAACTGCACCACAAATCCGTTGATTATCTAAATAATTGTCGGTTTCCTTTGATATTGAGCAACAAGTTGACTATTTGAGAGTTTCAGCCCTGGCTCGCACCACAGGCACCAAGTGTCTTCTTTTCTTTTGAGGTTGCCCAAAATGCTAATTCTCACAAAAGGATTGGGTCAGTCAGTTCACCAGTAAAAAAAGCAAAACACCCATAAAAAGCATTAGAGGGACAATGTTTACCCTGAGGACACACTGTATGTCCCCCAATTAGGTAACTTTTTATATTTTAATGTCATGTTGGATGATTGATTAATCCAAATAAACTGAGAATAGTGTCTCTAATATTATTTTTTGCGAAGGTTAACGCATTTCTACACTATACTTTTCATAGTGACACCATGATGATGCATTTCTTACCATATGATCATTAAATTCTTTATGATCTGTACAAGCTTGATTTGTGTCTAAAGGCCTATAAGTTACCCCGGAAAATGACTTTTTGAACTGTGCATGATATAATTTTCGGACTTATAAACTTTTCTACACAGAATTCTGTGTTTACATTTACTGGACAATATTACTATTCTTCATATAGGGTCACGTTTGTCTATTCGGGCCCCAGCTAATTATTGCCAATGCTGGACACCTGCTCAAATGAACCCCTTTCATACAGCCATGGTGGAATTATTCCACCTTGCTGCTCTGTATTAAAGGTACAAACAATTAATAGAGGGCCCTTGTTGTTCCACCATAAGCCAGCAAAGGATGTAGTAGCTGGATGGATGTCAGACAGACGCCGATGTTGTGTTGTTACATGTCATCCCTCGGATTCTGGAACCCTGACATGCAATCTAAAAGCACACACAGGAACTCTAATATGCTGGCTTTTCTAACCCTAACCCTTCAGTGTAAGCAAGCAAAGATGACCTAATGGCTGCTCTTCTTAACACCAATTACATGGGATGTCTCTTTAGAAGCAGCAACACACTGGGTGAAAAAGAACATAGATTTTCTTATGCTCTTCTGTGGTTAATTTCCAGGTAGAGGCTTGTTTTAGGAGCGTCGTGAATTGGTGTCTGTCGAGAGTTATCTAAGTGTTATGAAAAGGCTGATTTAAATCTGATGAGAGAGTTACAGCCACACATCATTCAAATATTTAGTTTAGACAGGTGACTCTTTACTTTAAAATTAACTCAGCAGTAATAGTTTTTTCTTGTGCTGACTCAGCATACCAGGATACATTTTTGTTGGCAGGATACTCACCAGCTGTGCTCCCATATGTTCAAGGTGCCAGTTTCAGTCCCAGCAACAGCCAGCATTTCCACAGTCACACACAGGTTGTCAGTAGGCATGCATCACATCAGGAAATAATTGACTCAAAGAGAAAAGTTGTCAAGGTCAGGTTTGCTTGATTATGTTGCGTCAATTTCATGGTTCATTGGGCAATAATATACGTGGAAAAGGTGTGTCTATATTTTTAGATGGTCTATTTCTGTTAAATTGTGACAACTTTGTTTTAATGGGTCAAATCAACATCCAGTTTGTGCTCTGATAAATCATTGTGATGACTGAAGGGAGCAGAAGTTACTCTTTAACGAATCAATTTTGTTGTAAGGAGAATCTCTATTTACTACCCTGGTTCAGTTTACAGTTCACTGTTTGCACTTGGTACTTTTAGCCTAAAGTAATTATTAATAAACTTTCAAACCTATGTTTGCTGCAAGACATACTGCAAGGTCCCATTTCGGGTTTTGTTCACAATTAAAGCCTTGAATAGGAAAACTGAGCCTCCCAATGCTCACAAGTTAGTCTTGTTTTTCTAGATGATCTGCTATGTTAGTTGGTGGTTGTCTTTGATTCAACTTTTTTCTTTACACAGACTCTTGATCAATGTTTGGTTAAGTAGAGCGAGTTAAAAATGTTAAAATCATTACAAAGCAGGTTCATCTAAAACCAGGGTTTTTTATGTATCTGCACCAAGCATCTTAATTACAAGCAAATCAAGACGGTACAGTAGGAGTCTACTGAGTAGAGCTTTTACAGTATTACATTAAATATAAAATGCATGGATTAGACTATCCACTTATTAATATTGGCATGTGTCCAACTGTCCCTATTTATTCCACATCTCTGAAATTTAACATCATTTCAAATGCTTTGGATGTTGCGATAATCTCAAGAGAACAGCACATAATACAACATGTCAAATCAGGTCAAAGACCACTCTGCCCCAGTGATGACCTGTGAATGCATAGAAAAGAGGCTTATTGTTGATTGTGTTGACTTTTGCACTTAGTGTTACAGCCTAACAATGATTTCTATCAGGATTTGCTATTACAGTTGTATTGCACATTTGATCTAGTCTATAAAAAAGTAATAAATACATGTATATTTGGTTATATAACCGTTAATCTTTCTGAGTCTCAAGTGACCCCCCTGAATTGTATTTATTTAACTTTTAATGCCTGGTTCACTGGTGGAATTGATGTAAATTTTAAGATCTTTTTCCGAGAGGCTATGAAGCACTGTGTTTCTCTGTGCTGCTGCTCATCTCAGCTCATACCTGACCCATTTTTTCCGTTGGTGCGATCGACTCCTGAGAGCGATGCCTCAGAGACTGCTTTGAAAGAACAGTGCGAAGTGTGCTGCTAATCTGCGAGCTTTGCCAGAACAATTTAACCGTGGTATTTTTAGATCAGACGGAGGATATTTCATTTTGTCTGTCATCCCACTGCCCCTCTCTGTCTCTGTGCCTTTCTGTCCACTTCTCCCATATTTATTTTTGAGAGTTGTTAAGCGTCCGGGCAATTTTTACTTTCCTTGGAGCAATCTGCACCTAGAGGGCGAGGGTCTTACTAAATGGAGCTGAACAGAAAAAGACCAAAGGCCTCTCAGGAGAGTCAAGTGAAAGTGTTTTGTATTTTCACAGCGTGAGGCTACATGTGCCGGAATGGCACACGCTTAGCACACTTAACCTGGAAAGCAGCCAGAGTGTCTTTGTACTGGCCTACTCAGCTGTAGTGGGCGAGGTCCATCTGAGCCAGATAGCTCAATTTACGGCTAGCTGAACAATCTTGCCCTGGGATCAGTGGATATCTATGTCTTACACACTCTAACAAAGGCACTGCCCTGCTTGTTATGTTTGGACAAGACCCATTGACCATCATCTGCCTCTGGGGATGACCCCCCCACCACCCCAGCATTTCAGGAGAAGTGCTGCTTTTTAGAGCATAGGATGTGGAAGCTGACTTTTACACTAGCGATTCATAAACAAGCGTGGTTGTCTTTTTTTGAAATGCTGATATATTGATGCACAATGGTGGGGGGAGGGGGCTGGCAGGAAATGTTTAGGAAAATATCTGGAGCAACTTACAGCCCAAAAATGTTAGGAAAATGTCACTTCAGTGCATGTCTGAAAGCATCTTTACAGTATCTTCATTTTCTGGGGCGAAAAAACATTTCAACGAGCTTGAATGCTCTGTCCATAGAGATTTATGAGTCTGGCTGGTGAACGCTATCCAATGGGCCCTCCCCCCCAAAAATAAGTGGAGACAGACAGAGAAAGTATCTAATTAATTTATTCAGCTCCATAAGGGCTGAATCAACGAGGGCTGTTTCTGTACAATTCGTTCTTTTGGAACTCGTTATGCCACAGATGCATCTTTTTCTTTCATTTCAGACTTTTCAGATGAATCATAATGAGTAGGGAGAACTTTACTGATATACTTTCAAGCTAACTACGAGTTCATGGGTCTTTTGATAAAGAAATCTAAAAGGAAGGCTCCTATGGTGCTTACATCATTTATTATTACACTCCTCCCCAGAAGAGCTTGTTAGGCATCAGTCTTCTTTGGGAAAAAATGTTGACTTATTTGTCTTCAAGCCTCTTGCTAGATCACCCCTGACCCCCCACTTCACTGGGAGCCACTCTGTTTATTCTTGGGGTCCAATGCCTTCAGATCTTGACGTCCAACATCAAGCAGCTCATACCAAACAAATCAGCCCCATCTCTGTCCCCCCCTTCCTCTGCTGCGCACATGCTCTGCTCGCCAAGTGTGACACTCAAGGCTTGCATGTCTGGCTCCACCGCCAGCTAATCTATATGCTAATGACAAGATAATAATCAATGAGGTTCACGCATGGTTGGCCCCAATCAATACCACATTGCACCAGCAAACCATTCAAATGGCTACATTTCATACATGTAGACAGTTGGGTGGCGTGTTAATGTGGTGGGGCAGACTATAAGTATGCTATTATCCTCTGGTCTTATCTTCCATATTCCACGTAAATGCATTCATTCGTCATTAAGGAGAGGTTTGAATTCAAATGCAAAGCTATCCCATTTCACATTTATGAGGGATTTGCAATTTTCTACTTCTATTGTTTTGCATTTCATTTTCACAACTGCTTTAATTGGTGGTTTGTCACTGTTGTGCTGTGAATTGGCGGAAATATGTCTCATAGGTTCCCATTTACTTTTAATGGTGCCCGTTTTAGCAGGTGTTCAGCAGGTTTATGGTACGTTTTGCTAAAGGTATAGTCTACCATTACCTCACATAGGTGGCAGTTACTTGGCAATGGTTGTCTTGGTGAATCAATTATTATTCCTCAATGTCAGTAATGTCTCAAAATTGTTTCTGATTACTGGCCTGCTAGTAAGAGGGTGGGTTAGATGTTCAGTTGCAGGTTATTTGTGGAAATTGTGCTTTGTGTAAATGGTTTAAAACCTTCAGTCTCCAAATTTGAGGCACTGAAATGAAAATTGAGCCTTCAATTTTCAGCTGTCCAGACCAAGAGTAGGCAAAATAAAGGATATGCCATCTCAGTGCTGTCATTTTGAATGAAATGCCTCATTACCTTATGTGTGTGGCTTTTCATAAAAAAATAATTAAGGTGATGATTACACTCCACCTTATGTTAGAGGGTCTATGTATCCTAAAACAATTTCAGCCACCAGCAGAGGGGGAGGGGAGAGACGGAGTAAAATCATTACCATCATCTTCATTAGAGAGCATCCTGTTGTCCAATCAGCACGCTGCTCTGCACGGGGAATCCATAGGCACCCCGTTGGCTGTCGCTAGGATACCACATAATCAGGAGGCAGGCCGCGGCCTGGTTGGTGGAGTGGGGTGTTGATGCTGGGACTACGAGCTCGCTGTGTGTTGGGGGTAGAAAAGCGGGGCCGGGGATTTGGATACAGCACAGGAACACACTCGCACACTCAGTCACTCAGTCAGCCAACCAGCCAGCCACTCAGTTTGGCAGACAAAGAAGAGCAACATCCTGCAGGAGGACAGCACACTCCCGGGGGATGGGGCATCATACCCCTGCATCGCGTTGGGGGGGCCGGAGGAGGTAGGAGCTCCAGGGTTAGGGGGCTTTGTCTCAGCAGCAGCAGAGTACCCCATCCACACACAGGCATACATTTCTCTTAGGATCTCTTAGCTGCTAGCTGTTAAAGCCATTATCACACATCAATCGATTGGGGCAGCTGACAAATGTTTTCTTGTGGTAAATTTTAATGTGGCTCATCAGAGTTTTCCTTAATGTGAACACTGATTGAGGCTCCTGCACTTCCTCACTGTGATCTTAGCGCTGGAGAGACAGCCAGTCTGTCTGACAGACTCTTAACAGCTCTCATCTTCCTGCAGGCTATGCAAATCCTCTAGACACAAACCTGACAGCCGGTTCCTGTGGTCCTGCAGCGCCGGCATGAGTCGATCAATATGTCCTCTTGGGAGGGATGTAAAGGGCTGAAATTGTGTTGTTATGGTTCTGACCGGGTCCTTGCAAATGCACTGCACACTGCTGGTGCTGCTTTGATGTGCTCTCATACACATTGGCGCTGCCACTTCTCATGGGTACCAGGTTTTCCCTGGTATCGGCCCAAAGCTTGATGTAGGGTTAAAAACCAGAGTGTGTGTGTGTGTGTGTGTGTGTGTGTGTGTGTGTGTGTGTATGGGGGTGGGGGCTTCTCCATCATACCCCGTTCACTGATGGATGAGTGACTCCTCTCAGAATGACTGGGGCTGAACTGAAGGCATTATTACCAGGGGGGATTCCCTCTCATCTACACACGCGGGGAGGCAATGGAAAGCAGGCTGGGATGTAGGCTAATGAATACATACAGGCAGGCAGGCTTTGGCAGCAGCTGTGCTTTGTTTACAACCACAAAACCACTATTTCCTTATCAGCTTTTTCATAGAAACAAATATTTGGATGGGAAATTTTCAAGTCTCATTGTTTTCTTGTGTTGGGATTTTTTTTATTTATTTTTGTATTGTTGCGAAATAGATATGTAGTAAATAGTATTTCCTGGGACTCATTCCTTATAATCTTGCTTCAATAATTCTAAAACGTCCTGTTTTGCATTTTGTATCATTTTCTTAATTGATATATTAATATTTACTCTAATTTAATTAAAATTCGATTTTTCTGTTATAGTTTCTGTCATTTCGAGGTCATTTAGTTCATTTGGTGCCCAATTTGTTTGCTTAGACATTTTAAAGCTGTTTAGGTTCTTTCAAGCTGCCATTTTAAGGAAAAGCATATGGTTTAGTGAGATTGCAGTTTGTTTCCAAGTCTGCTTTGTAGCATAAGTGGGCCATCGAGCTGTGCTTTGGCCCCTAATCCGCTCAAAAGAATAATGAGGAGGAGGAAATAGCTTAAGAGTTGCGGCATGGCGGCAGCATTGCTCCTTATTTAATTACTTCCATCACACCCTCTCTCTTTACTCCAGCCCATTTAAAACCCTCAACATACTCACCCAACCCTCGACCTTCACATGCGCTCTTTCCCCTCCAGCCACCCCCCCCCAATAACTTCATGTGTACACCTCTAACCTCAGGGCTAGAAATTCCATCCTCCCCATTTTGGCCTTTCTTTTCAGCTCTGTTACCTCAGCTGTCACGCTGTTTGAATTCTCCTCCCCACACTCTCATTAATCCCTCCTTCTTCTCTACACCACCAGCATCTCAATCTGTTTTATTTATAACTTATTATTCTTATCTTTTTTGTCAGAGCTCAGCTTCATCAAAGACTTCGGAAGTTGCCTCATATCCTTTTCACAACTTTATCTTTGCTATTTTCTCCTCCTATACGCTTCTTCTCACTTCTCATGCCGAGCTACTCTCCGTCTCATCTGCTCTGAGAGCTCTGGACCTTGTTTCTGCCGTGCTAATGGATAGCGGAGCACCAGGGGACCAACCCTTAAAAAGGCTTTTATGGAAGGGCCTTAAATCATTGTGCTTTTTTTGTCCGTGACCATGATTGACAAGAGCAAACGGATGTAGAAGTAGAGATGGCCTTTGTGATTAATGTTGTTTTATATAAACAAATTACTCTAAAATAGACTGGACTCTTAATTAGATGATCTAGTGAAACCATTAGGGCTATAATGTTTGGTCTGTTTTTGATATGGTTGTATTTGTAACAGCCTCTTTTGCCTTTGCATTGAGCTTTGATCAAATATGCATGTTCTTGTTTAGGTTAAAAGCTCCACTGCTTGAGATACAGTTCAGTAATAAAGTTTACTGCTTCTCTGCCTTTTAAGCTGAATTTACTGGATATCATTAAATTCCCATATTACATTTTTGTGTGCTACTCTAACCGGCCTCGCTCTGCCTTGCGCCACTTTTTTGGTTTTGAGAATGAAGTCAGACTCGAGTTTCCGAGTTAGTGTCTGTCATCTTAGGCTACTACAGGAGTAGTTTATTACTGGCTCCTAAATTTAGATGTAGTTTCCGTTTTTTTCCTGTCATGCATTAAAACAACAGACTTCAGAGGAAGTAGTCGTTTCCCAGTTGAGGCTCAGGTCGAACTGCAGATTTGTGGAATGCCCCTCTTAACCTTGCTGTAGTGTTCACAGCTGTGTTCATATAACTGCTTATTAAATTTGCTTAAGATGGAAAAATACTTATCTGTAGTCATGAATACCTACATTTCCACTGCTCACATTTCATTAACTGATGTAATTAATTTCTTCCTTGACATTTAATGATGTCACATTTTCCTGAAGTTGAGTGTTTCTTGAAATGTCGTGCGCAGGGGAATTTTAGCTTCAGTTGTGTTGTGACTGAAAACAATTAATTGGGTTTGGTATAAAGAAGGAAAACTGTGTGTCCTTTTTCTCATTCCCCTCTTTCTCTCTCTCTCTCTTCCAGGCACAGGAGAGCCATTCAGAAGAGCCGGGGGTCAAAGGTGAGAAGAGCAGAGGGCACCATGGAGAGTGAGCCGGGGGCCCCTGCCTCCACAGCTAACAGCACCGGGACCGCCACTTCCTCCACCACCACAGCTGCCAGCAGCAGTAGTAATACCTCCAACACTACTGCTACTACTTCTACCACTTCCGGCAGTAGTAGTATTAATAATAGCAGCAGTATTAGTAACACTACCAGTAGTTCCAGTAGTAGTACGACAACAGGAAGACAGACAGTGCCTCAGATATCTGTGTACAGTGGGATACCTGACCGACAAACAGTGCAGGTGAGCTTGGCTTGAGTACAATTGTCTGTCTGTCTGTCTGTCTGTCTGTCTGTCTGTCTGTCTGTCTGTCTGTCTGTCTGTCTGTCTGTGCGATACAAACTCAGGCCGCATTCAAATTGAGATGCAGATAAAGAAGCACACTTTCCTCTGCTCTACTGCCCTCTGTTGGTGCACAAACAACTTCCACTAGAAGTCTGTGCATTTCCTCATCAGAGCAGTTGATGAAACACGAGGCACTTCTCTCCCTGATCAATATACTGATGACGGCAGCTCAAACAAACCGTCACAACACAGGATTTGTTCAAGTTGAAGGAAGGAATGCATTCAATCCTTTAGTGCTCTTGACCCTTTGACCCTGGGATAAACCTCTGCAGAGGATTACTCTCCCTGAATAAGGTCCTCTCAACTTTTAGGGCTGATGATTTGACAGCAGGGTTTTTGTATCATCTCACCCTCCTTTCCTTGTGCTCACCCTGCTGACAGTTAGAGGGCAGACCCGATTGACAGCAAAAAGCCCTCAGAGCTTAAGGGACTGCTGGTCATCTATGGTCAATGAGAGCTGAATGCTTGTATGTGTTGCATCCCTGCTAATTGTACCCTCCTTCCAAGAGATGTGGGTCTGTATGGTCCACTGACACCACAGACCACAGGTCACCATCCTTTCTCGTTGCTTGGCAACCAGGCAGAGGGCACTTCCAGAGGTGAAGGGTGAGGATTTATTCCCAGTGGTTTAGCTTTGTTAAACTTTGGTTAAAGAATTGTTGAGACTTTTGTTGCTGACTGTGATTGAGATTTTATTTGTTTGCAGCAAACACAAGTTTTACACATTTTGAAACACTCCAATTGTGTTTATCTCGTCAGTCTCACACGATTACTGCAAATACACAATCTAATCCACAGTACAATCACAATGCATTCTGATTCAATACTGTGGTTTTCAACCATCATTTGTCAGTTGCTTGTTATGGTAGTGCCATTAGTGTAGCAACAAATTCAGATTTTAATTATTAATTTATCTACTGATGTTTGCAATTCATCATTAATTTAAATATAAATCATCACGGAAAATAATAACAAATATTAATCATAAACTCCCATTTTAAACCTCTATGTGACAAAGATGATGCTTAAAAGTGACCTATGTTTGTGGTGATCAATGAATTGATTGAATTGACTAATTGTTAAAGCTGTTTTGTTAAAATATAAACAATTAATAACATTTTTATGATTTTTATTTTCCAAATTAATCAGAATTATCCCATAGAGTTATGCCACATAAAGGCAGTAATTCACTGGACTCTGATCCTAACTTTGAGGAGGATACATTTATCAATTAATTGCAGCTGACAGGGTATCATGTCTCAGTCCTTAGTTAGGTTTCGCTTTTCCAAGTTTGGGCACATTCCCTGTAGTTAAAAACTGTATTTCTTACGAATGCCAGCATCACTTGCCTTGTGTTGACTGTCCCTCGCAGTAATTTAACTTCATGCTCTCTCTGATTTGACATTTGTGGGGCCACCAGCAGATTTTATGATACTGTTGCACGTTTTATAGGCTGCAGATACAACGTTATGATTTCACACAGTGTTCTACACAGCTGTGTTTGGGGGGAGGGGGAATAGCTGGAAGCAGGCGTGTGATTTGGGAATGTAGGAAAGAGGCAGGTCTCACACACACACACACACACACACACACACACACACACAAATGTATACTTGTCACACAGTGTTTTAGGTTCTGACGGCTGCATTGTTATTTCATGCAGGGCTCAGGAGGTGGAGAGGGTTGTCCACTAACCAGAAGGTCGGTGGTTCAATCCTCGCCTCCAGTCAGCATTCCAAAGTGTCATTAGGCAAGATACTGAACCCCAAATTGCCCCCGACGGCTGTACTGAGTCTATGAATGGTGTGTGACAGAAAAAGCTCTGTATACAGAAGTATGTGTGAATGTGCTTTGAGTGGTCGATGAGACTGGAATAGCTGCTCTATGAATGCAGTTCATTTTCCTATTCATGCAGGATTTGGGACAGATGTTTGTGTATCAGTGTAGCTGAATGTCTGTCTTTTTCGTTTTCTGTTTCTTGGCCCCGATTTTTGTGCAGAGTGCATGACTCAAACATCTTTGTTGTCTGTCTTTATATTCAGGTGTTTCAACAGGCGCCACACAGACAGCCCAGCACAGCAGCACAGTACCTGCAGCAGATGTACGCTGCCCAGCAGCAGCATCTGAGGCTGCAAACTGCTGCCCTCCAGCAACAGCACAGCCTCAGCACCGCTCAGCTCCAGAGCCTGGCCGCTTTACAGCAAGTCAGTAACTGACCATGAACAAGTCATTTATGGTGGAGAGATAATCATTACTGCTGTTGTTGACTTGGTGCAAGATATGTTTCAGGAATCGGTGTCTCACTCATTTACACCTATTTCCTGCTCTCATGTTGTAATAGGCCAGCATTGCAGCTGGACGGCAAAGCTCTTTACAGAACGGCACTTCATCTCAGCAAACAGGATCTACTCAGGCTACGGTAAGTGCACTTTTGAGTGTTGGGTCTGTCCTCTAAGAGCCTCTTAAGTTTAACTTATAGTTGTTCATTAGATTATCAAGAAACTAAGTTGATTTAGCACCAAGATACTTAAAGCAATATGGGCCCCTGACTGCAGCAGCTCTGTGCATTGTGCTGTTTTGCTATTAAATTAAGTTGTGAAATGTTCTGGGTCCAAAGAGTCTTTTGTGTATTTGACCAAAAATAGCAAGAAATAGAAATTGACGTTCTATTGATATTCATACTTATAAAGACTCTTAGTGTTATTATAATAATTTGTGATGGTTGACTATTTTGGTGCTGAAAAGTCTTAGAAGTTCTTGAATTTGGTGTGAAAGAAAGTGTGGAAACCCTGGTACTGGTAATCCCTGGTACTGGTGTGATGATATACATATCTGTACATGTACAGAGGTGTGTACACTAATTATCCTGCTCATCTTCTCCCCCATTAGATCAACCTGACCACGTCCCCGGCGGCAGCTCAGCTGATCAGCCGGGCCCAGAGCATTAGTTCCACCCCCACCAGTATTTCCCAGCAGGCTGTTCTGCTGGGCAGCTCCTCCAGCCCCACACTCACGCCCAGCCAGGCACAGATGTACCTGCGAGCACAGATGGTGAGACCTGGGGCGTAGCCACTGGCACATTTACATAAGCGTGCATATATGCATAAACACAAGCGCACACACACACACACACACACACACACACACACACACACACACACACACACACACACATACCACTTGAATAAATAAGAATACTCCGGCTCAGATTAATTTCTCTGCAGAATAGGTGTGTGTTTTGGCATCGGCATGAATGTTATGCATACATCTTCTGCCACAGTAATTGGTGCTTTATGTTCATCTTGCCACCAGAGTAGGTGGTCAGGATGATCTCTCCGGCCCCAGAGGGCCCATTACAAACACAGAGGAGAATTCCTTGAATATGTATGAATGCTCAGAAATCACTTATCGTGACCTGCAGCCAAGGTCACGTGTGTCACCTTGTCTGTAGGTTAACATCCTGTTGTTTTTGAAGAATTGCTGAATGAATTCAAAGTCTTCACTTCACTCCACTGGTCTATTTTGGTGCAGCTGTCTGTCGGTAACTTGTTTGTTTCAATTTGCTGTAAATAATGCAGCTGCCAGTACAAACAGACTGTTCCTGCCTCCTCATTATAACCAAGTACACAGCATTATAGGATGTCTTTGATCATTGTGAAAGGCAGCAAAACACATTTGTCAGGTTAGATTGTCATAGCTTTTATTTATGGTGCAGGATTCCTGGGTTAAATTAATGCAGTAATTAATGTTTAATTGATTGTTTTTCCACACATTCACCATTTGATGTTCAAAACAGTGGAGGTATTTTATTAGTTGAGTACATTCCGTTTAAAGACACTTTTTTCAGAAAGAAACGTGTATTTATGTGCTGTGGCTTTTTAACCATTAATGTTAAACTATTGTAGATAAAAGAACAATCAAATCCATAAATCTCTTCTTTTTTTTTTCTTCATTCAGTTCTCCTTTTTGTCTTTTCCCCATCAGGCCCAGCAGAATAACCTGGTGCAGGTGGCCAGGAGCCTCAGCCGGGCCGTTCCTCTGTCCCCTCAGCTGATCTTCACCCCAACAGGCACCGTGACGGCTGTCCAGTCAGACGGCTCCTCACAGGCTTCCTCACAGGTACGGGATTTTTTTGTTCCTCTTTATTGTCACCAAAATTATAATTACTCTCTTAAATGTAGTGTTTATGTCCTCGACTGGAACCTGCTTGTAAATATAATATTGTATGCAGAAGTGAGCATCATAGTGGAGAATGTGAAATGGAAGTTTTAAATATTTTAACAAAAATCTATTCCTTTAACCTAATATGAAAGTTGTATCCATGTTTTTGACCAGAATCAGGTCCAGAACCTTGCCATCCGTGGCCAGCAGGGGGCGGCCACGTCTTCCTCTCAGACTCAGACCATGCAGGCTCTCAGTCTGAAGCAGAGCCCTGTGCCCATCCAGCCCACCCCACTCATCAAGAATCCTAACCAGGGCATGCAGGTCGCTGCAGGAGGGAGGACCAGCTCCTTAGACAGCTCCTCTGAAGGAGGGAAGAAGGGCGAGAGCGCAGCAGTCACAGAAGTCCGAGCCATTAACATGAGCCGCAGTGTTACAGCTGTTAGTGCTCAGCCTCTCATTGCCCCAGGTAAGAAAATCTTGTAATCCCATTACCTGAAAAGTTAAAATACTGGTAAAGTATGTACAATGGAGGCCTTTTAGCCATGAAGCAGATAACATCACAGCTAAACCAAAAGGGCCCAGACCTCTGCAGAAAAATGGAAACATTTTTAAGGAGTAAAAATAATAATAATAAATGATATGGATATTAAAGTTGACACATTTGCTAGTTACAGCAGCCAAACTGTGAAGATTTACTCCCTTTTATATCTTAAAAGATAGTAAAACAGACAAACCAACAACATGAAGACATCACTTTGGCCTGGAGGAAATTGCAATAGGCATTTTTCACTTTTGATTTCTAATTTTATAGCTCGGTCAAGTAACCCATAAAGACCTCCGGCGCCTGACTGAAAATGCACTCTACAACTTAAGCATTGTTTTAAACAACCGCTTTTTTTAACTGTGACGTTTCCTTTAACTGTGATGAACATTTTTTACACACTCACACCTAATTTGTCTGCGGTACCCCAATTCTAAAAGTGACCCATTTCAAAAAGAAACACTGATAGCTTGGTCAACTTCCTTTAAATTTCCCCATAAGTCAGCCCAGGTTCAGTACGTCCCCTGTCAGTATTTGTCTGTGTCTCTGATGGATAGTCCACACTGGCTGTACAGTAAATGATGGGTATGTTAAATTTAAACCAGCTGCCTTTTTAGAAGGTCCATGTTATTTCTGTACATACAACTACACTCAGTGTTGCATAGGAATGTTTTTTTTTGTGGGCAGTTAGATTTAGCTGCCAGATTGTGTTCCAGCTGCTAACTGCTTCTTCTTTTTTTTTTTTTTTACAACACACGTACATAAACCTTTAAATAGACGTGAGGCTTCAAGCCACTGACGGATATACAGGAGAAATGTGCTCTCGTGTTTATAGTAAGCTCAGATGAGAAGACGTGTTTTTACTCTTTGCACTTTTAATAGCTTTCCCTTGGCCTGCGAGTGTGACATGTCGGGGCCTGCATCACAAACTCATTCATTCAGTAAAGGGGTGAAACCAGGCGTATTAAAGACAGTGTGTTGGGTTGCGTCTGAAACAGTGGGGCTGCTGAACTAGAAGCTGTGAAAGGCACAATGCCACGCAAGAGTCCCTCTAAACCACTTACTGTGTAATTGGAAGTTGGCAGCTGTTATTTTTTTTCTCTTCCCTTGCAGTGTGAATTGTGTTGATATGCCAGCACTACAAGCTGATTAAGTCAAATTAAGTCCAGAGTGTCTGTAGGATAAGTCCCTTCAGATGCATTATCTCATCTTCCAGAGGGTCCTGATAAGACACAAAATACTTTACAGTGTGGACGCTTCGTGAGCTTAACATTATAAAGTATGAATGTCCTGTATGTGGAGTGTACATGAGAGTAAACCTTATTTACACTGGAATACGCTGTTAATGCATGCCGCTGTTTTTTGTCTGCCTATTCAGATGCGTGTGTGCGTGCCTGTGTGTTTTTTGGAGCATGTGTCTGGAAAAGTGGCGGGGGTGGGGATTATCCGAATGTGTCGGTGCACAACTGCGTCTTGCTTTGTTGTAGTAATGGATTCACATAAAATGAAAGGGAGGATGGAAGCAGAAAGTCTGGCTGCACACGGAAAAAAATTAACATGAGTTGCCATAGCAGCAGCCCATGAGGGACAGGTGTACACACGCGATGCTGGGGAGTTAATACACTGTGGCTCAGGAAGGGCAGAAGCAACACGGCTGTCTGATGGATCCAACTTGACTGTGACTGGGTCATTATGCACTTTCACTGAAATCACCGAAAATGTGTCTCTGCAGGCCCATCACTGTCTATAGTAAATAAAACTGTGTCTTGTTCCAGCTAATGGAAGTCTGTTGTGGTTAGTGCTGGGTGATAACTTCACACCCCGTCTCTATCCTTGGCTTTAATGACTGTAGATATAATTAGTAATCTAATTAATTAGACTTTTAATGTTGTTACTTTTCAATGGTATTTATGTGCTTATTACTGCTGAAAAGAGCCTTTAGTGATTGTTCTAGTTTGCTATATTACTTTTGCTTTCTAGCCTAAATTGGGTGTCAAGCTCAAATTTATTGGGTCAATTGTGGACTAAGACATGAGAAGATCATCCTTCTTTAGTCCCACTATGTTAAAACTTGCCGTGTAGCACCAAAGGTAAAGTAATAAATAAGTAAGGATATTTAGAATGATGTGATGTGTAAAGATATGACGTGATACAGTAATTAAATAACTCTGACAGACTTGACATATTTTATTTAGCTAATAATTCTGTGCTTTTTCTTTTTCTCCAATGTCGTATTACTTCTTTGACTCAGGTTAAGTCTCTTCTTCTGCCTGAAGACATAATCAAACTGATAAACAGATAATATGCTGGTGAATAATTAAGGAGGCTCTTAACTTTTCATAACAAACCTTATATTAACCATATCAGTAAATATAACATCAAAACTAGTTAGTCAACTTCATCTTTTCTTTATTTGTGTTCAACGTGACTCAACAGAGACAAGTCTGGCCCGAGCTGAGACAGCAACAAAGAGGAGGTGTGATTAACCGTGCTTGCTATTTTTGGTTTTCATCTCGCTATCCAATACACAACAGTTCATTTTGGAGCAACGTTTCTGTTAACAGTGAAAACTTCACAAACGTTAAGAGTCTGTTGCTTTTCCTCCAATAATAGGAATTGGGCCGGATACCAACGTTTGGCCATCTGGCTTGTTGCAGTCGGTGTTTGATCACCTCCTCTTGGCAGAAACGAGCCACCTTACTATAAAAACCACAGCAGGGAACCCCCAAAAGTACCATGCTCACAGATTAAAGAGCAGGTCTGAACACGATGCCTGTGTCTTGGCAAAATTATGCAGCTTCTAGCAACGGCATCGGTTGCCAGTTTAACTTGAATATGATTACAAACAAAAAACCTGGAAAGACAAAACACCAAGTGCTGAAGTAACCCTGTAAGAAAAAATTAAAACCCAGCATCCAAATGTATGTAAAACCTTTTCACTGAGCACATAATTCAACCTGTTTTGGCCTTGTCTGTAGTCTTTTGAAATATCCACTCTGTTATTTCATTTTATTCAAGGATTGAAAGGACCAGGATTGTGCAGAATACCAATGAAGTTCAACATTGGTTTTCTACCTGCTTTTATTTCTGTCTATTCTTCAGGCTCTGAACTTTTACTTCAGTTATTTGTAAAATAGGTTTTATTTAGGACGACCTGGCTGTTATGTTTCCATCCTTCTGTCAGTGCAGGTCTCCTATTTGATTATATATCTGATGAATTGTATTGAAGTGAGGAAAGATGGCCTGAGGCCAGAGGCCGCTCTATTGTTTAAGGCTGGAATGTGCCCTTATGAAATTAAGCCAAAGCAGCAGCCAGTGAGAACGTGGAACCTCAGGGATTTTCCAGGGCCTGGTGCTATGAACTCATTAGAAACCGTATACTGTCCTCAACCTCAGAGCATTGCACAACTCTGCACCAGTGGATATATATGCATGTTTAAGTGGGCTGGGAGGCCAAGCTGCAGATCGTATGATTGCATGTGTGTATATATATGTGTGTGGGTGTGGGGGCCCTGAGTCATTCCTGTCCTTAATCCCAAGACCTTGAGGGGGAAGAGCAGTTAAAATGAATTCCCCTGTCTTCCTCCTCCAAGACCTTTCTCTGTTCCTCATTAGGGGCTTGAGAAAGTTGTCAGGATTCATGGGATAGGCTTGTTGTATCCGGTGTGCACTGATTCAGAATTCCCCCGCATTTCCACAGACTGGAGCTGGGGAATGTAGAAATTGCACAGTTCCACTGTGGGCGCTGCAATTCAATTAGAAAACAAATATCGTTGTATTTTGACTCTTGGCAATTTGTCTTCGTTTGTTCTTATAATTTTAGGGCCATTTTTCAACAAGATTATAATGATCTATTTAATAATTCTAGTCTTTTGTCTGTTTGTGGCTCGCATAGCTGGAGAACCGTTCATCTTATTGGCTCTTCACTTGACATGTATATTGTTAAGACTCACAGAGGTGACTGTGTTGGTCTGTTGGTCCAGACTGAAACATCTCAGCAACCGTTGGGTGAATTGTTACCACAGTTTTGACAAACATTCAAAACTGGAGACAATCCCACTAGACTCTTCTCTTCTTTGTTCTCACTGAAAATGGTGAACATGGTCAGCATGAAATATTCAAACCTCATTTTTGCTCAGCAGCCTCACAGAACTGTTGACATGATTTTGGACTCTTAGTCTTTGTCAGCACGCACAAGACGACCAAACTGCATCGGATGATAAAGATCATGTAAAACAGTTATTTATTTAATTTATCAATCAACTAATTGTTTCAGCTATAGGCTCATCAAACTAACATTTCCAGGAATTCATGTGTATATCCACCCAGCTCTGAACACTGTAAATATTATCTTCTGCTTACGCCATAGCTAACCCAATTTTCTGTTGGTGGGTTCCACTGTGTCTCGCCACGTGAAAAAGAAAACCGTTTTCAGCAGATCCTGGAGCGTTTAAGGGACTAATGACATGCAAACTCCGCTGGATTGAAACATCTACATTTTCCGCAGCAGGGCACAGACTGCGGTTAGTCTCTCGCAGGGAAACTTTGAAACCAGATGGAGCCTATCCCACACAAAACATCATGAAAAGAACAGGAGGAGGAGGAGAAGGAGGAGGAGGAGGAGGGAGAGGATCATGGGGATTTGAGACAAATGCTGATGTACTTGGCAGTTTTCCATGCTTGGATTTATTGGAGAGGGGTTCATTAACATTACTAAACACACCTCCATGTTCATGCGGCTCATATAGCAGAAGCTACCGTATAGTTCTTCTCTGCAGGGGCCACTCATTTCTTGTTTGGATTTCAGTAACATGTCTGCCTCCTGGTACAGTCATTGGGGAGGAAGGGAAGCAGCAGACTGAGTGACTGGGACCCACTGACTCAACATTACCTCTACACAGGCTGTGTCATGGACTGCTGGCTCCTCATGTTCGTTCCTGAGGCATTTCTAATGTTTGAGTAGCCTCGGGCTACTTCGCCAGAACACTCGCCCACTCACACATGCTCCCACAATGCAAGATTGATGTTTTGTGTCGTGGGCTCCGGGGCAGGTTATGAGCTCAGGATGTCTCTTTATCCACAACACCACTGACAGGTGATGACAGGCTGTTTTGTAACGATTTGTGAGTAATGTTCAGGCCAAAACTGTAACTGCCGGGACAAAGCACCTTTCAACCAGCCCTCAATATTAGCTCCTGTCATCAGGAAAGTGAAGAGACGCCCACAAAACAACAGACATCTCCATTTGTCATTAATTCTGAGCCTGTGACTCTGATAGACACTAGGTTCTCATGGTCTGCAGCAAGTCACAGTTCAATGCAGTAAAGATATTTCGAAACTACTTTACAGAAAACAATTATATGTGATCAAATTGTGTATACATTTTTAAACATGAGGCCTGAAACTAACAGTTTATTTTCTTATTGATTAATCTAGTTAGTATATGCCTTTCAACATTTGAAAACAATTTTCTGTGAACCCAGGGGGATGTCTTCAAATTGTTTTGTCTGACCAACAGTCCAAAACCTTTTAATTTATTTTTTTAAGAATAAGCGGAAATATTCACGTTGTGAGAAGATAGGAAAGATGATGTTTGGCACAGTCATTACTAAAATTATTCATGATTGACTTAGATTAACAAGATTACATAATAATCTGCCCTTAACCAATAGCATCTCTAGCTCTCTTTCCTGATTTCATTATTTGTTGATGCAATGCACTTATGGCAAGTGAGGCTTGAAGGCTTCAGTAATTAAGAATTAAGGAAACGCTTGTGTATGGTGGCGGCAGCACTTAGGTGTCTGAATAACTTCTATATATTGTAAGTGTCACAGTCTTTTTCGTTCCAGCGTACACCCAGATTCAGCCGCAGTCCCTGGTTCAGCAGCACAAGCAGCAGCAGCAGTTTGTCGTCCATCAGAGTCCAGGTTCCCAGAAGACGACGGGTCAGCTGCTGCAGACGGCCTCCATTCAGCCGTCGCAGCACCCGGTCCCTGTGCTGCCCAAACCTGCTCCACACCAGCCCTCCATGCCCAGCCAGCAGGCGACCATCTTCCACTCCACCATCAGCCCTCACGCCCTCCACTCCTCCCTCAGCCACGCCAAAGCTCAGCCCGTCCAGCTCACTGCCATCAACCTTCAAATACAGCCAACAGTGAGTACACTTGAAATATGATCTTTAAAGCTCTTGTAACGGTAGCTTAATCAAAAGCAAAGTTGTTATTTTGTTGATTAATTTGCTTTGTTTAAAACCTTCAGATTTTAATGCAGACTAATGAAAGTAAATTCTCTAAAACAGACATTTGTATATACAGAGATTCAATCCCTCTCTCACAGTAATTTACCAAACATCATCCATTCTACTTGTTTCCACGCTTGCGAAATGGATGTGATTCATGGGTTTGTCCTCCATTTGTTTCTAATGATGCATGGCTCTGTGCTCTACTTCACATCCTGACTTTTTGTGTCGTTCCCAATCTTGAATTTAATATTTTTAAAGTGGTAACCAGAAAAACAAAAACTACTGTTCCAACAACACCCACAGTATCGATGTCAATTCCAAGACACACATGTAAATAAGGGATCTTCTGAATTCCTGCTTTAATATTTTCCCACTGGTTTGATGTTTTCCAGACCTAATGGTTTTCAGTTTTTGAGTGGCTGACATTAAAAGCACTTATGGCCCCTTATGTGTCTTTCTCACAGTTTTTTCCCCTCTGGCTTTTGTTCCTAATGCCAATTGAAGGCTTCTCGGCTGCTTCAGGACAGTAAAGACAAGCCAACCTCACTGGTGGTCAGAGAGACGTGTCCGACCCCGTCCGCACAACAACCGCAGCACCAACCGCAACTACAGCACCAACCGCACCTACAGCAACAACCACCACAACAACAGCTGCAGCACCAACAGCAACAACCACCACAACAACAGCTGCAGCACCAACAGCAACAACCACCACAACAACAACTGCAGCACCAACAGCAACAACTGCAGCAGCAGCAGCAACAACAACTGCAGCAGCAGCAGCAGCAACAACAACAACAACCACAACAACAACTGCAGCAGCAACCTGCACCTTTACCATCACAACCTGCCAAGCCTGTAGAGCAGCCCAAGGTCGATACCGTTACACCAGCTGTTCAGCAACAAGGTAATGATTCAGCATGATTTTCTAACCTGCAAAATGGCTCCCTGTGAAACACCTAAATGTTTTGGTTAATAAACTCTTTAAATAATTAGCCACTGGGACAATAAGTCTGGTAGCAGTTTAAAAACTGCGTTAACCACAACTTGTCACCTTGACATGGAATCTATAACGATATCGCTGCTCTCATTGATTTCCTCACTGACTAGGAAAATCAATGCTGATGGTTTATGAACTGGATTTAAGCACTTGTTGATGTTACTTTTTTATACTGATAATGGAATAATTATGTATAAAGAGTTACCTAAAAACGTTACTGGGCACTTTTTTGGCAAACATTAGAAAATGGAAAATTGGGACTGGACATTTTGTGGACTTTGTCTTCTTTTCTTCTTCTTGTGCAAATTTTGTCGTCCAGATGATTTGGATAAAATGGAAAAACATAGTTTGACTTCATCGCCATCAGTTTTGCACTATAATACTATTACTGCAAGAGGATGATCGTGCAGCAGCTGAAGTCCTCTCGCTGAGCACATACTGAGTACTTGGGTCTCATAAATGTTGTCGAAGATCAGTCTCTACAGTGATAGTTCTCTTAACTGGTTGAAAAAATAGTACTAATGCTGTGTTCCTTGTAAAATGAAACATTCTGCAAACCACAAATTGCTGTTTATGGGCAATGAGTTGGGTGTGATGTGTGGAACACTTCTCAGCAGCAGAGCAGGAAACTATTTGGGTAATCCACTGTCTGGAGGGGCTGATGACAGGAAATCTACAAAGTTTCTGTTGGTTTGTGTTTTTACTGTAGAAAAATGTGGCGTTGAAAGAAAGAGCCTCTAGAGAAAAAGTTGGTTTGTTGAGTTGGTCAAACGTCAACTGCGCTGTATGCTAACAGACATTGAGAGGAACTGTCGCTTCTCTGTAAATTCAGATGTTTGCTCCGGGAATGACAGCTGTCAGAATTGCTCCGTTCACACAAATGAGCTTTGAGAGAGCGACCCACTAAGACAGAAAATATAAAAATAGCGGTTTCAGTTTCAGTTCTACAACAGCTGCAGTAAACTTTGTGAACCAGAAGTTGTTTTGCATGTTTCATTGATGTGTCCACCTCTGAAGTGTTTTTTTATTAATGCTAAGTGTCCAGAACTCACTGCATCAGCAAATTCATCCCGACAGCCTCTCTGGTGGCTGGCTGCAGTACATGTTGTACACCCCACCTCCCCCATGTTCGTGGGTGGGACATGGATCAAATAAAGACGTCACCATACGCCTCAAATACATTTTCCTCAAATACGGTTTCTGTCAATGTAGGTTGTTCTTAATCACACTGTTTGTTCATATGGCAATTTTCCCAGTAAATTTGGCTTTAATTTGTTAAGGACTGAAACGTCATGATTGACAGCTAAGACTGACTTCTGATTGGTCGTGTGCCTGTATTGGCGAGACCTCGATACAGCAACTCTTCACCACAATCGCTACTGCACAGACTCTAGCTCCGATTGATTTCAAAAGAGCAAGATCCCGGCGTCCACATCCTGGATATTTTGGCTTCATTCATGTCCACCGTTTCCATCGTCCATTTGTATTGACAGTCAGTTGATGATGGCAATACACATAACAGAAGACTTGGTGGAAGTCATGTGGTACGTGTCAGGGGAAAAAGCCATTCAATTTTGGTGCTGATCCAGGATTTTTATTCACTTTCTTAAACATTGTGAGATCATTTTCATTGATTTCTCAGAGAATGATGTCTGAATCTTTAGGGGGAAATTCAGACTTATTTAGGGGATTATTATGGTGCGGATCTAAATGAAAATCCAGATCTAGTGGATTAAAATGTGGCTTTATGAAGGGACTATTGAGCCTTGGCTACTCTCGTTGTAATTGTCATAAAAGTCTGGATGTTTGGACTCAGGCATGAAGAATATCAGAGACAGCCATGTGTGGGCCCCAGATATCTGTGCTACGCCCCTGCAGTAGTGTCTCAGTTGGTCTGGCTCTTTGATGAGTGGTCATAGGTGAACTGGTTCTAGTGGCCCGGACACGAAGATTGATGGTTGGAACATGTGGTCCTGCAGCAGCAGCCTGTGGAGGCTCAGCGCTGCTGTGGGAGGAAACAGGAGGCGGATCCTGGGTCCAAGCGGCGCTGCAGCGTGAAAACCCCCGATCAGACCCAAACAGCAGCAGGTCGCTGTGTGTGTCTGTGGGAGCGTTGTTACAGAGACCAGCTCAGAGCAAACCGCACGTGTTCACCGGCTGAACGCAGAGGAAGTTGATGGGGTAAGGAAACTGTTCTCATTCAGCGCTGCAGGCTTTTTAGAGGACAAAGCATGGCGGGTGTTTACTTTCGCTTTGTGGTTGTTGTCGACGTGTGACGACGGATCCATGATGCGTTCACGGACCGACAGTGGGTCACTCACACATGGACAATGTGTTGTTGTGGATATGGCCAATCTAGTGTCTGCGTGTTAAGTAGTTAGTGCGCATGACTTAACGTGACGTTTAGTTTAGTACCCGATGCTTCAATGTGTGATTATAAGAAGACAAATCACTTCTTATACAATGAATTAAAAACTTAGTTCCTCGTGAAAGGTTTCCAGACATTTTACCAGTTTAATTATTATGGTTGACTGTGAGAATAAATTTATAAAGGTGAGTTAACCAGCATTTAACTTTCTCCACAGTGAATAGATCCTCAAATCAAACAGGGATATTCTCCAACACGTCCTATGTTCTGAAATCTTACCTGTAATTGATTTAATGCATTAAATATTAATCTGCTAATTGTTTCCTTGATTATTTGTTTGATCTAAAATAATGGTCGTATGGATTTATCTCCCAGCACCGAATATTGTTTTGTTGTTCAAAGAATAACTGACAATTTATCAAAAGGCTGGTAATTACACTTGTTTAAGTAGTTATTGATTGATTGCCAACAAACAGTCTTTATGTGATAGTCATATATATAAATATCAAATGTTTGGATTTGTGACGTCTGGCTTTTTGTTTTTCAAAATGACAGAAATGATAAATTGTCTAATTATCCCCGATGTCATTTCAAACTGACCTCAGCAGTGACTATTCTTCACAGAGGACATGCTCTTAAATATTAACTGCACAGTGTTGTATTCGTGTCTCGGTCAGGAGGGGGCTCGACCAAGAAGCCGTCCGCTGCACCTGCGACTCCACCTCCAGCTATGACCTCAGGAAATGAGAGCGAGGTGCCCAGCGTGACGGGCAGCGCGCCGCACAACGGGGAGAACAAACCGCCCCAGGCCATCGTCAAGCCCCAGGTCCTCACACATGTCATCGAAGGCTTTGTCATCCAGGAAGGCGCCGAGCCGTTCCCAGTCTTGGTAAGTACCTGATCTCAGTTCTACCAGCAGGGAAACGTGATAAACAACCTGAAGCCACCGCGTGTCTTCATGTGTACACGCCTGCAGGGAGCTGTCAGCAGGCAAACACGGGCCTGTTACCTCTGGTAGCTCGCAGCTTGTGTTTGATTCAGTCATTAATTATAGTCAGGTAAGAACTCTGAAGATGGATGAAGGTGTTTGTATAATGAGCTTCATCACAGTCGCTCAGTAACTTTACCTTAAGGCATTGAAATCCTTCATCGTCATCTCCCTTGAATATGATGTTATTGTTTATACATGGTAACTGTAGAACTGTTGACTTTTGCATCATCGCATCTTTTTAATAGCTAAAAAACAACAAAGTTAAACTAAACATTTTGTTCAGGTGCAGCGTAATGCTTACTGTGAGTTGTAGACTTTGGGCTCACTGCCTCCTCCTGGACATTGCGTGTAAATGCTCACTCTAAACATAAAGAGCCAAACAGATCTAATGTACTTTGTATTCAGCAGGAAAGATCATACCATCTGTATTTTAAGGAAAGTTATAGGACCACTAAACAGAAGTTTGGTGGTTTGATCCCCCGGCTCCTCCAGTCTGCATGTCAAAGTGTCCTTGGGCGAGATGCTGGACCCTCATGTAGCCCCTGATGTCTTTACCTGCAGTGTATGGATGAATGGTGTGTAGTAGGAAAAGAGCCTGGAGTTTGCACCATTTTTTTATTCACAGTTGTAAATATTTTCTACACCAGGTGGAGCGTCTGCCCATTCTCATCGACAGCCCAAAGAAGCTGGATCATCAGCTCTCCTCCGACCCCGACAAAACTCCAGTCAGCAACGCAGCGAACACCGACTCCGAGCTGGAGGACATGAACCAGCCAGGTGAGCCAAAGACAATCCGACAAGTACACCAGTGTGCTGTGCATATCAGTTTATGAGCGTGCTGAAGGAACTCGGCATGCTCCGATCCGACCTTGACAATTTTATTTGCAAGTACTTTTAAGGTTTATAAATGTTCGAAATTACACTGCATCGCCAGCACACCCATCTGTTCTGAACTTAATGTAGTTAAATGCCTGGTGGTACAGACTCGACAAAGATCAGGAGCCTCTGAGATGAATGATGATGGTGCTGTACTCACTGCTCCTCTTTGTGTCTCAGTGTAATCTCATGCTTCTGCTTCTCTTCACCTAACTCCTGCGTGGCTCTTGTCTATTCATGTGTGTCTCATGGTTATATATCGTTTCCACCTCCACAGACAAAGAACCAGAGCCGAAGCTGACGTGTGAATATTGCGGCTGGGTCGACTTTGCCTACACCTTCAAGGCCTCGAAAAGATTCTGCTCCATGGTTTGTGCAAAGAGGCAAGTCACCTTTTTTTTTTAATATTTTGCTATTATTTAAACAATCAGCTGCTCCTTCTGTAAATGGAAACTGTAATGAGTCTTTGTGAACAGGTACAATGTGGGCTGCACGAAGCGGATAGGCCTTTTCCGTCCAGAGAGGAGTAAACCAACCAACCGCTGGCGACGAAGATCTCAGGGTCGTTCTAGTGTAGAGGCTAAGAAGCAGGTACAGAAAAACATACACCATATCTATCACAGCGAAATATATAAACTTTACCTAATAATAATAACCAGAACCCTAAATATAACTTGCTAAAAATAAGTTTGAAACTAGAGGGACCCCATGTTTGGTCTCGACAAAGTTCGTATACCGTCTAAAGTCCCGACCAGGATCTAAAACAACTGTACACACACACACACTCACACTCACACTCACACTCACACTCACACTCACACTCACACTCAGTCCTTCCGCGCTGTAAAACTTCCTCATCAACACTTTACCTCCATTACATACTGCCTCTCCTGCACATTTTGTACCCTGCACTTTTCACGCCTGGTGCCTTTTAATGAATTGAATCTTCATTTGTGCCGGTGCCTGATCATCTCCCTCTGCCTTTAAAGGGTCATTACGTGCTTTACGATCCTTGTCAACCTTTATTGGCGACCATCAAAAACGGGAAGCTGTCGGTTAAGATTTTCTGCCTCGTGCGCATGTTATTTAATATTTTTTTAGCTCTTTCACAGTACGTCTACTTCTATCAGCTCTTCCCTTCCCCTTAAAATACCAAAGTCTGTAACATTGCACTATTTATTGCTGGAAAATATTTATTTGGCTGAAGGACAATCTTTACAAGCCAAAATATTTTGAGTTATATAATGTCTCAAGGGTTCGGTCTAGTATATCCAGTTGGGGGGTGCTTTTGTCTCATGTTTGGACCAATCGGTGAGTTTTATAAGCAGCAGACAAATGAATCATTGAGGCTTTGGTATCAGTCCAACACTCCTATCAACTCCCTGCAGGTATATAGCAGTCATGTACAGTATAAATCTTACTTATTACCCCTTTAATCTTTGCTGTGACTAACATTATGTCCCAGGAGTGTTTTACTGATGAGCCGTTAACTTTCTCTAAATGTAGAACCCTGAAGTCAAACCTGAATGTTTCCCTTTTCAGAAGCTGTCCCCGTCCCCGCAGCAGACACAAGGCGGCTCTGTGTCCTCGCCTCATCCCTCGCAACCCAGTCAGGAGGAGTCCAGCCCGTGCTCGGACATGTCCAGCTACGAGGAGCCAGCGTCTCCCCTGTCGGCAGCCAGCTCGGGACCCCTGGCTCCGACCCCGGCCCCGGCTCAGGTCCCCGTTCGCCGGCAGCAGAGCAGGACCTCGGACCAGGAGGGCGGCGCTGGGAGAGATGCACCTTCACTCTGTCAGCGGTTCTTACCCAACAACCCCACCAGGTGGAATGTGGAGGAAGTTTATGAGTTCATTTGTTCACTGCCAGGTCAGTTTTGCGGGAAGTGCATCCAAAAAGATTTACATTCTGAATCCATCACTTGTGTATTGTTGCCTATGAATCCTGTTTGACTGTGATTGACACGGCTCTGTTTTTCTTCCTCCTCTTCACGCAGGTTGTCAGGAGATCGCGGACGAGTTTCGGTCTCAGGAGATCGATGGACAGGCCCTGCTCCTGTTAAAGGAAGACCACCTCATGAGCACCATGAACATTAAACTGGGGCCTGCACTCAAGATCTTTGCACGCATCAACATGCTTAAAGACTCGTAGCAGTAAAGTGTGTGTATTTATCTCAAGTGCATCTTTATCTGTGTGCGTGAGGGAATGTGTGTGTGTGTGTACCTTGGCAGAGGATGTGTCACTGTAGCACTGACGGCACAGAGCACTGACTGCACTGTGACCTCGCCT
Organism: Verasper variegatus; assembly: GCA_026259375.1. Taxonomy (NCBI): domain Eukaryota; kingdom Metazoa; phylum Chordata; class Actinopteri; order Pleuronectiformes; family Pleuronectidae; genus Verasper; species Verasper variegatus. Next base: position 22,442,259 of record CM048040.1, on the reverse strand, counting down.
TCTCTCCACGACTGGATTTGTGCTCTTGATTCAGAATCTCACTCTAACTGGACCCGACTCCACAAACTGCTCATGTTTAACAACCATGTGAATGTTGAAACTGGAACCGATGGTGTTTTCACCACGAGCACTTCAACACCGCATCTGTTTACGATGCATTCATATCTCGGACCAAACCAACCCTTCCTCGGGCACGTCTCCCCCCCTCCCTCTGTGTTCTCAGCAAGATGTCGCCTGCATTTAAACACACAACAAAGACACAGCCAAAAAAACACAGTTTAGCTGCAGCCGCGGTGACAGTTGTGCCAAATTATACAGCGTGGATTCGTATATAAATGAGTATATGAATATACTTGATGTGGCTGATATCTGATCCAGATACAGCTCAAGGCAGGGTTGGAAAATGGTTTCTGAAACACCTTTTATCTTATTTGTTGACATTCTCTTCATGTCCTGATATCCATCAACAAACGAAGTTCTCTTCAGCAAAAAATAAAAGATGTCGCCCTCACAGAATTATAAAAAACACGACCAATAATTCACTCAATGCCGAATGAAAAGATGGGCTGCTGTACCTATTTGCACTGCATTGCCAGAGTCAAGTTGGCAAGTGAGTCATGGAAAAGTCAACTTCTAGTGGCTGTCAGAGCAGGCAGCATATTTTGTGCCTGCTTTTGTTAGTTTTTCCAGACGTACCAACCGTGGGTTTAATGCAAGTGCAAATGATGCTGAACGCTTCCACCAGACTTCACGGGGTGCGGCTCACACTGTGATCAGATTTCAGCCTGGTATATAAATACCACCAGGAGATGAGGAGCAACAAAGAACATTGAGGTTTATGGACAGCACCCGAAACCCAGAGGGGCCGGGGGGGGGGGCAGATTCAAGCTGCCCATTACAAAGCTTCAGGTGACTCGCTGTGCTTTCACGTGCCTTGCTGTGCATTAGCATTCAGATCCGATCCCAGTGCAGTTTGAATTAAGATAAGAGAAGCACTTACTGATACCAGGAGTGGACGAAGGCAGCGGCTAACAGGTCTTTATCAAATGTCTTTAACCTGATAACACGTCTGAACACAGATCACATGATAAAAGCAGGTGGAGACAATAAGCCTGGAACCACGAGAGGTGATGAAGTGTACGACAAACGGTTCAGTTGTGTGTGGGTTGGGTTCACACTGCGACACAGTCATTGATGAATTGCCACATTAAGACACAGGAGTGACATCTGGATTTATCGTTATGTTATTACACATGTTATTCGTACAGTTTTGTTAGCGTGTGGATGAGGGAGAAGACTGGGCCTGATCGTTCACCTGCAAACAAACATCCAAGCTGATCTACTAACGCACTGAGGATTGTGTGCAGAATAACACGCGCTGTCCATTTAGTACATTTTCCTTAATGAATATGCATAATTGGGCGTTTCTACCCGAGTGCGCAAAATATTGTGCGAGTAGATGCAAGTACTTGACAAATACGATTTCCACAGCATTTACTTTCTCGCAGATACTGTCCCATGTCGCGTTTCTTTGAGTTATATTAATATTTCTTTGATGTAGCTCAACAACAAGTTTGTTTGCCTCTTTCACTAACTCCTGCAATTCCATGCCATTCAATTTCACTGCTCTTTGCGCTATGGCGGTAACCAGTAACGCCCGGCAAACACTCATTTAAATACTACTGCCTCTGCCATGTTTGCACCTGTTATCATTTGCGCAATTATCTTTTGTAGATCATCCGCAAAAAAACGTTTGCTCGTTCTGATTCAGTAGGTTCCCCTTTGCCTTTTTCTCAGCAGCGCTCCCACTGTTCTGGAATATAAAGCTTGATGCAGAGAATTGATTCAAGCAGCTTCTTTTGCGACGATCGATTTTTCTCTCATGAGGAATTTGCAAGTTTTCTCCCGTAGAATTCAAACTGCTTACAACTGTTTTTCATAGGACACTAAGTTATCTAAAGAAGTAATCTGGGTGTGCTGCGTCCTGCACATCCCTGCTTATGGCACTTATTTTCTTTTTCATTTGCTTTACGGTTATGAGTCGCGTCTGCGCAGTGATTCAAAACGAGTTTATTTGTACATAGCAGCTCAAGTGAGGAAAGAGACTCTAACTTAGTGTGAAACTGACATTTTTTCTAAGTTATCCTTGTTATTTTAAAACAGAAATTTATTGGTGTTTTAATATTTTTAAATATGCAAATATATAAATATGGCCCCGGAGTTGTTTTTTAATGCTTTTATTTTCTTTTTCTAATGAAAATATGATCATATCTATTTGTGTTCTGTGGCTGTGATGGAAGGTCAACTTTTTTAGATAATGCTTTGTTTAATGCCCGTATTTATCAAAATGGTTTGTTACACAACATTTTGCAACTATAAATCATTTGCAGTAAATTTCTGTCTCGGGAAGTTTTTGGATTGTGAATGTAGAAAAAAACAAATGTTTGTTTTTTCTTCTTGGCGGTTTTATAGTTGCTTATGTTCATCTACAGTTTATAAAAACAAAGACAAATTATTATTCTGAAGTATTTTGGGGCTTTGGCCTGTATTTGTTATGTTACTTTCTTCTCAAAATTCCACATATGTAGGTAAAGCACAGAGTTTTCAGATTTGAGACATCAAATTATCATTGATCAGGCAAAGTAGTTTTGAATACGTAATAATATTCAAACGAGATGTACTTGAATTTGGTCACTTACAGGGAGATTTAAGTGTCACTGAATCAAAACTAAGTTCTGAAACGTATTCAAACTACAATAACATTCTAGTAATAAAGGAAAAACTAAAAATCTGACCATAAACAAATAGAAATTCAGTCGAGCTGCACAAAATTACACACACTTAAACACAGCAGTTCCCATAAATGTGTCTCGTTTTTATTTTATTATGAATCTCTGAGAAATAATTGAAAATCAACAGACAAACAAACCAAAGGACGGGGGTGAAAACATAACCTCACTCTGATATTCCAACAAAACAACAGTTTACCCAAACGTTTTGAATTGAATTAATACATTTATTAAATTGTGAACACAAACGGCGACAATCGCCCGACAATCCAGAAAATGTAACACACTGGCATCGTACAGGTGAGTGAAGCAGCACAATAAACTGCTTGTGTATTCATTCTGATCATTCCGAGGTGCAGTATCAAATCTGCAGAGACACGTGTGGGACAGTTATTTGTTGTGGTTGGTGTCAGAAGGAACCAGCTGTTTGTTTCATTGACACAAACACAGCAGCAGTTTTCTCTCCACTGAACCACAGAAGAAGAACAAGCAGGAACAAACAGGTTCACTGTTTTGATTCAAGATCGGCTTCATCACTGGAGAATTTAAACACATTTGCAACGTGACGTCATTTTGAAGAAGGAACATCTGGTAATTTAAACCCTAATACACAAGCTATGCAAACTCCTTCTAATGCACAACATCGTATTCATTCCCAATGTGATTTCATGCATGGCTGAGTGTCTCTTTGCTATATCTTTGAAATCAGTTTATTTCATCGTTTACTATTCTACGTTTTCATTAAATATCTTGTTTTTGATTACCACAAAATCACTTTTTTAATCAGTCTATTAAATATATACTGTTATATTTCAAGTTTATTTTGTTGATCCAACTATGGTTAGCTGGACTAGGTCGCTAACAGCTAGTTAGTGTTGTACATATTTCTCTTTCTCACTAGTCATGGATTGTAAAATAAGACTTACATGCACACATACTGTGTGGCTTATTTTTGACCCATATGTGTAAAAATGATTGTTTATAAAGTAAAAAAGTTAAAAATAATATTTGTGGTAATCCAAAATAAGATATTTAATGAATACTTAGAATATTATAAGATAAAATACATTTATTTAAAAAATATAGCAAAAAAACAAGTAGCAAGTAACAAGGAAATGAATACTGGTCATTTTTGACCCATGTTGTGCATTAGAAGGATCGTGATACAAATGTTGCCCCTGTGTTAACAAATAAAACCTGAAACTTGAAAGTATCCCATAGACTGTATATAAAGTAAAATAGTACATCTTAAAAACCGTCTATGATGCTTTCAGGTTATATAGGCTGTACTACAGTTAGTATTAGTACTATTCTGTTTGTTGTTATTTAAAACAAAGAAAAGCAGCAAACTGTCACATTTTGAAAAGATCAAAATCAAAATCAATCCATTGATCATTTTAGTAATTTTTCAAAGTTGTGCTTGATTTTCTGTTTGTCAAATCATCGATCGTTCAACTGATAATTATTGCTCTGAATTACTGAATTGCTCAACGACCAGTTTCGTTAAGTTGAGTCTTATTTATGATTCACTGTTTGAAATGTTTAGACTGTAGCTGAAATGGCAAATCAAAGAAACAAGGCGGCGGATGACCTTCCCTGGCTGGATAAGCATGACCCTCCTGCAGGTATGCAGCTTTATTGTAGCACTTATTGTTTTTAAGGCACGTTCAGGGACCATTAGTGATTGAATTATAACCACGGTGGCAGTTTTAATTATCTGTGGGTGTGTGTTCTGTCTGTCAGAGAGCCCGGCCACCGCCTCATTATCCAGACTGATGGAGCTGAGGAATCGTTTTTCCAACATGAGCCTCGCACACGAGATGGTAATGAAGCTAAACTGCTGCTTGGAATTCCAGGAGGCTCCCACGGACAGGCAAGGCAAACTCCACCTCGGTCACGTGACCCTGGTTACTCTTGTTTTTAAAAATCAATCTGGGAGTTCGGGCTCTTCTTACCGGTGTTCCTTCCAAACGAGCTCCTCTCTGTAGTTTGGCGGGCGGAGGGAAGGATATCTGTCAGCGGGCGTTTTGGGACGTCCTCCATGAGCAGCTGAACTCAGATCCTCCCAACTACTCTCATGCTGTCACCGTGCTGCAGGAGGTCAAATCCGTAAGTCCACAGCTGAATGAACTTCCCGCCACAAAATACATTAGGTTTCAGGAAGTCTAATCCTAATCCAGAAGTCTTGAATACATGTGTTTGTATATACTTGTGGGCTATTTGTGTATAAAGTCAAGGTGAGGTTGTTGTAATATTGGATCGAGTTTGCAGGAGGCTGCTTAATTATCATTTTTTAGACAGTGACTCAAAGTTCATCAATTTTCATGAAGAAAAAAACCAACACAATCAGTGTGAAAGTGTTAAACTCTGACTGAAACACAGTATTAGGATATTACCCATGAGCCCCGGTTTCCTGAACCAGAAGAGCTGCGGCTTTGACGAATAAACCAAACTCTGTTTAGAATTCATCATATTTTAAAAGTTTTCTATCTGAATATTAGAAAAGAAACATAGTTTTAATGACTTTTTAACTGATCTACAGTTCAGCATTACTCTTTAATTTAACCGGACGTATTTCCTGTTATTTAACCTGCGACTATCAGCCACACACTTCTCACACACAAAGCAAGAAAAGGACCGTGACAATAACAGCATCAAATTCATTTTTAAGTTCCTATTTAAGGGTCAAACTATTTCATAGCTTAAAGTAATTTATTTATTTATTTTTGACTGTTTAATCGATTTTCTGACACCAGGAGCTATTATTACACAACTGGATGGTTTTGGCAAACAGGAGATATAATTGTACATAAAACATTAAGAAAATGATATGATCAGTGATAAACATAATATTATACAATCTTATCATCATTATTAAATTTTAAGCAGCACAGTAATGGAATGTCCTAAAAAGTGATAAAGCAAAAGCATTAAATATTGGCAGAAGCCCAACGTTGCCTCTTCGAAAATCAAAGTATTCAAATATTAAATGACAAAAATGCTCATCTTTTCTTCAGGTTTTACTCAAACTAATCAATCGTCAACTTTAACAACCAATCTCTAAATTAAAATGCTGCTTATTCTGCACGATCAGTGTTTTTCTATCTGAGCAGTTCCGATAAAATCCTATAATACTGTTGCAGCAGTTCCCAAATGTACTGACCCGAGTAACAGCTTGTGTTTTATGTCACCTGTTGAATTCACTGACTGGTGAATGGAGATGGAGCAGAGACACATGGACGGCTTTTATTTCGACAGCTGCAGTGAAAATGATGCCATTAAATCTTTCTTATGTGCAGCTTCTGATAATATGTTTTTTATTATTAGATAAAACGTCTTTGTAATAATCCAGAGGACACATGCTCACATTCACCTTGACGGACAAACTGAAAGTTTCTGTGCGTCAACTATATGTAAACACGTCAGACTGAGATCTCAGATCAACGAGACTCTGGACATGGGGCTGATCAGGAAGAGGGCCGATTGAGGACTTCTGGACTTCCACGGGCTGATGCTTTACATCATTGAGACCATGGCGTCTATGTGTGCTCTGGTTCGAATCCCAGAGATGCAGGCACTGAGGGGCCTGAAGGACCCTGTGGAGCTGCTGAGGTGACGCTCGGATTAAAACCATTTTGGACAGAATAAGCTTAAAGGAGACACGTGATGGTTTTTCGGTTTCTCTTTCCTCTCGCGTGTTTTACAGGTATTTTATGTGAAAGCTGTGCAAAGTTAGAAAGATCAAGTTGTAAAGGGAGCTCAGTAGTCCAGCAGATATCTCGATGGCTGATATTTGCAAAATGCACGCCCAGCGCAGACTTTACCCGGAGGAGGGTCTTAAAGAGAAAGGAGCTAAAACCAAGATTTTCAGACAGAGGCTGCAAAGAGGAGCTGCAGCACTGGACAGGAGAGATGTGTTGTTTCTCCACATTCGGGCTTGTGAACCTTTTCAAGTGACAACACAAGTTCAAATTATGAATCTGAATATGAGCATCGTATGTTTCCTTTAAGCCTGAAGATCACTGAACCCAGATTATTTGAACTTTATCAGACTTGTGTCGTGTAATAATCCCTGTGCATGTCAGTTTATCTCTGGATAAGGTCTCATGCATCTACTTTATATTTCCACTACTGATAGCGTTTGCTTTGTGGGTTAAAAACGTATTGTTCTGTTGTCTGCTCTCCCTCTGTCCCTTCCTCTAGTGCTTGTTTGCATGCTGGTGTAGTTTTGAGATAACACCTTCCAATAATGTTCACTCAAACATGACCCTCCTCCCTCGCTCTCCCCTCAGGAACATCCTCCGTGTCTTGGAGCTGATGATGAGCAACGAGCTTAACTTCACCATCCAGTGTCTGAGGCCTCTCCTGCTGCAGCACGCTGTTTTACAGTACGAGAGGGGCAGGTTCCAGGAGATCCTGGACAGGATGCCCGGTGAGTGTGAAGGACGTCACTCTGGGGGGCGTTTAGACCTCTGTCCCCCCCCCCGGCTGCTGCTGCGATGCGAGTGATAGATGCTAAAGGTGACTTTGTGAGTGTGGGATTTATGATCACTGGCCGTTCCAGTGTTTTCAATTTAAAAATAAACGTTGACCCCTTGACGCTCCGCAGCGCCGTCCTGCCATTTTTCAGCGTCTCGCAGATTGGGTCTGGAGCCGGACGGCCAATCGCTGATGAACTGTGGCTGTTTTGGCTCCGATAATATTCTGTGCGAGTACAGCTGTGTAATCACAGTCAGCTGGCAAAGTGACAAGCTGACAGAGTCATGTTGGCTCAACTGCTAAATATCCTTCATGACAAACTGTTAGTCGTCTGTTCCTGACTCCGTCCTCCAAGATATATATCGTCAGCAAATCCATTACTTTGGCTGATAAGTCAAATATTGCCGTATTAAAACAATTATTTTATCATCAAGTGTTTTATTGGCACTTGATTACTTGTTTCCGTCTTTAAAAAACAATGAAAACTGATCCCAGAGCCTGAGGTGAGCAAACATTCACATTGTGAAAAGCTGGAACCAGAGTTTTTCAGTGATATTTGTCCAAAAAAAAAGGCTGAAACATAATAAAATAACATTGTAATCTTTCTTCGGTTCGACTAATTTATTAATAAAGTAATAATTTCAGCTCTTAAGAAGAAGAATTTTCAATCTTTCCTTCGGGAGGCAATTGTCTCCAGATGGAGCAGAAACTCGTTGTTGCTCAGACACTTTCAATATTTTCTGTTCATGAAAACAAAGAAAACATTGATTTTATGTCTGTGTTGTTCAAATAGAAACAAACCGGAGCCTCATTTCCACCTTTAGCAAAATCTCAGGCCTTTTTACACAGGAGTAATTCTGTGACTCTGCAGTTTATTCATCTTCTTTATCATATGAACATTTATTTACAGTATTTGTCTTTTTTTAATAGATGTTCTGGTTCTGATGTTAGAGATTTCCCGGTCCCGATGGCCACGTCAGCATCACCACCATCCTCAACCAGGCCTACATGCGTCTGCTCTACTGGGACCCGCAGGACCAGAAGTATCCTGAGGTCAGCGGCAGCCTCACACACCAGGCCGTTCTTTATTTGAATGATAATTAATTGATTATCAACCCAGATTGTTTTCATCTAGATAAAGATATTTTTACAATGCAGGGGCTAATTTTGCTTGAAATTCCCTCGTGATTAACCACATGTGACCCCGACACAGATCATGCTGTTGGACAAAGGTTGTCTGGACGATGTGGCCCTCAGGCTCCAGAAGCTGGTCCTGGAGGCGCCGGTGCTGCTGCTGACCAAAACTCAGACCGGGGAAGCGTTTTTCCTTCTGCAGGGGTTTGTTGGTGAACTGAAGCAGACCACCGCTGCCTTGCTGGAGGACAGTCACGCCAGGTAAGAGGGGGACACGGTGATGCATGTACCGGCTGTCAAGAATAACGGGTATCGCACGAGTAGGAAAACCAACGGAGGTGACAGGAGGCAAGAGGCCTGTCAGAACGGATCCAGCTAACCTCATTCTTTCTGTTCAAGAGAAGCCCGGCCATGATTAGTGGATAAATGTGGAACAGCAGCTTGCGATACCAGGGGCCTGTTCACACTCTGAGCTGAGCTGCAGTAAAAATGTAGCACAGGCCAATTCTTCCTTAATCACCTTTATTAAAATGTAATTTTATTCAATCTAAACCTCCTGAGAGACCAAGATGTTATTAAGACCCAAATTTATTGACCTGTGCGAGTCCCAGAACTCTCAGCATTGCTTGTGAATTGCCTGTGACCTAATACACATCTAATGAAGCCTGCGGGTAATGTGTCTGCTTCTGGTTGCTGCAGGGACGAGGACCTGGGGGGGGGGGGGGGGGGGGGGGGTGAACGACGCTGCGAGGAGCCAGGGGACAGCGGCGCTGCCTCAGGACAACCAGGATCTGCTGAAGGGACAAATATGTGACCTGTTTAAACACAACAACTGCATCCGCACAGTCGTAGGTCAGAGCATGAGACACTGATCAATGAATAGCTGCAGCACCAATGGGGGGAAATGTGATAACTCCTTATTTTATATTTACATTTCCATGTATTTATAGCTGGATATTAGTGGTGGTTATGTTTTCATTTCATTTAAGGAGTATTTGGGAAATGTTTTACAGATGATAGAGAATTACAAACCCCCTCAAAGCTCATCAGATATTTTCTTTATGAACAAATCCGACCATTAAAGGATTATTATTATTCTGCTCATATTTCTGCCCATATTCAGGGTCATAATTTTAATTTCATTAAGACTTGAAAAGGTTTACATGCTCTAATAGAAGTCACATGACCTTCCTCAGACTGTCCAATCGCTGCAGCTCTTCTCTAATGATGAACAAATGTTTGTATATTTGCAACCTTATGTTACATTAAAGCTTAAAATCCTCACGTGTTAGGAGCTGGTACCAGGAGATGTTCAGCAGTTTTACCTTAAAATGTATTAAATTTGATTAATTGTAAATATTGTAAATGCTCATATGTTATATAAGTGTTAATTGTTTGATCCCATGTTGAAAACTTTCTTCAGGTAACCTCTGGTTGGTGGTCGTCATGCGTTCACTTTATATTTAGAAAATTCAGACATTTCAGGTTGATAGAAAAAAACCTTCAGGGCTAAAACTGCATTTTATATAGTTTTAATATCTTGGTCTGTTCTGATTTTTATTCAACAAAAGAAACATGTATTATAATGTCATTTAGCATCGGTTATCTCTGCTGCTGCTGCAGAAAACTGACTCTCTCTCTGTCTCTCTGTCTCTCTGTCTCTCTGTCTCTCTCTCTCTGTCTCTCTCTCTCTGTCTCTCTCTCTCTCTCTCTCTCTCTCTCTCTCTCTCTCTCTCTCTCTCTCTCTCTCTCTCCATCGAACACAGGAAAAAGGATGAAGGGGTTCCTCTGGGCCTTGCTGCAGGCCGGTCCTGCCAAAGGGAGTCTTGACTTTCCCGCCCCCCTGGGCCTGGTGAGAGCCGAGATCGCCGAGCTGTGGACGGTGTTCAGGAAAATCGTCAACTTCCACAAAGCGGCCTTTGGTCCCTGCTTTGCACCGATCCTCCAGAAAGTGCTGCTCCCACCAGGAGAGGCCGAGGCCGGAGAGACCTCGAGCCGAGTGTGACCCGAAGTGACCTCAACGGGTTGAGCTCGTGGCTTTGATGTTAAAGGTAGAATCAGTTGAGAGATGTCGAAGCAACACAGTTTAATAAGTTCTCTTGGGTTCACTCGTTGGGGTTTTCAAGCCTCCTCACGTTCAGCATGAGGAGCAGTACACATATGCATACAAAAAAATTCAAAGTTTTATTTTGACGTAAAAAAAAATTAGTGAGTTGCTTTAATAGAAGAAAAAGTCATAAAATGCCCAAAAGTTTAGTTAAAACTATAACATTAAGACAAAAAAAACCTAAGAATAGGTCAAGTACTGAATTATTATGATGAGAGGGGGATACAGTTTGGTGGGTGATTGTGTTAATCAATAAAACGTTATCGGTGGATTTGTTCGGTTTCACCTCTTTCACTGTCAACAGGAAAAACAAAGCACCAAGAAATGTGTTCACAATTTGTTAATAGTAATAAAGATGTTTGTGTAAGTTTACACTTTCTTAAAATCCCAAACCCAAACACAGACTTGATATTAGTGACGGCTGTGTTGTTATTAAACAGCTGCTTATTTGTGCTTAAATTGAATAATTCTCAATTTATTCAGGCAGCCGGTTGAACAGTGCACGTTGACGTCCAAACAAATGAAAATGCAGGTATCTTTAAGTTTAACAGTTTATTCCTGCACGGTCGGATGTGTTGTCCCTGAAGGTCACGGACAGGACGTTCATGTGATCGATTATACAACATAAGAAAGTTTCAAAGGGTGAAAAGTTGAACACTATTCAAGCGAGTCACATGAGGACATTTTTCATATTGTACAGAAATAAACACACTGGTTACCTGCCACAGTAAACAAAGCATTCGTGTTCTCTGCAGAATCTTTAGAGGAATTGTATTAATTTGTGTTAAACCACTCTTGGGATCTGGGACCTTCTTGGAGCTTGAACATTTAAATGCATGGAAACTTAAAAACGAAAAACATACGGTCTTTAACACTTCTTTTGGTTTTAAAGGTAATTCCAGGATCCTCAAATACGTTTCTAACAACATGAATAAAACAATTAATTTGTCTGCAACACCATAAAAAGATTAAAACCCAATTATTACTCCAGATTGGCAGAAATATGGTATCTCCACATTTACTACGGCACGAGAAAAAACACCAATGTAGTATTTTGTTATAAAAATATAATAAGTGGAAATTATATAATACGCTCTGTCTTTCATAGAAATGAAGTAATGCTGCATTTTGTTTTGCTGGACCTTTGGAAGTTATTTGAAAATCACATTTTTTCATCCACTAGGTTCGGGGAGTTTGTGACGAGACTTAAAAAGACGCAAATTTAGGCCGATGGTTTAAATTAGAAGCCGCACACACCTCACTAATCTCTAGGAAACATTGAAGGTTGTAATCGTTCAATAATTAGCAGGTTGTAGTAGTTGTCTCTTTATTGTTAAACGGCTGGTGTCACGTTCTCTTTTCTGTCTTTCATCACTCAACCAGTAAAAACAAAAAGTCATGCCGACAACAGACGTGAGAGGGATTCTTTTTGTCATTGTCTTATTTAATTTCATTAATATAATATTGCTTTGAAATTTGAGACAGAATCACATTTCCATTGAGCCACACTCTGTCCACAAACATGGGCAAAGCATCGTATGCTGGTACAGTTTTATTTTTCTTTTTTCTCGTCTCTACATTTCTGTTACAGTTCTCTTCACCCCCTGCTGTGACTATCTCCCATAGACCTGAATCAATAGAAATGCTTATTAATGTTCTATATCATTAATGGTCTACGGTGCTCTAAAACATTACAGTACCTACATGATGAGATCAGAGAGTCACACGGAGGCCAGGAATTGGTCTTGACCTTTCTGGCTGACCTTTCCTGGAGACGGGAGGGAAACACCTGGTCCCGCTCGGCCGCTGATGTGGGACAAACGGCTTGCGTCTCGTCCGTGTCGTGTTGGGATTCATATCGTGTGGTGTGTGTGGGTGTGGGGGGGGGGATATACAGAGTGGGATCTAAATGTCAGAGCAGCACTGGTCGGCCCTGCATGTTTGTCGTAAGGCTTTACCTCTCATTTCCTCTCTCTCTCTCTCTCTCTCTCTCTCTCTCTCTCTCTACCTCCCTCTCTACCTCCCTCTCTCTTCTTTCCACTGCTCTGCCCACTAAACTCAATGCACGCAAACACACTCACAGCGGCCGCTCCCCTTCAACTCACAGCTTGGTATCCGGAAACTTGAACGCTGGGGCGAGCTACACAAGGAAAACACCAATGTTAAAAGAGACTGGTACATGCACAGCCATTATCATGCCACCAAAACTTGCTTTAAATAGCTGCTGCTCATTAAAGTGTAATGCTTTTTTTATATTATGCATCCATACTGGAGCAGGTTGTCTTGGTGACGCACAAAATGGGAGAACATACGTGACAGAAAATCTGTAGTTGGGGAAGGGATGACGACAGTGGAGGAGGGATGAGGATGATTTGTGTGTGTGAGGGGGGGGGGGGGAAACATAAAAAGCAGATGAGTGAGAGGAGACGAGACACTGCTACGGTACAAACGACGACTGCTCAGGCCAAGTGCATCAAGGGAGGACAGAACACACACAGAGAGGAGACACTGCCAACATGCATCGTCAGTGGAAGCTAACAGTGAACAGTCAGAACAATGGCGGCAATGGCGACGCAGCCACGGCACCGCCGCACACGAGACCGGTTACATCTTTTTTAACAGTCTCCAGCAGACACACACACCGGAGAGGAGCTCGGAAAAAAAAAGAAAAGAGAAGAAACCTCGCATCTCCCGCAGCAGCACACAAACAAGGACGGTGGCCGGTGATGTAACAGTAACAGTCCCAAACTCCCATGAGGACACACAGAGAAACAAGGCACACAAGCACGCACAGCAGGTAGCGCACACAGAAGGGGGGGGGGGGGGGGGGGCACAGATATGCGTCGACTCCACAACGAGCATTTCTGAGTCACAGTGCAGCAGAAGGAAGATTCTTCAAAATAGAAATCAAAAAAAAAAAAAAGATTGTGTCACGTCCTCAGCATCACAGATCCATTCGACACCACACCAGATTCATTTTTCCTTAAAAACTTGGCTCCTTTTTAAATGTCGTGGAATTGAATCATTTCTTTAATTTTTTTTCCCACTGCCGTTTATTTTCAAGTGACTTACTGTTGCGTGTTCTGCTTTATTCTAAATCGGTGCGAAAAAAAACAGCATGGATACCGATAATGATAAGATGCTACGTTTGGGGGAAATGTGCAAAATTGTGCTCGGGGCTGGTTGATAATCACACTCGAGTTAAACTGAGGATGTTCTTTTTGCTCTGATTGCCATAATTGTGAGATGCAGAAGCAAAGTCAGTACACTCCATTATGCTTGTGTTGTGTCTTTTCCCTTTGCCTCTGGTTGTGTTAACGTCAGGATCTCCTCCACGATCCCGTCTTATAATCGCTCACTCCCAAAGTAGCTCAGTCAAATTTCCCCCGTCTATCAAAAAGTATCACAAAATGCACAGATTTTTTTCCTATTTGCATCGTAAGAAAAACAAAAAGAAGGTATTAAAAGGGATAGTGCCACATTCTTCGTTTTTTTTTTGGAACACAGTGTTTTCTTTTAAATTGACAAGAAGAAGAAGATGCTGTGATTTGCAGTCTCTCTCGGTGCTACCGTGACTGCTGAGAGGCACAGGGCAGTACGAGACCAGAGCGGAAAGACTCATCTGGACCAAACTGTACCAGCGAAAGAACAGCGTCATCCCAGCCAGTCGGAGTCAGTTCAACGCAACAGCAGGAAATCAGACGCGTTGTTGCTTTTCTTTTTTTTTTTTTAAAGTCTCGTAGAAGCAGGGGCGGGGCGTGCAGCTGTTGGGTGGTGGTGCTCAGGGAGGTCAAGGGGCAGGAGGTGGTCGGGGCTTTAGTTGATTATAGATAACCCGATAAATCAAGTAAGGCTGTTGTCCTCGGAATAGTGTAGGAAAGTTGTCCTCCTGTGTGTGTGTGTGTGTGTGTGTGTGTGTGTGTGTGTGTGTGTGTGTGTGTGTGTGTGTGTGTGTGTGTGTGTGTGTGTGTGTGTGTGTGTGTGTGTGTGTGTGTGTGTGTGTGAGGGTTCAGCTCTCAGTCCGTTTGAGTTCAGACACCAGCGATAGATTCCGTCGTGTTGCTGTTATCATGAGTATTGTACAAATGTGTAGAAAGGAAAAAAAAAAGGTTGTTTGCTGCATGAAGCTGCTTTTTTGGGGGCTTTTTTTTTGTCTTTCACTGATTATTTGTTCCGTCTCGCATTCCCATGCTAGCAAAGCAGCCTCCTCATGAGTGCCTCACAGTGGTAGATGCCTGGTAAGACAGGACAGGCTACAGATGGAGAAAGAAAAAAATAAAATAAAATTATCGACAAAAGTCAGTAAATTAAAAATAAAAAGTTAATGCTGAAAATGTTTTTATAATATTTTACACATTGGAAGTTTAAATCTTTAGTCTGCGAGTAAAAGGAAAACGATTAAACGCTTTCTTGCTGAGAATTAGATGCAAACACTGATAACACTCTCACGTCTGTGACATGAATATTAAACTACAGCGAGCAGCCGGCTAAATTAGCTTCGTACAAACACTGAACACAGGTGAGAACAACTCGTCAAAATCACCTGAAAACAACCCCTCTGAAAATCACGCTGTATCTCTTTTCCATAAGTATATTTAAAAGATTAAGAGTAAAAGTGACAAATCACCATTTTACAGGAGGTTGTGTCGTCCCGACTCTTCATCAGTTCACAAAATGGTTTGAAACGGGCAGAACTCAGTCAAGTTCCTCTGCCAAGACACTGCTCACACTCATAGACACCAGTTCCCTAAACATGTCTGATTTCATCAAGATCCAGGAATTATTCTCTGAGAAATTAACAAAATTATTGAAAAACACTATCTTGCAATTTTAAAGAAATTGAAAATGTTTTTTCCTGGATCCGTCCACTTCCGTACCAAAATGTGATGGGTTCCTCCCTGACCAATATCGCATCCTTCCACCAGATTTCGTGGAAATCTGTTCAGTTGTATCTGTGCAAGGTTTGCACATAAACAAACAAACAGGGGTCAGGGGTGAAAACATAACCTCCTTGTTGGAGGTAAAATAAAAATTCAACTTCGGGCGCTATCAGGGGACTGCACACAAAGTAGCAGGAAATACTTTGGCACAGAAATAAGTCATTTGTCATCTTTACACTTTGAATTTGATACGGATTAAAGAAATGACATGGACGGACGAGTGGACGAAGCCAAAGAAGCTGTTTCCTCGCGCTTCCTTTACGCTGAGCTGCAGCCTGTAGCTTTATATTTGCTGTACGGACTTGAGAGCACTATCGATATTCTCATTAACTCTCTGGAAGAAAGCAAACAAGCTTGAGCCATTGACAGACTTGCTCCTTTGGTGTGACATCAAACTTTTTACTTTGTATTTATTCAATATTAAAACTTAAGCTTGCTGGAAACTCTCAAACTTGCTAATGAGGAGTCTAGATGCAAAATAAAAATATCAAGCTGTTGTGAATCAATATGAACAAAAAAAAAAAAGAGGAAGAAATATAAAGATGCAACCTCTGGGAGGTATCGGGGATTTGGAGGCAGATGCAAGCTGTCAGGAGGAGGAGGATGAGGAGGAAGAGGCAGTTTGGTTGAGAGAGCAGGGCCACTGTAAAATGAGATCAGTCCGAGATCCTCCGTTCCAGGGCTCCGCCATTGGCTGCAGCAGCAACAGGCGAGGGAGGCTGCCGGGGGGGTAGTCGGAAAGGGGGGGGGGGGGAGGCACGGGAGAGTTTGTCATGGCGGGGGCGGGAGGTTGGTGATGAAGGTCGCTGGGCAGGGCAAAGGAGGGTGCAGGAGTAGGCAGCCCTGAGGGGTTGCTATACCATCACAGTGAGAAGGCACGGGGCTCGCATGTACGTTTGTGTGAGTGCAAGAGAGAGAGAGAGAGAGAGATGAAAAAGTGGATGCAGGGTAAGAGGAAAGTGTGTGGGGGGGGCAGAGGGGGCAGCTGTGGGGAGGAGGGGTCCGGCCTCAGAATATGGTGGTCTCGTACTTGGTGCTGACGGGGCGCCTGTTGGAGTCGCGCTGGTCCAAGAGCCAGGTGGTGCTGCCCAGGGACTGCATGTCTGCGTCCATCTCCAGGGGGTCGATCTGCCGGGGGGAGGGGGAGGGGGAGGAAGGGAGGGAGGAGGGACGAGAGGAGGGCGTGAGACGGGCGGAGCAGTGGCGGCCATTTTCGCCAACACTGGCGAGTCCTCAGCTCTCTCTCTCTCTCTCTCTCTCTCTCACACACACACACAAAACGTGCATGTGGATTCAGAGGCACAGTCCGGTGATCGTTGTTATCGATCACAGACAAGGTCGAGGTTCGTCAATCCACAACATGGATGATGTCTGACAGGAAATACACTCAGCAGGAAAACCAAGGCTACGACCCTCGTATTAAAATACTGCGTCTAACAGCAGCACGTGCTCTACACCAGTGGCTTCTGTCATAACGTGAGCAGTCACTTTACTTAGAATTACAATGTAAAAAACCTAGAATGTTATAGTTTACACCTTCACTTCAACATGTAGGTAGATACAGTATTCAGCAAATGATCCGACAAAGTCCACTTCAACTTCTTTTTTTTTTATCACCGCTATGGAATAAACCCCCTCACTGGCCAACAGTCCTCGTAACGACAAGGTTAAACACATCGAGGAAAAAAAACCCTTTTCTCCTTATGGTCTTGAACTAACTGCATCTTAAGGTGTGAAAATGAGATGATGAAGATGAGAGATGGGGAAAGTAAAGGCATGAGGAGAACGTTGATGGCTGAGGGTTTTAAGATCCACAAGACGAGAGGGGGGGGGGGACAGAAAGTGCACCGCGGCACCTGCAGACACCGGGGGGGAACGTAAGAAAAGAGGGGAGGGGAGTGGTGTGGAAGCAGATGTGTGATGATTCAAAGGTTAAATAGAGGAAAGGAAAGAGAAGGACCTGGACTCCAGGGCTAACAGAGTGCAACGGGAGGAAGGAAGGACGGTGGGTAGTACACGTGTGACAGTGACAGCAGCGGCATTCGAGCAGAGGGGCACCCTGGGAGGCAGGAGGACCAAGAAGACAAGAACAAAGACATGTTAAAGAAAACGAGAGAGAAGAGCGGGACAGAGCATTGTAAAGGCACCGGATGTTTTTAGTGACAGCGGTAGGAGAA
The DNA here is from genome assembly GCA_026259375.1 of Verasper variegatus. NCBI lineage: Eukaryota > Metazoa > Chordata > Actinopteri > Pleuronectiformes > Pleuronectidae > Verasper > Verasper variegatus. The sequence continues at coordinate 22,424,633 of CM048040.1, read as the reverse complement.
GTTTTTTATTATTTTTTTTGTACAAGAAAATGATTCATCTTCACATGTTGTAAACTGACCATTGCTGATTGTCCAAATTATCGCTTAGCAACCGTGACTAGGCACGGCAGGTGTGTGAAGCTTTGGTTTTCTCAACAGTGTAAAGATTCTTTTTCTGAAAACTTTTCAAAAATCTAAAAGCACAAGAAGTGAAGCGTGACGAATGAATTATCTGCCCTAACGTTAGCTGTGATCATTAGCATGTGGACTGTTTATAAAGATGGACGACATGGAAAGTGAAGCCAAATCATTTTCATACACCCCACCTCTTCCATGTTAGTGAATTGGACCAAATTAGTAGTAGATGTTAATTTTGGGTTTAATAGTTATTTGATGCTAGAAACACCGACCATAATCTTTTAAAATATTTGTACAATAGGAGGAAGTGGAGACGGTTCCTACATTTTTATATACAGTCTATTCCCCTCAGCAGTGAGTCCTTTATAAAGTTACAAGTTACATTTTCATGCACTTTCTGGAAACATGCAAGAGAGCAGACTAATCTCCATCAAACCTACGAATACCAGAGATTTATGAACATCACATTTGTCAAAGACATATTTAATTCGGTCTCATCATCACAACCTTTTCTCTTGTAACGTTACAACATACGCACATATAAACAAGTAGCAGGTAAACAGGGTTATTTAAGAATAAATATCCTACTTAAAATAAATATACTAGGTTTAATAAGCTTTGCTAGAACAAACCTTTTTCTTTATTTCCATGCTGACTTTTTCCTCTCTGTCTTTTAGCGCAATAAACTATATAATAAACTATATAATAAACTACGAATTTTAGGAACTTCTTAGTGTCGTTTAAATCTCTTCATAAAACTTTTTTTTTATCGTAAAGCTTTCATGCAGGTTTGACGATGTTTTATTTTTTCGGGTACAATTTTCATTTTCTTCTCCTCTGTTTTATGACCGAACATCTTTCTCTTGCTTAAAAATGATAAAATGATCCACTTTCATTTCAGCAGACAAAACTGCCTTCTAGTCAAATTGTTGTTTCAAATATTACTCAATAGTCTTGAGTTAGGAAATCTCCTGTAATCATCACTGTATATGGATGAATTCAAAGTTTAACAGGTGTAGTTACTGTAAGGGAGGCGGGTGGAGCTTCGCCAACACTTTCTGTCTAAACTAAGCAGATTTGAGTGCATTCCGTAAAAGCGGTAATGAGCACGGAAACCTAACAAGCAGCCGCGCTCATTATGCAGCTCTGTGATTACTCCATATTTTATCCTCACAGGCAGGTAGTAAAAGAAAGTGATTTGTGTCCCTGCATGAGCATGTGGTCCGGCAGCGTCGGAGCTCCCGGCTGTGCAGCTACTCTCGGGTGACAGTGATCACCGGAGGCTCATTATATGCAGCCTGAGAGGTCAATGCATCAGTGTGCGGCGCGGAGGTCTACGTGAGCGTTTACGCAACACACTCAATCAATGGCGAGGAAGCAGCGGATGGGTCCAACCGGTGCGGCGGAGCCCTGAGAGAAGTCCCACAGGAAATCATACACCCGCCTGCGAGCAACAAATAAAACTATTCATTCATCATGTTTCGCATATATGCACAATAAGGCAAACCCCCCCCCGATCGGAGTGACTCACTGAGTTGGGGGTTGGGCGAGAGGAAATTGGAAGTAAAGTAATGACTCATCACTTTCTCCCACACACACAGTGAAGCCTCCTCTGTAGGTGGCCCACTGGTTATTCACAGGAAGAAGTCGGTCACGAGGTCCGTGCACGTCTCGTGACTTACGATCGCACAAACACTCACAGATACACACTTTCATCGTGCTCCGGTGTTTGTGAGGTGGTACTCACTGCTGATCTCCGCATGCTGCTCCACGACTGGGACGCAGGACGGGTGGTTTTGGTCTCGATGACCTCTGAGACATGAGATGAAGGGGGGACGTACTGTCTCGCCCTGGACTGGATCGCCATCTGATAGGCCACCTCGAAGGCCTGTCCCAGCGTCAGGATGATCTCGTAGGTCTGTGTCTGTGAGAACAAACCAAAAGTGAATCCTTCTACTTCAGCTGGTGTGGACACAAAGTCCTCACAGTGGTTGTCTCTAAGTTTTAATAGGTTTTTAAATTGATTCACAGTGTATTTGCAACTAATTTGATTGGATTCTTAAACAACCTCTATAGTAAACCTCTGCTAAATAATGAGTTGTTGGAAAAGCAACAAGTGGCTTTAATCATCAAAATTTACCATATTTATAATTCTAATCACTTCTGATGCATTCAATATTTTATATATTTTACATTTCAATAACTTGAAATACCATAATTATGAATCACAAAAGAAAAAATCATAGCGTAGCACAGAAAAGCTTTGCTTCTCAAATCGTTAATCTGTGGGATGATTACTAAATTATCCCACAGCTCATTTTCAGAGAAAAGCAAAACACAGTTTTTTGTTGACTTGTGTTAAATACAAATGAGTGACACATTAAACTTAGAATCTGGTCTTGTGAAAACTCAAATCAAATCATTACTGCTCAGTTAAAACAGTTTCCCTGCAGGTAAACGTGGCTCTGCAGTCGCCCGTCGGTCACAGATGATTTACTGTAATCAACCTTTACAGAAGCCGAGACACAAATTACAACATAATCGGTGGAAATGCCAAGCGTAGCGGGAGTGGAACTTCAATTAAGCCATTTGATGAGCCAATCAAAGGAAACGATGTCCATCGGATGCAGCATGCAGTTCTGACCGCAGGATTCCTGACATCCCACAAATGACACCTGGGTTTTAGACTCAATAATGAGTTTATAAAAAGCTCTGAAGGACTTTAAAGAACCAGAGGAGAGTTCGGAGAGTAGGAACATTCGCAGAGGCTAACATCCTATCCCGTAATGTTAAAGGAAGGGGAAAGAATCAACTACATCATAGACTGTTTATAAAGATGGACGACATGACAGCTGCCCAAAAGTGAAGCCAAGTTGTTTTGATCGCCTCCTAGTGGCTGACGGCAGTTTAGGTCATAAGCTCTCTCTCCTCCATGTTAGTGGATGGGACATGGACCAAATTAATATGTCCAAATATGTTTTTCTCCAACATGGTGTGTGTCACTGAAGGTAGTTCTTACCACACAGATGAACAAGTGCAGATTATTACAATAACATTTGTTTTAATTTGTTATTTGATGCTTTAAAAACAGGGTGAAATGTCATGATTGACAGCTGAGACTGGCTTTGATAGCTTGGCTCCATCCCACCGTTCGCTACTCTGGTTCAAAATAACATCACCGTGCATGATTGCATCGATTATATTCTGGCTTCACTTCTGGCTAGTGCGAGGAAGTGGAGACGCAGCGTCCATCTTTACAAACACTCTTTGCTTCAGACCGATGTTTCTAACAGTGTTGACGTGTTTTCCTCACCACTTCCACGGTGCTGAAGACATGACAGAAGTGGTGGCCACTCTTCAGATCCTTGGTGATGTAAGCAAAAGTGCAGAGGTCGTCTGGGTCCTGGGCAGCGCAGGAGATGTTCCTGATCTCGTGCTCTGCGACGATGGACTGATAGAGAGAGAGCAGGGAAGCTGGAGGGGAGTGACTGGAAATCAGCTGCTAATGGAGGCTGAACCTGGGGTGTGCGAGTTGTACAGATCAATAAACACAGAGACACACACACACACACATACTGTCCCTTTACCTTCGTGGCTGCATCGATGAACTTGACCCCTCTGTAGGTGATGGACAGGATGACAACTGGACCCTTTCTAGAGTCTTTTGATTTCTGTAACGGACAGAATAAAAGAGAAGGTACATGTTGTGCAAACTATTGACTGTAAATAAAGCTGGACAGCTCCTCCATCTTCATCACCCCCGTGGTTATAAACCTTGCCTCCTCCATGTTATTGGATGGGACATAGACCAAACTAGTCTTCGATCTTTGATGCTATAAAAAACAGAATATATACTATGACACACAATGGTTCATGCACTTCAAATTGATTGTGACAAATGGTGATTGTCAGCTAAAAATCATCACTGTAAACATTTACTGTCTCTTATTAACATTCATAGTCAACAAAATGGCTTCAGTAGTTTTGAGGAGAAAAAGATTCTTAGTTATTTCCAGTGATATTCACCCTAATTTTGGCGCAGGCGTCTTGTGTGGACTCGATCCCTCGTAGATCCCTGATGATCATTGATCCTAGGTACTAGGAGAAAGAATCGAAAACACACCAGTGTTGGGTCGAGCTGCTTGATGGTAAAAAAGTGTGTTGTATATCGATTCATTGTGACTAGTGAAATGTAAAGAGAGTAAAACGTGACTCACGGTGGCCTCGTACCCGCAGGACTCCAGGATGAGTTTCTCGGGCTGGTGATGCCAGGCGGACACCGTGGCGTAGGTAGCAGACTGGCTCGGCGGCCGGAGGTTAATACGAGAGTCTTTGTGCCGCTCGCTCTGTCTGTCCTGCAGAGATGGAAAAAACACTGTTTGGTGATCGCAATGAAAAGAGGAAACTAAAACTAAACCTGTGACATGAAACGAACAAATTCCTCCCGACGAATTTCTTAATGTTAGAACCATCGACTCTCCACATCATTTTGATCACAACCTGGTGGCTGCCTGCAGTGTAGGTCATCAACTCTGCCTCCTCCATGTTAGTAGATTGGACATGGACCAAACTAAATAGTACACAGGAATTTTTTCTCAAAGATTGTTTCTCTCGATTTAGGTAGTTCTTATCACACTGACGTTTCAGGTTTTTATTTCACTAGTAAGTTTGGTTTTCATTCATTATTTGATACTATAAAAACAGGGCAAAACATCACGATTGACAGCTGAGACCGACTCGCGATTTGGTCAAGACACCACGATCATGACTGCGCGGACTCTGGCGCTAAATTACGTCCAGAGCCAAGATGGCAGCACCCATTTCCAGGATATTTTGGCCTAATTTGGGTGCAGTGGGAGGAAGTGGAGACGCGCCATCTATTTATACATATACAGTCTATCGTCAGGACACAGATCCACATCTCAAGACTTTAAAGAAAGACTGTATTCTGCTATTATATTAGAACTGAACAACAGATCAAAATTATGACCACATGACTCCATGTACTGTACATATTTGTGTGTTTCTGTCCATCTGTCACGACGTCTGACTGCCGTACATTAGCATGAGGCAAAGAGAAGTGCACCTGGTCAGCACTTAAATAAAAATCATTTTCTATCTGCTTCTACAAACATAAATATTCATGCCCTGGGTTTGGCCTTGAGGTCAACGTACGCCGTGCTCAGCTCTTTCATGAATCACTTGTCAGAGTAAAATATCATGAGTACAACAATCCACTTTGAATTGAAGTATTGATTTTACATATATGGACCCTGGTGAGTGCAGTCGTGCAACTTTTCCCCTGCAGACGCTGCTCGGTGTTTTGTGTTCGGCCGAAGCGAGGCAGGTACCGGGCGACTGTTTGTGCGAAGTGACCTTTAGAAAATGGTAAATTCTGATCACTGAGATACTCTGAGTTCATTCTCCAAGGCCCAGCATCACAGACGAGCTGAGGGAATTCAGGGAGCCTCAGTGCTTCTAGTAAAAGTCATTTAATTGAAAAAGTAATAATACAATAATAATATTATCCAAATTAATGATTTGATGCCTTTTTGAAATCAAAGACTAACAAGTCATAAATAAATGATGTTTTGAAGTCTTTTATCTGATGTAATGCAAAACATAAGTTTAACTTCTAAACATCTAAATATATGTGATATATTTGTTTTAACCATAAGAGACACTGTGGAGCTTCCCAATATCACGTTCCCCTTTTTAACAGAGGAGTTACTTAAGTTATAAAACTTATGGTGGGAAATCAATTAAATTGATAAGAGTTTTGGCTGCTGAAGTAAATTAAATGTCAGACAAACCAAAGTAATTCTTTGAAATATATTGTTTTGAAACTCACTGCTCATTGATTCCAACATTGACCACAACGGTCTAATAATTAATCCTCCAATACAAAAGAGACAGACAAATATGTAGGACAAATCTAGGACTAATTCCTATTGTCTCACTTTATATTTTCTTAAATTACTCACCAGTAATTTTCTCCTATTTCAATTTTCCTAATCACATTCTAATGCTGTGGTTCTTTGGCTCTGACCGCTGAGATTTAACTCAACCAGGAAGTTCGTTTTGCATCCAGATCAGCTCAGTGTCTCAGCGTCTTTGTCCATTTCCCCTCTAATCGCTCACTCAGAGTGAATGAGAACGAGTTCCTTGTTGTCGATAAAGGTGAAATGAGGAACTCACTACAGAGCGCGGCCTCTCGCTGTACGACCGCAGAGACAGACTACAGTCCTGGTCCGCTCCTCTCCGCCGGCGGTCCGACTCGGTCAGCGGCAGGAGCATGTCCATGGAGCGACTGGTGTAGGGGTCCATCTGACTGAGGGGGGACGTGGTCTGGGACAGGAGGTCATGAAACTGCCACACAAACACACACACAAAAGACCACAAACACAGCACAGATTAATGAGCTGACAGCGCTGTGTACGCAGGCCGGTTCCCCCTGATCTACATCCAAGCTTAATCCTCGACAAAAGAGCCTCCTCCGTGGAGAGTCTCCATTCTTTCCAGCCCAGTTTAATCTGCCTGGGAAATCAGCCCTGAGTGTTTAACCGTTGTGAACATAATGATATTGAAGAATCTCGTTCCAAAATTAGATTTCCGCCGCAGAAAGGAGAGGATCCATTTTCTCACAAAATGATGTTGGCGTAGAGACACAGATCTCCACGTGACGCTGGTTTAACCTCCATCTTAAGCTCTGTCCTGATTGTTGTCCAATAAGAGAAGCAGCACTTTTTTTCTTTTGAAAGCATTTTATGGTGTAAAACATCTCGCAGCAGCGTCACTGACTCTAAATATGGGTCACACTGAGGGCATCTGCACAACTACCCTTTTATCTAATTGGCCATCTTGAGCATAACCAGTGTATTAAGTGAATTAGCGCTGACGGTATGTTTCTGCAGTGTAGTGGTGATAAAGTGGCTCTAACACTGCTGCAGTCTGAATCACACTCAGTGCTTCAGATAGAAACATGCTACTGAGTCTGTAACGTCTTCTTGTGCTTCTCAGAGAGAGAAGATATCAAACCTGTGTCGTCTAATGAACACGGCGGTTCAAAGAGTTAAACCGTTTTCACTACAACACGGAACAAAACGTTATGATTATCCACCGAGGCCCTGAAGTGCAAGTCATCTCAAAACACATCGAGTAATAAGACGACTCAGCGACATCTGTTGTTATGATTTATCACTGTTTCACCAGTCATGTAGAAAAACCAGTGTGTGAAAAATATCACTGAAAAGCAGCTCTACATTATTTCTAATGAAAGTATTAATCAATAGTTTCAATCAATGTAACCTGGATTCAGAGCTTTCAATTAATTTTTGTTCACGACAAAGAAAAGTGACAAAAACACTTACGTCTAATTAACTAGATGAACTAATACATTAATTGACTCATCATTGCAGCTCTACTTTGAATGAGCAATTAAAAGATAACCTATTTATTCAAGGTCTGCATGTGAAGTTCACACAACATCGGATCTGAGCGATTAGAGCTCACAATACAGGTCATGACAGGTCACCAGTCTCACCATGATGGGGGACAGACGACGGGACTTGCTGGGAGCTTCTTCGTAGGGTCTCTCTGCCAGAGAGGCGATGATCCTCTTCCTGTGGCCCAGGGCACCGATTTTAATCACCTAGAAGCAAACACGACTCCATCAATATGTCACAAAGAAGAATTTATCGCCTCTAAGCAAATACGTGTTTATCCAAAAACAAAACACCGAGTAGATGTCTCCTCCCTGGCAGCCGTCCACCGGCCGAGCGAATGACTCTTGTCAATAATTCAGCCTCAATCTGTTTTTGCCATAAGCCTAAAGTGCAGCAGCGTCTCCTTCCAGGGACACTGCGTAACTCACACAGCGTTTCTCATCGAACAACGCAGGAGGAAGTGCGGATTTATGGGATGATAGCAGCTAAAATGCAAATAAGAGAAGTGATTTGCTGAAAACCACGAGGCCGGATGTTTAGATGTATGTTTTTTAATTCACAGTATTTCAGCGGCTGCCACACACGGATCCCGGTTGTCTGTGTCTGAACCTTTTGTAAATGTCTTTTCAAAGTGGTGTGGCAAGGGGAAGAAAAACACACACACAGGTTCATTTTATGCAGTGAGAGCTCATTATCTCAATACTGTACATTTGCATAATTGGCTATTAACGTCCATGCTCATCCAGTCAAGGTGGATGTCGAGTGATTGATGTTACATTTGCAATTACGCTGCTTGGTACAAAATATTCTATAACAGGCTCGTGTGGTTCTTTGTCTGAACGCTTCGATTATTTATTCAGTGGGAGTCGCAGGCAGAGGAGGCAACTGGTTCGTGCTCTGGGTTTTTCCGTTGGTGCCGTTTTTTTTATTTTGTTTTATTCTCATGCATAGAATCCCAGCGAGACCAGTATGTACTGGAGGTGCACAGCATAAGATCATTTAAATTGTAACAAAGAGCCTTGGGATTGAACGGGAGTGGAAACCAGCTCGTACATCATCTTGACGCTTGGTACTGTTTGCCGAAAGATGCTGAGGAGGAAGTAGGAAGTGTACTGTGCAAAGTGAGTCCGTTCTGCTGCTCTGCACACTGGCGGTAACGTGCCCTGCGCTCACACCCATCTCGCTGTGCTGCATCGCAGTCTGCTGGACCCCATCCCTCAAACACTGCATATACAGCACAGTGCATTTGGCTGCCGCTCTCCCGCAGCTGCTGATGCAACTGCAGCTGGTTTCAGTCTCTGCATCGATCAAGCCAAACACACCAGGGACTGAAGGGGACACATACTTGGAAACATGCTTATCCACATGCTCAGGTCACGTGTTTGGATCGTCTGGCTGCCTGTCGTCACTCTAACAAGCTGCTTCCTACATGACAGGTGGTCTCCAATGACACTAACGCTGACAAGTTCAGACTCCAGTGTTACGTTGAGTCAGTAATTATCACAACATAAGAGTCATCGATGGAAATATTACGATGGAGTATTCGGGCCATGTTGAAGGAAAATATATTCGGAGATTACGAGAATAAAGTGATAATTTTAGACACTGTGTCATGTTAGCGGGGGAATATTAGAAAACCAATTTGTCACCTGTGTAAAAATGAGGAAAGTGGAACATCTTGTGAAGTTACACTTTAGTTTAAAGTATCAGGACTTTGAAAAGATTGGGAACAAAACTGTCTGTTCTGAAGAAAGAAAACCACGGACTTCAAGGAAATTGTGTCTTGAGAATATGTTTGGCAGCCTGTCGACTGTCTTTAGTCTGTGAACTATTCAGAGGGTTTCAAAGTTTCAAAATGAGACTTTCAACTTAAAATAAATAATAATGTGACATTTATATTGATATAATTTAACTTGTGACCCATCCCTGAGGTGAATGAGGTATAAATAAATCAATCCATCCATTATCTATAGCAGGGTCACCGCGGGTCTGGAGCCAATCCCAGCTGACATGGCGTTGCGGGTACAACCTGGACAGGTCGCCAGCCAATCACAGGGCTGATGTATAGAGACAAACAACCATCTATGGGCAGTCTGCGTGTAGAACATACAAACTCCACACAGACAGACGCTGGTCGGTTCAAACCCAGAAGCTTCTTGCTGTGAGCCGACTTGTGCCAACCACCGCTCCACCGCGCCGCCCCAAATAAAGATTTCTACAAAGAAGCTCAGTAGCTGTCATCAATTTTAACTTGAGACTCATACAAACAAAACAGTGTCGACTTACAACAGCATCACGACAGGCTCGACGACAAGTTCAACCAAAGTTTGATTTTTCTCTCTGAGGTTGAAAAACAATCCGGAGCTTCACAAGAAATTGATGATTAGAGAAAATGTAGCCGAGGATAATATGATTTTTTCATCTTCTCTGTCCTGTTATCCGTCAGATTCATCCTCCGCTGCTGTCGTCTAAACACAAACACTGACAAACTAACTCCTCCACACAAGTTCAACTGATGAATTACATTTCATAACTTCCGCAGCTTTTCAATGTTATTTCCACAATGATTCAACCAAATTCCCTGTAATCACCCAGCACTGTGCCTTTGACTTTACATGAGATCGGTTCTGTTTCCACTAATCCCTGTGTTTCTGCCACAGATCCACAAGGAAACCAGTATGTCAGAGGGGTTGAGACCATCAGCACTCGTGAGTCTTTGTCAAAAAACGTGACACGCTGAACAACAATCAGCTCAACCATCGAGTCGTTGAATTCTTACATTGACGATCTCCAGCTCCCACAGGTTCTTCACACACTCCAGCGTGCGGTAGCCGCTTGAAAGGAAGTTGGGCAGATATTCATGCAGACCAAGGCCGTCCAGCCAAGAGGCGAGAGACGTGCTGCCATCACAGCCCAGAGCTTTTACCTGCAGAAGGGAGGAGGACACGAGTAACACAGTGAGGACTGTACCTTAAAAAACAACTTAAAATATCAATGTACACTAAATGGCGGTTGTCCAGTTGTACTAACATGCAATTAACAATTCCTAGAAGCAGGTATGGACACAGGAGTCCTTCCCTGGACCTCAGGATGCTCAAATCACATTTGGTGTTGCCAGTCAACCACCTGTGTGGTTGACTGGCAACACCAAACTGTTTGTAGTTGTGATTATGGGGTGGAATCGTTGTCTGTCTCTATATGTCGGCCCTGGCAACCTGTCCAGGGTGCACCTATAAGATTAGACTCCTTTCAACCCTCAAGGATGAGCAGTATCGTTAATCGATGGATAGAAACTATACATGTTTTCCATCCATCCATCAAGTGATCCATGTATTATCTATACCACTTATCGGGGAGCTGGAGTCAATCCCTGCTGACGTTGGGTGAGAGGCGGAGTGCACCCGACATAAGTCACCAGGTCTGACAGAGATTTATTTCACATTTCTCCATGGGGGAGGTATGTGTTCTACTGAGTGTTATTCTAGTTGATTGACTTGTTTGCACCTAAATCCATAGTATCTGAGGTAAAAGGCAAGTTTTTCCATTTCAAGGTCTTTTGTTTAAACGCTGCTATTTAATCTCCGATGAAGCAGAAATCAAGTGATGCACGATTACGAAAAACGTATTCTCTTTTTGTATTTGTTTGCGTCTTTGCTATTTTTCAGTCACGTTCCCTCCCCGGTGCCGGGGTCACGAACCTTGGGCAAGTTGCGCGCCGCGTGGAGGATCTTCTTTCTGTGTCCTGGGTCGGTGATCCCAACGTCTCTGAGGTCCTGGTCCTCCATCACGTTACCTCCCTGCATGTGCACAAACACAAGATACAAAGTGCAAATAAACACATTCACACACAGGCGCACGCACAGCCACACGCTAACACTTCATCACATACAATCAAGCACACGCACATGCATGCACAGACACAAGGTACAACACGGACATACAGCAGCACAATACAAGCTAGTACATCAGTTCTTAATTGCACGATAAATCTCACTCACACACAAACTGTATATTTGCATATAAAAGACACAGCACTGACAAATGGCGATGAGATCATAGGTCAATACAAGTGTCATGACATATTGTACAATGACAGCTTCCAGGGAGAACACACACAAACACACACACACACACACACACACACACACACACACACACACACACATCTCTGACACAAGCAGGAACAGCAGAGTGGGAGGACAATGAAGTCAAATGAATTGTGCATGCCAAGAGTAATCAATCTGATCTGGTGCGACTCAAAGAGAACAAAGCCTTCGTGGCTGCAGCAGCTTCCTCACAGTCGCTTCGCTGCTGTGTCTCATTGAGGAGAAACTCAACCGTCCAACAAGGAATACAAATAATTCACTCTAGTTCGAAACAATTCCTCAATTAAGGAAACAGAAAGAACAATAATCGTGTTTCCTCTCCCTCTAATCTGGAGCAGATTCTCGTCTGTCTCGTGTTTCTGTTCGTGTTTCTCGGCTCCAGTTGCTTTGTCATCTTCAGTCAAGTTTACAGGCGCGAGTAAAAGACACAAGGAGAACCTTGAATATGTGGAGCTAAGCATTTTTCCCCCAGTGGAGTGCTGCAGATTAAATCGTCCTGGCCAAGAATGTTAAAATGTTCTGTAGTCTTTACTCAGTGTGCTCTCGCTGGATTGGCTTCAGAGCACAATGCAGCAGTGTTCGCGGGGCCTGTATCAGGGGCGCAGCTGAGAGATTACTCACTGATCACTAGAATAAAAGGTCAAAACGAAGCTGGGAGGACCTGAAATAGATTCCCCTCACTTCTATTAACACAGTTTGAAGTTCGACGACGCCTCGGGAGACTCCACAAAAAGTTATTATTTCATGCTGCATTGGAAACATGTGACGGAAATGTATGGTTGAGTTCCTTACATAGTTTATGAGCTCTGGTAGTTTGATCTAATCTGAAACGACTTGCAGACGCAGCCATGGTAGAAGTCCTTCATCTCGCTAAATGCACTCAGTTAATGCAACAGTGAATTGGAATTTCCGTGCCCCAGAGAGGAGATGTTTGGAATAATTCTAATTTTGTCACGGTTTCAGGAGTCGGCAGCCACAACGGTAATCTGGCAGAGAAAAGAAAAAAATACCTATTTCACGTGCTACAATATGTACGTTCACCACATTATCACGTTTGAGTGAGCGAGGGGGGGGGGGGGGGCTGCGGAGTCTGATGCAAAATTAATGCAGCAGGGATGTAAATGCATGATGGAGCATTTCTAAGATGCTTTGCAGTCGACGATTTGGCTCGTTGCCACGTTAGTTTGGGCGTCGGTGCAACAAAGCGTGACGCTAAGAGAGAAAAAACAAAGACCAGAAATCATTTTGAATCTTTGACTGTAAACGGAACGTGTAGGCCGCGAAGGCCACGGGCGCCCCAATTCTGGCAGCATGCAGAGACGCGCAAAATGATAATCATCGTGTAAAAATTATGAGAATGGGCACAGAGCTCTTCATAATTTATGATCCCTCAAAAGCTGCATCTCAGAGCAATCGTCGCATGCAAGAGAGCCGACTCGTGCGAGCGCCTGCTCTCTGCTCGGGTGGACGGGCCAGAGGAAAGTTTCCAAAGCCGCGCTGTAGATCTTCAGCTGGTGACAGTCGATCCAGTACGAGATCTCTGCCACTGCAGAATTAAATGGTGGATAGTTGTCACCCTCCTCTGGACGAGGAGGTGAAGAATCGAATTAGTGTTTACCCTGTGTTTTGGGTTTAATGTGCATCTAAGACTCACGCACACATCTTCTTCTGCCTTTCCTTGTGTTCTTTTTATTACATAAACGCACTCAAACATGACGCTGACTTGGAGACGAGCCACAGTGTACCGCCCCCTACTGGATCAGCCGTCTATTCTTTGCAGCGAATCCCACAAATAAGTTCTTCTGCTGGAGTTCAGTCAGATTGATCACATCTGAAGTGAGCGTGACAGAATCTAAAAGGGCACAATATTAAACATTCACAATGTCTGCCTGACTACTCTGACCTTTCCCTTTTGTTTGCAACCTCCACATCCTTGTAAATATCCACGGGTAATTTGCCCTGTGAGCCTAATGATTTATCTCCTTGATCCATCAAGTCCGGCTGACACATTAGCCGTGGCATGAAAAGGAGCAACAGAATGTCAAATGACCCGCAGTCCTCATCACGCCGCTGCCCCGCAAATCCTCTCCAACATACAGTGGAATCTCAGAGCGGAATTGTACTGACAGGAAGGATGATTTGTTTGCTCTTAGATAACTATTCGCTAGTGTCGGCCAATACAACTGCGTGTATACATAAAATAAGATCATAACAATGTGTCAGGCAGTAAAGACTTCAGGTCCATTTAGAGATATGTATATTCTTTAAATCTTTCTTTGTTTTTGTTTTATGTGGGTCTTCACTTCCCCCCCCCCCGACATGTTTTATATGTGTCATATCAGAAGAAGATGTATGTTTTAGTAAATTTGGTTTCTCTTGTAATCTCAAAAGGAATGAACCAAATGCATTGCAGGAATAAAACATATATGCGTGTTTGTCTATTTGGTTTGTTGTCGTGAACTATGTTATAAAACGATAAGCAGAACCGGGTAATGGCAGAATTGAATTTATAGGATTTTTCTCATCAATTTAATTAGTAAGTACTTTTTTCTAACACATTTAATTAACTTTAGGTTAATGAAACAATGTCATTTGTTTGTTTGTTATCTTTGGCACAATATAATAAAAGAAAGTGAATATTTTTGTATCCAGGTGAAAGCACAGACCATTTACTATGAAAGGATGAAGGTTTCAGTTTTAGCTCAGGTCCTTTGTTGAGTAACTTTCTTCACCTCTGGAGAATTTCTTTTTAATTCCTTATATCTAAAATTAAGCTTCAAAGCATTTTACAGTTCATAATAAAGCCAAAAATATGAACAAAGAACTTGACCATGAAATTTAGAACACAGGAACCTTTCTGTTCTCTGGTGAAAACACTATTGTTGCTATCTGTGTTACTGTGCTGCAGCAGTTTGTTACCTAATGCTCGATATATACACAATAATAGTAATAACCTAACATCTGCTGATGAGTCTGCCTGGATCAGTCCAGCTCCATATCCATAATCCATAATCCATAATCCATAATCCATATCACAAACTGTTGCCTCTTTACTACGTCTACATACTATCACTGTGTATTTTACTTCTTTACGCTTGGCGTCACCTCATAACCAAATCACAGACTAAAGATGTTTACCTGTTCAGCCCAGTACGAGTGATCACATGTTCGTGAGGCCGTCCATCATGTGTTTATCTCATTCTTCAACCAGCACGCCTCAACTGAACCACTTAGTGAATTCAACCACTTTCCCTCGGAGCTCAGTGCCCTCACGTAACTGAGCTCAGCTGTGACAAACCGGTGTAACATATAGCCCATAGTGCTAACGCAGCGCTGCGGTCTGACAAATGTCCGAGTGCGCCCTTTGGGGCCGAGTTATTTACAGTGTGCAGCACATGTTTTTTTCAGAGTAACATGTCTGCGGGATTGGAAACATAATGGTGTTTTCTACAATCACCGTCCAACGCAGTATCGGGTTTCCACGCAATGTTCTTGTCGGGAAACACGATAGCGCTTTTAGTCGTAATCGCACACAAGCTTTGAGCTGCAGTTAAATGAAGTTATCAATATGTAATCTGGCCGAGGGGTTTCAAAAATGGAAAACATTCGTGCAAACTGTGTCGATGACTTTCAGAGGCAGTAATCTTTACAGTCCACATATGGGTTTGGATAATGCACTTACTTCTGACATAATGAATCTGTCACCAAAATAAACGTCTGCATGTCAACGTGTGGTTAGAATCCAAACACAATGATTACACAGGATATAAATATCGTGCTAAAAACATGCTGCTGCAACGGAATCACACATTGTGCAGTTTGTGCAAGATCGTCTCAAAAGCAGCACAGGCAGAGCACAAAGCATGATGGGTAGCAGATTAAGGGAGATTTAGCGAGCCACCATGCAAAGTCTATTTAGAATAGACTACAGTGTGTTTAGATAAGGGATTGTTTGTGGAGTGTAAGCCTTAAGATTAGGGTTAGGGTTAGCTGAATGTCTGGCTCAAGTCAAGTATCTGTAAAGCAGAGGATCCAGTATAAGGGAAGGAGATGACTGTAATAACTGGTACAGTAGATGGGATGGCATGATTGGGAATGCTGGGAAAAAAGTTAATGGGTTTCGGTTGTCATTTGTCTTGCCATTGATGAAGCCCATGTTCTTTAAAAAGATTCAGTGAGGGGCCATAAATCTTAGCAGGGTCATGCATCGCACAGAGGTGAAGGGGAGTTATGAGTGTGACATAGGGAGGAAGAGGGGGTTGGGGGGGCGGGGGGGGGGGGGGGGGGGTGGAGGAAGTTTCAGACGAGTAGAGCAGTGACATAAAAAGACAAACGCAGCAACGTTGACAGGGGCAGAGGCAGAGTGATGTAGAGTGGACCCGACCCCTGTGGATGACGTGCCGCAGGTGACTCACCATGAATCGCAGGTCGTCAAAGCCATTGACCAGGAACTTGCTCTCGTACTGCGGCAGCCCCACGTGCTCCAGCCACTCTCCCACCGGCTGGTCCAGGGCTCTACCGCAGGCCCCATCTGCCGAGAGAGGGAAGCGCTTCAGCAGTGAGAAGCCGTTCAGCCGGTAGCAGCGGCACTCAGAGGACGACACATGGCATTGCCACATCATCCTCGGCCAGCAGAGGCAGAGCCGAGTGCAGCAGCACAAGGCGGGGTGGGGGGGAGACAGGGTCCAGGCCGGGGGTGAGGGGGCTCCCACGGTACAGGCGGGGGCCCGGCTAAACTCAAACACGGGAGGAGGACTGGAAGTGCTGCGGGGCCCAGCTCAAGCCCTGCAGGGGGGGAAGGGGGGGGGGGACTGACTAGGCTAATACACACGCTCGGCTGTTACTGTGACTGACTGGAGATGTCAGGCGAGGGTGGAGGTAGTGCAGGGGAGGAAGCCCATCTGAAGCTTGGTACTGTTAGTTATGTTGGACTGAGCCACTACGGCATCTTCCAACAAACAGGGTTCACTAAACATTCCTTTAGTGAGCAGATGAGCGAGTGTAAGAACAAGTGTCTGGCTAGTCCAAAAACATGACAGTACTGAACACCGCAAGTCAGGGAGGGGGGTAAAAATATTAGGCTGAGGGAAAATGGAAATTATTTATCACTACATCAGACATTTTCATACATCACACATTATTTACTCTGCTTAAAACTATCCCCCGTCATTTCTCTAAAATCACTCCATCAGGGTGTAACACAGAAATATTTCAGTTCCCCCAAAATGAATTTGTCAGGGTTTTCACCACATACTTGTAAAGCTCTGGCTGAGTCCCATGGCTTCATTGGTCAACCTCTTTGAGAGCTAGGACACGGCTCATACAATGAAGGTAGCAGCATTCTATAAAGTACTGTTGAGGTACTCGTGTTATTTATCGTCAAGGGACAGCATTTGTTTTAAATCATGTTTACTCCACAGTCACTAGAGTCAGGTAGACATATTGTAAATCCTGCAACCGAGACAGAGAGAAACGTTGGCTTGGGGATTTCCACAGTGTGCTGATTCCAAACTCCTCAATTCATGGTCAAATCCAAGTATAGATTCCTTGATAAAGCTCCGGGAAAGCTGAGTGCCAGTGGGAAAAGGCTTGGTGTCCTTGTTGCTCCCTGTGCTGCCCAGCATTCACACTCTTCCGCAGGCTCCGCCAGGAAACGTGCCTCTCATCTCTCAGAGCAGTAAATCCAGAGGATCACATCCATCAAACGGCAGGTGAGCCTCTTGACTCTGGAGCGAGGACGACTGCGGGAGGACCACAGTGCGGGTTAAAGCCAGCTCCTCTACCCGAGGCAAGCGCCAACCTCCCCCACTCCAACTCACGCCCCAGCCCACCTGGTTCTTCTCCTCGCTGGGTGCAGCTAGCAGCCTCTGTGCTCAGGGCAGAGGTTTGCTGCATCCCCTGCCTGTCTGAGGCATGCAGGCAGCTGCTCCTGGCTCACACACGCTAACCCCCCTCACTGCTCACAGGGCATAACGTCCTGACGCCGGCTCGACTTCTACACAGGAGACCACGATCTGATCTGCCTCAACCTCAGCGACTGCCGCCGCGTCCTTCCCACGTCCACGACAGCCGACAGACTCAGTGATCATCCCCCCTTCTCATCTGAGCAAATCTGTCAAGCTCCTCTTTTCAACTCCCCCCCTTCCTCTCTCTGGTCTCTCTCTCTGCTTTCTGTCTCTCCCCCTCGATCTCATAGCCCCATTCCCATACGCTGTGTGTTCGCACTGCAGGGCTGCCGTATGCTGCCTGATGAAGTGGGGTGCTTGCTCCACGTAACCACCTCTCCCTCACTCTCCCACTATCTCAGCTCCCCTCCCTCTGCCTCGCACTCTCCCTCACTCTGTCTCGCTCCTTGCCTCTCGCTCTCAAACGCAGATTCAGAACACAGTCTCTGTCTCTTGCCTCATCGTCTGTCTCTCTACCCCTTCCCCCTTCTCTCCTGGTCCCCTCTCGAATGCACTCATACTCTCTGTCTGTCTTCAACTCCCCCGTCGCCACCACCTAAAAAACCCTGATACCCCTCCTTGAATGGAAGGAGAGGTGGTGCATTGATTAGAATTGCACAGAGGCACTCTGTACTTGGCAGTGAAGAGAGGACACCACCATCAGAGACAAGGAGCAAGCCCAAAAACCACACTCCTTTTCTGCAAAGAATGTAAATGGATGACGGACACCCATCGTGTTCTGCAGGAGGAATATCATCCTTTTTCTTTTTGGGCTAACATGGGGCAATTCAAACAAAGCCTCCGCTTATTAGCAGATGGCTTTACTTCATTTACATCTTACTTTGATGATAGGACGAGGGGGGGCAGCATTGGTTCAAGTCGGTAGAAGTCCTCTAATGCATGAGGAGAGGAAGAGGAGAGGAGAGGAGAGGAGAGGAGAGGAGAGGAGAGGAGAGGAGAGGAGACACACTTCAGGTCCATCTCCACCTCATCCAGTCATACAGCATGACAGAAAAGAGGCAGATTCCATTATGCCCTGTACTTCCAGATGCTCGTGTCACATCAACCATTTTTAGAGCTCAGCTGAGGCCACTTATGGGATATTCAAAACTCAAGATACTTTTTGGGGGACTAAAAAGACCATTTGACTTTAAAAGAGTTTGGTACTTCAGCACCCACCTATGTTGGGGCTGCTCGCCGCCTCTTATCTGGGTACGGCTGCAGGCAGGAGCGTAATTATGCAGGTTTTCAAGCTGCTCGCAATCACCTCACACATTCCCAAACGGGTTGCCAGGCCGATCGGTGAGGCCGTCAGGGGCGAGGCGAAGCGATGCCAACAGAGGGAGGCAAAGTGAAGGGCTATTGATTGGACCTCCTCCGTAATTGGCCGCCTGCTCCCGCGTTGCTGTGTGGAGCTAACGATCAGGTAAAAGGCCAGGTCAGGTCTCCCCGTGACCCGTCAGTCATCGGCGAAGGGCCTGCTCTCATCATTCGTGAGCAGGAGGAGGAGCTGCTGTCAGATTTGGTCCGGCCGAGGAGAAGAGCGACGGAGAGAGGGAGCGAGAGGGAGAGAAAATGAGCGGAAGACAGATAAGAGGCAGAAGAGGACTAATGGAGGAGGAGGCGATGAAACATACGGGTGAGATAAAATTCACCATCTTATCTCGAGGAAGTAAGGAGGATTGAAGTGGACTAATTATGATTCACTACAAGATCCCACAACTCCTCCTCCTCCTCCTCCTGCTGCTCTTCTCTTCCCCACTGAGCCTCAAACCAAAGTCAGCCCTTACACCACAATATCCAGACAAAGACTGTTAAAAATACCAGCCACCTTATCCAATTACCTCCATACATTTGGGACAGCAAAACCTCCCACAGTCGTAGGACCTAATTACTGACTGACAAAAGTATCCACTGCTCCTCCCTGGGGGGAAACTGGGTCACTGTCTTATCCCATGTTAAACAGGCCGAGCCGTCAAATCTATCCAAGTGGGTTTCTGCACCTTTTGAGCACTGAGGTCTAGACTAGGCCCCGAGGAGCAGCCATCAGCAGCCCCTATTTACAGAGGAAGAGGTGGAGGTTGTGCCTGGATAAAGCAGAGCCTCTTTATCTGAGCAGGAGGAATGAACAAGCTCCTTGTCAACACACACAAGCGCAGGAGAAAATGAGCCGCAAAGCTGAATTAATTCAGGGAAACTGAAGGCGGACTCTTTCCCTTTGAACGTCAATGTGTGCCTGTACACAAACTGGAGCCGATGCCTCCTGCGTGCTGTTAGCTGAGCTCTCTCGCCGCTCCCTCTCTCTTTTTAAGCTCATTTACTCAGCGCTCTCTTAGCGCACAATCGAGGTGCTCGCGATGGGCACACAACACAAACAATGTCATCCTCTAACGTGCAAAACGGCACAAAAAAGAGGGACTGGGCTTTTTTTTTCACAGCCACAAAAATCTGATGTTCAGACTTAAAGACGAATTCATTGGCTGTCCTTGGCTTCCTGGTTGAAGTGGGACAGCACAGAATGGAACGGTGCATTGAATGGTTTTCACACTTGTATTTTTTAAATAAAATAAACTAAATAAAGGTTGGATGAAGAGCGATCCATTTAGGTTTTCATATCTGTGTAAACCCTCCTTCTCTGCCTCCTCTGCTGCTTATTTCTCTTCAGTAAATTGTTGAGAAAAAGAAGCACAAGCTCTTTACCAACGTGCGCAGACAACAAAAGCAGCCTCTGGAGCTACTTATGCAGAATCTTCCTGTTAAATCTGCGAGCGGCTGCATGACTCAGCTGAATCTGGGACACTTTCCCGTGTGCCGTTCCTCAAACGAGGTCTATAAATAGCACACACCTGTACGTGAAACACACGAACAAACAAACAACATATTTCCCTTTATGTAATCACACACAACCTTGGGTCTTAATTGTTAGCATAGTAATTAATCTAAGAACGCGTGAGTGTGCTTGAAGTCGAGTTACAATTAACATCAACACCATGGAAACCAGCTTTGCTCCCGGGTCGCTCAGTTAATAAGTATCGTAAAATAATGTTAACGATTGTAAATGATTTTTGTTATGATTTGAAGCAGCCTTGAAGGAACTGATGTAAATTAACATGACGACGTGAGCGATGTTACAGCAAAGTTATTTTATAAGTTGATTTAATTAACTTTGTTCAGAAGTTTGAATGATCGGCTCCTTCTTTTTTATTTTGTGAAGAACATTTAGTTTCTAAACGCTTCCGTATAAATTCACTTTTATTATAGTGATAATTAAATTGGGGAATGTTCGCTGTTATCTTGACACTAAAGACGTCAACTTTCTTCGCACCACTCATCTACGTTTCTCCTTCATTAGTGAAGTCAAATTTTAACATATGAAATCAGGAAGAGAGCTGATGGAATGTGTAGATTCCCTCAACGTTTTCGGTGCTCAGCACTTAAATTAATTAATTGGTTGCTTGGGTCAAACTAAACTCGCTTGCATACACATCCGCTGTCAGACTTTTAGAAGACGATATGTAAGGTTAAACTTAATTATCTCATAATGACAGTTTTAATTCTCCTAATTCCAATGACGTTTCTTTGCTATTTCTCAGCATCCTCGCTTTATTCTAATTCATCACATTTGACCAGTTCCGCTGGCTCTTACACCTTGCTGTGGTCAGCAGATGTGTGGTCAGTGAAGCACACTGCGCCAAATTATTGAGAACTTTATTCAAATACATCTTGTGCAGTGCTGGGCAGACCCAGAAAAAGGCTGTTACACAACCGTGTATGATGAAACGTCCTTATGGCGGAGGATCTAATGGAGGTGGGTTTACACTGTATCACCTCAGGAGTGTTATCTAAACACACTGAGCTGATGCCAGCTGGCTTCTTCCTCAGCACTGCCTGAAGGACTCCTGGTGAAGCGTACTATCAGCTCTGCCCCTATAGAGGTTTACATTAACTCGAGAAAACAGGAAAATATGACAAGGGGAATTTAGAATTACGTTTGCCATTAGCAAGGATGTGTCAAATAAATAACAGCCTGAATCTCTGTGAGGTATGAGGACAACAACGCTACAGTCCATGTGTTTGTGTTTGAATAAGACTTAAAAAGACATAAATGTATTCAGGTACAAGGTGTAAAACATTCGCTGCCAATGTTACATACAATTCCTATTCAATAAAATATATGGGACTATCATCAATACAGCACCAAGGCTATTAGGGGCTTTATAAATGGTTAATGACTTAATTTCCCAAACCCCAAATTTGTTGTTTTGCGTTAACCAACTAATTACGTACCACAAACTCAGATCTCTGGGAAGAATTACCACCCTACTGTTCTATGGCTCTGCCAAACCCTGTATATATAAAACATTCCAGACTCATATCAGGTCACTGAAACCTTTAACCACTGAAGTCTAATCAATGAATCTTTATGTCCAAGTGACAACTGGTCAAAATTTGAAGGTAGATTTAAGATTTCTTGAAAACATGATCTGTGAGGTCACTGTGATCTTGAACTTTGATATTTGACCACAAAAATCGAATCAGTTAAATTGTGAGTCCAAGTGAACACTTGTGCCAAATTTGAACGAATTCCCTTGAGGTGTTCCTGAGATATTGTGTTCACAAAGCAAACAAATCCAATCATTGAATTCAACTGAATGTTTGCACCAAATTTGAAGGGATTCCCTCAAGGCTTTCATGAGATCAAACGGGACGGAGAACGGACGGACAACCCGAATACATAATAACTCCGTCCAATGTCCATTGGCGGTCCAGCAGCATTAAGTCAACAGACCGAACTGCACAAATTGAAATCAATCATCGTGAAAATAGAAAAAGATGTGATGCATTACCTGAGCTCCGTGTGGGCTGTTTGCTCTTGGACGTCTCTATGCCCGCTCCAATCAGGTTCATGATCTTCTCGATCTGTAAAACAGCATAAGAATGAAACATGAAATATCAACACTGATTATTCTCACAGAACAAAGAATGAAAAATATCCCGCGTTTGAAATTCTTTTCAATTTGACAAACGTGCATGAAAACTCGTATCCAGCCCTCCTCCGTCCCCACCAGAGCCAAAACAGTTAGAGAACAATAACACTGCAGTAATGGCACTGGGTGAGGAATTACAGCAGAGAGCTGCTGCTGGGAGTGTTGGGACGGAGGTGGTCTGCTTTGCAATGATGGATTACAAGTAACAGTCCGACGTGGACAGCAATCCAATGACTAACCTCGCCACTCAGCGAAAAACACAGCAGGCTGATAAGATGAATTACAATCGGGGAGCTTTTGAAAAGTCCAAATTATGGAGGCCTGCAGGAGAGAGCCAGGTCCAGGCTCACACCCAGTGAGATTCAGATCTGTTAGGGAGCATTCGATTGCCCTCTCAGACCTGTATTATTTAAGCTTCGCGGAATAAAGAAACTGCTTTCTGCAAGGTTAAGTGAGCACAATGCTGCATGCGAGAGATTGCACAGCAACTCGGAGACGAGTTGTTTAGGGGCTCAGAGCCAGAAATGTTTATGTAAGTAGTCTCTGACTTTCCAGGAGACACGAAATACATTTCCATGTTGTTTATTTGGTTTTGTTTATTGTGCTGGATAACTGAACAGCAGCTCCAGATAAGAAACGGGGCTTTTGGTGCCAGATGCAGGATGTGTATATCAAGAGAAGAAAATATAATCAGATAAGTTATGAATATTGTTAATTTTCTTTGTTTTGCTCCGATACACTGGATCAGTATCCGCCTCAATACTAGTGTTAGTGTTTGATTGTATTTTTTTAATCATAATTCACTCATCAAATCCTAATCCTTTGTTCAACAATCATCATTTGCAGATAATTTAAATTATTTATAACTTCGATGGCAGCAGTTGAGGAGCCAGAAATTATTTTTAATCACAGCTACGAACTTAACATTCACCCAAGTTCCCGACCTGTAGCTACAACCTTCAATTAGACATGAACAACAAGGCATATCAAATATTAACTGTAGATTATTTGATTCTACTGACACACATTTGATAAACCCTGCCTCCACTATGTTAGTGAACGGGACATGGACCAAACTGAAAAGTCAAAAACAAACGTGAGCAAGGTTAGGGTTAGTACTCGTGTTTCTAGTAATTTATGTTTGAATGATTTATTTGATGCTATAAAAATGGGGCAAAGCCTCATTGGCGGGACCCCTGTACTGCGACTCCACTCCATGATGACTAAAGTTCAGACTCTGGCTCCGAATGACGTCAAAAGCACAAGATGGTGGCCCCAATATGTGGGATACTTCGCATTCATACAACGAGAGGAAGGGGAGATGCGTTGTCCATCTTTATATAACGTCTATCATTGGAAACATTTTGAATCAGTTCATCCCGATCCGACGCCTCAGTTTATTAGAAACAACCGTGTTAAAATTAATCATTCACAGCAGTTCTGTCTCTGTTCCCTCTTTTACAAGGATTAAATTCCCCTGATCTCATTCTGCCCAAAGGAAATAGACATTTCATTTAAACTGACATTTCCTTCAAGCACCCAATGTCATACATCTTCAATATATATGCACACGGCAGTACATTTATTAGTCATGATATTCCAACTCAAGGAAACAGTCTGGGACAATAACTATACGTGCGACACGTTTGAATATAAATCAGGCTCATCGCAGGTAAAATGTAAGCAACTTGTCTCCGGAGTGATGCCGCGATCTACTTCATGCTTCAAGGTCAACAGGCCCCCGTGCACTGAACAAATGTAGCGTTCACCCCGCTATAAAGGGAGCAGACTCTACATATGAATGCTATTTGATATTCCTTGGCTGTTGCAGGAGGGGCGTGACCCCACGTGCATGTTTTGACACCTTTGAACAAGGCAATTAGTGGGATGGGGGTCACCCGCAAATTTACGTGCAACCTTTTGCAAATCAGGCTGGGAACTAAATTTAGAATCACCAGAGGTGTGTGTTCACAATGAGCAAGGGGAATTTTGTGAGCTGGAGAAGCTGATTCTGCTTTCAATGGTGACACCAGAGACACAGCCAGGCTTATTTGATGTAATATTTAGTGTTTGAAAAAGCCCTATGCACTTTGCTCGTGGCATCAACACTGTAGAAAAGCCTTGATTCATTTGGAAGTCAGGCACGTGGGACGCATGGCATATGCCTCTAGCAATGCAGACCTCACATTACTCTTTGAATTAACCCAGTTACATTCTATCTCACACACACACACACACACACACACAGACACACACTCACGCACGCCAGGACACTGCATTACATCTAAGTTTAAGTGCACCTTTATTAAAACCTGTCACCAAAATGCTTCTTCTGAGGAAACCAGCTTCATCACAGTTAAAGTGCTGAGATATTTCATAACATCCTGCAGCCTCATTCACTTGCATATCACCAGCTGGAGGTTTGGCAATGAGCATAAATCTATTACCTAAAGGATTCTCCAGGTTACAGTGCAGCTTTTTCAACCTTCAGCCAACTCCCATGAATCAAACAGTTATTCTAAACCCTGAGCAACTTAAAATGTAATTGATAAAATACTGCGTTATACGTTTTAGGGACATAGCAGATTGTCTCTCTACAGTGAACTGTGGACATGTCCTGCGCGCTGATGGGCCACCACTCTTACTTTTTTACCTCTGGACATTTACACTTTTCTAAATTCGCTGCAGAGATATTTATACATTTTATTTATTTATACATATTTATACATTTATACATTTATAGATTCATAGAACTTTGAGTTTAAAAATAAGAAAGTTACTGTAATTAAACCACACCAACTACTTGTATATAATTTAGTTTATATATATATATATATAATTCTGTGTTATTATTCTGGGTCTTACACAATATGTCCAAAATGTTCTGTTCTGCAGCTGCTGTAGCACTTTGGACCAAGACAAATCCCCCCCCCCCCCCCCCCCCCCCCCCCCCGCGGGGACAATAAAGATATATTTGATTTGATATTGTCATAATGCCATTTCAAAATGACATCATCATGACATCATTATTAAATGATGGGGATGGGGGGAAATCATTATCCAGCCATATGATCATATCTTATTTATAAGCTCTATATCAGGTCTATGAGATGCAGAAATACCTTTGGAAAAATATATTGTTTGACATAATTTTCTGACTTCTTCTTGTTGACCTTTGACCCATCAGCTCCAAAAGTTAATGATCTGAATCAATCCACCAATCCGTCCATATGTTGTTGAGTTATTTCCTGTTCAGGGTACAAATAATAACACCTTCGTGATTATTACTAGTTAATCCTACCATCACATTTACTGCAGGTTAAAACTTTAATGTTTTAAGGCTTTAGTTTATGATGCTGTTAAGTAGCTCTATGTACTAGGAGCTGTTTCTAGTATATATTTTGCCCTTATTGAAAAAATACATCAATGCACTTGAGCGTGTGCTGACTTGACATCATGTGAATTTAAATTATGATCAGGAAATTGAGTTACGCATCGACTTGTCCTAATTGGACATGTTTTAAACAGGATGGATCCAGTTACCTTGACCTGAAGTCCACCTGTCAGTGGGAATTAATTCTGACACAAAATGTGTTTGTGAGGGATCGTCTGGGATCACGAGGGAAATGATCAACTGGATCTATTCGCACTGAAATGTAATGGATGGAGCAATTACATGGGACTCGGAGTGGTTATCGTTAAATCAGTGGAGTCTGAGCGATGGCTTCCTGAAGAGATTTACATGTTAATGCAGGTGGATCCGCTCTTCACTTCCTGCACATGCTGCAAAAACATTATCTATTTTATTTCATCATTTCAAGTTCAAGTGTGTGAAAAGGGGGAAGGTGAAATCACTCTGCCCGGTTCTGAAGTGTTATTAACTGATGTCCTTGGTACCAGTGTCATTCTGCAGCATCTCGAGTTCGTCGTCACTTGTTCGGCTCAGGGTCAAAACACGTGAACATTCTTTGGAAACAAGTCTTTTGCTTTCTTGAGAGGATTATAAGACTCATCTGAAGATAGCTCTTATAGAAGAGATAGAATTCATGAGGTTAGGATGACAGTCCTTGGCCGTCAGTTGATTTCACTCTATTGGTCCATATACGCATTTATTTAAATGGCCTCTTCCAACATCCTGAGACAAAAAAGCCTGTATAAAAATGTTAAATATGATTTACTTATATAATAATAGTTTACTCGTATAATCCTCGTGATTTAATTTCTGTTTAAATACATGTACTTCCGGGTGTGGGGGGGCGCTGGCCAAATGAATGTGAATGGGGGTCCTGAAAGTCTTGGCAACCATGTGACCTGAGTCTGCTTTTTAATTGGTTGTTGCAGATTTTCCTTGGACCCTCGTTGCCGTCTCAGGTGCGTCAGAAGTCACTGAGCTATGTCGGCCGCGAGCTGACCGGTAAACACACGGTGACTATAAATGGAACTGCGGTAAAATAAGGTGACTTCTTTGAAAAGCACCTCAACAAGAGAAGAAGAGGATGAAGGAGCTTGGTCCTGATTCACAGACTCAGTAACAAGTGATGAGGACGAGTTTACATCTTCTCCTGCTCTTGTTATGAGAAACAGAAGAGACTCAGGTGGGAGAAAAGCATTTTACTGCTTCACCTCAAACATCTCTCTGAAAACTGCAAACAGTCACAATGAAGCTGCTTTTTTTTCGATTGCAGGCTACAGGACAGACTTATTGTGTTGTTTGCATCTTTTCCTCTGGGAATCAGTGTACAACAGATCGTTGGGTCAATCCAGTGATTTTCAACATGCCACACTTTGCTTGTTACTTTAAAGAAGGCTCAATATTGGCCTGGAATTAGCCAGTGTCTCCCTGAGTCAGTCAACCTGACAGAGTTCCTCTACACTCATTATTATTATACCTACACTCATTATATGCATCACCGCCCCTGTAAAATAAACAGAATATATAGATATGGCTCTGTTTCAAGAGAGAAAATTAGAATGACTCAATTATTGCAAAGCAGAAAATGGAATATTGTAATGTAATCAGAATTAATCTGAATATTTCCAAGCTGCTACATAAGCCGAGGCACATAGATAGAGGGTTAAGACAACTTAGTGGCAACAATCTGCAAACAGCAACTTGTTTCTATGGTCTTAAGTACTCATGTGGTTTCTTTAACATGGTACAGTAGAGTATTATAGTGGTGGAGCTCTCTGCTCTTTGATTGTCCTTCTACTTACCTTTAGATAAATTGGCCTGCCAGATATATAAAGGCTGTTATTAGCTTTACATAGATATATCAAAACCAGTATTCCGTATAAGTAATGTAAGAGACACACATAAGAGATGAAGATGGTGTCTACATAATTGAATTGTAGAATAATTGCATTGATCAGTTATTGAGATGATCAATTCCAGCACGCAGTATCAGCAAAAGTGATTTACCGCACTTCATCCTGAATTCCAACTCTGTCATGATGAATCTCTGTCAGTAACGAAGTTCCATAAATTAGCAAATGTGGTACAAATGGTTGTGTTTCCCATACGCACCATTCTTATCACACTGTAAACTTTTTAACAGTCAGAATATAAGACTTCATCATCTTCATCAGTTTAGGGCACAAGCTGTGAATCTTGGAACACCACTGCTAATTCACAATTCATAAAACTTTTTTCACCCTGTCAACCTATGAGCTGCTTCTCAGTTTCATTAGCGGTTGCTCTGAATCATCATAGCGATGAAAGATTTATCGGAACGAGTGTAAATACATGACAGACATGGAGTTCTCTCATTTTGTCACTTTTCCCGAGAGCAAAACCTTGAAACCTAGTTTGTAAAATACAGAACTGGGACACGAGACGTGTCTTTTGAGGGATGTGCAAGTTCAATAATTTCTGCCTTGTAGTAATAGAACGACTATGTCTTATTCATTCAGCTTGCATAGTAATCACAACATGCATTTTCTTGTCCAGTCATCAACATATTACCTCATAGAGACAGTGGAGAGACAGTACAGTATTGTCTATGAGTCAATAATGGCGAGCCCAACACAGAGCAGATGATGGAAATGATAGCTGAATATAATAAAGGAAACTAAAAGGCTGCCTGCTTCACTGGCGCTGGTCTGGAAACCGGATTACTGCCTAAGTATCATTGTCAATAAAGACAGATGGGCCAGCAGCTCCACACCACAAGACCTAAATCACATAATTCTACCCGGCAGAGCTCATGATTAGGGCGGTTTTTCATCGTTGTGACAGTTTTTGAAAACCATTGGAAATAAAAGAAAAATACTCAGAGAACGGCGTCAGGACGGCCTGCACGGTCTGTAAAGTGCATCATATACCGTTTTTCATGAGGATTCCTGAACCCAGCTCGACAGCAGCGTGCTGGGATTGCGAGTTTTTACGTCAGATCACGTCAGATTATCATAAATTTAATTCCTCTGTGTCTATTTTTTTTCCCACCTGTATGAAAGAAGAATTCTGCTCTTTGTGTGGCTGAAGGGTGAGGAGGAATTTTACATTTTAAAAGCTTTATATTGACTTCATGTGACAATATTCTGCATGAGGAACTGAAATGAATCAACTGTTTCTGTCACTTTGGAGCAAAAGATGTAAGAATGCCAAATACTTTCTGTAAAACATGGAATAGTTTTACATTGGTCGTTTTCTGTGGAGAGAATATTCACAACATCTGCAACTGACAAACTAAAACATGATTAAGGACGACTTCAACTTTCCATGGAAACATAATACAAATGTCGACACCCACTTATAGTGTGAAATATGGCCTTTTCTATGTGATCAAACTTCTAAAATGCAGAGTTTAAGTTGTTATAATGCAAATGAGCCATAACAGAACTGCTCCCAAAAAAAAATTATGATTTAAATGAGAAGATATCTGACGGTTACTCTGATATGGACACGATTCAAGTATCAACATTTGATTCCCGGCCCCCGACATTATTTTATTAGACATACACCCCCCCTTCTCGTGATGCCTTTAGTTGATCAAACCCACCACAACTAGTCCTGCTCCATTTGATGCAGAAACTCCACTCACACATCAAAACGTGCGGCTCAATCAGGAGATGCTGGGAATTACATTTCTCAGAGTCATGTCACGAGATTTCCGAAACATTCAATGTTTAGTTTGCAGCTTTTTTGGGAAGCTGATACGAACAGAGTCTGTGAAGCTGCACAACAGATCTGAAAAATGTCTGCAGAACTTTCCCTCACGGCCACAAACTCTTCACATATTATATTTTGCCAGAGCGTAGCCTGATCAAATGAAAGTATTTAAGCAAACAGACTTATACATTTTCCTCTGTGAGCCTTAGACTGCAATACAGATGAAGAACATGATTCTTCAGAGAAAACCAGGAAACTCTATTTGCCACATTATTGACACCAGGAACCCAAAATGACACAGCTGTGTTCAGGAGCGTCTTGCAGCGCTCGCAGCATTAAAACTCTGGTGATAACGGTTACAGACCTAGACTGAATAGCAGGAGTTGAAGACCGAGCACTGAGCCAAATCTCACTAAAGTCTGCGTCTCGGGGAGGGAGAAGCTGGTGGCGTCGCCATGGCAACCGGAGCTGGAGTCGGCTGCAGACAGCTGATGGACGTTTAATCATTAACGGCTTCTCTGCTCTGAGCTGTTTACACACATGCGACTGGCGTTTTTGGCACAACACACATGGATTTTACGCAACATTTCAGTAGTTTCCACTGGAAATACTGTTTCTGTGCCGTTTCAGCCGGTAGTCAGTCTGCAGCTAATTTCAGCCGGTGGGAGGAAAAACACACAGAAATCTCCAAAACGGTCACACAGGCTGGACAGACACAGACACAAATATGTGAAGAGACAGATGGACAACATGCTCATAATGTAAGGTACACAACACAGATTCCTTTATAAACTAGAATCAGTTGAACATATCACTGCCAATTAAGCTGCACCAACTTTCACACACAAATCAAATTAAATCTCTGAACAAAGAACATTCTCGGAATCGTCACAATGGATCGGCACCAAAATTGAACGGGGTCTTTCCTGGTCCGTGTCGCAACCTTCCATCAGGTTTTGTAGAAATCCATTCAGTAGTTTTTGTGTAATACTAGTGACAAACAAACAAATGAACACGGGTAAAAACACAAGCACCTTTGTGAAGGTAAAACCAACAACACAGTTTGTCACTCAGCAGCTGTTCACCTTCAATTTTGCCATAGACAGAGAATGACAGTAGAAGCAACCACCACAACTACTGGAGGATTTAGTTTGTGTGAGTAATAAATGTCACAACTAGAATGACAATCAGTAGAGCCAACACCTCCAGCAAGGTCCCTGGTAAAAGCACATATACAGGCACTAGATCTGGATTTTTAAACACGTCTGATCCATGATTTATTCCCTGAGATATCAAGGAAAATGTGGAATGTGTTTTCTGCATCATCCTGTTAATGAACAAGCAAATATAAACAAAAACATAAACTCCTTGGCAGAGGTAAAAGATTATTGCTGAATGTAATCACTCGCCTTAAAATTTCGAATATAAATGTTATTGGTTGCCATTATGTTTCCTGCTAAATGCAATTTACAAATGCAAAGTAGTTCTGAGTAAAAGCAGATTCGAGGACCTGCTGCGATTGTGATGCTTGGACAAGACTTAAGTCAACAAAAACCTGTTCACTAGATAAAACAATACAATCATTGTAATTTCATGAAAGCAGGAATCCACCATAGCTTTCCCCTTTGATTTGGCACTCGACCGGTTCCGCACTGATCCGGTCCTGGCACGTGTGAAGTGACGGCACAAACAGCAAAGTGGAGGCAGAGTGGGGTCGCTGGTGTTACACCTGGTGGGAGACGCTCCAGGCGTGTGACAGGTGAAACAGGCCAGTGCCTCCCCCCTCCACCCTGCCCCCACCAGCAACATCACCACTGCTCTCATATTCATGTACCACATCTGTCTAAGCAGATCTCAGGATGTGTTCACTCTGCCGTAGCTCTCTATATGAATTATGAACCAGCTTGCACGTACTTTAAAATTGTCCCTTTTTTATCAACTGGAACCACCAACACGAAAAATGTGCTTTCTCTTCTTCAATTAAACGAATAGATGCGGAAAACTAATTTAGTTTTTTTGAAATCCTGTCGGGAGCTTTGCTGCATCTATTTTCCACACTATCAATTTCAAAGTTATTCTATTAAAGATGTGTATGAGCCACGTGCCTTTAAAACAACTGATGAAGACGTAACATTATAATAGTATTCATAGTCTGATGAGGGGGTCCCGGTCTAAAAGTGAAGATGCACACTGGCTGCACTTTGAAAGCTTGCATGTGTAATGACCTCTGGAATACATCTGGGAAATTTAGAGTACTCACACGAAAGAAACCGCTCAAGCATCCGTAACATGTGGTTGTGTCAACCTTTTTCTTTTGAGTATTGAACAGCTGTAGAGAAGACGTCAATCACCTTAATCATATATGCCATTTCTATTTTTAGTAACACGTGCAACGCTTACTGAAATGCAGGATTCTTACGTAATGAGGTTATTTGCGGTATTGCTCTTAAAGGGAAAGTAAGAATTCACCTTAAATTAAATAAACATACTGAAGAAAGAGCAACCACATGGTAGATGACACCCTCCTAAATCAAGGACAGACAGCAGGACTCAGTGTCTTTAGGGTTTTTACATAGACTGTTGATAAAGATAAACATGAAAGTCATCTTGATTGTCCCGTGGTGGCTGTCTGCAGTGTAGGTCTAAAACCCTGCCTCCTCCATGTTAGCAGATGGGACATGGATCAAACTAGTCAAAGTACTTACGTTAGTTCCCATCCCACTGCCGTATGTTCAAGTGATACTTTTCCTGCCAAGTTTGGTTTTATTTCCTTATTTGGTGCAATACAACTGGGCGGATAGGTCATGATCGACAGCTACGTGTATATATCGCAGACCTGCACCATAATCACTACTGCGCAGACTCATTCATCAACAGGAGGAAGAGGAGACTCATCATCCATCTTTATTTTACAGGTCTATGGGGTTTTTCCATTGTGCATTTCTAGTTTATTTATGTTTTATTTAGGAGTAATGAAACCCTCAGACTGCTTAAGGTATAGACACCTTATCTTGCCTGCTCGTTCTTGAGATGGTCATAAAGACATAAAATTCACATTATTCAAATTGTTTGTAAGAAAAATATTGAAAAATGTCCTAATGTTCCACCAACATTTTGAATAGTACTGCTAACAAATAAACCAATGAATAGACGCGGATGAAACCTTAACCTCCTTTGTGCAGATAAAAAAAACTGTGTCTTTCTTTGTCTCAGTGAAATTACAAAAAGAAAACTAAGTGCTTTTCTCTACAACAGAAACCAAACAATGATCAGCAGTTACATAAGCTTCCACAAATACCACAATTTAAAATATATATACTGTGACGTTCAAAGGGTAAACTTCAACTCATAACTTCCCTTTTCTCATATTTGAATGTCATCGTTTGTTTTCAGTACGTTGGCTTTCTGTGTGTGTGTGTCTGTGTGGGTCTCTGTGTGTGTGTATGTGTCTGTGTGCATGCACCAACACAATCGTGTTTGTATTTGACTTAAAGCCAGCCTCCCCCTGAGCCTCCCCCTGTCTCTTTAATGTTGATGCTGTTGGCTGATCATCTCGTGAGATATACGCACAGGCCGGAGTTGGGTTTTGGCCCCTGCCCGGACACACCCGCATCTCCCCAACCCAAACAAATCCCTTGAAATCTGCAAGAGAAACAGACACTCGGGAGCAGCTGCAAAACAGGATGCCCTTGAGAACAGGACACTCCACCCAAAATGGCCTGAAAAAACATTCGTGTCAGAGGGCGGAGGGGGTGGAGCAGAGAGCAGGGGCTGTCCAGCGAGGGATGACGAAAGGGGAGGGCGCACTGAAGCCAAGTTAAAGTTCAAGAAGTTTGTTTATAACTGAGTGACACCAGTGGAGCCTGATGTAATGATCAAAAAGGTGAATTACAAATGCAGTAGGTCCGTCCTATTTGTGTGACCAGTACAGGACTCTGATGGAGACTGTGGCTGCTCCTCGACACCTGAGAAACATCTAAGTGGAAATAATGATGTAAAAATCCACAAACTATCCACTTGTACCAGCTCCTCAGACATTAATACTTGCTGCAGGTTTCCCTGTGATCATTGGTTGCAGCCCTACTTCTATGGTGTCAGGTTTTCTGTTCAAATTACTTGGCACAGAAATAAATGGAAGCAATTGGTTAAAACAAACTAAACAACTAATGAGTTCAATGTTAACAAGAACCACAGGATGCTAAACCCCTTTTAGTTGGTATTCTTCTTCCTTTAAAGTCCCTTATAATTCAAATTCAAGTTGAAATAGTTCTGATATAAGTTGAACCTGGGACTTCCGGGACCTCTGCAGGACTGGGGCCCTGGGCAGTTGGTTATCAAGCCTTGGTGAAGACGCTAAGATGAGTTTTAGACAAGTCAAAGTCTCGAAACATAGTCCACTCGAGTTTGAAATTAAGTCAAGATACAATCCAAGAAACAATCTACCCATTGAATTGTCAATCTCACAGTGAGAATCAACTTGGACAAATTCAACCAGTCAGTACAGTCCTTTAGAAAAGTGTCCAAAATCAACAATAACTAACATGTTTGTCCAATATTAATACAAATCTCCTCTGGATGTCGATTAACCCCCTGTATTCCCAGATTAAGCTATGGCCCTGGAAACAGGAGGTTGTGGTAAAAGAGCCTGTTTGCCAAGATTGAATCAAATCCGAGTTAAAACAACGAGACTATAACAAGATAATAGATACGATAACAGATGTATGACGTAAGCTTTAAGGAGTGAGAGCCATCACATAAAAATGCTTTCATTCAAATGCATAAAGTCAGAGTGAGAAGTTGCTTAAAAGTAGGCATTCCACCAAACAACTAAGCAGAACCAATGGGATTTCCAGCCGTGACGTCATGATATCACAATTATTGCATAACGCCTGTCCGAGCTGTGAGTCTGATCCTATAACTGTTACGATGGTGATAGGGATTAAGCATTGAGCGGGAAGTTTCCAAAATGTTCCAGTGTGCTGCGGCCACTGAAAAAGAAAACCATAATTCTGTCTCTGAGCTGTATGCAGCTATTTCAGCCATTGTCCCCACAGGTTGCAACTGTTTAATTGCTTTTGGAAGTTGTGGTAAGAAATGATTATTCAATTCAAGGGGTCTCTGCCGCGCTTCGGGGTGTGTGCTGCATTGATGCTCCAAAGTGCTCAAAAATCACAAGTTATGGCTTTTGGGGATAAAGGGGGAGTGAGGGCGGGGGGTGGACATTTCTCACAGTGTGGCTGTGAGAGTAGATGGCGCAAGACGGAGCAAAGGAGCCAGAGGAGTGCAGGAGGAGACAGTGGAAGCGTGGGCCGGCCCCTGAGACATGTACTGAGTGGATGTGGAATGACAGCACAAGCCCAATTAGTCTTGGATTCCAGGGCTGCTACAGGGAGGTCGGTGCAAGTGATCAAGCCATTCATGCATTCAAGCACTCGCCCGCAGGCAGTCTCCGCCGACAGCCTGGGTAAAGTTACTCTATCCCTGCTTCTGCTGGACTCCTGATCACTCTCATGCTGCTACTTCCCCTCTTCCTTCCTTCCTTCCTTCCTTCCTTCCCTCTCCCCCTTCCCCTGAAATGTGTTGCCTCACCCACTCCCTTTTTTTCTTTTCTTATTTCACGCTAATCCTCAGTTGCTCTCTTCTTTTCTCACACATTCACATGCACTAGCGCACTCTCTCTTAAGGACTTGAAACCCCGTCCATGCCTCCACAGCAAATGCACCACTCCCTCCGCCCTCTACACCCTCCCACTTGTTTCCCATCCCCGGAGTGCGAGTATTACCTCATCCCACTCAGAGGCAAAGGAAGGCATGCGCTCCATGGACG
This sequence comes from Verasper variegatus, assembly GCA_026259375.1. Lineage (NCBI taxonomy): Eukaryota > Metazoa > Chordata > Actinopteri > Pleuronectiformes > Pleuronectidae > Verasper > Verasper variegatus. Next base: position 22,389,098 of record CM048040.1, on the reverse strand, counting down.
GCCGCCCTGAGCTGCAATTAGACACCGACCCACTGCGGCCAGCCAGACCTCCATCCTCTTCTCCGAACGGTGACGCCAACAAGTCAGAGTCTGACTTGGACAAGCTTCGAATCAGCCCCAGGTCTGCAGGTCTGACTTTGACCAACACGGCTGATGCAGGCTCACTTCTTGAGTCCTTGATGTCAGCCTTTGGATTTTGGATCAACTTGGCAGGATTAGCATCCGGCGTGCTCTGTGCCATAGTTTTTTGAGCTGCCAAGTGCAGCTTGGGGGTCTTCAGTATCCTGCAGCACTCTGACTTGTTTAGTTAAGTCCAAAGATTGATTCAGGGTCTTTGTTGAGCTTTGAAACTTCTGCTGGAAGAAAGCCAATCAATGGTGGAGCTGAAAATCACAGAATGATAAAAAATATAAGTTCTGTAGGCTGAGGGAATTCGCCTTTAATCCAAGTGACTCAAACTCATGCTCTTGTTTGCAGGGAAAGGGAGCATATACTAAGTGAGGGACTTGTTGTGCGGTCATCAAGGTCCACCCACTAGTCGTATCCTGTTGCCCTCCTCTTAGTGACTGGCTGCCCCAAAGAGTCCCCCTCCTTTATCCTCTGGGGTGTGACTTTTCTCTTTTAACTCTCCTACACTTACTTTTGTCCTTAGTTCAGCATGGGACTCCTGAATGAGAATATCCCCAGTGGAATCTAAAAATAAGACACCAGGATTAAATGAAGTAAGAAGCACGGATCCATGAGCATCTACATGAGATAAACCGCTCAGAAACATGCAAGTGCATGACATCTGTAGTACTTTAAGATAAAGCCTTATGTCTGACTCAATCAAGTTAAATCAACAAAATCTCCCAGCAAAAGCATCAAAACCTCATCGCTGCCTCCTCTTACCTGCAGACTTATTTAGTCCCCGGTTGTTTCCTGGCTCCGTGTGCTTGTGTCCATCCTGTTCTGAGGTTGTTTCCAGACTCTTTGGGCGGGTCAGCTCTATCCCATAGTGAGGATCGGGGGACGGGAGGATCCCGAAGCCTGGCCTTATTCAGACTGACAGCTGGGGTAATCAGGTTACTGAAGCACTGGGTGGCTGCTCCATTTTCGAGGCAGGAGAGACGGGATTCCTCCTTTTGCCGTCTGAGGGTGTGTTCGTGCAGGAGACCGGGGTTACTGAGTTGAGCTTTGTTTTGTTGTTGCAGGGCAGACATGGTGGCGATAGCACTTCAAGTGTTAGTTGAGCCAGCGTTCTATCAACTCTGTCTTGAGATCTGAAATGATCTTGACCCCAACTTTATCAATGGCCTGGAGCATTTAGTTGACGTCCCTTTGGATGCGTCATCCATTTTCCTTCTGAGAATCCTGCCTGAGCAGAAGATTCATCTCTAATAGACTCTCATGCAGATATTTTATCGTCACAAATCCAGTCAAGGCTAAAGTGGTGACACTTCACAGTGGCGAAACATTGCTTGTGATGCCAAAATCATTAGAGCACATTGATTTTCTCCACTTTTCCGAGATATATTTGAATGATATCATTTGCCAAACCATCAGTGCTATTAAGTGTTTGTACCGAGCTCTCTGATTTGGGTTGTATAAGAAATATATGAACCTCTTGGGATCTGCAGAGGTTTGAGAAAAATGAAGATGGGAAATGTTGATGATATGGGAGGAATGTAGATAAGATCTCAAACACTTTATGCTATTCATGGCTCTTCTCAAAGAGGCCGGGTACTGACAAAAGGATCTCTTGTGAGACATCCTTGGTATTCACAGGCAACCGTAGCCCTGCACTGCGCGTCTCCGTGCCCTCAATCAGCCGAGCTCCCTGCATGCTCACCTCTTCCCTATGGGCAGCGCTGGTATGTGCATGACAGAAAAGATAACATCCTTTCGCTCGCCAAGGAGGGTTCACACAGGAACTGCTTGGCTGGCAACGACAAAAGCCACAACTAATCAAGCGTGTACAATTGCACATCCAGTGATCGCTGTGACTGTGATGGGGATGAAGCAGTTTAAAGATATCCACGTCTTCTGTGCCATTTTAAACTACAGAGGCTGTGCATTTCAACATGTTTCAAGATAATGATGTCTTCACGGCATATTAGAGCGACTAAAATAAAACATGCATCCCCTCCTTCAGCTGGCTGGCTGCTGAGCCTCGAGCGAGAGACAGTAGTGACTCATGAACACTCGTCTCTAACAAAGACATGCACACTGTGCAAGTCACAGGGAGGCTGCGCGCACAGGGCTGCAGTGTTTTCATGCACAGTGTATTCACATCCATACAGTTGTGTGCTTGCTAAATTGTTTGAGCTTCCTAACATGCCTTTTCAGGATTCTTGTGTGTGTTTGTGACGTGTCCCCAGGTCCACAATTGACATTTTTAATAACACTGCGCAACTTCTAACACCACTTCTCTCACAGCTCAATCCAATTAATCATTATCCTTCTTTGCAATTTGGTGCCCTGCAGTTCCCACCTGATGAGCCGGCATTATGCAAGAATGAGACCACTGGGTAAAGATCTAATAAAGTTAATCAACCAAGGGAAATTACCTTGAGATAGGTTTTCTGACTTCAACCTGATCTGAAAATTACCACAAAACTCCTGGAGTCTGCAGACTGGAATGGCAGTGATATCGCTCACGCTCTGAGATCCCCTTGCACTGTGTTGGGCTGGTTCTCCTTCGAGTCTGAGAGGACATTAACCCAGACAAGAATGCTCTCATACTGACCTATGAGGTCAACTGTTCCCAGAGGCAGCGACGATGCCAATCATCCAATGTATCAATTTCAGAGCCCTGAAATGTGAGAATTCATAATGTTCATCAACGCGCAAGCGGGAAAAATCCAAGAAATAATAATGAAGAAGATGCTTTTTATGTTATTTTACGGATTTTTACATTTAGCTCAAAACAAATTCAGTATCCAGGCAGTAAAAGTGATGTTATTTCATATCAGGTTGGAAGCTATTGATCACAGGTGTCTCTTTGAACATTGCTTCATTCTATAAGAAAGTTGAGAAGAAAGTTAAGGGGTTGAAATAAGTCACTTCAGCAGAGACAACAGCAGAACTGCCTGCTGTTAGCTAAGGATGCTCAAAGATGCGACTCCTGTGAAAGCTTCCCAACAGACACGGACGGAGCCGACCTCTCTGCAGGGAAACGCGAGGGCGAGTGTGCACGGCTGAGTGAAGCTGTAGTGCTGGATATCCATCAGCGTTAGAGAGGGGGAGAGGAAAAGTGACAGTGGAGGCTTGGTGGTTGGTAATCTCACTGGAGGTTGCACCAAATTAGCTCTTACCAATATCTGTAGGTTATTGGAAAATTGACATGAGGTCACTGCTGGTGCAGAAGGGCATGATGGTATTTTTTAGCCAGGCCAGCATCATTTCTGTCAGTCTGCGGCTTCGAGTGAAATGTCTTGCCAACCACTGCACAAATACGTATCTTGGCACATATTTATGTTCCCCCCTGAGGATGACTTGTAACTTTTTGCGATCCTCTATCTAGCGCCATCGTGAGGTGAATCGTTTTCATTTGGTTAATGGAAACTGCTTTGCAAAACCACTGGCTTTCCCATCGGCCTCAGCTGAACTCCTTTCAGACATGCACTGAAGTCCAGTTGCTCCAGTCAGGAACATTTACTTGCATCCAAATTCACCCTGACATTAATGAATAAGTGTTTTTTCGACCTTTTTGTTTGTAACGGAGCTGATCATCAAGTATTTAGATCCCTTTAGTTCTGTGTCTAGAGGTCAAGTGAGTTTTGTCAGGTCAGTTTGTTTTGCTTTTGTTTCATAGCCTGAGTTTATTTCTGATCCTTTGACCTTTTGTCTTAATTTTCCAAATCCATCTGTATTTCCTCAAACTTTTCAGCTCAGTCCCTCCCACTTGTCCAGTTGTAATTCTCCCATGGAGGGAAAGGATAGAAAACATCAATTGAAACAAAACGGCCATGGCAGCTTTGTTGAGCAGTTATCTTTATCACAAAAGACAGTTTTCTAAAACGAGGAGGCTTTAGCAGGCGGACACCTCAACCTCTAACTGCAGGAGCAGTCACACAGCGACGGAAGCGGAGCGAGGAACCTTCAATGTGAAGGTTTGTGGATAAACAGGCTGTGATCTGAATCTGAGGGCTTGAACAATGGGGATAGTCTGTAGATGCCTTCCAACAAAACGCCTTGTATATTTGACACGTGTTAAAATGTAAAAAAGGGAGCAGTGGGACACTCTAGTATTGTTGCTGTTAAATCTCGGTTATCGGAGGCGTATGCTCCATCCTTTTCAAAAGATGTGTTTTTGTTTTTTTGCAGCCTTGTGTGATAAGGGAACGCTCATTCTTTTCTGTCACGCTGGCGGCATCATGTTCCACAACAACTGCTGCCGGGCCACAAAATGGATGAAGCTAAATTCACCAGATAAAATCAGCATGCTGGAAAGATCCGAATCAAAAGTGCACCGTGGAAACTGAACTGTGGTGCCTTTTTATGTAAGACGAGAAATGATGGCATGTGTAGATGCAGTTTGTGTATTTCGCATGTTTGTTTATGTGTGCACATGTGTGTATGTGTGCATGCGGGGGGGGGGGGGTAACTGTTTGTGTTGGAGCCAGAGCTTCCTGTGTTGGGTTGACGCTCTCTGTGGTGCTTTCAGTGAAAACAATGGCACAGCTCCATGTTTCTGATTTTCCCATTGTGTGGTGGACGGATTTAACACATTTCTTTTTTTTTTTTTTACTGCAGTTGGCCCAGAATTGCAAAAATGTCAAGTTCAATGTAATAACACCAAGCCACCAACACATGAAATGAAAGGTGCATGAAGGCGGAATACATTTAAATTCAGAGGACAAAGGGAATAAGTGAGGTAAAGATGCAGAGGAGAGCAGGTAGCGAGAGGACGAGGAGGCAGGGCAATTAATCCACAGATAATGCTGATGGTTCACAGCCGGGTCACTTTCAGCGTAGCACCTCCATAATAGCTGCCCTTGACAAGCTCCATATCCAGAGAGTCCTGGAGATCTCTGTTTTAACGATAGCAAATGATATTGGCGGCCATGAATCAATCAGACATGCTCAATATATTCAGCCGAGAGTCGGGAACTTTACTCCCGGAGGTGGTGGCGGAAGACAATCCACTTTCATGATGTGATGGTTTAAATGGCACTTCCGTATTCTAAAATACGTCATGTAACTCTCCCTATTGCAAAGAACCTGCCCACCGTCTGTTATGTGCCGACATTTACTGCTGCGGCTAAATCTACCTTCTTCTTTAGTCACGTAGCCAAAAGCTTTTAGCCTTTTTAACTTTTAGACGTCAAAGAATTTTAGAGACTGAAAGAATCTTTCCCCTTTTTAAAAATACATTCTGCCCATGACTCTATATCGAGCACATTCTTAGAAGCAATTTGACTTGTTGCTGGAGTAAAAGGAAAGACAGCACTCTGGTGTTCTGTCCGAGCCCGACCGCTGTACGACTACATCAGATTTAAAAGGTGACGTCAGAGGAGATTTTTGTTCTGGCCTGGATTCACCTTTCTTATCTCCGCGAAGGGGATCCATTGGTTGATTTGTTTGATTTTCAGATCAGATTTCCAGGAAACTTTATGGAACGATGGGAAATTGTGGATCCAGGATTTTTTTCCCACTTACTTTAACATTGCAAGATCTTTTGGGACATTTTCACCAATTTTTCGGAGGATAATTCATGGATTTTAATGAAAAACAGAATCAGGCGCATTTAGAGGGCTGGTATCTATGAGTGTGTGAAATTTGGTGTCGCCTGATAGAACGTTTTGGGACTGTTTGACCTTGGGGGTGGGGGTTATCACTGTTGCCTCACAGTTTGCATGTTTTCCTGATGTCTGCGCAGGTTTTCTCTGCCTAATCCGGTTTCCTCCCACAGTCCAACGACATGCAGATCAGGGTTTTGTTAATTGGAGACTCTAAATTGACCCTAAGTGTGAATGGTAGTTTGTTTCTGTAGGTTGGCCTTGTGATGGGCTGGCCACCTGTTCAGGCTGATCCCACCTTACATACTCATAAGTCAGTGATTTCTCATAAAATCAATTTAGAGTCCCTGGGAATGTTTGGGGTTTTGTCTTAATCACTTGAAGAGTTCGATAGCAGAAAGCTGACTAACTAAAATATGTGACAAAATAAGAAGGAGGCAGAGAAAGTACAAAAGCAAACAGCAGTAAGCAGTCAGTGTATGAGCTGATAAAGACGTGCAGGTTCTGCTCATTTCTAACAAGAGCTGAGTCCTTGTATTAAACACCATCACATGCAAGAATGAGATGGAAACAGATGATGGGCTTTTCGATTCCACGTTGGGCACTTATTGACTGGCAGAAGAGAATAACAGAGATTTCTGTGGAGGAGATAAGCAGAGAGGCGGGTGATTGCAAAGTTTTTCTCGGTAGAAACAATTTGGGATCGTTGGGGCTGCTTCGCACACGCACGGAAAAGTTGGGATTTGTGTAACTTTTCTGTTTTTTTTGCGGGGCAATCTTTCACGATCATTTCAGATAAAACTGCAAATTGTCAACCTTCATTCTGGATTCATCAGGTTCTGAAAAGAGCGTTTCGATTTTGCATGACGGTAAGAGAAAGCACGAGCAGGAGGTGCGAGGCTCCGTCTTTCTTTGAAAACGTGTCTTATTCTGTTGAATCTCGTGCACATCGTAATGTCGCTCCGGAAACGGTGCATCGTCAGCGTCCAGACTCACAAATAAAGAAGAAGAAATTAGCATGTTCACATGGGCTGTAATGAGATTTTCGTGGTTGGCACCTCTGAGGTCCGGGCCCCAGGCAATCACCTGCTTAGCCTGCCCTGTTCCAACGCCCCTGCGTATTGGCAAAGTTGTGCTGAAAAAAGATACCAAACGTTGGCACGGTAAACATTTCTAATGTGGTGTATAAAAGCAAAATCAAAATCACTAAAAACAGACTCCTAAAGGATTTACACAACAGCGAGGAGGCTTCATGACAACAGAAATATATACAGTATCAACAGTACGGAGAGAAATTAACCCTTTTCAGGTATAAGTGTAAAATAAAAATACTCAGTGTGGGTGTGAGAATGACGAATACGAGTAAAGTAACAGACACGGGGGTGTGTGTGTGTGTGTGTGTGTGTGTGTGTAAAAAGTCACCGCACGCCTCTGGTGCATGTGCGGTCGTGTAGCAGTGGTGAGTGTTTAGTGTGTGGTGGGAGTCAGTGATGCAGAGGCGGCTCTGCTGCAGGACACAGAAAGTTCAGTCCATGTGGAGCAGTTTCCTTTACTGTGCTGCTCGGCTAATTTTGTCAGCTGATAGGGTTTCATAGGCCTCATAATGACTCATGCTAGATTTAAAAGAGTGTTTCCGGCTTTAGTGGCACAGCAGTTGTGAAAGAGTCGTCTGTAATTTACTGAAACAACGAGTTAACCTTCAAGGAGAAAGGAGAAACTGTGTGTAGCAGAAGGCAAAACTGGGTCAGAGCATAATAATCCAGTGCAGATTAACAAAGACAAACTAGGAAGGTTCAGGTAAAACAGGAAAGACGGTGCATCAGTTACAGGACAGGCAGGAATCTGCAACCGCTATTATATGCATGTGTGGATAAGAACCATATGTCTGAGATGATGAGGACCCTGATAAAAAATTCAAGTCTGAGTCCTTTACTTTGAGGTGAGGTTACATGAAAAATGTATGGAGTCAAGTTATTCCAAATTTAGACTTGGAGAGAATTGGGGGGGGAGGAGAACATCACTTTCTGTTCCAGCTTAGATTCTATAACATTCAGATCACTCGTCAAAGTAAAATATTTTTTCATGGGTTTTAATTAATTTTATTTCAGCGATATTCATGCTCAATGACACATGACATCATTGGTGATTTGTGGCCGTGTGTGACAAAACTTCTGCTTACGACTATTACAATAATAAAATAATAAAGGATAATGGATGATGTTATGGTAATGATGCTGCTATTGATTCTATTTCCCTCGTTCGTTAATGCTGGTGTTTGATTAAAACACTTTAAGCTTCATTTCTTGTTTGAAAGTATTTCTGAATTATGATTATTATCATTAAACAGATTGTCACAGATTTTCTTGTTCATATTAATGAGTCTTTAAAAAACAATAAACACTATTGACTGTACAAAACAATTTGAATCTCCCCTCAAGGTTTATTCAGTCGCTGGTCTTGAGCTCTGGATTAACGATCTTCAACATGGATTTTGTCCAGTTGTGCTGGAATTGCAGAAGCTCGATTCTGCATTTTCATTCATTCTCTTATATTCACGGTTGACTCTCTGCCACAGAAACCTGCAGAGGAGGATGCTGGGATGTGGAAGAAGAACCAGGACGACCTGCTGCTTCCTCAAGACTTGAATTCAATTTCTCACTTTTAGTATAATTACTTTTACGAATATTACCGTTTGCAGGTATAATTTATCTTTATTCTGTCCTTTAGTAAATGTAAGACCTTCCTACACTACTGCCACAAACTGAATATTAGTAAAAATACAGTATAAAAGTAGTTTTAAAATCCATGAAAGTTTAATGTAACACAACAAGCCTTGAATCGTATTTCACTCCAACAGTTATAACCGACTGTGTCAGTAAATAGTTGTGTAAATTCTTTGCCCGTCCTTTTGACTTTATGAAACTCGGCTGTGAAATGCAAAACACTTTGGATGCAAATGCTGACAGATGAATATTTAACACGGTTATTTATAAAACATGGCGCTGCACAACACGGCGGAGGAGCAGGTGAAGGAGAATCACTGTCAGTGTCCGCAGAGCGTACAGCTGGCCGGTGGCAGGCCGCCACGGGCCGGCTAAAGACAATTTGTACTTAAATACGACGGCTAACAATGTTATGCGCGCTCAAAAACGTTCACCCAGTGGCAGCGAGTGACGAACCCTTTACAGTCACATTTAGACCTTCAGCTGATGCCGTGACGCACAGGCCATTTGTCGTGATTGAACCTTGCACTGCAGCGTAGTAAAGCTAACTACTCATCATCCCAGCATTGTGCCGGCAGTAAATCAATCCTGGGGGGAGTAGGAATAATAACTCCCATCCCTCTTCCTGGCTGCATAAAAGGCCCAACTAATCAAATTAGCCTTGATTAAACCAGATTAGATGCCATTTGTTTGCTAACTGGGCAAGAGTTCTGCATCTCAGTGGAACAGAATAATTCATTTGTGCTGTAGAGTAAAGACCTGGAGGTAAGACAAGTCATAGACTTTAAGTCAAACCAAATACTTTTATAAATGTGAAGATAAGTCTTTCGACGTCTCCAGATGTGTTTAGTGCGAGATTCACTGTAAGCTTTGCTCCGTTTCCTTGGATACGGTGGTGTACGACATCTGTATCCGCCTGCAGGCCCACGGGAGCCCCTGCTGGCCAACACCACCGTTCGAAACAAGCACATTCAAGACTGTCTCCCCGAGGCCAAGGAAAATGGATATTGATCTGGAGCCATGACTAAATGGATTAAATTACAGAGCAGTGTAGCAGGGGCACCTCTTGGAGGGAGGAGGAGCGGAGGGAGAACATAGATGGAGGGGGAGAGACAAAAGGGAGCAGGAAAGGGAGAGATAGGAGGTATTGAAAAAGTCCAACTAAAATCTTTGCCTTGCAAACGGCTCGCTCTCATTCTTTGGATCAATAGTCCATCCTGCAGCGCCGTGCGTTCATCCCCCAGCATGCCCTGCTCCCGAGCATCCTCCTGGTCTTCACGCAGTCATGAGCCAATTGGCTTCAGAGGAATCGCCAGTCAGGGGATTATCATTTTTCATTCAACCAAGGCTGTTGAGTGTTAAGAATGCCAAATGCATGCTGGGAGCAATGGACGATGCATCATCAGGAATACACAACCCAAAACGATCCATCAGAGAAGCACAAATCGGGGCGGATCTAGCCGGTTGTCAATCGCGGTTAAACCTGTTTGGTGTAAGCAGATAATGAATCAGCAGTCGGCCTTAAGCCTCGCTCCTCCTCGGCCTTCTTGACGGGTCTGGGGGCAGCGGTGCAGAGAAAAGCTTTTCCGAGCGCCCGTGAGCCTCTGAGTGTTGATATTCGGGACATTAATGCGTTCACTTGTCTGACAGGAATATCAAGGAGGTGAGCACGAAGTGCACTGTTAAAAGAGAATAAGTCAAGTCAATTTCAAGGGAACAAATCTTCAACTAGAATGGGCCTCGGTAGAGCACGTACCTCCGCCGAGACCCAACAGTCGACTTCAATTCAGTCAGACCGCACCAAACTATACCCTCATAGAAATCAGTCACGAAAATATGACATTTTTCATCAGAGTTATTCCCAGGGACATTGGTGAAATAGTACCAAAAAAAGCCCTTTCTTGCAATATTAATAAAAGTTATAAGAAATGTCCTTTTTCGAGATCAACCCCAATGTTTTTGTTTTGACCCGTGTCCCATCCTTCCACCAAGTTTCGTGGAAGCCTGCGCGTAACCGTGCTTTCAGACATGCACTGAACTCTGGACACTCTCCTGATCTTTTTAATGCAAATGTCCAGACAATCTCCAAAACTTTTCCTGCCAGCCCGCCGGAGTAAAAAATGTCTGAGTGAGCCCCTGTGAGAATACAGCAGGATAATCCCCAGATCAGTCGTTGCGAGCAAGTGGGTCATTGATGACGTTTCTAACACGCGACGGACTAAACACGGAAAAAAAACAAAATGAAAACCAATATCTTAGGATTCAAAAGGTGTCAATGACAAAGTCAATGACATTCAAGAGCTTTTGGGGATGAGGGCAGAAGCTGATGTCGATAAACTGGTGATTTCCACTTCAACACCTGCATATATCTGCCTATCCAGATACCACCATCATATTATAGACACAGAATTATAAACAGCTCACTTCAGCTCTACAGCGACTCAGTTTTCCTACTTTAACTTGGTTTGGATTATTTTGTTTTTGTTCAGAGAGAAAACCGTGTGATTCACCTGAGACACACGTACGATTCTGTGCAAGGAAAATAACTTTAAGGCCTTCAGATGTTTAGATTCTCATCCTGCATGCAGATCCGTCAGGGACCCGTCTGATCATGTCCCCAACTTATTCTGCAGCATGAAACAGCGACCCCAAACATGCAGCCCCGAGTCTTCTGTCTTCAGTGCTGAAAGCAGATGGCTGCACGGCCCCCACAGAGCCCTGTACTCAACATCGTGGTGTCAGTCTGGGATTACATGAAGAGACAGAAGACACTGAGACAGACGAAATCCACAGTGGAACCGCGGCGACTTCTCCGAGAAACTTAGAACAACATGAAAAACTGGAGGATAATTGGCTGTTTCGACGGTACAGGGAGGTCACACAGTCTGTTGATCTGAGTTTAATACTTTCTTTTGAGTGCTCTCCCTCATTTAACTCTACTCACATGAGAAACACTGAGAATCTCACATCCATACATGTTGGCAGGTATTTGCTGATAAGATATATATAGACAGTAACTAAAGATGGATGATTCGTCTCCACCTCCTCCCACTATCCAGAAATGAAGCTAAAATATCCCAGATACAAAACCCCACCATCTTGCGCAAATGACGTCCTTTGGAGCCAGAGTCTGCGCCGTTCAACCAATCAGGAGTCAGTCTCAGCTGTCAATCATGAGGTGTCACTTTAAATACAGTGTGTATAGGAGGTTGTGTGTTTCTGCTTGTATTTATATATGAAACTACTACTGTATCTCAATGGGACCATCCTGGTTAAATAACAAGATCATAGTAATAACACCATTGGGAGAATGTGGTTTTCTCCAAAAGGTCACTTCTCTTGATACAGTTGGAAAAAAAAATTGAAGTGAACAATAGCTTTTCCCTCCTATGACCTTAATTATAACATATTTGTCAGGATCAAGGCTTATTTCCTCAACTCCTGCGCCTCTCATCATAACCCCCCTCCCCACACACACACACTCCACTTCGTTCCCCTCGGGCAGCACTCCACGTCACAGGGAGATTGAATATTCATAAAGACTCCTGAGTTCATACTACACACTGGCATCTGCCCAACATGTGCATAAAATGTGCATTAAAATGCTGTTATTCTGGTCCCGGTGATGTGCAGAGTGCAGGTTTATGGGACAGTTAATGGAGGGCGGCCATCAGATTCCCTGTAATCCACCAAAGTCTCTCTGAAGATTACAATTTACAACACATGCATGACTGACAGATACCTAAAGTTTATCTGATGTGGTGCATCAGCGCCGCATCAGCTCGGGTCGTCTCTGCAGCTCTTTCCCTCCGGTCTGCAACTATATAAATTGGCAAACACGGCGTGAAGCATATGGCTGCTGCACCCAACAAGTTTGTTTTTTCTCTTATACGTGGCCTAGAAATTTCTTAAACCATAAAGCCACAAAAATGTCCTCTGGGGGTGTGAGATACAAAGACATTTGACAGTGCATGGAAGCACATGACCACACATCATTCCACTGTCCTGGGTTGTAATTTGCAGAGCACCGTGACTCTCTAGCGCCATCTGTTGAGAGGTTTTCCTAATTATACAGGCAGATGTTTGTGGTGGATGCAGAAGTTTATAATCCAGCTCCAGGAGAGAAACAGTGAGTTATTTCACGGCACCGTCAACACAAATGTCAGCTGAGATAACGATTCACCGTCAGCCACAGATTCTTACGTAACAGCTGTAATTCCTCACATCACGCCTGACCGAATGAGCTAATGAGGGCCCGGTCAACCCTCTCATTTGCAGAGTGAAACAATATTTTTCCAACATCCATCTGTTTTCATCCGCCTGTAACGTCCCGGCTGCGGTGAGGGGGTGATGCTGAAAGGCTACAGCCTGTCCAGATCGCTAGGCTGTCACCGGGCGAACGTGCTCGACAAACACATTCACACCTTGAAGCAGACAGAACACGTCAGATTCACTTAGGAAGACACCAAGTGGCAGCGTGGGGGTTCATACAGAGGACTTTTTACTGTCCACAGTCAGTCATGACCTCAAATCACTAAATTTAGGAAGCTTGAATTCACCAACTCTGATTTCAAGGCAGGAATAGACAATTCCTTTTGTATAAATACAGCCTAATATTTTCAGAAATCAAGAAATTAAATCTTAGTTTTGCTACACTTGAGGACATTCTATAACATCAGAGTACGTTTTGTGGCTTCACATAAATTTAAATACGACGGCTCCATTGTTCAACCAAGTTTAGTGGAAATACGTTTGGTAGTTTTTGCGTAATCCTGCTGACAAACATTATACACAAAGTAAAATACGCAGGTTTGAAATCACTGTTTTATTTCTCGATGCAATGAAATACAACAAAAACATGTAAAACCTAAAACAAAGCAAAAAGACAAATAAAAAAAATTGTATCAAAAACGCAGCGTAGCAGAGCGACAGGAGATCATTTGGTCTGGATACTAACACGGGGGACGGTGTTTTATTAAAGTACATTTTTAAAAGGGGATCTGGAATTATTTCTAATGAGGTGAATATCAATAAATACCAAGATTCAGGCAGAAAATTAAAGTAATTATACAAAAAACGAATAATTACTTCAGGGAGTTCAGCTTTCGAAGGCTGGAGAAAATGGACATTTGAAAATTAAAAAGTCGTATCGTCAAAAAACCCAAATGTTCAACCAAGTGTCCTCGCTAGGCCGCGCGTCTGTTCGTGGCAACAAAGAAGAACGGAGGAGATCCACTCGCTCTTATCTGTCTGGGCGCATCATGCCCGGCCTGACTGGCATCATCATCGGTCGAGGGTGACGCATCATGTGAGGTGGTCCTGGCATCATCTGCATGGGTCCTCCCATCGGCGGCCTCATGCCTCCTGAAAGTGACAAGGAGCAACCACATTTCTTAATTAGATCGGAAGTGTGAAATGAATTTTACAAAGTGTGACAGTAAATGAAGCACAAGGAAATAGCTTCCTCTTTTTCCCCCTTCTTAAAATGTGAAAACTCACATTTGATTAGTAAGTTTCCAGGGACTTACTTTGATTATGGATTAATGTGTAAAACGTGTCAATTGTTTAGTAATAGTTTATTATATTGCTTATAAAATAAAATCTAAGGGAAAGGTCAAAAGAGCCAACAACATTTAATTTACCTCTCTAGTATTAGTTTAATGTTTTTAACAAAGAAATAAAAACTGAGAACCTTCAGATTTTGAGCATCTGAACTAGAAGTTAGTTATAAAATCCTTTATCAAAATGTTCCTGCAATGATTTCATATCATTTTCGTATCGTTTCATATTCTCCCGGTACATGGCACTTCAGCTCCTGATTATACATTTTCATGAGAAGATTCTGAATGCTTCTCAGAGGAAGAAGAAGCTCGTCTTACCTGGTCCACCAGGCATCATCCCGTGTGGTGGAGGCCCCATCATGGGCATCATAGGAGGACCTCCCATAGGGGGTGTGGGCAGCATGCCTGGGCGTGGAGGACCACCTGTGTTACAAGACAACAGATGTTAGTGCTCAGTCGATGCTAGGACAGTGTAGTAAGGCCCTGAATTAGATCAGATTCACATGTGATCCAATTGTGATCCCAGTGAACTTCATTTTGAATTGGCCTCTCCGACTATGATATTGTGATATTGGCTGTGACTCAGGCTCGATACACACGTTGTGTACGGCTCCGCGAATTAAACCAGGGCCCTGCTTCCCCCTCGTGACAAAGCAGGTGTCCATGTTTACAACTTGGATGAGAGGATGAAGCAGAACCCTCCTTCTGGTCAAAAAAAGAAAACCCAAGAGAAAGAGAATCACAGAAACAGCGATCAGGTAAACGCGTGTTCGCTCCTCTCTCTGTGTGTTTGATGTCAGCAAATAATTTAAGTCCTGTTGCAACAGATCTTTTCTGCGCTGAGGCGTTTTCAGCTGCTCCAACAAATCAAGCACAATAAACCTTTGTGTTTCACTCTCTTTGTCAGGCTCAAAGTTACAGAGCAGAGCTGCAAGTGGTTGGCAATCAAATCAAAGACAGACGCAAGGGACACACTGCCCAGCTTGATTAGTGAGGCGCTAACGTTACACTGCTGTTTTTATTTGTGTAAACGTCATTTTAATGGAATGTAATCACCAAATACAGTGTTACTACAAGTCATGTTCCACAACCCAGACTCGTCAGGTTTTATTTTACAACCAGGCTGTAGAATGACAATATTTTCCATTATATCAAGTGGTTTGAAAGCTTAATTCAATTTGAATTTATGAGTATGAATTAAACTATAAAAACAATAGGTTCTGTGTTACAGTAAATAAAATAAGACCATAGGCTGACTCACCTGGAGGAGGAGGACCACCAGGAAACGGCGTGGGAGGAATCTTTCCTTGTTGAAACGCAGCCGCTGAAGGAAGAAAATAAATAAAAAAATACATTAAACAAACATATTTCATGTACAACACACAATTTTCAAATTGCTGTTTTGTTTGTTAGGAATTAAATTCTCCCCGTTTGGTGCTCAAACAACATGTGGTCTTTAATGAGGTCAAAAATAAAGTGTGTGGTCCAAAATCTGTTATGGAGACTGTCCACTACAATATTGAGTTTACTATATATCACAACACTGATTAGAAGAAACCGTTTTAAGCATGATGGAAAAGTGTGTCTGTAAAACAACATATCGCACCACACTGGACAACACTACTCTCCAGCATCAAACTGGCTTTGCAGCTCTTACGTGGATTAGTGGTTTGTAATCTCAGAGCCCCCCCAAGTAAAACAGTATACACAGTACACTATTATAGCATGGAGCTTGGATACCCCACACACATGCATAAGTATGGCTTGAGTGGGCCGTGAAACGGGATTTACTCCAACATGACTTTTATTGCCTACATCTAAACAGTAGCGCTAAATATGGAAAAGGGCAGCACGATGAGCTGTGCTTAGAGGAGGCGTGCGAACAGGACTACAGGAATCAGCAGTATTATGTGTGACTGCCACTAGAGGTCACTTTCATATTAAGATTGTCTTGCAGCACCCGTGAGCTCAGTATCCCAAATGATCGACTGCTTGAAAACTCATGTAAAAAGGACCTAAAGATTCCCTCCATGTTTTGTGTTTTAACCTCAACAAAACACGTAAGGCATCGGGGTTATTTAGAATATTTTCCCCTTCAGATGTCCTGGACAAAATGTATCTTCTGGACGAGCAAACTCCTTAGATTCACTCGGACAACGGAGAGAACAGTTTGCTTACTTGTTTTATCGATCAGACTCTGAGCCTGCTCCTCCATCCACTTCTGGTAATAATCTTTGACATTTTCTTTGTGTTTTCGGCCGCTGCAGTGGGTTTTCCTCACCGACGGCTGGAGGGGAAGCGGAAAACAAATTAATGGCTTTTTAACCGCAGGAGAACAGTGCAAAGTGATTTTTTCGACAACTTCATTTGGAACACACAAACCCAACTTACCGAATCATGTGTGAGGTAGGTGTCACAGTAATCACAATAAAACCTGTGGAGAGTTACAAATTAAAATGAGATTCTGATTTGATTCATATTAAATATGCTTTCAAAACATAATTTTTAAAAACCCACTGAATAGGCCTGGCTTGGTGAAATGATTAGTAAAACTAGTAAAACAGTCCCTTAAGAATAAGATGCATGTATTGCACAAAATGTTCTACAAAACAATTCGTGGCCTGGTTTAGAGAAAATCAAAAAGTCAATCTTGCAAGAATTTGTAGTTCATTTTAGATGTATATAATTTTTTCTAACCTTTCAATGTTCCCTACTTTCACTTTATCAGAAAATTAGTTTAGAAATGTGATAATTGATTTGTTCAGTGTAAAAATCCTCACTAATATTCTCTTACTTTCCCAGTTACTTATTTTATTGTGATGCTGCAGCTGCTTGGAAGATGAGTTTGAGAATCGACGTGACGACCACAGCTACAACATTCATCTAGGAGCAAAGTTAAAGGTGATGTCGTTTTGTGTCTTACTCCATGTTTAATGGTCAATAGTTCATTAATGATTCATCTGCATATCACTTTCTCCATTGATACAAAGATTGTTTTTTATTTCTCCCTGAGGCTCATATCTTCAAAAGCCATCTACGACGAACAAAGACATAAAATCCAATGTGAGATGTTAATTAATTTTCTGTTTATGGACTAATTGTTGCAGCTCGAGTCCAAATAATGTAAAACTAGTGTCAGACTGAAAATGAAGTTTCTTTGTCAAGAGGAACAGACAAACACAAGCCAAAACCACGCGATGGATCCGAAACCAGTTCTGACAAGACTATTTAATGCATGTCGGATATCTAAGGTTTGGGAGTTAGTGTAAAGATGTAAATTGTAAATAGCAAAAGAGAGGTCGTTTGAAGTTGAACTTTATGAATGAATATAATGAGATGAGTCTGAGGAAGACCATGCAACCCTGCGACCCAGAACAACAACGAATGTGTCTATTATGAAGCTTAAAGTACGATTATGATGTATTTGCTTAAGTAATGATGGAGAATTGAAGTGTTTCCATAATCGTGGGAGTCAGTTTGCAGTTTATTAAGAACACACAGCGAAAAACTAATGCAGCCTATAGTACAACTTTCCTGCAAACATGTTTTACCTTTCCAATGTTTCTAATGTATAGTTTTTTTGTTGACTCTGTTGTGGAGGTGTTGATTCAACTTCCTGGTCATTTTCAGAAGTTGTAGTTTGTAGTTGACTGACGTGTGATTCTACTATTTTGTTCTCTCCATTCATTTTGTTTTTCAGTTAAACAGCATCACAACCTAAAAGCTCTAAAAATCACATGGTTGAATCAACGCCTCTTAAACAGTTTAAACCCAAAGTGAACAATATAACTTAATATATACATACACAAGATTAACTGTAGAGCTGTGGTACTACACTGCATTATGTCTTTAACCGAGTTTACCTAATAAAACTACCAACTGAACCGGGTGTAGTTGCTGGAAGACTGAATGGAGACCGTGTGATGGGGTCGGAGAACTCCAGGACATGCGACCAAATCGACGTTAATCGTCGGTTGTTTTGTCATCTACACGAGTGTTGACCCTCTATAAGAGAGTATAGTAAATAACAGGCGTCTGAAATGTCATGTTTGAGGAGTAAAACGAGAGTGAATATCACGGTGCTGGTGGTTGCTGGTTCGCTGGTAAATGGAGGTAGGCTCCAGCACATAGCCGCAGCCCGAACAAAGCAAGAAACAAACGGCTCTGTTCGGTTCAGTTTATAAAATATCTTTCATCCAGACTCTTTATTTAACACAAGTAACGAACCCTTGTTGAAATGACCCGAGAGTGTAAACCAGAGGTTGATGACACAGAGATAAAACAATGTCTGTACTTACTTCGGCATGTTTCAGAATAAGCTCCGTCGAGAGCGCGGCGCCGGTGTGTTACGGATAAATGTCCCGGCCGGATATGAGCTCTACAAACACTTCCGTTCCGCCTGGAAGTGTTGTAAGCTTGATTACAGCGTGTGACCAACATGTTTATGTTTGTTTTCGACAAACAAAAATACATTTAGATTTTGTTTTTTAAAGATTTTAATAGTAAAGTTAAATTAAAGATAGGTGTTTGAAAGTTTACTGCCTGTTTATCACGAAGGACACGAGCAGCGGAAGTTGCTCTTCAGTCGTTTTCATCCCCGTGAAGCAGCACAAATACTCTTACACACAAATGTATTTCAAAAATATACAAACTTTATTCATTAGAAATTTATTTCCAAAGTCTGCTGACACTCTTTGCCTTCTGTACTCTCTCATTCATACAGTTTGTTTTAAATGGGCCAATATAAAGTGGATCCAACAAGTCCAATTATTTTATGTACAATTAAAACCAATTTAGTGACAAATATCTTATAAACACTGTATTCAAATGTGAATATAGGCTATAGATAGTATACTAATAGAAAAGAGTGTTACAATATTTATTATCAATCTATCTAAGACATGACATATGAAGACAAAGACACAAAATAACCAACAGTGATGTAAAAGGATTATAAAAAGACACAAAATGACCCAAGAGATGCCAAATAAATGCAAAAAGATACAAAACGGCAACAGGGGGGATACAAAATGACTACAAAATATACAACATGACGACTGCATGCCCCAAAGGACACAAAACGACTACAAGATGACCACAAAGACATGAGATATGAATACGAAATCCTTACTGGATTACCATAGAGAGATGTTGAACATGCAAAATAACCAAGGAAGAGGCAAGAGGACCTGCTGGACCCCAAAGATGAGCACGCAGAGATGCCAGATGACTAGAAAAAAGGATAATAAATGAGGATTCAAGGATGCAAAATGTCCACAGAGAGATGCTACATGGCTACAAAAGATGCACTATGACCAATGAGGTGAACAAATGAAGACACAAGGACACAAGATGACCCCAGAGACATGAAGGGTGACGGTAAAGATGCAGCACGGCCACAAAAGCGTCTTCAACAGACTGGAGCCCAGCTGCAGACAAACCCAGCCCACGGAGCTGGGACCGAACTGCGCACAGACTCGTCAGTCGTCGTCACTCGGTCTTTTTATTTTACACGTCGGTGACCTCATCTACTATGTTGCGTGTACAAATACAATCATCCCACGTGAAACCTGCACCGACTGAGGCGCCGGGCTGGAACGGAGCGGCTCGGCTCGGCTCTAATTGGCGACCCAATGAGAAGCGGGCTGCAAATAGCAACAGATGACGTGGACGCCCACAGTGTGATTGGCGAAGGGTGACGCGCGGGCTGCGGCGGCGTCAGACACCGTCCCCCCGCTGGTGCCATGCGCACTGCCGCTTGTTGTTGTGGAGCTGGCTGTTATGGCCGGACGAGGCCTCGGACCGAACTGAGAGAGGCATCCCCCGCCTCTCATCCTCATCTTCCCTCCCCTGTCCCAGCGCTACCTCCCCGGCCCCACGCACCGCGGGTCTCCGCCGCGGGACACCCGCCACCCATGGAGGGCACCGACATGGACGTGGACGCGGAGCTCATGCAGAAGTTCAGCTGCATGGGCACCACGGACAAGGACGTCCTCATCTCGGAGTTCCAGAGGCTGCTGGGCTTCCAGCTCAACCCCGCCGGCTGCGCCTTCTTCCTGGACATGACGAACTGGTGAGTGCGGGGATGCGAGGGCCCCGAGTTGTCGGGCAGCAGCAGCAGCAGCAGCAGCGCGACGCTTTAATTAGCTTGTTAGCATGCGTGTAAATGCTAAACAGCAAAAAATAACAATGGAGGCGGACACACGAGTTGAAGAGCCAGGGAGGAGAACTGGCAGGTAGCTCCTCGCCTGTCGCGTCGCGGCTACACGGAAGTGGAAGTTTGTTTTGTACTCGGGTGGACGGAATGTTTAAGAAAAACCCCAAAGAGGGAGCTAGCTAACCACCTCGCAGGCTAGTGCAGGCGCAGGGAACCCTCGGCGTGGATTATCAGCCATGTTACATAATAGTGTTCGGAGCCAGTTTAAACCTCAGTGGGAGACTCGACTCCCTTCACGTTACTCCGCTGACGTAACCAGTCGTGATCGGCGGCTATCAGCTGCTCGACAACAAGTGGCCACTGTGGCCACTGTGGTCCCCGATCAGCCGATAACCAGCCGATAACCAGCCGATGGATGATCGATACCGCTGATCGCATCCAATTCAAAGGGAGAAATCCACTCAACTACAATGTCACCACAGTTCAGTGGTTTTTCTTTTGGACCGCGATGAGGTAAAGATGACATCACCTGGTATCAGTTTTGGTTTGATTCCCGGAAATCACAGTCAATCAATTAATCAATCAACATTACCAATGGCTTTGATGTTTGGCCTTTTGATGAAACTGTTGCAGAGAGGCGTAATGCAATTGTAATGTACATTTGTGATTAACTCAATGTATTTGCTGAGGTAATGATGGAGAATTGGAGTATTCCCATAATCGTGTACAGACATACAGTACAGTTAAGTTAATACAGTTATTAAGTAGGCACACAGGTAAAAGTATTACAGTCTAGTACAACAACAATAAATTACACCTTTCTAAGTGTTTAGTTTTTTTTACATTCAACATTGTGGTTTTTTGACAAGATGTAGTTTGTGGCTTAGTGACACTCTCCGTTCTCATCAGTGAGGGTTTAAAGCAGAACCACCTGTCTGTATAATCCGGTACAGTTCAACAGCATCACGATCTAAAATCTTCAAACAGCGTGAAGTCATTAATGTCTAAGAAAAAAGAAAATTATTTCCGCATGTGAGAAACGCAAACAAACAAATCAGTTGCTCCTGACAGGATTTTTTCCTCCTGGGGAAATTGTCTGAAAAATGTCAGATTGAGCCCCACATGAGAATACTGGAATATTCACAGTGACTAAGTGGGCGTGTTGATGGTGTTTCAAACATGCGTCAGATGTGAAACTCGATACAAAAACAACAATACAAATATCTCAGGATGAAACAGAGCTGCCGTACACATTGGAAAGACAATGACGTTAAATCGCTTTTGGTTTTTCAGTGTAATTTCCACGTCATGTCCTGCCTCCTACACTCTCCACCCAAGCTCTCACCTGAATTTACAGGATATTTTCCTGTTTTTGTGAATTCATCTGACCCAGACACGCAATGTCCGCACCCAATTTTCCGGAAACTTCGAGGAGTTAATGTCTGAAATTGACTTCAGTTTGACCTTTTGATGCATCTTTTAATGGAGCTAAAAACGAGTGTCATTCATAAACCAAATAAATGTTTAATCGAATCCTTTTTCACGCAGCCACTTCCATCCCTTTGGTGTGTACAACCGAGTGCAGCACTGTAAACGCCTCCGGGGAGAGCCTGACCTAGAGTGTGCGGTCCTTGGACTTTAGAAGAACCATGCACTCATTGGTTTTCAGATATGTGATTGGACAACACTGAGCTCAAACTAGTTTCGCTGCGGAAAGGTCAAGATATTCTGGCTTTAGATGCATCTCTGTTTTGTCCGTTGTTGTTTTTAATCGGGGCTCTTGCGTGTCCACCCACTTCGTGTAAATATCTGGCATTTGCTTTCTGAAACAGTATCACTGCTCTTGATCCCTGAGGGGAATGTTTTAAAATGGTCATAACAGTGTCCCACAGCCCAAGATGACGAATTTGAATATTATAATTATATTCTTGGGTGTATTTTCTCTTTAACTGTCAGTGTCAGACGAGTGGACTGTTGTATTTGATTATGCTGTCCAGTGGTTTGTGAGGAAACAGATCAGAAAGACGACACCAGCTGTACAGAGCAGAGTTCATTCCCCTGACTCAGCAAGTATCCGGTCAAAGTGGCCAGGATTACTTTGGTAATGTCAACTCTTGATAACACGTTTTCCCTTTCTGTTAACACAGGAACCTTCAGGCGGCTATCGGCGCATATTATGACTTTGAAAGTCCCAACGTGAACACACCATCCATGTCCTTTGTCGAAGATGTGACAATTGGAGAAGGAGAGTCCGTTCCTCCAGATACACCGTTCACAAAGACCTGGAGGATACAGAACACAGGTATGGATTATATTACATGCACACTCTCTAGCTCTGTGCACTGTAGTGTCGTATCAACCATGACGGGGTGTTGTTGTCGAGCTGTGTTTTAATTGCACCGATCTCTGTGTGTGACAGGTGCAGAGGCGTGGCCGCCTGGGGTTTGTCTCAAGTACATTGGTGGGGATCAGTTTGGGCACGTAAACACAGTTATGGTGAAGTCTCTAGACCCCCAGGAAATATCAGATGTTAGTGTGCAGATGCGAAGTCCCACAACTCCTGGCATGTACCAGGGTCAGTGGAGGATGTGTACAGCCACTGGGTTATTCTATGGAGGTAAGAAATCAGCAATGATTTGTTTAATTTCTAATCAGCTACTTTATAAGTATGGTGATTCCCTTTTACTTCCCTTCTTCTATTCATCTGTGAATACATTTTATTTACAATTTCATTAAAATTCCTCTGAGCCCAATGTGAAGTCCCAAAATGTATTCTTATGTGTAACTAACTAAACCAAAAATATACGATATATCATCTTGTGTCCATCATGTAGTAAGCCGGTGCTGCTTGTCTTCACAGATGTAATCTGGGTGATCCTTAGCGTAGAAGTTGGAGGTCTCCTTGGCGTCACCCAGCAGCTGTCCTCCTTTGAGACAGAGTTCAACACCCAACCCCAACGGAACGTGCAGGGAGACTTCAACCCCTTCGCCTCGCCGCAGAAGAACAAGCACGACGCCACCGACAACAGCTTCAGAGAACCCGGTGGGGTGTGGGAACGCACACAGGAGCCAATCCAGCAAGATCAAAATGGACTGTCTCATAACGCTGTAAATAGGGCCTCAAATGGACTCCAAACCAATCTTTCTGTTGTGACTTATGGTCAGGTATGTATGCAACACATTTTAAATTTTATACTCCATAAAACTACTCTCCAGTTCCCTGTCCTATAACAGTGGGACATGGCATGTTCCTATGGCAGCTTGCAAAGTAAAATACAAGCATCCATTTCCAGTATGTGTCTCCCCCGGCTGCTGTGATACATTGTGTGCTTCCTTTAGGGCTGACACCGTACAATTGACTTTGACATTTTTAAAACATTATCTGTTCGAGCAGAATGAGCAAAACCAGAGAGCACTGACATGCACACTCCAAGTGTACGTCAATGTGTTTTCAGGTGTGTAAATTTAGAACCAGCGGTCGTCTGGATCAGCACGTTTACATCAAGAGGCGGCACACTTTAACATTGAATCCTTAATTTTAGTTGTTTAGTAATGTTTTCAAACAGAAATTACTGAAATGTCTTAGTTTGTTTGGTTCCATCTGTTTCATTTTAATTTCTGGACCAGTTGAAGCATCCAGAAATGTTGCTCCTGTCACCAACAATGAAAAGCACTCGGACATGCATGTGCAACCACAAGAGGATGAAGCTACCGAACTTTGGTGATACCTAACTTCATCCAGGGACAATTTCCACGCATCTAACTATTCTGTTTCATAATTCATTATGGCTCTAGAACAGATAGAATCCCTGTTAACTTCAGCCCCATGTTATGATTGTTGCTAATGTATAATATAGTCTGCGTTTTTCCAATTCTGTCTTAAAACAATAGTCTGCTGACTCATGCTAATAATGGTTTGAATGAAATCTGCTCTCTCGTCAGTTCCAATTTAAGTGTGTTTACTAATCAAATTGGAATCTTGAATCAAAGTTTGCCTGTTTGTAGTATAAATATCATATTTCAACGTCCCTCCACATTGAAATAAGGAAGGAACGACGGCCTGGGGAACAAAAAAGGGGAATATACTAAAAACACAGCAATCTCATTTTACCTCAGAGGTCTGAAGTCTCATATTAGCTTCCTATATTTGCCATTACCATCTCTTTATCGCTTTCACCAGTTTTGTTTTCTGATGTGTAATTATCGTTTTAGTCAAATGATGCTGCTCGTGTGGTTATGGACTTAAACTCTTGTTAAAATCGTGCACTGTGACCAACAGAAAAGTGTTGCCACTGTTCTCTGCATTGCTTCTTTATTGGGATATGCATCAGTCCTCTGTCAAGGTAAAGTCCTCCGCCACTGCACCGACTTGTCAGCGTAACAACTTGTCAACTCGATTAAATCACCCGACTCAGTCAGGTGTGGCCACATTATTGTTATACTCTCCGTGGTGGATAAACTGGTCTGTTGAGAAGAACTTAACCTCCCTCAGCCAGTCGGATTATTAATCATTCATTCTAAATGACATTGACAGAGCTGCCTCCTTAAAGTAACAAAGGATTGACACCTCCCAGAAACTGAGGAGCTGCCTTCAGACACGCACTGAACTCTGGGCATTCTATTAGGGAGAAAGCAAATGTCGGTCAGTTGCTCCGGACATTTTCTAGAACTTTACCCGCCAGCTCCCAAGTAAAGTCTCCTGAATGTTTCGGACATTTTCCTGAGAATCTCCTGCTGCGTTCTTAATTTGAAAGGCACATTTTGGAAAGAAGTCTGGACATTCACATCTGAAAATACAAGTGTAATAAAAAGCTTTTTAATTTATAAGCTAATACCTGTTTTTCTAATTTTTTCCAGGGTATTCACGGACCCTTTCCGTTTGGACAGAGCTAGAATAACAGAAAGACCCCCCCTCTATGATGGATGATGAGCTGAACACCTTGGGAGTCCTTAATTTAAAGGAGTTGGAGGGGGGGGAGTGGACAGTTGTTTTATATTGACTCATGACAACCCTCTCCCCTGTCCATGGCCCTTTTCCACAGAAACACAAATTACAGTGAGGTGATGGATTGCATCTGCCACAGTGAAACATCCCCACCTGACATCAACACCTGGATTCGCATGTGTGAATGCTTCATTTTATGCTAAAAACCCTTCAAGATAGATACACACAACTATTTTTATTTACACTGTAAAACACAGCTAATTAAAGGGAAAATCTACCTTAAACAACCTACGTACAGTTCTGGTTTCCACATGTCTCTTCAGGGTTCCTACACAGATCTGAACATCTTTGGGAAGTTGTTGGCGCACGGTACAAAACTTGATTTTGAGGCCTTTGTGGGAGAAGTGTGATCTTTTACTCACCACACGAGTGGTTTTTAATAGAAGTGTGTGTGTGTGTGTGTGTGTGTGTGTGTGTGTGGAGTATTGCCGGTCTTCTCTCGACGACAGCCTTACACAAGTTTCACACACAAACCCGGGGATTAATGTGGGACGTTAAACAGCTGGTGTGACGAGTATGACCTCACACACCAGCCACATGGAAATGCCTGAGTTCAAGAAAGACCACAACAGAAAAGCTCGAGATAAATCTATGTGCTTTTGAAGCATCTCCTCACAGTATATACATGTCTTACAAGCTGTCACATCATTGGACTAAAAATGGATGATTTGGCTGCGTGAAGGTAGATAATGTGCCAGTATATCTATAAAATGTGGGTTTAATCACCATGAGCGAGTAGCTGACTTCCTGGAAGAACAACTTAGATGCTGACTTGATCGCCATGGCAACTTTGACCCTGACATGACGGGCCTCAACATCTGTTGTGTTGTGAACTGAGTTTCCGCTGGAATTTGACACCTTCAGGTCCAATAATCTGATATAAGTTTACAGGGGTTTATTTCCTTTAATCAGTTTCTCAGAGGTTCAAATAAGTTGTGATCTAGACCAGAATGAGGTGATAAATTAGCACATTGTCAAACTTTGAGGTTGGATGCTCTGCTGTCATGTTTCAAGTATTTTTGTAGTTTAATGGATGTCACCACCAATATCCGACTATGTACTTTATTTATGGCTTAGAAGTTACGGTTGTAACATCCTGTGTTCATCCTTAAACAAGTAGCTCCTTGAACCCTGGTTGCTTCATTCTGTAAGAATAATCTTTTACATTATTCTGAAGCATTTATCACCCTAACGTTTCACCATTTGCCCTTTTTTTTAATTTTTTTTATACTTGCCGTCAAATCCAAAACCAACACAGCAGTGCCAGTCTTTCCTGTGACTTCTACAACACTGAGCAGCTCATCTCTGCATGGTTATAAGAAGTAAAAAAGAAATCCATACACATCAATGTCAAAATGTCACAGCGCATGTAAAGACGAGGGCAAACTCCTGAAATCATTGCAAAGAAATATATGGACGATCCCTGTGTAGGAACCCAATCTCTTCCAAAGATAAAGTCCAGACAACCAAGACACTAATCTGTGCTGTCATACAACAACTCAGTCTGCTGCTCCATTCAGACTGCATGGGACAGTGTGTGTGAGTTTTTGTTTGTGTGTGTTTTTTTTTTTTAAGGGTGGGTTTTTTGCTTTAAATAGATGCTGAAGCGCAAAAGGATGCAAGCGAGTTTGAGCCTGTGAGATGTGAGAAAGCTGAAAAAGCCATCTAAGTCCATTTTGCCTGGTGAGTGACTGTGTTTTCTGATGTCTACGGTATGTGTACTAGATATGTGCGTGTGTGTGCATGTATGTTAATGGTTTCTCTTTGGATTTAACTGACATTAAATGGTGTATACTACTTGGGCAAAGGAAGACGTGTCTATTCACACATACATGGAAATTGAGAGAGCTCTACTAGGTGTGTACCTCTGAAGTATTTGAATTGTTCTGCATCGTTTGGATGAACCGACTCACTTATTGCTGATGTTATTTATTTGCTGTCACGTTGTGCATTGTAGGTGCAAAAAAAGTCCCATTTACAACCAGCAGGTGGTGCTAAAAATCAAACGACCATCTTGTCTGTGAGGATTCTCATTCATCCAGGGCGTGGGCATCCGAAGCCCTGTTCCGACCGTCAGAGATCTGATCACAAGTGGTCGCCTCTAAATTCCTCTGTTCACACCGGGCATTTCAATGTGTCCTCACGCGCCCCAGACCCCCTCTGGTGCAGTCAGACCTGTACTTAGTGCTCATTGTGAAACAGGTCAGAGGACGTCAGCTGAGTAGGAGGAAGATGCTGGTCATAGTGATCAGATCTGGAGTTGGATTGAGGAGCATTTTGGTGCCCTTACTTGTGATCAGATCACTGTTGACAACAGGTCTGAACAGGGTCCGAGACACATTGAGTCAAAGGCAACTGGAACCGGTTGTACAGACGTTTCACCGCTCTTTCATTTCTGACTTTAACAACAGTCATTAGAGCAATTGAAGTCCCCCCTGAGGCCAAGTGGGAATGGCTGTTAAATCTCCCCGGGAAGGGATGAAAGGACACTACTGCAGGTCGGGGATTAAGTGATGTTCACCAACTCCTCTCTACTTTGATGGCCTCCTTCCTTCCATGTTCAAACTACCTGTCCTCCCTGTCTGCACGTTGTTGCCATCTGAGAAGCATCCAATTATAACTGCAGCTTCTTGACCTGAGGAGTTGACCCTCCGTGCGTTTCTCTGAGTATTCGGCCTGTGCCCTCCTCCTACTTTAGATTGGTTGTCTAGGTGTGACATCTTTTATAGGCACCAGATTTTATGTTTTCATGTGTCAACACACGTGCACAAAAACTGCTGCATTAAAAATGACGGCCATTTACATTTGGCCTCAGCTGACGAGGAACTTTAACTCAGAGACACCAGCAGCTTTGATATCGACTCCCTGGAGGTTAAACACTTGGGTTTTTTTTCCACCAGTCAGTCAGAACTGAAGAAGCCCGAGAGCTCAAAGGTCTTTAAGCATCTACAACCAGGTCCAGTTGCCCTTCGATTCAACTTTTCACGGGTGAATGACCAACATTAACTTGACATGCTGAGAACATTGAGAAGAAAAGGTGACAAGCTGTAGTTGGACTGTAGTAAGACAATTTTAATATGAAAATTAAGGGTTTGCGTCAGCATTATAGGCACTGATGTTTTCTTATTGCTATTTGCACAAAGCTCTCCACCACTAATGCTAATGAGGGAGAAAGTGGGTTTTTTTGGCTTATTGTTGGGACCTTTCCGGAAAGTTTGATTGGTGAGTTCAGACATAATTCTTCATTATTTCCCATCCATTGGCTTTTTTATTTAGGTTTGACTGTCCCACCAGATATTTTACTTCAGCTTTGCTGTATGTTGCTTATGTTAGACAATTAATCTCATCATGTATTTTGGCTTGAAAATAAAATGGAAAAAGTTGTTGATAGACTTAATAACTTTTTTTATTTCCTGAAGGGATATTTCATTCAAACAGAATCACTTCCAGTTGTAATTCTGAACATCTAATTGTAATTCTCTATATTGAGAGTTCATCGCCTTTATGATCGTGTACACGTGTTTGTATAATTCACCAGCATTCTGTGTTGCATCTGTCTGACTGTGTTGAGTTGGCGGAGAGTCCTCCTCCCAAACAGTATACACTGTTCTGGAGTGCTTCGTTGAGTCATGTCACTTTTTTTTCGGTGTGTGTATGGGGGGGGCTTTCCTCTTGTGATCTTGCTTGTGTGCATTTCTGTGTGCGTGTGGGTGCGAGAGAGAGAGTGACGGATGATGAGGAAATTTGAATATTGCTGGATTCATTCTCTAGTTTTAGTTAGTGACGATGTATGGTCTTGAGAAGGGTGGCACGGTGAGTGGATAAGATGAAAGTTTACATAGTCCGGAAATAGCACATTTTATCTGAAGAGAAAATGTCAAAATAAAGCTTTTTCCCCCCCCTCCTGTATCTATAATTAAGCATTTGTATGATTAAATTAACACTGAAACAATGACCAAGTTGTGTTTTCTGTAATACGAGCTGTGTTTACACCAGACTCTTCAAACATCATCGACTTGAAAAGCTTCAGTTTCAATAAAAACTTGTGCAACCAGTTCTTTGGCCCTCTGCCCATCTGCAGGTATGAAAAGTAACAGATTGCACCACTTTAAGACACCTGGAAATCAGAATTAAAATGCAGCGTTAGGCCAAGGTACAGTAACAAGGCTGTAGGGACGACAAAGGGGGCAATGCTGTTAGTCCACCAAGTTTTAATTTGTTCTGTCGGTTATCTAACGTCTACACATGTGGATATTCACAGAGCACAGATGATGAATCCCTGACATAGGTGATACCCTGAATTTACCTTGAGTATCACAGTGAGGTTCACGTTAGTGTCATTTCCCTGAATTCTAAACCATAACGACAAGTCAAGGCTAAAGATCTTAACAGCACATTTGCATTTGTTGCTTGTCTCCATTACAACCCATGTGACGACCTGAACTGTCAGTTATCTCTGAGTCTGAGATGTCGTGGATACCATCCAAACAGTGTCAGGTATCATGCTGGTGGGAACCCAGTAGGTGTAGAACCATTTTCTCACAGGTGTAAGTTTTACAACTGCAAGACCAACGCTTAACGCCAGTTTTCAAAAGCAAAACACGTAATTTCCTTGCCAGCTCAATGCTGTCAATCACTGAGAAGCACTGATCCCTTTCCTCCACTAAAATGTGAAATAAATAAGTAATTCTCAAAATCTACCATTTTAAACTGAATTGAAATGAAGTTTTTTGATACTTTTACCATTTTAAATTCAGGTAACTCACGAGGAAAAAGCGTGAGTGCGTGTGCTCGATGCCCATGTGCATGCAGGTGGGACGCACTGAGGAGATTATTGGAATGGGCCTTGTGCAGACATCGTGTGACAGGGTAACTGAACAAATATTGACTCAGTGTGGATTCTGCAGAGCTATCACATCAGTGATCACTTAGAAATTGAGTAGGTTTGTTTTAACTGCCCATCACCTCTGCCAAAGTCCAACAGACATTTGTAGTTCGACTGTAAAAGTATCCACATTGATGAGGAGAAGCATTGCAGTGCTTTTATAACTGCTTTCCTTCAATGACTAAAATATGTGGAGAACATTAATGCATGTCTGGGCAAAGAAGTGACATGCTTTAAGTTTTTCATCCATTTGATTTCTCTTTAAGACCTGGTTGCAGTGAGACTGGAGGGAAAAGGCTCGGGGCAAACTGAAATGTTTAATTTAAAAATCTCTTCCTCCGATGCTTATCTGACGACATTCAAATGAGCCTCTCCATTCTGTTTTGCCCCCAGCAACGCACACCGTGAACACCACTCGCCAAATAGATGCAGCACGGCACAGAGGAGATGGTTTTATTGATCAAAATCACCACTCAAGTTCAAATATTCAATTGTTTTAGAAGGTGTAACCACTCAATACCTTCATAATAACAATAGATCAAATGTTCAACATTAAAATAGAGAGGCCTATGCATTTCAAGTCCCACCAGGCAGATGAAGTTGCTTCACGCTACAACAGACTTTACTCTGGATTGGATTCAAATGATAACAAGACCAGTTCTGAAATCTTTGGCAGACAGGTGTGAATGCTGTCGTCTGCCAGTGTCAGTTCAAGCTTTGAAACATGATAATTATCTGCATTTTACTCCAGAAGAGAAGAATAATCTCCTGCATGGGTTTGATTCACCTGCCGAGAAAAACTTTAATATACAACTTTTTGCCCTGAATGGCGCAGACGTCCCTCCTCTTCCGGTGTGTCCTGGAAATGGTAATAAAAGATTTATTCAAGTGATACATGATTGTCCAATAAAAATGATCAATAAATAATACAAAGACATGTATTATTTGATAGCTTAATGATAAATAAAAGGATTTACAAATAAAAGAAATAGTAAAAAGTTTGCATTAAATAGTTTATGTCTACAAAAAAGAACATGAAAGAGTCAATAAGTGTATAATGGCAATACACGTTCATGACTTCACAAATACATAGTGGAATTCACAACTCTATAATAAAAAAAACAGTAGTTTGAAAGAGCAGTAACAAATATTGAGTTTAATTGTGTCTGAACAGTGAGTCTGAATTTGTCCCTATGTTGATTCATCAGAAAAATGTGCTTATAGTGCAGTTGCATTTGCCATGTTACATAAACGATCTTCTGAGACATCCCTGTAAAAAGCGTTTCCCTCGTGTTGCTCGTCATTTACGACGCCTGCAGCATTTCCCAACCCCGACAAATAAAATCCGTAATCTAATCAATTTGAATGCTCCAAGGCAGCAGGAACTCTATCAACCAGATGGTGTATGAAAACACACATCTGCTTCCTGTCTGTGCCTCATGACCTCTCCGACACACTGCACCGTTTTTGCATTATACCGGATAAGGAAATGAATATTTGAACTTGAGTGGTGATTTTGATCAATAAAACCATCTCCTCTGTGCCGTGCTGCATCTATTTGGCGAGTGGTGTTCACGGTGTGCGTTGTTGGGGGCAAAACAGAATGGAGAGACTCATTTGAATGTCGTCAGATAAGCATCGGAGGAAGAGATTTTTGAATTAAACATTTCAGTTTGCCC
The DNA here is from genome assembly GCA_026259375.1 of Verasper variegatus. Taxonomy (NCBI): domain Eukaryota; kingdom Metazoa; phylum Chordata; class Actinopteri; order Pleuronectiformes; family Pleuronectidae; genus Verasper; species Verasper variegatus. The sequence goes on along the minus strand of CM048040.1, from coordinate 22,357,365 downwards.
CGAGCCTTTTCCCTCCAGTCTCACTGCAACCAGGTCTTAAAGAGAAATCAAATGGATGCAAAACATAAAGCATGTCACTTCTTTGCCCAGACATGCATTAATGTTCTCCACATATTTTAGTCATTGAAGGAAAGCAGTTATAAAAGCACTGCAATGCTTCTCCTCATCAATGTGGATACTTTTACAGTCAAACTACAAATGTCTGTTGGACTTTGGCAGAGGTGATGGGCAGTTAAAACAAACCTACTCAATTTCTAAGTGATCACTGATGTGATAGCTCTGCAGAATCCACACTGATTCAATATTTGTTCAGTTACCCTGTCACACGATGTCTGCACAAGGCCCATTCCAATAATTGAAGGAAAGCAGTTATAAAAGCACTACAGTGCTTCTCCTCATCTGGCGTTTAAATCTTACTTGTTTGGTCTTGCAGTTACATACTTACTCCTGTGTGAAAATGGTTCTACACCCATTGGGTTCCCACCAGCATCTCGGACTCAGAGAAAACTGACAGTTCAGGTCGTCATATGGGTTGTAATGGAGACAAGCAACAAATGCAAATGTGCTGTTAAGATCTTTAGCCTTGACTTGTCATTATGGTTTAGAATTCAGGGAAATCCATTTGTCTTTCTAAAGACGAAAGAAAGTTTGCAAACACACAAACGTGAACCTCACTGTGATACTCAAGGTAAAGTTTGGGTGTCACCTATGTCAGGGATTCATTACATTACATTTCATTTAGCTGACTTACAATAAGTGCATTCAACCATGAGGGTACAGGCCCAGAACAACAAGAATCAAGAAAGTACAATTTCTTCAAGAAAGCCAAACTACAAAGTGCCATTTAAGTGCTACTAAATTGTTCAAACTTTTATTCAAGGTATAGTGGGAAGAGGTGTGTTTTTAGTTTGTGGCAGAAGATGTATAGACTGTCTGCTGTCCTGATGTCATTTAGGAGCCAGGACAGCAAACAGTTCGCAGTGAGGAAGCAACAAGCCGATTGGCAGATGCAGAGCGGATGAACGGGCTGGGGTGTAAGGTTTGATTATGTCCTGGATGTAGACTGGACCCGATCCGTTCACAGCACGGTACGCAAGTACTAATGTTTTGAAACGGATGTGGGCAGCCACTGGTAACCAGTGAAGGGGGCGGAGGAGCGGAGTAGTGTAAGTGAATTTAGGTAGGTTAAAGACCGAGCTGCTGCATTCTGGATGAGCTACAGAGGTCCGATGGCACTAGCAGGTAGACCTGCCAGGCAGGAGTTACAATAGTCTACAATAGTGAGATGACCAGGACCTGGACCAGAACCTGCACCCACCTTCTGAGTGAGAAGGGCGCGTATTCTCCTGATGTTGTGCAACATGAATCTACTTTCTCTGGAAGGAAAAGTAGTTCAGTCTTGTCAAGGTAAATGCTACCTGTGTTTCAGATTGGGGAAAAGAGAGGATTAGTTGGGTGTCATCAGCATAGCTATGGTAGGAAAAGCCATGTGAGTGAATGACAGAGCCGAGAGAGTAGGTGTACAGAGAGAAGAGGAGGGTACCCAGGACGGAACCTTGAGGGACCCCAGTAGTGAGAGGACAAGGTTCAGACACAGTTGGATGCACCACTGTTTTCACTCTGTTTCCACGATTAAGCAATATAATGCAGCTCCACTGCTCACAATGCACTGGATTTAATTTACTTATTTGCAGTTGGCATTTATTCGTGGAACGTGCCAACATGATGCCACGTGTGGTCGTAAAAAAGTGGGCTCACATTGAAATATTAAAATCTATATTGAAAGAAAGAACTGCTGCACATTTTGTGCCTTGATCCCCATCTGATGTTTCTCATTTTAGAAAAAACAGCCTTGTATAGATAGTATTATTTCTACTTCTATTGTATTTAGTGTTTCTAGTTTATTTTTTTATTCACATTTTTATTTCTTACTACGTCTTCCCCTTGCACTGCTACTTCCTTGCCGTGTCATTTCTGAATTTTCTCTACAGAGGATCAACAAAGGTAGATCGGATCTTATCTTATGTTGTCTTGTCTTGTCAATTTTTATCTTGTATCATATCATATTATCTCAGCCTGATTTTCTATATGAACAACATTCAAAAACAGTTAAAAGTGTTTTATCATATTCTGACTCACATGTGACATCAGTAACTCAACTGAGGAAAGTGACTCCTGTTTATTGACTTTGCTCAAACAGCTCAGGTGGATCGCTGGCACCTGTGCACGGCAGTGACACCTGCACAATCAAGGCTCACCGACATCACACTGCGCCAATTGTGGCTCCGTATTTGACTTCCAGTTAGTTTCCTTGAGCACATTGTCACACTGAACCATGACAAAGCTGTTCTGGAGCCAAAGAAAAGGTCAAACACTAGTTAAAGGAACTGCCATGCAAATTTTGTTGTTGGGCTGCATGTGGGTGAAAGCAAACACACATGCAGCTCCTACACACTGTAGGTAGCTGTAATTATTTGTTTTAGCAAGAGCAAGGCAGCATCCAGCTTTAATTACGAGACAGTTAAATGTCGTAAAATGTGAATGCACGCGACGCAAACGAATGCACCCACGAGTCCATACATAAATATAATTTATATGAAACACACGTGCATTAGTCATGCACAAGTACAAACAGCCATGGACAAATTGTCCAATGAAACGAGGTAGCCGTGGCTCACAGTTTGATTTGGCGTGTCTTTAAACACTGTGCTGCTGAGATGTCTTGACGCAGTTTGTGCACGCCCTCTCTGCCGCTCACAATCAGTCCATTGAGAACTGTGGCCGACCAAATCTAACTCCTAACTCTTTCATTGGAAAGAATAGAAAACATGACAAAAGGAAAAAGAGAAACTTGAAGCTTTAGTAGGTGCTATCAGAAGAGCAGCCATTTAGCGATTTCCAGGGTGAATTAAGAGCCCGATTAGAGGGGAAAGATTAGATATGCAGTGAGAAGCTTTATTGTTGTGGGTGACCACTGTTTTGTTCATTTCCTTTCAAAGCCTTTTCACCAACACCTGTTATTTCCATGCTTTTCACAGAGCCTCATTGTTTAAACACTAACTACGCAGAGGGGACTTCGGAAGGAAACACTTAATTACGATGCATTAACTTTGCAAACAGACTTTCACCACAGACTTTTTTTTTACAACTTTTGTGGTTAAGATTCATTCACTCTAAATATATGGAAATATTTTCAGAGTGGAGCTGCGGTGGCGACGTTTCTCCGTCCGCATTAAGGTCAATATTTAAAATTGTATTGTGCAAGCGATAGAGATCTCACTATGTGCTTGTTCGCTTTATTGTCGGGTACGATATCACATAATGCAAGTCTTATTCTAGATGTTAATGTAAAGTCACTTAATGAGACAAAAACCTTATCGACCCAAAACCTCATGAGGTGTGATGTAAATTGTATAATGTAACAAAAAGGCCTCGTGATAACACTGAATCAATAATAATGATGATAAAACTAAAAGAGGTCCTAAAAGTGTTCACTCAATCTGCTGATACAGACTGTGACAGGGTCAAAAGCTCTGGAACAAGTCTGGTAGTGGACCTGGAGTTTCATGGACATATTGTTAAAAAGTAAAAAGAAAAGTGTTTAATTGTATGTAAATTCGAACCACATTTGAAAGGAGGTTTTATAATTAGCTGTTTAATGGCTATACGTGCTATTTACTTTCGATGAGGCTTTGTAAATATTGTGCCGAGAACTCACGATGCACAATGTCACTAAACTATATCTAAACTGAATCATGGGAGGGAGGGTGGAGATTAATGAAAAGACATACATGTACTTTAAATACTTTTCATAGCATTCATTCAAAAAAATGTAGTATCATCTAAAACAAAACATTCTGCGTTATAACACTGTTTAAGACACTTTAAGTCCATTTTGAAGATGATATTAAAGCACTTTAACTTGAGTATTTGAATACCTGTTACTGATACTGCAGTATGTTGCATTGTAGTATTGCTACTTTTAAGACTTTAAATCTTAAAGCAATCCACATAAAAGCTGAAACATTATTTTAATTGTCTCTCTGGTTCTCTTAAAGCATCAAATCCTCCTCTGTGAAAATATTTATTTCAGCCCAAGTAAATCTGAGGCTTCAGCGGTTTGGAGGTGAGTTAAAATCTTTTTAACAGCGAACATCCTCTTTTTGTTACTATTCATAATCAAAGTTAAGTAAAAGTCCTGACCTCAAAGTCAGAAAAAAAACACCCTGTGACTGAGAAAAATATTTTCCTGCCATAGCTATTTGTATAAAATCTGACTATGAAATAGAAACTCCTATTATATCTGTGAAATAGCTGGGAAATAAATATGTTGTGCAATATTTTCACCGAACCAGAGGAGCAGAAACACATCGGTCACTTTGAACCACTTCGCCTGAAATCATTCGTCTGCAAAGCAAGAAAAGCTTTTATTTTTTACCACGTGATACAATTCTTTGGTGTAATCCCTTTGCATTGTCTGTCACCTCAGCACTGAAGTCGGCAAGTTTAAGGGACATCTGAGCCAATACTTCAGACACACACACACAAACACACATTGCATTCATTCATTACTTTCCTGACACTCTATCCCCAGAAGGAAGACAAGTCCCCATAATGTGACTGTGCAAACAGATTTAGGTCCCTACCATGCACACACACACACACACACACACCCACACACAGTTGATGTGTGGTTGTGTAAACACAACTGGCCTATAAATATAAATTGCAGTCAATGTAGCTGGGATTCCTTTGCACTCGCTCGCCCAGTCAATTTCTCTGGCGCCCTCTCGCTTTGTACACACCCCCAGCAGGTGCTGGAAGTTAAAAGTTTGCAGTTGTGCTTTAGGCTGTGACTTTCAGGTTAATTGTTAAAAAGCCTGTGAGGGTTGTCTGGGCTGGGGTCTCTGTGACTGTCCTCAGAAGGGGAAGCAGATTTAAGGGGTGCCCTCCGCTCCTCCTGCTGCATCGCCGTCTTCGGGTAGTGCCCGGGACAAAGGGTCGTCGCTCCACCTGAGCAGAACCAGAGCTGAACCACGTCCACCATCAACCAGTCAAGTCTTTGCCTCTGGTCATCAGAGCATCTTCGCCACGGTAAGAAGACGCATTCCACACACAGAGTCTTGACATTTTTTTTATTTAAATTTAAATTTGATCTCAGGGAGGAAATTTTAGTTTTGTGTGACACTGGGTGTGGTTTGCAATTAACTAAATCAAATGTTCTATTTTTCATGCACATGTTCATAATATTAACATTATCTCATCTGTCAGAGAAAATAAAAAGCATCTTCTTTGCAACTCATTTTGTGCACGATTAACTATTTCTCCACATATTTTCTGTGCAATATTAACTATATTGCACACACACAACTCACACACATTTAAATAACATAAACGATCCGATTTTTGGTTTTTAGGTTAGAGGTCGGGTTAGGTTAGAAACTTCACTGTTCACAGTGCGAACTAACTTTGGTTTTAGTATTAAAAACGAATTTGGTTATAATAGACAAGAAATCTTGATTTAATCTCAATAGGTGACGACTATGATTTGAAAACATTCAGGGAGAGTTGAATAAAAACTGTTGTATCTTATTAATGCATCAGTTTGTTTTGTTTTCCCTGTTTGTTCGAACATTTATCTTGTTTCTAGTGCACATACAATTAGATTACATATTAGCTTTCACTTAGCAAGATAAAAAACTGAATGTGGTCAGATAAAGAGCGTCTCAGAGGTTGTTGGTGGTTTCATGATAAAAACCACAATGATAGGGCAAAATAACCAAAATAGTTTTGTCACGAATGTCCAGGTTCAGACAGGATATTTATTTATGATTTATGAGAGTTGAAATTAAATACTGCAGCTACAACCAGACATATAATTAAAACTTAATAACTGCTCTGTTATAACAAAAGGTGTGGATGCAATTTGTCATTCGGAGCCGTCCTGTAAAGTGAACCTACTTCTCGACATTATTTTAAAAAGCCGGTTTGGGGAATATCATATTTTGAAAGCAGCTCTGACAGTCTAAGGGACTGCAGGGGAAACATTTTTGAATATTTTGAATAAATTTAATGTTTTATGCTGAGTGATTCATATTTTCTCCTCTCCCCTTTAGATCCTTCACATGTAGCTGCTTATATGACTTATTTCCCAATGCGGAGGTATAAATCTGGCTTTAGTCTGTCGCCATGTTTCCACTGAAAGTGTACATTTTTAATGAGCTATGATAAAATTAGCAAAAGGGAATTAAAATTAAGGCAAGTCTCCATCCTAAGATTTCTATATCACTGTTAAACAAATCTTAGTCTTGTTTTCCTTTTTTCCGTTTATCAGTAGTTTAAATCCAGCAGCATCAGCACTTTGCCTTAGGCTCCAATAAAAGTTGCATGAAATCTATCATCTGCATCATCAAAGATAAATATATGACACCACTGTCAAAATTTGATTGGACCAACAGCAGAATCCATTCCATTTTCATTTAGCTGACGCTTTTATCCAAAGCGACTTACAATAAGTGCATTCAACCATGAGGGTACAAACCCAGGAACAACAAGAATCAAGAAAGCTGAACTACAAAGTATATAAGTGCTACTAAAGTGCTACTTTTTTATATAGGTATAGTAGGAAGAGATGTGTTTTTAGTTTGTGGCGAAAGATGTTGAGACTTTCTGTCATTGGGGAGCTCATTCCACCATTTAGGAGCCAGGACAGCAAACAGTCGTGATTTCCGTGAGTGTTTAGCTCGAAGTGAGGAAGCAACAAGCCGATTGGCCGATGCAGAGCGGAGTGGACGGGCTGGGGTGTAAGGTTTGACCATGTTCTGGATTTAGACTGGACCCGATCCGTTCGCAGCACGGTACGCAAGTACTAGTGTTTTGAAACAGATGCGGGCAGCCACTGGTAACCAGTGAAGGGAGCGGAGGAGTGGAGTAGTGTGAGGGAATTTAAGTTACAGACCAGTCGAGCTGCTGCATTCTGGATGAGCTGCAGAGGTCGGATGGCACTAGCAGGTAGGCCAGAACCTGCGCTGCCTTCTGAGTGAGAAGGGAGCGTGTTCTCCTGATGTTGTGCAACATGAATATATAGGAACATGTTGTTGCCGTAAAGGGAGAGATGGCTGTTGAGTGTCACACCCAGTCAGGTCATGGGAGGGAGAGCTTTTCCCTGGAAAGAAAAGTAGTCCAGCCTTATCAAGATTCATTTTCAGTGGTGCGTGGACATCCACTGAGAGATGTCCGTCAGACAGGCAGAGATTCATGCTGCCAACTGTGTTTCGGAATCTTGTGAAATGGTTCAGTGTTTCCGTGGTTACTGGCCTGAAGCCAGTGCACCTGACTACCAGCCCGACATCCCCCATTGGCAGTTAGTGTAACCTGCCAGGGGAAGAAAAACAAGAGATTAAAATTAAATAATAAACATACAGAATATAAATTCTTCATTTTATGTTTGTGAAGCACCTTGTAATTCTGGTTGTGAAAGGCGCTATAGAAATAAAGTGTCATTATTGTTTTTTATTATTATTATTATTATTATTATTAATTATTTATTATTAGCAACAGTCTGTCAAGTATAGATCATGTAAATAGCAATAAAAGAGAACACAGAATCAACTTTGATTTAAAATTCATAAAATTAACAATAACAACAACCTTAAAAAAAGATGCTTCGATGTGAACACCTGCACTCGTCTGTGTCGTCATAAAATAAGATCTTTTCTCCAACCTGCAGGTTTTTCTGATCATGACACTGAGCAATACGCAGCTTGACACAACCATGAAACTCCTTTCATCTTTGGAACGGTGACTTCTTCAGTTGCTCCAAGTTTCCCATGAGAAACAATAACAAAGGAGACCAAAAATCTCCCTTTATTGTTCACATAGTTACGACTGGCTGTACACACTCCTTTAGCTCCACGTGCAAACAAAACAAGGCCTTTTTTCTTCTGACGAGCTGAGAACTCAAACTTAGTCCGGCCACTTTTGGAAAGATGAACTCAAATCTGCTGCTGGTGTGATGTTTTCTGGTCTTTTAAATCCTCAAGGTTAGAGAGAACGCGTTTGGGTGTTTTACTCGTTAACTTTAATCTAAACAATTCTGTAGCAAAAGTGATGAATGATTTTAGTTTAGCTTTAAGCTAAATTGGTAGAATTGTACTGCAACTTGTCTGGAAGTGTAGATGTTCGACCTCTTTAACTTTTTTATCCAGATCTTTCCTGTGAAAAAAATAATAAAAATCCCTAATAGCTCATGATCAAAGTTTTCAAAATCTTCTTTACTGTTGGTTCTTCTTCTTTTTCGATCACGTCAACCGATTTCAACCGTTCAAACATCAAAAGCTCAAAAACCTTTGGCCTTTTTTAGAAGTCGGATTTCGTTTTGCAGGAATTTCTGCTGGAAAACATAAAATGATGTAGTAACAATGGATTGAAAGACGAAATCCAAGGCGATAACAGGAACCTCACCATCCTCATGTTAAATGAGACCAAGCATGTAGAAGAAATATGGTTCCCAGCGTGGAGGCCTGAAGTCCTGAGTCCTTTCCCTCTCGGTGTCAAAGGCTGACTTTGCTGAGTAAATGGAGCAAGCTCTAATGCTCCTGAAATGAATATCAGCGTCTTGACCAAACTCATTTAGAGATCAGTCAGGATCTTAATCCTTCTCCTCGGGGGTGTGTATTTGTGTCTTTTTCTTGTGCCCCCTCTTCCTTTTGGAAGAAGGTAATATGGCTAAATTTGCTTTGCTAATGGGCTTAGCGCAAGCTGTTACAGAGCAGAGTTAACACCCAGCGGCCTGGCTGGCATACCAGTGGCTTTTAATCTGACTTCTGATGGAGTGAGCGGGAGAGTGGCTGATAGTTTAAGAGACATTCAGGGATAAGAAGAAGACAGGGGGTGGAGGTCTTACAGTGGGGGGGTTGAGGACTAAAGAGTAGACCTAGAAGGAGGGAGGGAAGATAACTTCATTTATCTTTGGGGAAGTATATAAACTTTTCTCATCAGTTGTTAAGAGCTTATAAAAAGTTGAAGCCATTCTGGTGTTGTGCTTCACAAAGAGGAAAAATCAAAGTCACATCAAAGACAACAAGCAAAGTAACACAACAGCATTCAAAACAAATGACGGTAAATGATACAGAGAGAGAGAGAGAGAGAGACGCGACAATAAACAAGAACAAAGAAGAAAGTTCTTCTTTAACCTTAGAGTAATAAAACACCAAAGAATAGTAGAGTGGAACATAGAATGTGTAGAAATGGCGGTGATGCACGTTGACGTTGGTGGCCACGCGTCAAGAGACCTAACTAACCTAAGAAGAATGCAAAGTATAGCGGTGGTGCACCTTGACACTGGTTTGCCAACCGAGCGGAGAAGAAGAGGCAGGAAGGGAAAGAAGCAAGAAGCAGGGAGAAAGAAAACGCATTTGTTTGATCCTAGCCTTTATTGAACCAGGGTCGTCCCATTGAGATCAAAAATCTGTTTTACAAGGACGACCCGGTCGCAGTTTGAGCAACTAACAGTAATTAACGGACAAACACACCGATCAAACCTGGACTTTTACCAAAACTTAAAACTCATTCAACGTCCATAGAAGGAAGATTATCACTTCCAATCTGCAGGCACTTTTTCCTCCTATAATAAAAGTTCACTGTCACTTTTAGTTGAGTTTTAAACTTTGGGCACTTTTTTTTTATGAGACTCTTCATCTCTTTGGCTCTTGACAAATAAAGCCGTGACTCTCCTTGAACATGTGCACGGTGGGAGCACACTTCCTTTACGGTGGCCTCCTCTACAACCACTGATAACCTGGTGTGTGTGACAGCCCTGCGCCTTCCCATATGCCAGCTGTGCCATATGCGAATTCACCCTGCGATTACAACAGCTGACATCCATAAAACGCACACTTATGATGGCAATTTCCTGCGAGGAAAAAAAAGCTGCCGCACCTTTGAGTTTACTCTTCACCAAACAAAACCCTTTTTGTTGCACGTGTGGTTTTGGGCGCCCGCTCCCTCTCCTCTCCACATCGTCTGACCTCCGTTTGATTAAAATCTCCAGCTGACAGTGGAGACGGAGGGCTGCAGAGACGGCACCTTGAAAGCCGAGGCAGGCGGCGGAGCGGCTTCTGGTCTCAATGCGAGTCACCTGCCCCCAAGACGTCCTCCATTCTGGGCCACTGACCCACAAATAAGAGACTCAGCCAAATCCAGTTGGCCCCATGCCTGTCAGCCCTGTGTGTGTTTTCACTCTCCTGAGGGTCGTTCTCCTGGTGTCTCCATTGGACTCAGGGGTCTTTACAGAGCGACGACCATCAGCGCCTCTCTTCTGCTCAGAGCACATTACCAGAAGGAAGTCTTGCTTGCAGCTGCTCTCATGGAGATTCTTTTTTAAGCTTAAACAAATGATGATATAGCAGCTAAATAACCGTTAAGACAGGGACTGTTGGGGAAGGTATTTGTCTTTTTGTCTTTATAGCCAGGATTATCCTTGATAAGATCATCAAAACATCTTAATACATCTTTAAAAGTGCCTCTATTACAGGCAGATTTGTCGGGTTTTTCAACTTTAGAATAATTTGACTCTGTTTTCTAACCAACATTTTGCAGCGCTGAGAGGAAACCTGTGCAGATAACGGGTTAGAAAAGGTTTAATGTGGATTATTCTGTTTCTTTTATCTTCATTTACCAGCTATGTCAAACTCAGTGGGAAGTTTACCAGATGGGACAGTGTACGGGCCCCGGATTGGGATGACGGAGGACTCCCTCGCCATTCTGGAGAGAAACAGGGGCTCCGGGGACCCCTGGGACCTGGGGGAGACCAAACCGAACGTGGAGGCCCTGGAGCGTAGCATGCAGGGCCTCTATCCCTCGTGCTTCGACATGCTTCTCACCGAAGATGCAACGTGGCTGGTGAAGGTTTCAGAGGCCTCCTCGATGGCGCCCGCACCCATGACCCATCTGGAGCAGCGGGAGGAACCGGAGCAGTGCCCCGTCATCGACAGCCAGGAACAGGGCCTCTCTCCCGGGCTGGAGGGCCAGGAGGAGGAGCGGTCTCTGGAGCAGGTGCAGAGCATGGTGGTGGGAGAAGTGCTGAAGGACATCGAAACGGCCTGCAAGCTGCTCAACATCACCCCAGGTACGTCAGGAGGCGCCTTCCACCACACCTGCTCCTGTTGCCTGTAATCCTCGAGCGGGGCGTTACAGTACACTCACATATAACTGACAAAAGACACAGATCTATAAAGCAAACAAGGCATTTTTCATCCAAAATTTGTGTCCGTTATTTGCAGGTCAAAGAATATTTATTCAGAGATGCTTAAGCCACTGGTTCGCACTCCCAAAATCAACACGCAGTTGTGTGGAGCGTCGGGAAAGGCGGCAGATCTGTTGAATCATATCCTCACTGACACAGAGCCGTGTTTGTCTGCTCCAGGATCTGTGTAATCCTGACCTTTCGCTGGAGCTTTCTTGGGCTGTGACAGCGATGGTTCTTTTCCTGCCAGTAGACGTGTACACAGTGTTTAGGGCGAGGTCGTTCATGCAAAGCAAACAAGACGAAGCATTATGTATTGTAAGAGTTCTTGCTGTCATAAACCAAATGTGATCCCCAGTCATCTGCTCTGCTGATTAGAAACGAGGCGCCATAAAAGCACCTTGTGTTTACAGTAGATTTATTACACGCAAAAGTACCTGAACATAACACACAAACCGGGAATTTGACCTGAATGTGATGATAATCTCAAAGCCCGGTCATTTACTGTCGTGGCAGCTGGTTTTCTCGTCATACTCACGACCCTTTGTTTTCTCAGACCCCATAGAGTGGAACACGGGGAATGTGCAGAAGTGGCTGCTGTGGACCGAACATCTGTACAGGCTGCCCCACGCGGGGAAGTCCTTCCAGGAGCTGATGGGAAAGGACCTCTGTGCCATGAGCGAGGAGGAGTTTCGCCAGCGTTCGCCGCAGTGTGGGGACACGCTGCACGCACACCTGGACATATGGAAGTCAGGTAGTGGGTGTGATATTTATCTAATCTAATGCTGTGGGTTGTGTGTGTATTAGTATATATATTTGGGTGGATGTATAGGAGGTATAAACATCATTTAATCCTAATTTCTTGAAGTAAACATCTTTCTCTTTTATTTATAGCCGCCTGGATGAAAGAGAGATGTTCAGCTGGAGAAACCAAAACTACAGGTATGTTAGTTTCTCTTCTGCAATAAAACAGAGGTGCACAGACATTTTGCACATGTGCACAGTAGCACACGGACACACATCTAGCCGTTGTGTTTTTTCTGTTTAAACCTGAAGGGCCAAGTCTTGTCCCCCAGAGGATGCATCTTTTTCTCTGTGGGTCACAGCACAATGAGCCTCACAACCACCTGCTGTTTTGTTGCAGGCGTCGAGGAGCTTTGGTCTGAGGCAGATTCGTCCTGTTCCGGCCAGCCCATTCATCTGTGGCAGTTCCTCAGGGAGCTCCTGCTCAAACCTCACAGCTACGGACGCTGTATCCGCTGGCTCAATAAAGAAAAAGGTTCCCTCATGTTTTTTTTGTGACACACATAGACTCCATTTGGTGCTTCAGCTCACACTTCACCTCCTGAAGTGACTCAATTTTAACTTGGACTAAATACTAAATACTAAATACTAAATACTAAATACTAAATACAGCTTACTACATACAATATCAAAAGAGCCATGAAAGCACAGCTTATAACTGTGAAATTAATAAATGCACAATAAATAGTGTTAAAATAATTGATCAGCTGTTAATGAGTTTGATGGATTTAGGCACAACATTGATTCTGGCCCATCAGTACAGGGAATTGAGATGAAGAATGAGATTTCATAGCATATTTCTAGTTTGATAACACAATAAAATCAAGACCAATTAAGACTCCGAAAGCATTTTGTTAACGATCGCGCCTTCTCGGCCTTTATGGTGTCAAACCACAATGAGACTGCTGGTTTACACAAAAGAAGAGAATTCAAAGAAATGCAAGTTATGAGTAAATATAAAATCTCAGCACTGACTCCTCTATGTGTTTTCTGCCTTGTCGCCGTCACGAATAACGAATCTCTTGCGGTTCCCACCAGGTATTTTTAAGATCGAAGACTCGGCTCACGTCGCGCGGCTGTGGGGACTCAGGAAGAATCGACCGGCCATGAACTATGACAAACTGAGCCGCTCCATACGTCAGTACTACAAGAAGGGCATCATCCGCAAGCCCGACGTGTCCCAGAGACTGGTGTACCAGTTTGTTCACCAGGTGTGAGGCCGTGGCAGCGGACGGCAACCTACGGAAATCTAAAGGACACGCGATGTCCCGTCATGCACTTGAACACTTGAGGTGACAGGGAACACGTGCACTGACCAAACCCCAATGGTTCACACTTCCACTGGCAGCGCTGGAAAACTGCTGCTGCTTATCTGTGCATGGGGCCGAGAGCAGGAGGAGAAACGATGTGGATGCTGAGGCTTTTTTCTCTTTTTTTCTCTTCCTGCTGCAGAATGAAACACCCGCTGATTAAAAAACCAGAGACAAACTTTAATGCACTGCTTTTTCATTTGCATGATCTGCCTGTTGATTCAATGTGATTCTCAGTTATCCCTCATTCAGCAAACAGTCAGAATTGATGGCTCCTGCGTACCAGCTTCAGGAAAAAAACGCCCCATCGCTCGTTTGCTTTGTGTTCTTTCATTTGGCTCATCTTGACCATGTTTGACTTGGAGCCGGTTTCTCTGCCACAGTTTAACGTGTGGTTGGGATTGTTTTACTTTTGTTCTGGGCTTGGTCCCGGTTGTTAAACAGTCAGCTCCCGTAACTCATCAACCACAGAACAGTCACGCTTTCTCTTTCCTTATCTGATCTGAAGTGTGAAATCTTTTGGAGGATGCTTAAAATAACTGTCATGACTGTTTTCATAATGCCACTTTACTTCCTTCTTCTTTTTCTGAGCCGTAACTTGCTGGAGAGGGATCTATTCCCTGAAAACTGTTTTACCAAGGAGCCGTTATATCGTATGGTTTATTCTGCTGTGTACTGCATTTTACGTTGTGCAACATTTATCATGGAGAATCCAACTGCTTTAAATAAAATATGTAGAAAAAAGAATGAATACTAAAACACATACAAACACACTAAACAGACATAAATTACAAATGAATTTGTTGAAGTGGATCCATGAACTACAATGTTAGCACAATACTGAAATATCAAAGTAATAATACAAATATTCATATCTTCCTCAGCATGAGCAGTAATTCACTTTGGGGATTGTCCAACTTTTCTTCATGGGCCTTTTAGTTAATATCTGTAAATCACTTTATCCGCTGTACCTTGTGTTTTAGTGCTAATTAGCACTTTCTAATAAACGCTAACAGTCTAGGATTATAAACATGATAAATGTTATCTGCTTAACAAGAACATGCTGGTGTTGTCATACTGATCATGTTGCCAATGTTAGGATTTAGTTCATAAACAGCTGCTGGCTCGGAGTCTTGTTATTTTTACAAAGTCTATATTCATTCACCAGTCCTTCCGGATAATGTCATGCCAAACAGGACACAGTCGGCTGTGGCTGTGTTATCTTTGTAAGTTTTGTCTGGATGTTGTGGAATTAAATTGGTCATTGGTGAAAATGCTGCTGTGCCATAAAAGAAAAACCCCAAACGTTCAAATAATGGACAAAAACAAATAATAAAAAGTATATTGAATATGTTTTCTATTTTGAAAAGATGTGGAAAAACTTTATTTCTAAACAAATTGTGTTGTTTCAGATTTATTTTCAAATGCTTTTGGGGTGTTCACACTTTACACTCTTGCTGTTATAAACAAATTCCAACCAAATGTAGATCCTCAGCAGGGACACGATATCTGAGCCTCAATCAGGCTCAATAATCGTTATTTTCTAACCACACGTGCACCTGTGTGGTGTCGACTCAGCTCCATCTCTGTGCAAACCAAACCAAACCCTTCATTCATTCTGCAAAGCTCAGCAATCATGATGCAATTACTCGCTTTGTGCGTTTGTTGACATTTTTATCTTCACCAACTGATCCCGGTTTGAAAAGAAAAAAAAAATCCAACAGGTTTTGAAGCTTTATCACAACTGCTCCTCACGTGCAGTGAGCCAGAGGCTGAATTCCTGCCAAGAAAACGTGGCCTCGAGCGACACGGAGCTCTTCAATCGTGCAGGTTAAAGAAAAAGGGAAAAAGAAAACAGAAACCTTTGTTCTTGGTTTTCAGTCGAGGGTTAAATTACTTCTGCATAAACTGCAAATCTCACAGAGGGAAACATAAATTACAAAAAGGATCAGGAGGAGGTAACGTGTCAGTCGACAGGTGGATGTTGAGAGTGTGAAAGCCGGGATATCCAGGACACCAAGATGTGTCGGTGGGAATTAAAAAAAAAATCCCTCGACCACAAAATATATTAAATAAAGTAAATACAGCTGCTTTTTCTTTTCTTTTTTTACGTCATCTGGAAAGAAAAACCGTCATATGAACAAATAACAACCACAAATTTCACAGGATTTGCAGAAGTGGACTAATGTTGATTCAGTTATCACAGCACAAAGAGGAGGCTCATTATCTTTGACGTAATATTGACAGGCCTGAGGTCTCATGTGGAAAAGGGCCTGTCCTGTTGCCGTGTGGGAACTGTGCTGGTCTGTGGATGACGTCCGAAAAACTGGAAGCGGTTGTGTGTGTGTTGAATTTACAGGAATGATTGTGTTTGTTTGTGGGAATGCGGCGACTTCATGCCTCCGAGTGTGGCTACTGCTGACCTCTAGTGCCAGAAAGTGTTCATGAAAGTTATTAAACCCTGCAGGACACAGCAGCAACCTGGATTTAACTCTTTCACAGGCCAGATTAAAAGAGAGGGAGTATAAGTACTGTGCTTAAGTACAATTTCAAGATACATGTACTTGATTTAAGTGTTTTAAGTTTACTTCGCTACTTTCAACTGACAGTTGCAGCTACTAATTAATTGTTCTACTTTCAGTGTTCGTCATTCTCTGCTCGTAAAGAACAAGTTTAACAAAACGATCGTCACTCAGGAGACAAAATCTAAATCATTCAAGGAAATAAGAATGTGATCTTTTTTGAAATCTTATTATTAAATTACATATCACTTATTTTGGGTCATATTGCATAGTCCTAATATCGAGGTTTTAAAACAAAAGAAAGAGCATCATCTGAGATTAAAGCTGTTGTTCCCAAACTTTTTTCCGACTTGTAACTGTTGTAATATATAATATGACATAATGAACTGTGTGTGTTTCACTGATGAGTTTTGCTCCACGCTGTCATCACAGATGCTCGTTTGTGCCTGAGAGTTTTCTGATGACATCGTTTATTGTTGCTTATGCAGATGAACAGGCACTACAGTTTGGAAATGACTGAAGAAAGAGAAAGCCCTAAATCGTTTTTCCTTCCACGTTGCAGCTCGATGTTCAGCGTGAGCAGAAAAGAAAAACAGAGCGTTTTCTTAAAAAATATGACTCAACTGCAGCCGTAGCTTTACTTTAACAGAACCCTTGTAAAAAAAGTCCCATTCTGTTTCAAACACTTTGTTGAACGTGATGGTTTAGAGAGTCTTTGGAGAGGCAGGGTGGCAGAATTTGGCATGAGGCAATTCACCAGACTCCGAAGCCAGTGTTCACAGGAAGCAGCTCTTCTTTAAAAAGCAAACAGAAGCACAAACACCTCAACCAGACCCACGTCCCTGCAGGAACCGTCTCATCAATATTTCAGAGACGGATCCTCTGTCTGCGTGTTTTCCTCGCTGCAGCTTTCTCTCCGTCTGCATCAGTAGAGAACAACCGTTGGTGTCGTATTCGCCAACGCTCGTGGTTACCAAGAGTAACGGAACCGGTCTCATATGACATGTAGAGCACTGACACATCCATTTCTAGTCTTTGTTCATTCAAAGGTCCAGTGTGTAAGATTCAGGTGAAAATGATTTAACCCTAACCCTAGCAGAAATTGAATATAAAATAATCCTAGTGACGTTTTCACCAGTGTGTTTCATCTAAATTGTATAAATTGTTGTTTTCTTTACTCTAGAATGGGCCCTTTATATATAAATATTCATACAGTAGCCCAGACTGGACAAACTAAACACCTTTGGAGTTTTTATGACAACTGAAGGCTGCCACAGGCTTCTCTTTCATGTTTGGAAAGGGGAGGTTGAGGTGAGGGGTATTCAACTGCAACATGAAACTGAACCACTAGATGTCACTAAATTCTACACACTGAACCTTTAAGGTTTGATTTAGGTTTTCTGACCAAAACCCAAATATTCAAATATAAAGACGTACACTAGAAAACTAAAATTGTTCACCAACTTAAAAAAGACAACAAACAAATAAAGATACGATTTAGTTTTCCTGATTAAAATGTAGATTATTGTTCAATAAAAAAGGTTTGTACATTGAAAAAAAGGAAATAGTAAAAAAATAGATAAAAACAAATAAATTTAGATTTTTTCCAAAGTTAATAATTGTGTCAATATAAACTTACTTAATTAATTTGTGTGGTATCAATTGACGGTGTTTTTTTTTTTTTTTTATTGATTCAACAATTTTCTCTTTCCAGTGTAATACAGCCAGTATTTTAGAACACAGTGAAACTGATTACAATTCAAATCAATGGCATTATTATAATCCTCGTCATTATTACCCCGATGAGATTTTTAATTAAATAATCTGTGAATAACTTAGTGGAAACAAATTGAGGCCATGCACTGGATCAGTTCAGATCAGAGCGGTTAACAGTGTTGGGGAGCATCAGCATGCACATAATCACAGAGATAAGAGCTGGAAGCCGATAATACACAGTCAGTAGCATTCACTCACAGTAAACAAGTCTCAGCAGGAAGTAGAAAGAAAAGACAAATTAAAACCTTTGTTGTGAGATGAGGCTAATCTTCGTACAAATACAGCCGTGAGGCGAGTGTGAATTTCCAGGCAGGTTTTGTGGTCGTCTAAATTATTCACACATGTAGGAACAAAACAGGAGGAGCGAGTCGATGAAAGAGATAAGTTTGAACAGCCACGTTGTCGTAGACGAGTGGGAGCGGAGGCTAATGTAAACAATCCTCGCAGAAGTGTGGTGGAGAATCTATTTCCATTTCAAAGAGAAGTTCTGCTGAGAAAGTTTTATTTCTTTTTTTTTCCTGTTCCCAATCTTTATGCTAAGCTAATCTAAGTAACACTCAGACCCTTAGCAAAGATCCAGAATAACCTTTTGAGCATTTTATTGATGAGTTTCTGTGGAAGTTTTGTGGACTGTCGTGGTTGCCCCATTGGATTACATGGGAGCCCCTCCCAACGTGTTGACGCTGCCAGCGGAGACGATCTACTGGACCAATTTCAGAAGTTTATGTAAGTCCATCATCTATAAGGCTTTATCCTTTCAGGGACGGGGTGTCAGGCAATCACAGGGCCAACAAAGACAAACAGATATGTCAATCTAGAGTCTCCAATTAACCAGTTTGAGATGAGGTCCAGTCATAGGAACATCCAAACTCCACGCAGCAAGACTCCAGCCAAACCAAGAACCCCCATACTGTGCACCACCGTGATGCCGTTATTTAATCAGGAAGGTCTAATTGAGTGATATATGTATGTATCTTCTACCGGGTAATCCTGGTCAAGATGGGCAGCAAATAAAATTCATATATATTTCATGTATAAATAAAAGCAGGTACAGACACCATAATAACCCTAACCAATAAAAAGCACATGTTAAAAGTAAGGAGACTGTTGTATGAAAACTGATTTGATGTATATTTATCGCACAGACACGAGAGTGGTGTCAATCTTCTCATCTAAAACAGCAAATGAGCACATTTCCCCCCCAAAAACTATTCCCATGAAGCTAAACATGTAAATATTTCACAAAGGAAGAAAACTGTACAAGTATCCAGACTAAAAAAAAAAAAAAAAGAGATTAGAATATATACATGAAATGCACAATGCATGGCTCGTTCCCACTGTCCAGGCACCAGTGAAGATACCATATCAATAAGATGAGAGGACATACTGTATGGCATGTTAGCATCACAGCTGAAATCAAACACAGCGACACACAAAAAGTAACTCGGATGTTTTTGCTTGGGTTGCGGAGTCTGTGGGTGATTCGGTTTCAGTCTCGTCTGTGATGAGCGCTGCGATGGCGACTGAGCCCCGAGAGCACGAGGAAGCTTTGCTTTGACAAGTCTCTGGCAATGTGCGGTCATGACCGGACGGTTCAGTCTGGGTTTGTCCCCTCCGACGAGACAAGCGTCCTCAGCTGGAGCAGGTTAGATCGGCTCCACGTAATTGGCCGGGTACAGACCCAGCTGGCCGGTGTCCAGACGACCTTTACACCAGCCCTGCTCGTCCTCCTCCTCCAGCTTCATCAGCTCGTCGCCTTCATCGATGAGAGGAGACAGAAAGGTGCGGCAAATCACATGACGCAATTCTGGTCAAGTTTATTTGTAACAAAATAAAATAAAAAAACATGTGGTTTATCCTTAAATAAATCTACGAAAGTCGAGTTAAGTTTTTACTTAATTAGAAATGCTCCTACATATTTTCACATACTCCAAGAAGCTGCTGAAGTTGTTGGTTGTTCCCTCAGACTTTTTAAAATTCTCTGTTTGGACTGGGTTTTCGGATTTATACTCTAGTTGTTTGGACTTTGAACTTATTATTTCCTGGTTTACTTTGTCAAGTTTTTGTCTCTCGCTTTTTTTTTTAAACTTCCTGTCTTTGTCCCATTTCCTTCCTCTGTGTCTGTCTGTCCACTCCTGATGTGTTTCACCTGCGTTCAATCATCCCCTGTGTATTTATTTTTGTGCCCCCAGACCTCCCAGTTCCTCTCTTCAGTTTTGGTTCTGTTCAGTTTGTTTCCTGCTCAGTTCCGTGATGTTTGCTCTCGCTTCTGGTTCCATGAGTTTTGGATTTGTGACTTTCCCTCAGACTGTAAACTGGTCTTTTTGATGAAATACTCTCATCTTCACTTTCATGAAATAATTAAGGGATCTTGATGAAAATAACAAGGCACATCTAGGGAACTGATATCTATGAGTGTGTGCAATTTGGTGCAGCTTGATTGAAATGAAGGAGACTGTTGGGCCTCAGCAGTGGAATTTGCTCTACTGAGCTCTATATATATTTTAAATTAAATTGACCGGTTCTTATTGCTTCTTATTGTTTCATTGTTCAAGCTTCGTATCCTTAAAACCTTATTTTTTTGCCATGTTTGGGTAAAATATGATAAAACACTATTTTATAGTTATATAGTTTATAGTTTGTCTCTAGTGGAGCTGGATATTTCTCCTGATTTCATGCAACTGCATTTTGCTTATGTTGGTTATAGCTTTTGTTTTCCTTTTGCAATTCAGCTGGATCAGTGTCAGAATCGTAGTATAGTGTATATACAGTATAGTATATAGTATAGGAACCTTGCTTGAACCAACTAAACGATGGCTTGAGTGGAAACTGTTGTGGCAGCGATTCAACTTGCGCGACGGGATCAACCCTGTGACCGTCAGCGTACGTCAGGAGTCCCCGGGCACGACTCTCACCTGCTCGGAAGCTGAGCTCGTCCTGCTCCTGTCCGTCGTAGTCGTACAGCGCTTTCACCCTCACGCCCTGTCCCCAGCCTCCTCATCGAAGGGGTTCACGGCTCCGTTGGTGTCGTTGCCCGAGTCCGGTGCCGTCTGGTCCTCGTCCGACCACTCTGTGGAGGCCGTGAACGCCTGGTTCTTCTCGTAGCTGCTGACACTGAACACAACACAGTTCAGCAGAAAATTAACCATTTATATATTTCATTACCGCCGGTTTATAGGTTTTATTGCATCTTTTCAGTGTGTAGTTTGTGTATTTCTTTACTTGTTTAATAGCCAAAGATTGACACAGCTGTTGCTTTCATTATTAATAGTGACAGTGGTTTTGTTATTGTGTTTTATGAAAGTGTCTTTATATGTTAACAATTTCTGCCTTGACAAAAGGAGACGTAGTAGTAGAAGTATTTTCTATTTCTAAGAGATACATTTTAAGAAAATAAAATACCACAATCCAATCCATTTTTGTGGAGAAGCTTACAAATATGAAATCTGTACCAGACAGTGAATCAGAAATGTTACAACACACACAAAGTATAAAAGTGAATATGTTTTACCTTCCGCGGTCTCCAGCCTGAACTTGGTCCACTGCTGTTGTGACGTTGGTCAGCATGACGCCATCGCTGCCTTTCTTTGACTTCTCCTTCTTCGAGATGCTGTGGGAAAGCTCTGGGTTGTATTCCTGCGAAACACCATTGGATTGAGATTTGTTATTTCTCTATGAATCAGTGAAACCGTGCATCATTCAGTAGTTTGTGTACATATATTTGTTGTTATAATTAACGACATGATCTGGTCTCTGCAAGCAGAAATGAAACATGTGGTTATTTGCATATGGAGCATGGGAGGTGAGATCCGATCACACATTCAGGACAAATTCTAATACCAGGTGTGAACAGGGCCATTTATTAAGTGCCTTGTTTATTAGGAAAAAGTAAATACACTAAAACTAGTAATTTGTGGTGTTGTTGTGTTGTTTCTATTATTTAAAATACCCTCACTCGTATTATTACTTTTATCCAAAGGGACTTTCAATAACTATTACGGGCACTACCGCGTGCAGATGGGAAAAACTAGATCGAACCGCCGACCTTATGGTTGGAGGACGACCGCTCTACCCCTCAGCCACAGCCACCCATGAATCATAATAACAAATAACAAACACGTGTAAGTATAATGTATAATTCAATAGCACCAGAAATTGGTTACGGCCGTTAACCTGAACTCTCTGAACAAAAATAACATTATAATGTACATGAAGGTAATTGTATATATTTACTGGTTTGTTAAAGCTGAGTGTTTTTCTCATCTTCATCTTTATTGCTCCTGTCAAACATGTCAAATGTGACACGTGTGATTGGCAGCACATGAGACGGGATGCTGCAGGTGTCCAGGGACGATATCACGTCCTCACATTGTATTCATGAGCCTGCGAAGACAGTTCTGTACCTCAAACTGGGGCCAGTTCATGGGCATGTCGGGGCCGTGGATGTTGCTGAACAGCTTCAGATCTTCCTCCGCGCTGGCTGACGTGATGGTGCGTTCAAGATCTCTGTATACTGTAGCATATCTGAGGGGAAAAGAATTCAGAGTGAGTTGATAATCAGCTGGTGGGCGGGTTTCGTCGTCTTAGTGGTTTTTGAACGTCTCGGACCTTTGGTTCTCTGTGAGGTTGAGGTGGCGTTTGACGTCCAGCAGCACCTCTCGGAGGAAGCTCAGCCTCTTCTCTTCAAACTGCTGACACTGGTTGAACACCTGCTCCATGTTCTCCACGTACTGGGGGGTGCTCTTACTCAGCTCGTCCAGAGACTTCTCGTACTTCTCCTTCGCCTAGTTTACGACAGAAACAAAAAACAAACGCTCAACAGCGTGGCCGCGAATGTTTCACAAGTTATTTATCACTTATTTGAACTACTGTCGAAACCTTTAACGGCTGTGAGGACTTTGCATACAAGCACATTAACAGAAAACGAGATTAAGTCATGAGTGTGAAGGTGAAGGCCATCACTGAGGATCAGAGTCCACTTCACCACAGAACAGCTCATGTGGAAGCAGTGAGGGGGGGGAGAGATCAACCCCTGCTGCCTTTATAACTAAAAAACAGCTCTACATTTTTTGACTTGTTCTTTTGAAAAAATAGCTGTTGCGTGAAGTGGATCTCACAGATCTGTCCTGAGCTGCAGTTCTCACCTTCTGTGAATCCTGTTTGCACTTGTCCAATTTCTCTTGGAGTTTCTTCTGCTGGTCGGCTGCGACCGAGGCCTCGCCCTTACTGTTGGCCTCTCTGGTGGACGCCAGCTTCTCCTCTTTACAGGCCATGTGGTACGACTTCTTGGAAGCCTCCAGCTGCAGCGGGAGACACAACATAGATGAAACTCTTTGTATGAAAGATATATGTGGAGAAAATAAATACATATACATGAAACAAGCATAAATCAAATTAGGTTGCAACTAAGTATTACTTTCAAGAGAATCATTTGGTTTTAAAATGTTTGAAAAGTATGAAAGATTTCATCAAATGTCTTGGTTTGTCAGATCAACAGTGCACAACTCGAGGGTGTATTTGTACTTTTGCTTCCGATTATTTTTCCATTGATCGAATAATTGATTTAGCTATGACGAGGAAGTTATATTTTCACCCCCTGGCCACTTGTTGGTTGGTTTGTTTGTTTGAAAACAAGATTTTGCAAAAACTACCTTAGTTAAAGGATGATGTTTGAGCCAATACATTTTTGGAGCGGATCTGGATTTAATGGGTTTTGTCTCAAAGTAAAAAGTGAGTTCAGTCACATCGGCGGCTGCTGTGCTGCTCTTATGAAAACTCACTTTTGAGAATTGTGACTCAGCAACTGTAAAGAAATGTAATTTGTCGCTCCAAAAAATGATATCTGAGAAAGTCAACAGCAGCACATCATCTCAGAAACAATGTTGTGGTAATTTCTCAAAACTGTCAACACCACCAACAAATCTCATTCGTCACTCGTGGCAGAAAACCTCAAACATTCAAAACGAACTCAGGAACCTGTTTTTCATTAGGATTCAAAATGGCCGGATCAGTGAAACCTCACTCCCTCACCTCTTTTAGCTTCTTGGCCCACGGTTTCTGAGCCTTCTTGAAGCCCTCGTCTGCCTCTTTGGTTTCCTTGAATCCTCCCATCATCTGTTTGTGGTACGAGTCTTTCTGCCAGTTCTTCACCTTCTCGAAGTCCTCGTTGATCAGATGGTTCTTCACGTCCTGGTGGAGCTCGCTCACCTTCTCTGCCTCTGTCATCACCGCCATCCAGGCTCGCTCGACCGTGCCGTACTGAGGTCCTGCATGGCGGAGGAACGAAGGGATGAGCAAAACACTGGCGCTTTAAATCAAGGCGAACGACCTCCAGACGTCGCAATCGTCTCACCTTTGTCCACCAGCTGTCTCCATCTCTTGGACCACTCGGTCAGCTGCTGCGCGTAGGCCTTCTCGATCTTGGCACGCTCCTGGATGCAGTTCATCACGTCGTTGCAGAGCCGGTGACCATCGTCGATCCGCTTCACTGAACGTTTGTAGTTTCCAACCTGACAGAAATAAAATATATATATATATATCAAGTTTCTTTCTGTAATTTCATTTGACCGTTAGCTGTTGTATATATTGTGTTGTTTCTTTTTAGTTTCACATTGTTTTTTAACTTTGGTCGCTGCAGTGTTTCGGCCTCTGGCTCTGCCCTGGTATTTGATCTGAGGTCAGGTATTGATTTACTGTTCGACGCTCCTCAAATATGATGAAGGAAAAGCTTGACGTCTTTCTGAGAGTCAGATAAGAGGATCAATATCACTTCCATATCTGTGTGTTAAGTAGCTTAGCATGAAGTCTATCTTGGCTGTGACCAACGGGCAACGGGGAACAAAACCTGTTTGTTCATTAAAGAGCGTGAGGGCTGCTGTGTGAGTTTTTAAACTTAAGAAAGTGGAAGAGCAGCTGATCTGAGATAAGTCGACAGGCTGCTGCATCATATTAACTGGAGCAGCAGGAGAGTTGTGTCAGCGAATTGAAGTACTTTCCAAAATCTAGAACTATTTTCACTTCCTGCTTGAAGATTAGATTAGTGTCATCGATGTAAAGCATAAAAAAGTCCATAACAAAGTCCAAAAGCACAAGACAGAGCCATCAATCGGCTAAATATATATATATATATATATATATATATATATATATAGAGAGAGAGAGAGAGAAAACGGAGAAAATGACTGCGCGCTCTATTGCTATTGTCTCGTCTCAGCCTGCAGGTGATGCACTGAACAGACAGGACTGGATAAACTGCTGCTGGTGTGTTCGTGTGTGTGTGTGTGTGTGTGTGTGTGTGGAGTTGCAATGCCATAACTGTCAGTGGGCTGTGTGGGTTAAAAGGATAGTATTGGATTGGATTGTGTTTTGTGGACTCAAACATTTCACCCACTTCACCCAGTAGATGATGAGTACATTTCCATTTTTCTGTGAACTACCCCTTTAAGTTCATATAATTTATAACTCCATGGACGCAGGAGCGGCAGCCTCTCAGAGAGCTGCTGGCTCTGCCCTGGATACAGAGCCAACCACAGCTCACTGCATCCATCTCACACCCTTATGACACAGGGGGAAATCTTTACTGCGTCTTCACTGGAAGAAAACTACATGTTTACCTGCTCCTCACGGAACAATGCCCTCAACAGACGTGGACTAAACGTGTTCCACAGCAGCTCTGGGCTCCAGCAGAGCCGAGTCAGCGATTAGCTGAGGCGGCACTGCAGCAGCCCGGCTGTGATGTAGTGAGCGTGTGCTGAGAGCAGACACCTCGGCTAAAGGGACATGATGAGGATAAAACACACACAGTCGAGTCTGAGGAGGAAACGTGTGTTTTACTGCGGAGTAAATCCATCACACGTGTAGTGTGTCCAAACATGCAGCTACTGTGTCTCTACAGTTTGTGTTTACACTGTGAACAGTCTCCAGCTCTCATATATAATGAAAAGACTTCTGGGAACTCAAATTACAGCAAAATTATATGTGTCTGAAAAAGGTTGTTGGTTTTGTAATCCTGTGGGAGAAACCCCTGTGCAACACACAAGCTCAAACAATTATCAATTATTCAATCGACAAAACTCTGCCTCGGCTTTGATGGATGATTAAATCATTTTTCAAGCAAGTTTTCCCTTCGCTCAGCTTCTCAACTACTTCTTCATTTCCTTATGTGCATGTCACAGTCTCGCTTGTAGTTACAGATGTTAAATATCTGCCCACAACAATATAGAAACAAATGTATTCAATTAATGTTATTGTCAGGCAAGGCAAACATTTCAAAAACTTCATTCAAGAAATGTCTTTTATTCTTCTAATGTCAAGGCAGATCAAATTCAGACCGCACATTGGGACAGGTCAAATCCACAGTTCTATTTAGAGTTATGGGTTCAGTACACAGGTCCAGTCAAATCGTTCAGAGGAAACCCACAGAAGCAAAGGCAGGGTCAAAAACCTGGTCATATAAACAGGAGGAGTAGTAAACACTAGGTATTACAAAAAATATTTGCAGCAAATAACAAACTCAAACAACAAGGACACAACGACAAATCAAAACCTCTTCAAACCATCCCAATAAGGGCAGAGACGTGACAAATAAGACCTGAGGAAACTTAGTTCAGACTCATCGAGACCCACAGACACAACGTCTGAGGATCAAGCGACGCGTATCAGCCATTTCCCTTATTTTCTGACTTTGATAAACATGTTGTTAATAGATCAGACTCCGAGGTCTGTGTATGTGATTACACACTAACCATGAAGCTGTTGCTACATACAGACGTGTACATTCAAATCTGTGCTGACACGCAGCTGATGAATCTATGTGTCCCCCCCCCAGATAGAGCAGGTTCAGAGGGAGTTCATCACTTGGCAGCGTCGGCTCCCAGTCAGGTCTAATCTGTCAAAAAAGGTGTCCCCCCCCCGCTGCTGCCTCACCTCCCAGAAGCTGTCTGTGGTCTCCTCCTGGCTGCCGGGCTCCTCGAACACTCCAGACATGGTCCCAGATTTGGCAGGAAGGCTTCAGGCTGTGGCGGTCTGCAGCAGAGTGACGCTCCTCATGCACTACGAAGAGAAGAAGAGAAGAGAAGATGAGCACGGAGGAGTGTGAACACAGAGGGAGACGTGAGACGCATAAACAGACTCCTGAGCTGATGAATCTGGTTATAAGAACAACCTGGCATTAACATGTGGCCCCACATGGGTCTCGGGATCGGATCTCACGAAGACCACATGTTAAGACCAGGTGCCTGGGTCCATGTCGCTGTAAAAAACAAACGTGCTTATACATCTTTTGGTTTCGTTGCATCACTTCCAGACTGACTAATTATTCCTGCAGCTCATGTGATCACAGCGTCACAGTTTTAATCCTAATTAGAGGAGGGGAGGTATTTATGTAACTGGGAAAAAGCAGCACATGAAATATTAACTGGAGAATATTAACTTAGAATGCAAGTGAAGATTATTCGATAATTTAACTCTGTTCATGGCCCAGATTCTTTGCGACTGAACATATTTGTAACTTTGGCTGCAGATGAAAATCTACCTGATGCAACTCGGACGCAAATTATGATGATCAGAAGAGGGGATGTATTAAAGTTTATTCACGTTACACAGACATCCGACTGGCTAACTGGCTAACCTCCCTGCGTCACCTACTTATCCATCTACTGTATGTTTGACTGAACAGGCTGCTGTGCACGGGCCCAGGAGGTCAAGAGGTCATCTTTGAATAGACACTTTGTTTTGGAAAACGACTACAAAGACACAAAATGACCAGAAAGAGATGTAGAAACCGATGCGCTAAAAGGTGCAAAACAAATCACTTTGACTACAGAGAGATGCGAAACCACAAAGAGATGCATAACTGCTTTCTGAAAAAGAAAATTACTTCAGGAAAAGAGTTAACAAAGAAACAAAAGAGCTGGAAATCTGCCTTTATCTCACATTATGCTTTGTTGTGTTGGAAAACCGTTTCAAACACTTTGTCACTTGCTCTGGGGAAGGTAAATAAACTTTACCTACTTAATTACGAACACAGAGGGACCTCAAAGAAACAAAAAAGGTTAAAAAAAAAGACTGATTGATTGATTTTCAAAGATTTTCAAAGACACAAAGACGATCAAGACGGCAGTGAAGTATATGATTTCAAAGACTCCATGTAAAATGTCATAAAAGACACAGACAGACTATAATACGAGCCCGACAGCAATTTCACGAAGGTACTAAACCATGTAACTGTCACAGATTCACAAAGTGTGTTCAAATCATAATGGGCAGGAGATGACCAGTCTCTGTTTTTATTCTTGTAACATCTTTGTATCGTTCAAATACGATATGAAATGATGTTTTGACTGAAATCTGAAGACCCATGAATTATTCCCCCGGAAATCAGTGAGAATGAAATAAAACACCCTGCCATGCACTGTTAAAGAAAGGGCCCAAAAAGGGCCCCTGTTTCACCCTTACACCAAGTTTCATGGAAATCTGTTCAGTAGTTTTTGTATAATCCTGCTAAAAAAACTAAAATGAACAAATTAACAAACGCAGATGTAAACATTTCCTCCTTGGCCGAGAATTTGATCAGGATCTGCTGTTAGTGGTTGGAACTGCTGGGAAATTATCCTCTAAAGATAATTTTGTTTAATCTGAAGTAAAAGAAAATCTTGAAAGGGATTTTGGTCCTGATTAGAAATATCTGTAACATGTTAATTGGTGAGGTTTTGTGGTGCTGGTGGTTTGACTTTGTTTGATTTGTTTATTTTTTTACGGCAAATTCGAAACTTAAACCGTTATTTGATTAGTAAACCTTGACACGGACAAAGCTGCTGATGAAGAAGAGTTTGATCCAGAAGAGACACCACCAACAAAACAATAGAGAGAGAAGGAGCTGGGCTGTGTTGTGATAGGAGGTCAGGGGGAGGGGCCGGGGCTGTGTGGGTATTTGGGTCAAACGTGAACCGACGGATGGATCAACACTTTTCACAATGAAGCGATGAGAAAATATAAAAAAATCCAGTCAATCGGAGGAAATCTCACCCGAGAGCTTTGGGCAAAACCAACCGTAGCGTGGAGCGCGGGGTGGAGAAGTGGGTGTTTATCATGCTTGGTTAATCCATTAGCGACACGCAGAGAGGGGGCTTTTGTTCAGGGTAGAGCTTCAGATAAAGGCAGGAAAACAACCGCTGACTGGCTTCTTCCACTTTTCATCACGACCAACAAGTGAGACAGACACGGGAATCTGACTGTATTGTCAATGTAGACAAACAACGCCCACATCCACATCCACACAAAACCCCCTAAACATTGGCAGCACCATCCAAGGTTTAGCCCCATCTCCCTTCTTCGATTCGTTCTTGACTCCGTCTCCTCTTCTGCAGCCTCAACATCCTCACAAACAAGAGCACCAGGAAATCCCCATCCCTCTGAAACAAGTGCACAGACATACAAAAAAAACAAAAAAAAACACATCACCACAATCTCGCAGCATCGACCCGTCAAGAGAGTCACAACCCCGGAGACAAAAGACAGTCAACGCACCCAGGGAGAGAGAGAGAGAGAGAGAGAGAGAGAGAGAGAGAGAGAGAGGAGGGAGAACGCAGCCCCTCTGCAGAAAGCAACAAAAGCTTACCCCTGGTCCTCCATGAACAGCGGCTAAGGCTACAGCTAGGAGAAAAGAGACACGTGGGCTCCTCTGGCAGACAGCCCCTCACCACCTCCTCCTCCTCCTCCTCGCCTCCTCTCCTGTATACGTTTTTGGTTTTGCTCACCGCCGTCCTCTCTGACTGGCTGGAGCATCAGCAAGCAGAGCAGCAGAAGAGGAGCCAGTCACCCTGATCTCAGATCTGAGAACTGCCGGCCCAGAGAGCACTCTGCAGGGGTGTGTGTGTGTGTGTGTGTGTGTGTGTGTGTGTGTGTGTGTGTGTGTGAGTGTGTGTGTGTGTGTGTGTGTGTGTGTGTGTGTGTGTGTGTGTGTGTGTGTGTGTGTGTGTGTGTGTGTGTGTGTGAGTGTGTGTGTGTGTGTGTGTGTGTGTGTGTGTGTGTGTGTGTGTGTGTGTGTGTGTGTGTGTGTGTGTGTGTGTGTGTGTGTGTGTGTGTGTGTGTGTGAGTGTGTTTGTGTGTGTGTGTGTTTTTCTCAATGAGCGAGGGATAATCCTGTGGTGCTTTGGCTGACAGGCTCAGACGGAGCAGCAGGCCAGGGGGAGGAAGCTAAAGGGGGAAGTAGGGAGGGTGGGTGAGATGCTGTAGTGTGGATGTGCGGGGGGGGGTTCAATGAGCAGAGCGAGAGAGTTGCGGCTCCATCAAAAGTTCCAACTCTGAAGACTGGCTGCTACAGACCTACTACCAGTATTATTAGTGGGCGGCTGTGCTCAGTTTTCCGGTGCTACCAGGATGCTATTTGAAAGCTTAAAGACTTAAACTTCCTCCATGTCAATACACCACAGTTTCCTCCAGCAGGCTCCAGCCGGGTGGAGACTAAAGTAATGGAAGGTTCTGACATATCAAGTTGAGCATTTGAAGGGCGGAGGTAACTCTGGGACAGATAAAGCTTGAACGGTTCAGATTGAGCATGAAAGGTCAGAGAGCAGGTCTGTGCTGTTGACACGCCAGCCGTAAAGTAATTAATAATTACACAACTGGTCATAAAGTTCAGATCAAAAGTGAAGCTGCACAACTTTATGTCACGTAGAAGTAAAACACCAAGACAAATAAATGTATAAATCGATGAGATTCATGAACAAAACCATTGTTAGAAGAAAGAAGGAAGTTACTGAGACGTTTCACCAGGTTGATTCCCCTCATTTAAAGCTCGGCCATTATCGAACACATCCTGTGCTTTTGTAAAAACTGCTATAGAACAACAGAGGGAGACGTCGGTCACTGTGACCTCCCTGACAACCCGACCGTCACCGTGAGACCACAGGGGACGACAGATTGTCTCTTTTAACTGATCGTCTCTCCGAGCAGTTTGCTGCAGGTGAGGAGGAGGACAGACGTGAGGAGGAGGAGGAGGATGAAGATGACGTGGTAGAAAAGACTGCGCTACAGTTTGTGATCAGCGAGAGGGCATTTGGTTGCATTGTGGGAAATGTAGGATCCAGTGTTTTGGGAAAAGTTTCTTTTAAAAGTCAGGATTTCTTGGCTTCTTCGACTACAGTTTTTATTAATGATACCTTTCAAAGAATCACTTATTTCCAGTAAGTACTGTTTAACACAAACATGGCTTTGGCTTCACTTTTGGCGACAGTTGTCATGTCGTCCGTCTTTATATCTATGGTCCTGACAGTCACATAGAAGTTCTTTATCCTGAAATATCCACGACCAAGACGCACATCCTCTCCAAGTGTCCGTGGATTTTCCCACCGAGCACAAACACTCAAAATTCAGCACTTTCTTTCCCTCGGGACAAGGTGTGATGCCGCTGCTGCCCTCATCAGATTCAGCTCCTATATATAGAGGCACATTCATCAATAATTCACACTGCTGTGTAAACAGATAGGTGCGACGACCTGAGCCGACTCACACGGACAAACTCTTTAAGGTTTGAGGTAATCTCATGTCATTTTCAACACAATTAGATCATGAAACAAAGAGGGTGATGTAAGGGAGATGCACCGCTGACTGCCTGTAGTTTGTGTGTTTTACGCACCGTACGTCATGATATTTTACAGTTTAAACAAACTTTATTATAAATAACTATAAATATAAAGAAAACACAAATACAACCAAATATATAGAACTGTAATTATGAAAATAAATGTAATTTTTTTTACATAAATATAATAGATATATCATTTCTGCTTTTTTCAATGGTTTGTATATCTGCTCACATAAAAGCAGAACCCAATATGTCTGTGAAACGTTCGTCTCGGCCCACTGATAAATTGTTCGGGCTGTAATCTACACAGCAATCTGACCTTCCCTGCAGTGGGAGAGTTCATTTCAAATGTGATGTTATTGTGTATTTATGTTGTGAATCAATACGCTTATCCCCGGTTTTCACGGAGAATAATATCACCACTGATACTGCTGCGATAAACGAAGGACAAACAATTCCAGCTCTGAAAAACATATCCTGCATCCTCATCTGTCATCTCGGCTGCGAATAACAAATGTTGCAGGACAATAAAAGTGTGAAGGAGGAACTGTGAGAATCTGCACAGATCAACAGATGTGATATCATCATTGAAGACGCGATGCTGAAACATCCCTCCGCTGCTCGGGTGGTGTTGCTTAATAACCACCAGTGGAAGAAGTGCTGCTGTTGTGCATTTCCCTGATACAAACAGTGTGTAACTGTATAAATGAAGAAGAGGATCACAATACACAAGAGTCCAACGAGAGAATGCACTGTAAAAAGAAATATAAATCAAGCAGCTGAAAAACCTTTTGTCAAATCCACGGCAGCCCGACGGTGGGGAACCTAAAAATCGTTCCTTTTTCTCTTCAATATTCATCTAGCTTCAAGAATACAACTGCTGAGCACACGCTGACTAATCCATGTGTACAACAATCCTGTTTTTTATCAGCTAGAGCCATTTACAGTGTAATCAATGGCTAATTGATCAGCAAGCGCAAAAGGTGATTGCTAACTCGGAGGCCAAACAGGAAACAGAAACTCAGATGAGCAGCGACAGAGCGAGAAGACAAATAAAAGACGGAGCTGGATGCTTCTTATTTGTGTTAATGTTCAAGGGACGTTCAAGGTTAGGCCACAGAAAAGACACAGAGAATAAATCCATACCCTCAGTCAGATAGGACAAAGATCGACGTCTGCGTGAACGGAATCTGAGATGATTTTCTCCACTGTGGTAACTTTCAACTCAGAGCTGCGTCGTCTGTTAAGTGTCGCGGCTAAGAAGCAAACATACAGACGTGTCATTACAGATCAGAGGAACAGTTTTTTACGGAAACCTGGTCTGTCACCTGGTGCTCGGCCGCTCGGTCCTCGACAGCGTCACTCCCGGTAATTGTCTGACAGCTTCAAGGAGAATCGACACCTGAGACCGAGAGTTAAAGAGCGTCTCTGCTCACCTGCAACCATGAGACTGAACTTTGACAGATCCCTGAGAAGGCGTATTAGGCCATCAATAATTAGCTAGCTGCAAGGAAGGGTGGAGACTGAGGGCTCTCCCTTGTCACACACATTCCTTGTAACCACGTACAATACCTCTGCCCCAAGAAAACAACCAGCATAGCCACAGCTACCAGTGTAGAACGCAACATGGATAATCTATTACCAGAGTTCCTGACCTTGTTGTCTTTGCTAACAGCTGCTGTGTAGCTAAATTCTGCATTTTACAATGAAACAATTGTTTACATGTGAAGGACACGTTGTTGTTACAGAGGCCCAGAGTGCATGAGTGGTCCAGTGTCACGTGTTCTGGCGTTTTAGTATGAACAGGGAATACAGAGCCAAAACATTCATGTGGACAGTTTCTGTTTGAGCAGGACGTTTTCAAACCACAACATGGTCGCATGGATGTAGACTTAGTCTTTCAATCCAGTCCTAGAGCTGACAACAGCTGCCTCGTTGATTTTGCTGGGAAATCCTTAATCTCAGCAGGGAACAGGATTCCTGGATCCGACTCCTCATCCAGATCTGCACCAAAATGAATGTGTTCCTCTCTGACCCATACAACATCTTTCCAACAAGTGGTCCCTGTGGTCTTTTACGTAATCCTACTTTCTTAGTAGACAGACAGACTGATTCACTCGATCAATACAGATTTGCTCCACCCATGGATTCAAATAAAAAAAGAAAACCACAGTTAGGTCAAGAGGATGTCATTTTCCCCCAGAAAGGAAAAGGAATCCCAACAACACACAAATCCACAAAGCTCTTTTGTAATTAGATGCAGTGCTGAAAATAAAAGGAGTCAGAGCAGACAAAGTGTGTGTGTGTGTCCTCTTATATTTGCCACAAGCTTCGAGCTGAAGCAGACGATCTCTTCTCCATTCATCGTACGACACGAGCCGCACACAGGAGGATACAACACGCTGCCATGACTCTCTCCTGTCGCCTGGAATTCTTGAAAAGTCCGGAAAGAAATGAAGCCACTTGTCTGTCCACGCAGACAGATGCTCGTCTCCTCAGTACGGGCCATCTGTGTGTCATCTAATCATGTTCCTCCCTACAGGCCTAACTTCTTTTGACCCCGGTGTTTGGTCCTATTATCGCAGGAAGTAATTTACGACAAGTGCGCACGCTGCAGGTCTGGTGTTGCTCCTCGTCCTATAGGAGATGATCAGGCATTCTGCGTGATGGAAATATGGGGTTTCCATGGAAATTAAATTAAATATATTATAACGTTCAGTGACTGTTTTACATAATATATATATATACATATATATACAATATCACAGCGGCAACAAAATCAACATCTCCATTCAAATGGATAGACTACTTGACGCAATACGAACCAATCAACCAATCATTGGCTTTATATGACCACCTCCTCTTGTCTCTCACATCTGTAAGACTTGGCCGCGACATTTGTATGCATGTGAACCATTGTGAAACAAAGAACCAATTTCTTGTTCTCCAGGGTTAAAAGAATTCAATCAATATTCCAGGACAAGTGTGGAGGGACCTCTGTGCTCACTGCGCTCCGTCCCATTTTGTTTTGTAATCGCTAACCTCTTTTTTCTCTGATGCCCAGTCCAGAGCAGTGGACTAGACAGGGCATTTATTGAAGCCCCTGGTTTCAGCTGCTGGAGAGACACACACACACACACACACACACACACACACACACACACACACACACACACACACACACACACACACACACTCTGAGCCCCGGACAGAGGGAAGCTGATACAAGACAGGAATCTCTGAGGGCGAGATGCAGCGACTCATTCACTGCAGCTGCTAAAAGCTATGAGAGGTGCATACACACACACGCCCGCACACACACAGACACACACTCAACCACAAACACATTACACAAGAAGCCTCAGTTGTTGTTCTGATGAATGAAAACTCCTCTTGCTGTTAGAAATGAGATCCACTCACAGGAAACAGGATGCAGGTACGAGGTATAAATTAAATATGGTATTTTTATTGCATAGGCAAACACACAAAAACGCATCAATACTGACAAAATCTGAACTAAAACAATTGACAAACTTTAACTTCTTTTCTTGATGTGTTTAATTGGTATTTTGCTTGTTTTCCTCACTCTTTAAATCCACGTTGGGTAACTTGAAATCCTAAAACAAACGACAGGTTCATAAATAATGAATGGATGCAGCTGTAATCACAGATGCATCTTCAACCTAAAGGGTCAATCAATCAGTCAATTGATAGAAAATGTGTAATTTGAATTTTGCAAAAACTAGAATGTTTCTGCTTCTCTGTGGGATTTGCTGCTTTCCTTTGTCCTTTGTGAGATAATAAACTAATTATTTTAAGGCTTTACACTCATGGCACAACACAGGCCATTAAAAAAACAACATCTTCAGGCCCATCAACTTCAAGAGACTGTGTTTTCACTGTTATCTGACATTTTAATCTGCCAAATTACCGATCTATTACTCGAGAAAATAAATAATCATCAACATCCAAATCACATTAACAGTCACTCAAAGACCTGCACACAGCACCTCAAACATACGGCAGCATCAAGCTCCCTTTCCTTCCGCCTCATTTGTTTGGGAAGCACTTCACCGACACCATAAATCTGACACGCCGGAGCCTCGGAGGACCGAAGCAAACCTGCAGCCAACAACTTCCAATAGCCTCCCTTGTTCCTTTGAGATGGCTTCTGCGATGCACCATCTATACTGCAGAGATGCCCCGGAGATACACACTGATTTATTACGCTCCGCAAAGTGGAAACATGCCCGACACGTGACGCGGACCCACAATGACTTGTACGAAAATCACTTTGTTGACTGAAACGCTCTCCAGCAGACACACGAGGCAGAGGCACGTTGATGACAATAATAAAAATGAGGTTTTGACTTTTAACGACCAAAGCAGTTGAAGGGTAAGACTTCAGTTTGTTTGGCGGCAGAACCATCTGTGCTTTTGAAGAATTGGCAGCAACCAGGTAATTAAAAATGAAGACAGGGTATAAATATTAGAAGAGGCCTAACAGGTTTATTGTGTAGTTTGTTATTTGAGGGGATCCATTGGCAGAAAAATGAATATAATATTCATAACTACATTTTCATTAGTGTATAACTGACTGAAATTAATATACGTTGTTTTTCTTCCCTGAGATTGAAAGCTTTTTATCTACAGTAGCATCTTTAACGATGTCTGCCATGTTGCACCACCATGTTTCTACAGTAGCCCAGAGCAGACAAACCAAACTGACTCTAGAGAGGCTCTTTCGTGTTTTTTCATAACCTCAAGGCTACTATAGCTTCTCTAGAGACCTGGATACAGCTAAAGCTCAGAATATAAGAGCTGAAATACATAGGGCGTGTTGGCATGAAGCTGCTGATCTGCTCCGTAAAAAAAAACCTGCTGGTTAAATTCTGCTGATTCAGGATCTGTCGGCTCGGTGCAGTCAGACACACGAGCAGGGATTTTTAATCAGTGTCTGGACGGATGTTTCTAAGGTTACGTCCACGCTGGTGCATGTTTTTGTTGTTAAAATGGAAATGATCTCCGTCCATATCAATCAGAGGCAATCTCTCCGTCATTCAAACACACCTGGACATGCATATCACATGAGTGTTCACATGTGCTGGTCATGTGCATGCAGATCTAATTATGAAGCAGGTTGTCAACTCCGCAGTTGGTTGCTTAGGTTTTTGTCTTTGTGGTCCCTTTGTGTCTCTTTGTGGTGAATACAGCTGACTGCATCTTTAATGTGTGTTTAGTATTATTTATAGATCCAAAGACATGAGTGTTTGTATGATAATGACAAGTCCAAATTACTATACTAGAATGTCTATCTGCAAAAAAAAACCTGATTGCTTTCTTGAGTATTATCTGATCCTGAACCGCCACATAACGACACCTCTGCCAGTTTTCCTACAGAATCGCACCATCACACGCTGAAGTCTATTCATGTGTGGTGTCAGCTGGATAGACAGGACCATGGGATGCAGACCCCTGAGGCCTTTCAGGAAATGCAGCCCTGCCTTTTTCCCATGATGCCTTGAGAGGATCCTATCTCAGGCTCCAGTTACCTTCCAGTTCGAGCCAAAGCCCAAAGCCCAGTTCTCTCACCACTCGGCTGATAAGTACGAGCCTCTGATCCTGGATGTAGGATCCTTTCAACCGTGTAAATCATCACCCTCCGCGTTTCATTTTACATACAATACGAGGATCATACAGAGAAATGGTGGACTTACGTTTGTCTCATTACTTTAATATGAATACAAAACGTTGGCTCATTTAACATTAATTATAACTTCAAAGTCTTTTGATTTGAAACGATGCATGAAATTAAATGAACTTCTGAAAGTTTTGAAAGAAGCATAACCAGTCGAGCACAGACTTGATGGAGACTCGATGACACTGGAAGACAAAACTGTTTCTGTCCATAATAATGACGACAGTGTGAAGCGTGACTGAAGCTCATTGGAGCCGGTGCCTGAAGTCAGTGTGAGCAGACTCACATGACGTCTCCATCAGGGTTTCCCCAACCACATGACACAAGTGCAGCACTTAAACCAAATGACATGCATCATTCATTCAAATAATTAATCAATACAATATTAGTTATATAGAAAGCATATTTCACTAACTAGTAATTCTCAAAGGAGCTGAGATAAAAAATGAATTTTTCATTTGCACTGACCCCAACCCAGACGTGACGCGGTGGACGTCTGAGGCCATTACAAAGGCTAAAGGGACGTGTGGAGAAGAATAATTGCTTTCTTTCAATTATCTAATGTCAGGAGGGGCTTGTGAGCACCAGATGTCACATGCCAGCCTTGTAGGAACAAATGGAAATTGAAAGCAAACTGTTGTGTCTCTGCCCCGCTGGGAATAACGTGGTCAAATTTATTTATACAGAGAAAGAAAAAAAAAACAGGATTTAGGGTTTAGTCTAATTAATTACATTACCAATGACACCTCATCTGTCACTGCTCCTCCATAAACAGACAGGAGGGCAGCAAATGAAATGAGTGTTCCTAATTTGTCACATGAATTAAACCAATTAGACACCCGCTCAAATAAAAGCAGGGACACACACGGATCCACTCAGCGATGAGATTTCCAGGAAATAAAGCGGAACTTTGTCCAGCACGGATGACTGTGTTTGTGTTTCATGAGAAAAACACTTCGCCGACTCACAATGTTTCTAAATGGTCCTGAAAGCAGCAGAGTGTTTGTTCTAGTCGCGTTATTGCAGGTTGATGAGTTCGATGAACAGAAACGAGACGAGATGATTTCATCCAAACAAACATTTACCGGAGGGCCTGGTGGATTTATATTTAGCCTGCAAACACACTGAGTGAGAGGATTTGCGTAGCTGTGGTCATTCTGTGTCTCTTTGTTGCTGTTTTGCATATTTTGTTGTTGTTTCCTGGTCATTTTGTATCAAAGTATTAACAAACTTGTTGTTCCTTCTGTGTCTTCCTGTCATCTTTTTGTGTCTCTTTGTAACTCTTCTGTATCTCTTCGTAGTTTTGTGTTTTGTTGTGGTTATTGTGTGTCATTTTGTAGCTGTATTAAGTCACTTTATTGTTGTTTGGTGTCTCTTTGAAATCAAAATGTTTGTCTTTTTGTGTCTTATTATTGTTATTTTGCGTCTTCCTGTGGTCACTCTGTTTCTCATTGTAGGTCTTTGGTCAATTTTGTATTTGTTGGTATTAAGGCAATGTGTGGTCATTTTGTGTCCTTGTGTCTTTACATTGTTGTTTTGTGTCTTTGTGTTGTTTATTATGTGTCTTTTTGTTGTTGTTTTGTTTCTTCCTGTGATCATTTTGTGTCAGTTTGTAGCTGTTCTTTAGATTTTCTAATTGTTTGTGTATTTTATGGTCATTTTGTATCAAAATTTGTGTCTTCAGTTCATCTTTTGTCTCTTTGTAGCTATTTCATTCACGTTTAAGTCATTTGGTGTCTCGATGTTAAGTCAATTCGTGCTCCTTGTGTGTCTTTGAGGTTCTGAGCTGCATCAGTCCATCAGAGTTCAGAACCGTGGACAGAGCTCCCTCGCAGTGAGAGATGGAGGTCGACACTTCCCAGCAGCTCTGACCTGATCCACCACCAGCTGCTCTACTCCGGCCATAAATCAGAGACAAGTGCTGGTGTGGAGGAAACACAGGATTTCCCCCTGCACAGACGAGCTGTTGGACTTTATGGACATCATCCCTCCCTGTGCTCTGCTGCAGCCTGAGCCGGCTCCTCTCTGCATCACAGCTTTATTCCACACTGCAAGTGCTGCTAAATGCAAATTTCCACAAGTCAAACTGACATTGCACTGCGTTATTTTGTATCAGAGGTGTCACAAAGCAGGAGTTTATGGTCTGGTTGTGGTTTGAGTTACATCTCCTGCATCTCACCCTAAACTGCTGGTTGTTATTGTGCAAACATGAAGCCAAAATGAGAGTTAATCCTCAGACTTTCCTTCTCAAATCGATTAATTTGTTAATATCATGGACTTTAATCGTGTCTCCTCTGCAGCATCAGTGGTTAACAGATGCCTCCTCTCATCGACAGGGTTTGTAACCGTTCAGCAATATAAGAAGCTTTGAATAAACCTATTGGACCAACAACAAACCAGCAGTGGACACGGAATAGAAAGAGACACATACCGGGGTGAAGATGTAATCCAGCTCCTGCGTGTGTTGTTTAAAATGTTATCATTGTCTTCATCAGCAGCCTCAGCCTCCGTCCTCTCACCGCCGGTGAACGTCTCTGAAAGGAGCCGCCAGATGGGGGATGGTCCGGGCTGTTCGCGTCAAGGCAACCATGATGAGTAGATGACTTCCCGGAAGCTCTTTCAAAACAAACGCTGTAGGGTACGGGCCACTTTACAATTTTTTTATTTAATTTAATTGTTAATGAAATGACACACAGCACAAAGTTGATACAAAAAAAACTATATTAATGAATAGTATTCAATATTGTAAAAATGTTAACATACAAGGAGATAAAAATATGTATTAGTGTAAAACATTGGGGAAGCAAGTAGCCTGTGGTACGAAACTATACAATAACATTAAATAAGTACAAATAAAGGTAATAATGTATCTTACAAAAGACCTCAGATAGGCCGAGTAAAGAAAAAGGCAAAAGGTGACATGACATACTACATGTACTTTATGTATGTTATAATAATTACACCCAAGAGCCATATACTACACAGGATTAGTCTTTATTGTGTAAAGAGTAGTTTCAGGAAATGTATGGTCAATATCACACTGATTAGACCATGAACAATTTTGCACTGAACACAATTTCAACCCCTCAAAATAAGACTTGTCCAATAAACAAAAAAAAGGCACCACCTCAACAATTAGTTTTTTCTGACAGAAAATATAATGGGATCAGAATCAGAATCAGAATCAGAAGTATTTTATTGCCGACCTACAGAGCTGCACCTGTTTCAATTTGCAACTCAAGGGATTTAAATCCAGGACATGATACTGGAAAGGATTTTTCTTTGACAGAATACAACACAAATTTCAAAATTAATCATTTAATAAAATAGTAATGATGTACCTAACATTCCTTAAACCCTCCAAACTAAGGGAAATAAACACTTCAAGATCATGAACATCTCTGCTAAAGAATTACCTTAGGCTGTGTTTCGATATTGTTGATAAATGTGGCTAATTTTGTGAAATACGGATAAAAAACGTAGAACGATACGTGCGTTTGTGTTTGATATTCACAAATAGATCAAATGACATCAGATATTACGTCATTCAGACGGCGTGTTCCTCCACTCCGGCAGGGGGCAGCAACTCCCCTCCGGGCCCGGGCGCAGGGAATAACCCTTTCCCACCAACGACAGTCGTTCCTTCCGGCTCCGGTCCCCTCACAAGTGGAAAGGTAAAGAAAGACCCGGCGATTTAAATCTGAATAAATCGGCTTCATCTGCGTCTCTATCAAACTTTAACGTTCAGTGTTCGACTGGTCTTTGTGTCCCGCGGGGAGACGTCGAAGTATTTCGGCTCCGAACGTTTGTTAAATGGCGGATATTAAACTTAGAAGTGGAGCAGTCGCCCGCAGTGATGGTTCACGAACTGGCTGCCATTTTTGTTTCTTCTTTAAAACACAGGCCTCCTCCAGCAACGTCGCCGTTTATTTAAGTGTTCTTTCAAGGACGTGACTCTGTCAACGTCCATGTCCATTTTTTACAAATCGAATCAAGCATGAGCCGGTAGGCGTCTCTGCGCCGTCTCCCTCGGTCGCTCGCTCGAACCAGCTAGGCGAGCTAGCCCGTTAGCATGCTGCGTGTGGAACTCTAGTGACGCCGAACCCGTTTCCTCTGTTCGCAGATGCTGATGCCCAAGAAGAATCGCATTGCTATCTATGAGCTGCTCTTCAAGGAGGGCGTCATGGTGGCCAAGAAAGACGTCCACCTGCCCAACCACCCCGAGCTCACGGACAAGAACGTGCCCAACCTTCATGTGATGAAAGCGATGCAGGTGAGGGACCGAGGATGAAGGTTCAACTCGTGGATGTGTGTGTTTGACAGAACGCTGCTGAGTTTAGCTGTGACATGAAAACAGGTTGATGTTATAGTATATATCATATGTGTGTGTGTGTGTGGGGGGGGGGGTTCTTTGGCGGGTAAACTACTGTTTGTGATATCAATTCACCTTTCATTCACATGGAGGATTGATTATATCGGTAAGAAAACTGTTCCTCACATTTTCGAGTTCAAGGCAACAGAAGGTAAGATGGGAAATGGATCACAGCCATGTCAAAACTAGAGGTGTGGAAATGTCTCCATTCTTAGATGCACCACGACGATGAAGTGACAGAACATCGCTCAAATCATGTTTTGAGCGATGTTCCTTCACTGAATAGTAACCAGCGCTGCTTCAGGACAGAGGCACATTAAAGTTCTGGTCGTCCTGTGTCAGCCTGTCGGAGTCTGCTTCCTCCTCATCCCCCCTTACATTGTGTTTGTTTGATTCGCTTTAGAGTTTATGGGGCACATGTTTAAACCTGCTACACAAATCAGCAGGACATCAGGGTTAAAGTGACCGGAACGATCCGTAGTCAGGATCTGACATCGATAATTTAATACATGAAATTATAAGTTTGTGTGTGAAGAGTAAAAGAGACGAGCGCACACACAAACACACACACTCCTGCAGACAGAAGAGAAGTTCCTCCTGCAGATTGTGACACAACGCAGTGTTTTAACTTGATCGTTGCAGAAGAAGCGACGCCCCGTTTGTACAGGAACGTAAATATGAATTCAGTCACTTCAGTGGTGCTGCTGGGGGGGGGGGGGGGGCATGTGGGGCCACCTTGATGTAGTAAAGGCCACAAATACATGTAGATGAAGATTCATTTTATCTACACCTCAGGACTTTAAAGATCCTCTGTATCAACAGACTTTGTGATTTGTTGTGGTAGCATCTACACAGTGTTGTAATACGGTGCTGTCTGTTTTCCCTCAGTCCTTGAAGTCCTGTGGGTACGTCAAGGAGCAGTTTGCCTGGCGTCACTTCTACTGGTACCTCACCAATGAGGGAATCCAGTACCTGAGAGACTTCCTTCACCTTCCCCCCGAGATCGTGCCCGCCACTCTGCGCCGCCAGACCCGCCCTGAGGCCGCAAGGCCCAGGCCCAAGGGTAAGTGCCCCTGTGTACACTCG
This sequence comes from Verasper variegatus, assembly GCA_026259375.1. Lineage (NCBI taxonomy): Eukaryota > Metazoa > Chordata > Actinopteri > Pleuronectiformes > Pleuronectidae > Verasper > Verasper variegatus. Next base: position 22,314,967 of record CM048040.1, on the reverse strand, counting down.
GGGTGGCTTTGGCCAGTTGTGTTGTTTCTGAAAAGCCATTATCACAATCGACAGAACACAGGCAGTGGTAACTTCACACATACTGTTATATTAATGCTTCTCTGTTCAGAACACATTGAGTTCTTTGTACACTGATGGTAAATGTTGGAATCAGACATAACTACACAGCAGGTCATTTTCTGCTGAGTGGAAACATACCAAAGAGCTTAACTGCACAGAGAGAGAGGGCAGCAGCCGAGGTTCAGTGTTGAATTCAGCAACTCTGATTCTTTCCAGTTGTTTCATGTAGATGGTTCATCCACCAGTTAAATCTCTGGATGCATCCACAATTAAACTTTTAATTAGAAACATTTTAAAACAAGCGATGACTGCACGAGAAAAGATTTTAACTCGATCAGAAATAATGTCTGTCTGTCGTACTAACATGCCTGAAAACACGTGACCACTCACGTACACTGGTCATGTGCATGCTGGTGTGAACAGGAAGCAGATTGTTCACGCTGCAGTTGTTTGATCAATGATCTTCCCTCTTTAGTTCTGGACTCTGTTTACTAATGAAGAGGTTTCCTCTTTATTTGAGTGATAACAGAAAATCATAGGGGTTTAACAAACATCCTGAAACGGTTAATTCTCACCGATTTCTTGGGTTGGTCCTGAACAATCTGCACATTGTTGAGACCAGATGTTTAGTAATCTTTCTGTCAAACAACCCTTGGTACTAAAATAATTGAAATTCTCTTTCACCATTTTGTGACGTGAAAGAAACTCTAATCAAAGTGTAACTTGAATGTGTTTTGCTTTTCTTGTTTCAGGAATGGAGGGAGAGAGGCCAGCCCGCCTTAACCGTGGGGAGGCTGACAGAGACACATACAGGCGATCTGCCGCACCTCGTACGTATACTATCCCATAATACTTATCCCCTTCAGCTTATGTGCTTGGAGTGTATAAGTTGAACTGAAATCTCAAAATGATTTGGTTTAGTCTGTCAGATATATTCTATTTTATATGAATGATAAACTTCAGTTGCAGGCCTGGTTTTAATACACAAAGTTGAACCTCTGCTTTGTGTTAGAAGTGTGAATGGATGAATGTCATTGGCTGACTTGTTCATGATTCCTCCATCAGCTGGTTCTGACAAGAAAGCAGAGGCCGGTGCAGGAGCTGCAACAGAGTTCCAGTTTGTAAGTACTTTTCTTTATCTTGTTTATGGGGGTATTTTTGCAAAGTGTTTTGGCTACAAGAAAATTGTGGACTTGGTTCTGTTCGGGGAAATTAGGCTTGATTTCTACAGAAGTTCTACACAAAAAAAACTACATTTATTTTATTGCAGTTATCAAACTTTTTGCTAATAAACCTGGTTTGAGTGATGTACTGACAGAAGCTCTCTGTTGCAGAGGGGTGGCTTTGGACGCGGCAGAGGACAGCAGCCTCAGTAAATTTCACTGTTTCTTTGTACAATAAAGAAAAATCAAAATACAACCTTTGCGTCCGTATTTAATTATTGGTGATCGTGGTGACTGTTGCATTGTTCTATGGTCTTGTTTTGATGCTGAGCAGATGGACGAATTAAGAGTGAGCACAGGTACATGGGGATGACAGTGACCAGGTTTAAACTAAAATATATTCAACATGATTAAGTCAGTTTTACTTAAAAAAAAAAACCCCATTAAGTTCAGTTTCCGAACCACCAAGGACCTTAGGTGTTTGAAAGTAACTGTCTCTGCTGTAAGAAGATCTATATCAAAAGATGCATAATTAAGTTTTCAACTGAATTTTACTCTGCACCATCTGACCTGTAGCAAAGACTCAGATGGCATCTAATACCCAACACTGGGTCCAGGGGGCATTGTTGCTACAACTGCAGGAAGAAATGTTGATAGTTTTTGTTCATATCATCCATGCAGATTTTTCATCACTTTAATATTTTGGCCTGTATGATATGTAGTCTCTACAGAATTCAGGACTTAGTAGATCACTAGAAACTTGCTGCCTGTTATATAATCTAACAGACAACTCCATGGCCATTATCAAAACAGTTATTTTGACTATGTGGGGAAAGCGCAGGATTTGATGTCCCAGGATGAAACTGTTAATCCAAATGAAGTTACTATAAATTATGATTCACAACTCTTGTGCTGTGAACTGTCAGAAGGCCAAGTGCAGAAAGGGCCTGTGGCTTCAGGCTGTGGATCCACCCACCAGTCCTGGAGTCTCGAGGTACCATTTTCAGATCAGCAGGACAGTGTGGGTTCATTGACTGTCCTCTCACCATCTCCCTCACTTCACTCTTAACTTTATTGCACCTGCCTGGTTTGCTAATATCAAACCTATTTAAAGTAGATTTGGTGACTGTCTAACTTTAACAGACAATATCAAATCTATCTTTTAAAAAGCATGTTTATTGCAGCATAAATTAACATTGCAGCTCAATTTGTTTGATACACACATGCACATTAGATCATTTCATGTTAATTCCTGCAGCAAAATTCAAAACCAGTACATTGTAATAATCTAAAGTAGATCAGAGCTGCAGTGATTAATCAACAGGAAATGATCTGCCACAACTGATCAGTTTAATCACATTTAAATGTTTTTAACTGTTTAAGCAGGAATTTGAATACATCGACTCTGGGTTATGTAAACTGCAACTGTTGTTTCTATACAATAGTTACTAATCAGTAGTTACAACCCCATAGGTCAGCGTGCAATCTGAAAATCATCTTTACATTAGAGCACATCATATATTAACAAATAGTACAAATTCTCACAGACACGGGCCTGAATGTGAAATACTGGTGTTTATTTGTTGGCACATTTATATTACAATCTTCAGTCTTCTCGCACTGGTTTAATTCCACAGTCCCAAATGACAAGAGAGGAAAAGAATATTCCAGTGACACACTTCAGAGAAAACAATTACGAGTAACTTCGAGGCTGAGGTTGACAGCTATAAGTGCACGTGTTCATTTTCTTATTCAATTGCAAAGTATCTTGGGGGCAATGTTTTGTTTAAATAAATTGATATTCGTAATTTAGCTGATTTTTTACAATCCTCAGCAATTTAGTGATGTGCTTTTCATTTTTTTTTTTTTTTTTTGCTTTGGCCACAAGATGGGGCCAGTTAATGGACATGACGATACATGTGGTTCCCATTGTTCTTTAACTAATAAATCCTCTGGTTTAACCAAGCTCACAAGCTTCAATATCATAGAAAAGGGTAGAATTGTTTGCTCCATCTTAACGTTAAATTATATGGAGACGTTAATTTCACAAATGCCCTCCTGAACTTCAGCCTGAATTACTCCATCTGTGACGGAGCACGAGTCTTGAGTTGAAGGGGAGTCGTTTAAAAAAATAATAAAGAAAATCAATTGTTAATTAATGAATCCTTATTGACCAAAAGCCAGAGTGCGTCCTCCGGCTGTAAGGAGGCTGTGTTAGCTATATACAAGACATTAGCTTGTCAACAACACAACGGATTAAAGAAAAAGCAGAAAAAAATAAAATATGGATAAAGAACAAGTGGTCATTAATAATCAAGTCACTGGCTGTTACTTGTGGAAATCCTCCTCACATTCATTTTGCCAAGTATCTATCGCCCACATCAAACCACCGAGAGTGAATTCAACCATTAAGCCAATTACTGAGGGTTAAGTTTGGTTTTTCATGCCACAAACTGGTTTGTCCCCTTAAAAGTCTAATAGCACATTGAGATGAAGACTAAAAGCGCTAATCAACACAAAAATCTCAAAGGAAGTGCCAGGCAGGGCATCGTAAAGCAGGACTTTGGCCACCGCACCTTTCTGATACACAGCAGTAAAACCAGCTCAAAGTCTCTCATTGTTGTGAAGGAGACTTTAGACCTCTTTCACCTTCACTGTCATTTAGGGGGAAAAAGCTGTTTCATTCCTGGATTATCACAAGCCGGTCTGAGGAGTTTGTGTGAAGCCTAATTCGCTGAGGAGGTGAAGTCACCGCGGCCCTCGCCACGTCTTATCAGTCTCTTATCTAGTTTAGCATTTAGTCCACTAGCTTTCAGTTCGACATGTTATTTCCCCACAAAGGCAGATCCTGAATCACGACAGCGGGTTTTCTATGTCGTATTCAAAGTTAAACGGGCAATTCCCATGGTTTTTAGCCATGAACAGATGGTAAAACTCAGGAATTGTAGTTTTTTCTGAACCTGCAAAGCCGAATTGTTTCTTTTACATCAACAGTGGCTCACGTACACACATTGATGAATGCAAAGAGAATTATCACTCATGTATTGATTCTATAGCCTGATATTGACTGCTTCGGGTCACTTCAATTCTCATAGCGTTTGCTTGCTTTCAATGACAAGGCTACAACTCAACGTTACCTGCCTACAGTTAGACGGCAGACACTGATTAACACAGTGGAGAATTGGGCAGCTTAGAGAACAGTATATTACCATTACATTTAACAGGTGGACACAAACATGTCTCTAAATTAATTATTCCCTGTAAATGTTGGATGGGCGTTTAAAGGCTCGTTTCAATGTCCCCAAGTGGCCAAAAAATAAGTTTTTGCAGGTTTAAATATAGACAGAAAATAACAGAATGATCTTTGAGCTGTTGGGAAATACACTACTGAAAGAATCACTCTGGGAGGGAAATATACTGAAAACCAGTGGAACAGCTGTTAGCTTAAAAAGACAGCAGGTGCTAAACTAAATAGAGGTTTAGAAACAATTTTTCGTAGCTTGGCCAAAGTAAATGCAAAAAAAACCCCTAATCTCTTGACGTTAATTAGATTTGGTCTGAAGAATATTTGAGAGTTTTTGATTATAGGCTCTTTTCTCGCACGTACGATCTCAGCCACATTCCCTGTTCGTCTATCCTCGGGTGTTCTCTTTCGCCATCTCAAGAGAAGAGTCCAAACCGCTCCAGAACCAACAGCGAGAGGTTCAATCAATGTCTTCCAGCCTCGATGACACGTAGCACTCACTGATGTGTAAGATGTGTTTAGTCATTTGTACTCTCACCTTTGATCTATACAGAAATAAACAATTTACAATAAAAACCTCTTACATGCTATCTACAGCGCCTCCAGTTTCACAGTATTGAGCCAGCTGCCTCGTGCCACAGAGGCCAAGTGACGCAGCTCAGTTAAAGAGACTTTTGCCAGACGTTAGAGAGGAGAAAAAAAAAAAGAAATAAGGTATCCAAAAGCATTTTACATGTTAAAAACGAGGTCTCAAACTGTACAAGGCTTGTTGTTCTGCATCTTGCCCAAGACAGCATTTTAGATTCCATTACTTTCAATGTCAAGCAGGTGTTTTGAGTGTTTCTGGGGATGCAGATTAAATACTAAGGACAGAAGGGTAAAAAAAAAAAAGAAAAGTGCCCACTAACGTCACCTGTGCTACGAACACAATGTAAACAAATGCTTTTAACCAAACTGAATGTGAGGAGTAAAATGCGGAAATGGGTTTAATAACTTAAGTGATATGTGCTGCATTTTGAAATTACAAGACCATGATAATTGAAATCTACCGCTTCTACCTTCTAAGTATGTGGAGGAAGACTTTGTAGTCAGTCACAAGAAAAGCATTAAACAAAAAAAAAGAGGAAAGAACACAAAATGGGATTAAAAAGGAGGTAAAGACACTGAGGAAAACGGTGGTTCATTTACATTATATTTTGAAATTCTTTCACTCTCTCCACAGTCTAGTCGCTCTGTTGGAGAACGAAACCCCAAATAAGAGTGAGCACACTTGAAATTGAAATACTACTGAGGGGCCGTATCCTTTCTGATAAAAGAGACATCAACAACCACGATAAGTAGCAAAATGAAGAGACCTTTTCCAAACAATCCAAAAGACTTCACCACAAATCTGTCGCGGTCAGCATCAGGTCACTCGACTGAGCGTGACACAACACAACGGTGCTCATGCAAGACAAGTCACTTCCCACAATTCTGTTCATTCAGACACAGACAGCACTTCTGATCCTTACAGCAGGGGAGGGGAGGGGGGGGGGGGGCTACACTAATGGGCCCATTCATTCACAGAGAAATAACCAAAGAAAAATGGAGGAGACATTAAAAAGACCACCAAAAGCCTTCAGCTTAAGCACTAAGTATACACTTTTACATTACAACAGTAAAAAGTAGTTCTTGCATTCAATAAACACCACGCTAAGGGCGCTTTAAGGAAAGAGAATGAAGGGAGCAAGAGGACATTTCATGCAGTTGTCAGTAAAAAGAAAAACAAAAAGAGGTGGCGGGGGAAGGGGGGGGGAGTCCAAAATTACATTTACAAAGTGTTTCAGACTTTTCACCCAACACTTGTCATCAAGTCTGTGCCACAGTTCTGGCACAAAGGAGTTGGCAAGGCAAACCATGTTATTGAGACAGAGAAAAGAAGAGGAGTAGAGGAAGAAGAAGAAGAGAAGAAGAGAAGAAGAGAAGAAGAGAAGAAGAAAAGAAGAAGAAGAAGAGACACAAATAAGAGCGCAAGTGGTGGCGAAAGCTCAAAAGCTCCAGGGGGTGTCAGAGTTATGGTTTTAGTTATCTGATGCCAGAGACGGAGCTCTGATTGATGCTGTAGGTAGGGGAGAGGTCCCCACCTATCGTAGGTCACCAAAGGTGTTCCATTACTGGTGAGGCAGCTCTCCTGGAGCGCCTCAAAGTAGGTGGCCTGCACGGGCTTGTGACACCGCAACACTCGCATGGCTTCGTCTATTTTAAACCATTCCCTTTTTCTCCCTGTTGACAAAACAACACATCATTGTGGAGCAAGTTAGGACATGAGGAGAAAAAAATCAATTTAAAAAAAAAAGCATCATAATTATCTGAACTATACGCAGCAGAGAAGTGAAAATCACAAGGGCAGGAACAAAGCTGGTGTTATGACCGGCTCCAACAAACATGCAATAAAATCCCTCCACTGTGATATTACTGAGGCTGAGGCGAGACAAATAAAGCCACTGACATCATGTGACGGCCTGAGAACTTTGTCAAAAACAAATAAGGTGATTTACCAATGTTGACAGAGTCCTCCCAGTCCTCCAGCACCTCTGTTACAACAAGAACGTAGACGTAGGTTCTGTGTTTCCTCTCTTGGTTCTGTGGGGTGGGGGTGGGTGGGGTGGGTGGGGGGGGTGGGTCATCATATTTTCACTTCTCACTCGCAAACAGTGTGTGCTTACATGTGAAGACCAAAAATAAGTTAACAGCAAACAGCTCACCTCAAATACTCCAACTAAGCGACCTAAAGTCCCCTTCACACCGGCCTGAGAAGTAAAAGGAGAGAAAGAAAAGGAAATGTTAACAAGAGATTAAACACTGGATTTCTCTAAATATGAAGTTATGGGGTTTAATCCAATGTGGCTCATACAATAAAAGCCCTGTAGAGGCAGGGCCAGAGTTGTTGATTTATCTTTATTCAAGGTATTTCTGGTGCTTGTTGTTTGTGTTGCAGTGGATTACATTACATCATAAGGCTGTTTTTATCCCCTGCAAATTCACTCCATCCAGTTTCTGGGAAAACTGAATCCACATAATAATGCACAAGGAAAAAAAATAACAAAACACAAACTCTTTTACTCGACCAAAAATGGAAGCTGTGTGCTGCATTTGCTGATTCTTCATTCACTTTACTCGCGTCACATTTCAGTGCAGTGACGTTTAATTTAGCCAAAGGCGAGATGAAACTGGTTTGCATGGAAATATCTTTAAATGTCTACTTTTTAAACATTTGATCTACGGTGAAGACAAAAACAGAAATGTTGCAAATCCAATCCAAACACACTTGCAGGAGAAAGTTCTGTCAAATAATCGTTTCAATTCTTTGCAGTTCTAGATTATAGAGCTGTAAAACAACTGTCAACACGGTTGTCCGTTTCTCGCTTATTGTCACACACTGACCACTTCTCTAAGAGATGCTTCCAGAACACGTCAGTCACGGATACAATTTGCGTGATCATAAAACCTAAGCCACATGTCATCGCCTTTTCTTCAGAGCGGACACCATGAACACTTCTGTTCCTGTTCCCTTTAAAACACGTACCAATAACAAGAAAGTGGGATCTTCACTCCCAGAGGAGAATAGCAGGTTAGATTTAGACACAGAGCCAGGCCACTTGCTGACATCTTTGAAGGTTCTTCTTCAGGTTCCAGTTTCAGTCTATAAATAAATGTTGACTCCATGCACTGTACCACAGACTCAGTGTTGTACTCGTACGTCCTCCAGCTAAGATCATATTAAATATGACCAGGCTCACTTCTAGAAACCCCAAAGATGTGCCAAGGATTAAGTAATAGGCCAAAAGTCAACCTGTATGTTTTTATGAGATGGAAAATGTCTCCCAGCTCAAGCATTCGTGTAACTCAAAACCACTGGTCATCGACTTGGAAAAAGATGTAGAGCATTGAGGCTGAATTACAAGTTATGCAACGCTGTCCTGTGTCTTCACGATTCAAGGCCGGGGGTGTATGACTACCAAGGATAAGCAGAGGTTGTGACTAACAAGGAAGCTCTGTAACTTTGGGCCTGCTCCAGATTGCTGTGTTTTCACTGTCATCCCTGGAAAGACTCCAAACCAATAAGCACCAGCAATCACTCACCACTCATATGGTCATTAGAATGAGCTTGTGAGGATTAGGATATGTCCTGTTACACCACCGTCCAATAAGAGGCTTAGAAAGCCACAGGACGCGGTGATGCATCGAGAACCACTCAAAGTCGCCACAAAGTTCCTGATTGTGGTCTTTCAGCACTTTCCACAAACTTCAGTAGTGATGTGACATTGCTTTTGACCCTGTGGAAATGTGTTGGCAAGGCACAGCATCCTGGGACCGCCACAGGAACCACACTACAAGAGCCAGGATAAGAAATGATATCAGCGTCCATCATTGTGATGGATCGCACACAAGAGAAGAAGCTTTATATGGTCAGTGACCCGCCAAGGGCTGACAGCCGGGCAAAATTTACTGTCTTCAGTGCCCTCACGCCATTTTGATGAAAATGCTGAGGCGATAAACAGCATGGCCCCTTAAGGGCCTCCTGATTTAAGGGTGAAAAAAACATAGGTAGCATCAGCAGGATATTGATTTCCAATGAGCTTCAGAGCTGTTGACTAATTGCTACACATCTCCTGCACAGATACAAATGTCCAGTTTGTCCTTCAAGATGACGCAACAAGGCTGCTCTTGTAAAACTAGAAATATCTAAAATGTATGACCCATGAAAGTCGATTGTTTTCCTTCATTTGACGATTGGATAGCGCCGCAGTGGCACCTCTGGGTAGCCAGTGTACAATCTCAGTGTAACCTTATTTGACACCTTAACACTGCTTTGAAACATGATGCTACGATACAGCTTACGTGTTGCTAGGCTTTCTCTCCTTCTGTCCGCACAAACAGGATGACTGCACTGACAAAATGGGCTTTGAGAGCAAAGTATTAGGGCCCAGTGTTAAATACAGATATGATTTAATAGAAATGAAATACAAAACATTCCACGAGCCCATGCTCGAACCAATTTGCCACGCCGTGAATGGAAATCCAATACACACGGAGTCTAGAAAGATATGTTTCACATTCAGGATTAAAATACAAGGGTCAAGTAAAGTTTATACAGGCAGCCTCGGTAAAAAAAATAAAATAGGGCCCGCAATAAAAACTCAAACTAGATGTAATAATGAAAAATGATAAACAACTGACCTCTTCACACACTTCTCGAGCTGCAGCAACATTAGGCTCTTCCTCCGGCTCCATCCCCCCTCCGGGAACTATCCACTTGTCTGGATGTCGACTACTGCTCACCAGCAGCACCTGCAATGCATCCAACGCAAGACAGTTCAGAGACATCTAACATCAACGTTGTTTGTTGATAGTGTGTTCACATTACACAAGTACTGTTGCACGAGCGTGATACATTTAGCAACCCGTGTTGGTAACACATGTAAGAAGCAGCCCAATTGATGACACAACAGCCACCTGTCAACTACCCCGACTCTTGAAGTGCTACACTGGGTCTATCTCTGAAGTTGTGTGTCGCTGGATACTGTGTGAACGCAGTTAACTCGCTGTGTCATGCTTGTTTTCAGTGGCTCGGGCTATGAATCACTGGGTTTGCTCCTTTTCCAGTTCACGGTGTCAGTCTGCTGTGGTAAATCTGAAACTTGGCTGACTGTCGATCTGCTGGATTACAGTGTCTGGTAACAAAAAAAAAACACAAAAAAAGGAGAAGAAGTTTGGAGCTACGTGCTGGTCATACTGATGTTTCCTGAAATCAGCCCATGTGGTTCACAAGTCTTTCACCAGAATGAGGAATTGGTTTAGTCTCATTTCATCTCGTCCCCGGGTCAAAGGAAAAAAAAAAAATGTTTCCACTACAAAGCCATCTTTGTGCTTGTTGTTGTTGACTGGACCTCCGCTTCCCAAATCGCTCCTGATCTCAAATAACCCTTTGCAGGGGTAGCTGCAGCGGCTTTGAGGGGGGAGAGCACGGAGGTAGCCACATTAGCTCATTAGCACAGATGTCAGGTGGGGAAATGTCAACAAAACGTGTAGCTGTTGACACTGAGCAAATATTACAAAGCCCAGAAATACAAGTGTTGTGAATACAGAGTTATAAAGGATCAGTGACGGTGTTGCAAAGTAGCCGGGTATCACTACCAGGGTTGGTCTTCTAGGCTAAAGCTAACCCGGCTAACGGCTACATGTCAGTGTTTGGCTAGCAGGACCAGTTGCATTTACACCATCACAGTTAGCAGCAAGTCACCTAAACGCGCCAAGTAACCTCCGAACACCGGCAGATAAATGTCTTCACCTGTCACTCTATCAATCTAAGTCAGTATTGCCATCCATTAAACCGCTACTGGTGCTACGGTAAGCGCTCAGGACAGCCCGGACCAGGGGCTGTGGTCGCTGGCCGAGAGCCGGCTGCCCACGGCGGTTAGTTAGCAAGCTAATGCTAGCGTTAGCATGCAGCTAGCGGGCTGGCTCGGCGTGAGAAGCGGAGGCTGCTGCCCCGCACAGCTAACGGGGCTTACATAACCGCGACTGCCTGCTGAAAACTACACATTTAATTCACAACACCGGAAGGCTGAGGCGGCGGCGAGTTGGTTCGTTTCCAAGCCGAAACACACGCACAAGCCGCGGGGACGATCGATGTAACAAGACAGGAGGAGACACCGAGGCGGCTAAGGTTAGCGCGGCCCTCCCGGACGGCAGCATCCCCGGCCTCACCTCCTCCTCGCTCTCGCTCCTGAAGCACAGACAGGCGGCCCGCTTCTTGTAGCCGTCCCCGTCGTACGTCCGGGTCTGGTTCGACTTGAGCTTCATCATCTCGGGGGCAGCGGAGTTCAGAAGTACGGCTGAGTTAACCACGTTAAGAGACGACGGCCGCAGACGCGCAGTCCTCCTCCGGGGAACCTCGGCGTTTCACTTAAAAGAAATAACTTCTTCTTCGCTTCATTTTCACAAACCTGGGCACAGCTACGGCACGGTCGCCATTACAAGGAGCCGCTACGCCCACGACGTATTTTAACCTCTAGCAGCTCGGGGAGCGTAAGGAAATCACTCATCGGGCGTTGGAGAATTTGGAGCACGGATCTGGGGGGGGGTGAAACCACGCAACACCACGCTGTGTCTGGAGGGAAACCCGCACTTTAACGCTCCAACTCGCTCACTGCGACCACTTGTTAGAGACTTTTTTTTAAATTATGATTTACTATTTACAGGCGCGTTGCGGCCCACAGTGAGGAATTCAAATGTTACGCTATCCACGTAGTATGCGGTCAGAAATAGCAGAATTGTGCGCAGGGTTTGGTTTATGGTTTTCAGCACCGCAGGTAATGGACAGCGACAGAGGGATCCTCAAAACCTACTGAAACGACTGGTCGATTAATCAATTAGAGCAAATGTTTGAAGATCAGTAAACAATTTTCACAGTTTCATTCTTTTCATGCATGAATTAATATCAATTGTTTGCTGTTTAATTTTCTGACATCATTGCCCCTATGCCTTTGGAAACTAAACACTATCCCCTTTTACAACATAGGACAAGATGGAGAATATGCCTTGTATACAGCACTAATTAATGCCCACCACCAATCGATATCATAATATCAAACAATATCACCCTCATTAGCTCCACCATTAAGGATGTTATGTGTTCGTCTTTATGTTTTTTTGTTTGATAGTGAGCAGGATTACACAAAAAGTATTTATTCCCCATGAAATTCTGTTGAGGATCCATTATGATCCATTATATTTGGGTGTGGATCTGGATCAGAGGACCGTTTGGCCTTGGTGGAGGTATTTGCTCTACTGCCAGTTGATACCTTTATTGTTTAAGGTTGCCAATGTCCTGTCTTGTCTGTTTGAGCCACTTGAATGCGTCATTAACAGTGTAGATCTAACTAATTATGTCTTTGTACAATTCTCTGTCATTGATTTCTCATTTGCATCTTAAAGCAATACACATCTTTTATTGGGAAATAACAAATGTTTATGGCATGAATTCGCTGAAGTAATGAGCTTCTGTGTATGCTGAATGCATGCGTGAACCCAAACGCAGCAGGGAAACAAATAGTGCAGAGTTTTCATGCGCTCATGACGTTAATCCTCTCGACTCACTTCAGTCGTCTTCTCGCTTTAGGGGACATTTCTCAGCCTTTGTCTTGTTCTCCAGAGAGAGGGAACATCATAAAAGTCTTTGGAACTAATGACATTTAGCTATAGTAAAAGAAGTAACAGCAGAGGGATAGAAGGCTGAGACAGGAACTGCTGCCAAGTACAAACACGGTTTTAGGATTATTTACTTTGCTTTGAAAATCTCAGACCAGCAATAATATTTCATATCAAAACAGAGTTCAGATAACTTGAACTTGATAATAGGCAAACTTATAGCCACAAACTGTTAAAATGAAATAAAATGTAACAAATTAAAAATACAATTTAATTATTTTTTACAGTTGTCTATTCACTTATTTCACAAGCCTACATGTCATTTTACATTTGCTATCAGCATGTTTTCTTACATGATGCTACAACTGTTTGTTCTGTTCTGATTCATGTTATTCCATCAACCTTTTTCATACCCTATTTTTATCTTTATATACTGTTGGAGTTTTTCTGCTGGAGTCTAATTGCTCTCACTGCTGGAACATTTCCATCTCCCACCAGACATCAATAGTATTTCTTCTTATCTTATTTACTCATGATCCCTCTCCGGTTTCTGCCCATAGAAACACAAATCCTTACCTCCCTCTTCAACTGACACAAGTCTATTAAAACAAATCTCAGCGTTTTGAGCCCCAAAAAACACTAGTTTTATACCACAAATGTCAAAATACATCCATACATTTCTATATATACATAAATAAATATAGTCCTATTTTACTTTAATTATTTTTATATCTATAACATTTAGAAAAAACTGCACTTTATTACAAGCACCTGCAATAAATCGTTTATGTATATTTTTTGCACATAGTTTAGTGATATATTCTTACATGCACAAACTTGTGTGTACAACAAACTTACTCTAAAGGGCAGTTGTGGTTTAGATTTTTTGCATTTTTGGATTAAAGTGGCAAAAGGTAAATGAAATTAGGTCCCAAGAAAAGTTTAAGAACTAATTGTGTGGTTGTTGTGTTGGACAGTGATACAATCACCAGTTGCTCATGATACTGGCCTCCACCACTTCATGTTTGTTGCTTAGTCAATTGATTATTCATTAAAAAACCCACAAAATGAAGAAAAGAAAAATATGATTCATTGGATGTATTGCCTCCGGCCGCCCACACACAGTAAACACACAACAGTAACATATAATTAAATATGATTAAACAAAATTAAATATTCTTTAGCCGGAAGGCAAATCAAAATATTCTCAGTTTAAGGAAGATAAATTGTTTAATTTGCTGTAAGCATTCACATTCAGCACTAACACATATTGATATTGACGGAGATAATATGGAAATGCTAAATTACAAAAGCCCAAACAGTCTCTGTGGTAAAAACGTGATATTCCCACTACGCATCCAACCCCAACTCCTAATGTTGCTTTCAAAAAGCAAGGTTAAACTAATCCTCACATGACAGAAGTTTTGTTCAAAATAACAAGCAATCAATTACAATTCAAATATTTGTCGATCAAAAAATCAATAGTGAAACAAGTTGATGCTCTAATGATTGTACTTTTTTCAAATGTTTGTGGGCCAGGCAGTTTAGGCTAAGTCGTCCATCTCGAGTTTCAACCCTATCAATAATAAATGAAATGAAATGAAAGTTAATATAACTGTCACATTCATTATTCACATGTAAAAACTGCAAGAAAAACAAATCCTGTTCTGCTTCATCCCGAGCTTCATGCCTGTGTCTTATTTCATGGCGACGAGAACAGGCTTCATACAATCAAACGAGCTGTACAGTGTTAGGGTCATACTCAAGAGGTTGCACTTTTACGCTCTGCAGTTGCTATGGCAACCATTTTTCTCTTTGCAAGTCTCTGGTGAACCATTCACACACTCGGGAGCAGAAATAAAGTCCCTGTCTTTTCCAAAAGAGGGCGCTGACTCCTTTCAATAAACACATACGTCATATTTTCAAAAAGAGTGCCCTTACATTCTACAATTGTTGTGAATTACGAAAAAATACATTTGCTAAACAATTATTTGGTCACTAGGAACTCCCTGTTTAAATTAGAACACTTAATGCATGTCTCTCCATCCGGGAAGGAGTTGTTTTACTAAGATTGTCCTTTTTGTCTATTAAAATCTGACAGGTTTCCCTTATCTGATTTGATGACCTGAGGATATACAGTTATACATTGTACAGGTTTGTCAGGAAAATACTAATAAAGGGGAAACTATGAAGTTATTTTAACTTTTTTTAACTGATGTCCATATGAAACCTGATTACTGCCTCACATTAGCCAGTGATGTTGGTCAATATGTCTCATGTACTCAGAGTATTTACTTGTTTCAGGCAGATGTTGTGGGTGTGGATACAGGTAAGGCTTATCGGCACTCAACATTATACTGTAACTATATGTAAAGGATGTTATACATGCAGGGAAACGTTTTTGAAACCAAATATGTTGCCAGTTAGTGGCAGAGTTGGAAGAAGAACTCAGATGCGTTAATTAATTTAAAGTATCAATAAAAATACACATTTACGTGTAAGTGCTCCTTCAAAGTCAAACTCAAGTAAAAGAACAGAGGTTTTTTCAGTTAAAGTAAAGGAAGCGGCAGAAAACGGTCCCCTGTGACTGATAAAATAAATGAAATGATCATAGACTGTTGATGTTTAAGCTTTTTTAAACATCTGCTTTGTAGCCCTGAGACAGAAACGGCACAGACCACAAGGGTGTAAACAAGAGTAATGTTGCATTAAAGTTGTATTTTTGTTATCTCTATGTTTTCTGTATATTATTTACTGCAGATGAAAGCAGGGTTTGTTGAGCATGTGCAAGTTCCACAGCTCAAACATTGAAACAGGTTTGCTTTTTTTTAAGCTGAGGTTAGTTTTTCCAGTTACACCTGCTGGTTACTGAGTGTAAATATGAGACTAATATCCACCTAAAGAAGACGACTATTAAAACTGAAGCCTTAGAGATAAGACCTTAATGTATTGTTGGCCCATCTTACACTGAAAAGTTGTAAATGACATTACAATTATTGTGATTTCATCTCTTCGATCCCTGTCCAGACGTATGACACACAACTAAAGGCTATGCGGTGGCTGAGGTTTGTTTAATCGAAGACTGCAAAGATATTGGCAACGTTACCCTTTCGAGCACCTTTTCTCTCTCCAAGTAAATATGCATGTTAATGACTAAATAAGCAGGAGATTGTGTTGTTCTGCCCAAGGCCAGAATAGATTGTTCTAGGCTTCACACGCACGAGAAGCAATTCACGGTGTTGTGATTTTCTGGGTTTAAAGTGACTTTGGCCTCACTCTGTATTGTGTCCTCTGCTAAAAGGCTTAATCTCAAATCATTAGTTTCAGACACAATGCTCAATAAAAATATATTGGATGTTTTTGGAAAAGAAAGGATTTAAAGAATGAACAAGCACATCAACCATTCTCCATTCAGAAAATCTACTTTCAATCAAACACACATCGCTCTTATTGTACTTTTTAACTCATCGTATCAATAAATGTGTCACTCACCACTTTTATCTGCTAGATATTTGTTAATTAGCTTTGATTATAGCAAATTTGTCTTAAACTATTACAGTCTTTAGTTTCAGTTTCAGTTTTCATATGACTTTATGAATAATAAATAAATAAATGTCATAACCTAACCACCAGGGGCTGCTCTCATGCCAGTTGTCCAAACTCATTTCTACTGACGTTTAACTAAAATAACCCAGAAACTATGTGCACAGTATGTTTATAGATCATGAAATCAGTCAAATATCACAACTAAATATGTCATAATTAGAGAAGTAGGTTGATAAAGAGGTTACAAGCTTTCAAAGACCTTGAGTCTGGTGCTTCTTGGGTGAAGCGTACATCAGGCTCATAAATGCATATGTGTAAAGTAAATAACTGCACCTTGGAAAGTAATACATTTTTTTGCATTTATTCCAGGTTCATTTCAAACTGTTATGGCAGATACATGCTCCAGCAATGAGCAGAAACTCAAAAGGCTCTGAGGTTTCAGTGGGGAAACGTGCAATGAGTCTGCTTCCACTCTACACACCCACAGAAAAAATATATTTTTAGATCAGAGCTACATGAAACATCTACATACTATACATCATGGTTCATTTTTGTAATTGTTGGCATCGGAGTGGAAACATACATCTGACTGCCAGCTGCAATACAACACTATCATCTGTACACAGTTATTTACAAAGACTTGTGGGGGTGATATCTGCCATAAATAATTTCAGCAGCACATTTAATTCCTATGCTTGAGTAAAGCAGCAAAATATGCATACTGCTATATCCTGTATTTCACATTGACTTCAGTAACGTCTTACTTTGTCTGATCAGCGCTCAAAAACCAAAAGATTGTCATTACTATCATTTAAGATCAAGACAAGCAGCAAATTTCAACATTTGAGAAGTGAAAATATGAGTTTTTTTACGTGTGAGGGGCATTATTTCTAACTGTAAGCAGTTCATCTGGGTTTTATGAATGATTTGTATATTATTACATTATTACCCTGAACCTCTGTTGGTCACATGATCCTGCAGTAGTGGTGACTGATATAATTTAGATTTAAAACATTTAGGA
Source organism: Verasper variegatus (assembly GCA_026259375.1). Classification (NCBI taxonomy): domain Eukaryota; kingdom Metazoa; phylum Chordata; class Actinopteri; order Pleuronectiformes; family Pleuronectidae; genus Verasper; species Verasper variegatus. The sequence continues at coordinate 22,297,740 of CM048040.1, read as the reverse complement.
ATTCTTCAGATGAATTATAACTCACTGTTTTTCCTTGTGCACACTCTGCACCATAGACAGAATTTACAGTCTCTTTATATTAAAACGGCTTTAAGGGTTCAAAAGTTAAACGTGACAACTGTCAGCCAATCACAGTTAAATATTTATCACTCACACATATGGCCGATCTCTCTGCCCTGGTCGGGCTCTTTCATCTCTGTAGAATACTGCTTCAAACAGACGACTTGTCTTCCAACTCGTGGGTGTGTTAGAGAGTCCGAAACTCAATTTGATTTAATCAAATGTCAACAGATACAGTCGCGCAGAGTTCAATATTAGATGTCACAGATGTTGATGAAAAAAGATGCAAGACACAAACATCATATTAGATTGTTATTTATGTGATGCAGAGGAACTTCCACTCCTCCTCCTCCTCCTCCTCCTCCTCCTCCTCCTCCTCCTCCTCCTCCTCCTCCTCCTCCTCCTCCTCCTCCTCCTCCTCTTTCTTCTTTTCATCAACGTCGTTATTCTTTATGAGAAAACTTTTACAGCAGTTCCTCCTTCGGCAGATTAATTCAACCTTTAGTGAAGCAGCTTTGAATTCTCTTCAAAGTCTTGGATAAAGAGGTGAAAAACAATCCTCATAATAACCGAGAAGGTAAAACAGAAACCAGTTGTCGTGAGCAGAGGTCATTCTAAACTAAGTAGTTTGAAAAGATTATCCCGTCACTAAACAGAAAATCTCCTAACCTCGGAATTTACATGTCGAGTAATTCCTATAATGTATCCATGAAATGAGAGACGTCTGGGGGCAGGTGATTATGCCTCAGTGGTTCTTCTTCCTCACTGGGATTTTCACAAGTGACTGGAATTAACATGGCTTAAATTCTCTCCGGCTCATGGCTAATTGAAACAAGTAATCTCCAGAGTTTGCCTTGCACAGTGGGCCCGGCAGCATCCTGTGTTATCCTTCCAGCAGACTCAAGGCCGCGTACTGGTGCACTGCATCTGAAAGCAGAGCAGGAATGGGTCTCCTGGTGGAAATAATGTTTGTTTCCCATCCTCCACAACTAAATAATTTACTTATTATGCTAACTATGCTAAACAGAAATAGAGCGGCGGTTTGAGGAGCTGACAGATGGAACACTGATGCTATGCGGGGTAATAAAAAAGTTGTAAAACACTTTTCAATAATGTGCGTAAGTTAGCACTGTGATTTTCTTTCTTTCTTGACTTATATGGTCCCCTGGCAGCTCACAGGGCCGTCACTCAGTGGAGTCATTTAGCTGGAATTTGCTCCAGCAGAGGATCGGGATGAATATTCAGGGTCTCAGCTGCTTCGGGGGCCCGACGGAGATCTGACACACTCCCCTCAAAGGACCCTCCCACCCCTTCCTCTCCACACACCTCTCTTGATGCAGTGGAGCCCATCCAACACTACACAGGTGTGACCCACTCAGACCCGTGAAGGCCTCCTCAACCCCGAGATCAAGGAGGCAGAAAGAGCAGCTGCGCCGACAGGGAAGCAAAAGGCAAAATTATCACCATGAGGCTTCCATTGGACGTCAGGGGAAAGAAATCGCCACCTTCTGCAGGTTGCAGTTAAAATGACATATGAGGAAGTTCTTTGTGTTCCTGCGACACACTTTCCAGACTTCTGAAAGTTAATGGCTGAAATAAGCCTCCATCTTTCACATTGAAGCCTCAAATAATAACATTCCATGCTCGGTTTAAAACTAATTTCTCGCTTTTTTGCTGGATAATGTTGGACATACATAGAAATGCCCTTGGACACAATACTCTGCCGCAGAATGTGGTGGCTGTCAGTCAGAGTGGAAACACACACACAGAGATTTGTGCAGCTATCCTTATTAGGACTTAAAATGAAATGATTTGCGTTAAGTGTAAACAGATTTAGGTCTTGACAACATGAGTAATACCTGGACCACACACACACACACACACACACACCCACACACACACACTCCATGACTTCAGAGAACATTTTATTGACTTAAATGGATATCCTGGAGACTTAGCCTAACCTTAACCTGAACCTTTAAACATGCATTTAAAAATGTAATGAGTTACATAATGGGGACTAGCTTTTTGTCCCCATAAGGAAGACAAGTCCCCATAATATGACTGATAAACGGATGTAGGTCTCCACAACATGAGTAATACCTGGACCACACACACGCACAGTTGCCTCCATGACTTCACAGGACATTGCATTGGCTTTCATTGACTTCCTGGAGACCCTAACCACAGTCACTAAACTTAAATCTTAACCTAGCCATAACATTTTTACACCTTAAAAATTAACATTTTTGCGTTTTGTCCCCATAAGGCAGACAAGTCCCCATAATGTGACTGGGGGTAGGTCCCCACAACCCCAGTGATACCACACACACACATACACACACACACCCGAGCATCTAGATTGAGTTTTCGCACTCATGTGATTGGACTTGATATATTCGTCACGGTACACGCGCAGAGACTCAACACACTGCAGCACCTGTAACGTGCGCGTCCACCCAGAAGCATCACATTTGAAATAATGACACCGGGACCCTCCTGTCGTCGTCACCGTGGAAATTGAAGCGATTGCTTGCCGTCACACTGCAGATAATTTAATAGTCACAGAATATCATCACATTAAGACATCGCCGTTTTAAACATCGGGGCTAAAAGAGAAAACGATGTGGAAGAGATCAAATGTGAGTCTGTTAACTTCCATAAGTGTTGATGGCGCTGGAGTTTATTAAGAGTTGAATGTGTGTGATTGACTGAAGACAAATGCAAAGGAGGCTGTGTGTGTGTGTGTGTGTGTGTGTGTGTGTGTGTGTGTGTGTGTGTGTGTGCAGCCACTGCCGTAGAACTGCTGGTATTACATGCTGTAATCTGGCATTCACTCCCCCCTTCCACACACACACACGTTGATGGTGCATTCTCTCCCTGATAAAGGCGGTGTGCTGCGATGCATTCAACATCAATCACTTCCAGCGCGCGTTCCCTCTCCAGTCCATCAGCCGGGGGAAGTGCTCTCGCCTCGGGTACGGGATACGCGTCTCTCCGCTCCATTATCCCGTAAGAATCCGATCCTCTCCGCGGCGGGGCGGTATCGTATGAGTGGCTCTGTGCTCTGGAACCTGGACGTGCCATTTATTTATTCTCTCCCCATTCACACACTAAAGAAGTTGGGGGGTGGGTGGGAGGGTGGGGGGGACTTGAGACTTTCAGCACCACTTTCTCCGTGGACAGCGCTCGCAATGGTTCCGGCGCATCGACGCAGCCTCGGAATTGCGCGTGGATTCCCTCTGGATTTACTACTGACAAACATTGTTCACATGTTGATCTGAGGAAAGAAGAGAAAGAACAAACCCACCAGCTTTCTTATTTAACCCCCCCCCCCCCTCAATTGCCGAGGAACCCCCCCCCAGCCCAAGCGAAGCAGCCGACAAGATACGATTTTTCCTTTTGGATATGGGTCACTTCTTATAATGCAAAAAAAGGGATTCCTCGTTTCGTGCACGGGCAGGATGAAGGGGTAAGTGCAGCCACCCAACCTGCAAAAAAATGGGTCATCTACCGCGATCAAGTGTTTCGAATAGAAAACGTCGTGACATCAATTTACTTCATCCCCAAGACGGAGTAGTGTCAACAAGGAAACGATGCGAATCTGAAGGAGGGTGCATGCAAATAAAAACTGTTTCAATGCTTGAAATGATGATTGATTCGTGGCAGCTTTTGAAAAGTAGATGCGTGTGTATGTGCGTTGCCTATCAGGAGTGCAACGCCCAGAACTGTGCATGCATTGATTGTTTTTACGCGTTGTCCGTGGAGCTTCTTGGACGTTGCTGCGCCGCACACAGACGCCTCAAGTCTCAGAAAATAAGATTATCACAAACAAAAGAAGCACGAGTCAATATCCCAACTGCTGCAGCTTCAAGGTTTTAAATGCAATTGTGGTTGCATCTGTAAAAGCACATATTGGATAGAATTGGGGAGGGGGGGGGGTCGAGGGGGGGGGATCTGTGGATCAATACCGGCCAGTTTGTGCAACAACGGGATGCAAACAGTCGCAGCTCCCTCACATTCATCTCATCCCCACCTCCCTTCTTCCCGACCCCCCCCCCCCCCCCACCACCAGCCCTGGAACAAGTTGAGTCACGTACAGGGCGGTGGGGGGGGGGGGTCTCCCTGGGTGGGTGGTGCTTTGTGAGTGTCTGTCGGGGCAGGGGTTGGCTTGGGGGATGGCTGGTTGGTATTTGGGGTGGGGGGGGGGGGGGGGGGGGGGGCGTTGTGCCAACTATCGATTGCCAGTCACTGTGCTGTGCAGATGTGCACCCTCCTGGCACTGGAGGCCTGATTTGGAGATGGGCATATGGAAGTGCTGATGTGAGGCTGCTGCTGAGCCCCCCCCCAGAGCAAACTTTAATAGGTTACTTAAGCATGCACGGCTGTTACTCCAAGGCCATTCATTTAGTTGACAGGAATGTACATTGTGCTTTAACTTGCATGTACGCAGTTTGCCTGTTGGCATACAAAGCGAGGCTGGAGATGCTCGTCAAGATTCCTAGAAGACGAAACATCTACACCTGACTCGTAAAGAGTATAATTATTAATATCGCTTCCATTTCAGGCTACTCTCCCTAAGGCCTTTTTTGTGGGACCAGAGATTAGCTGTGTGCTATCTTACTCTCATAGCTTCAATTGAAAGTGTGGAGGGGGTGCTCTGTGTGATTACGGCCAAATATGCCATTGTCTGCATTCCCTCTGAACTTACAGCCAAGAGGGGAAATGTTCCTCATATCAGTGGGTAATTATCTAAAGAGTCTGACTCAGCAGAAGAGAGGTTTTTTAATTCAGTTTCACCAGCCTCCAAGCTCTCATGGGATACATTTTATGTCTTACGTTGGGTTATTCTTGTTGCCGTGTTCCTCACAACTGCAGTGACTGATAGCCTTACCTGGATCTAGCTACAAAGCGCGCTTAAGAAATCTCCCCCAGAGAGAGATTGGGAGGAATACTCCATATGTGTAGATTGTAGCCGGGCGAGAGGTGCAGGGCTTATTCAGAAAGCCTTAGATTTACTTTTCCGAGCTTTGCCTGGCTTACCTTGTCCTGCAAGTTAGTTTAGCAAGTGCAGACTCAGCGTTAGACCCCTGGTTCGCCCGCTGCTAAGTTCTCCTATGCCATGGGCCAGATTGTATGAGCAGCCAGGAGGAGATACTGTAGCACTGCCTCATTCTCTTGCTTAATAATACAAGAGGACACGGCAGCATGTTGTAGCTTGGCCAGAGGATACAAACGCTTCTTTACATTTCAGGCCGTTGGCAACGGGGTCATTTAATGAACACATCACATTCACTTGATGGATGATCAAAGCGATTGAAATCATTTCAGGGTGGGTGGGGGTGGGGGGGGGCTTGATCCTGTTCTCCAGTCTGCAGAGAGACTCCCCCTCCACACCATCTTTTACTGTAGCTGCCGCATGGATCCAAGAACAAGACTGCAAGAAACACACGTGTTGTGCTCTGCTTCCCAGAACAGACCCGTGGTTAAATTCCCGACAGACCTCCGTTGTTCCCCTTTTACAAAGCCTCGTGCTGGTGTACAGAGCCCAGGTTTCAGCCACATTCTCCTCCTGGCAGACGCCATCTGCTCACTGGGGAGGTTTTCCAAACAATTCCATATTAAAGGCAGCGGACGTGAGAAACTTGGCAACACTACAAACACAGCATCCTCAGGTTTTTCCCTCTGTATAAAATAAAAAAACAGGTCATTTAATTTGGGAAAGGAAGGAAAAATACCTAAGTAAACACATGGCTAAATAAAATGTTGTATTCATGTATTTAACTTCATAAACCAATCAGCAGCTATCTGGTTTAATGTGGTGGCCAATTGTTCATGAGTGTGTCTTTTATTTCTGGATTTGATGCTCAGATTTTGTAACGCAGTCACTCAAAACCTTGCACTAACGCTCAAACAGCCCCTGCTTGTGCTTCGATTTAATCTGCTTGTTTTCAAACTGTGCGCTTGCACTCTGATATATTCGTTGCTTGCGCTCCGATTTTGTGCGCCCCAGCTTCAGCTCGTCTCCTTGCTTTCAGACCACCTATGTGCATTTTGGGATTTCTCCTCTGCTTTTGAATATATTTTCTTCTGCTCTTGGAATTTTTGTTGAAGTTTGTCAAAATTTCTCAACCAACCGAGTTCGAGTGTCATGTCTATAAATTAACTTGTCTCGCCCTCGTTATGGTTACTTGCGCTGTTGGTGCTATTCCCATAAAATACAGTAGAGCAAAAACAAACAGGGTTGCGTCTATTTTGTTTTTATAGTTACTAGCTCGAGGAAATCTGCCCCATGCAACAAAATAGCTGAGTGCAAGCGATGCAGTTTGATCGATATTCAAGCACAAGCTGGGGCTATTTGAATGACAGAATCTGAACATGAAATCAATAATTCCTGATCTCAAACTAAAAGACCACATTCTTGAATAAAGTTAGAAAAAAATCCATACATTGACAAATTGTCCCTTTCAGAAACATTAATTACTCTCTTACATTAATAATCTGAGGTTTTCTGGAAAACATCCCATAATTAGGAGCCTGCTACTCTTGTTATGGTGAGAGTTTAAATCGTTTATATTTTTTCAATAGACGCTATTTAAGCTAATGGACACGTGTTGTGTAACTTACATCATAAGGAGTTTCATAAATATTTTATAATATTCCGAATCAGGCTGTAATAGACCTTCAACGCTCACGGAGATTTTCCATTATAGATGGAAATTAAATGTTTGTCCTTGTACCAGGATATCGCATTAAAACAGATGGTGCGGTGTTCTGAGGTTATACTATTCAAATTTGTCACATTAGCTTGTAAATTTATAACTGTGAAGTAATGTGGAAAAACAACAGGATTTCAAATTATTAACAAACAACAGAAAGATCCAGAAGAGGGATGCTGTGCATTTCCTGACTCATCATACACACAGATTCTTCCTGGGGCAGCGTTGTGTGAAATGGAGTGTGAAATGAGTGCACTTAACATCCCTGCAGTAGATTATACACATTATCTTACACCAGGGTTTGAGAGCATCTTGCCTCTCGCCTGCGAATCTGTCATCAAGTTACATTCACCTTTACTCCAGTCCATTTAATGTTCCCCACAGGCCCCAAGACCATCTCTTCAAACAGTCTTGTTGTTCCAGACCTGCATGAATCAATATCATCACGTAACTAGGAAGGTTCACCTCGACTGACTTGGAGCACCACATCAGAGTTTGCGTCATTAGTGCTCGCTTCATGCTCTGCATTTTGCCCTTTATTACAAACTATGCTCATGCACCTCTGCCCATGAGGTGAAGTTTTCATCTGCGTTTGTTTGTAAATTAGCAGGATTGGGCAAAAACTATACACAACCAATTTCCATGAAATTTTGTGGAGGGGTTGGGGCATGACCCAAGGAAGTGGGATTTAAATATTTAAGTGGATCCAGATCAGGGGGCGGGTTCAGTATTTTAGTTTTTTCACATTTTAATTGATTTCTCAGATGGAAGAAATGATATTTGGTGCGGATCCAAATAAAATACAGATCAAGGGAATTTAAATGTGGTTTCAAAAAGTGACTTTGGTGGAGGTTAATTGCAGTAAATAGTATGTTGTTCATATTGATGGAAGAGAAACAATGCTTTGATATACATATCACACATGAAAGAAGCTGTTGCCAATGTTTTGTTTCATTTTTTGTATTTTTCTTAGAGACATTTTTCTGACAATCACGACTTTTGCAGCACAACTCCAATTGATCATGATGCCGTTGTTTTCATTACTTGGTTGTTTAATCATCATCTTACTGCAACAAAACATTTAACTGTACAACAGGGACCAGTGATTAGCCTCAGCCAAGGGCCAGTCTTTTTTTCAGCCTTATTCAGAGGTGGGGCAGCTTTTATAGAAGAAAATAAAAATATCTTTTAATTAACTGATTTATAAACATGTCTCCGGATTTTATTTATATTGGCAAAAGTCATAATTTCCATTATTTTGTACTAACTGAGCTCCAGCAGTCATGGTGATACTCTTATCTGTGGCCTGCTTCAGTTATGATTGAATGTCAGTATTGATGTTGACACAAATTGTTCTGTGCCAGTTTGACCCAGGAGTCACTGCTACACAACAATATAATCACTGAATTATTTACATATGTTATTCTACATATATTATTTTGCTGGTTTGTTGTATTGTTGTGTTGCGTAGATTGCGTATGTGAGCAGCTTTCTCTGTCATGAGACTCCACCCTAATCATGTGACTATTTACCTGTCCACACTGATCATGTGATCAGAAAGAGCCCAAAGGCAATTACCCCGAAAAAAAGGCCTCACAATCAACAATCAATTTTACATGTATTTATTTAAAATAAGTAAATATATCACATAACAATATAAATGTAACTAGTTAAAGGAAGAAAATACATTTTATATAGTTGTGTATAGAAAAAACCCTTGTTTCTGTATCTCGCTTCGATATATACGTGATGAGCAGTTTTTAGTGTAACACTGCTCAACAACTGCCCAGGGAGCGCTGGGCCTACATCATAGAACAAAAGATGTATCACTCCTTTCCGTTCACTTTGACTGTCTTCACCACAAGTGGCCTCAACAGACCAAGATGCAGTGGGAGGAAAAATACTGCACTCTGAGTGAAAAGGGACGTGTACGAGTATTTGGTTTTGTGAGATGTATTCATGCGCCCGCGGCTCCGTAATTGCTGGAAATGACTGTAACAGACACACTTCCTCTTGTCAAAAAGGCATTCTGGGAAACCACAACCCCAAACAAACATTAGCTGCAGTGGAGGTGAAGGAGGCAGGTGGATGGAGAGTGTGTGCGTGTGCTCTAAAGTAAATAGCACCCGTTGTTAATGAAATCGATCCTTAAAGATTCTGTAAACGTTTTCTCTGCCAGCTTCTGACAATGAGATGTAACAGTTACAGTTGTCTAAGATAAGAGGTTTTCTGTATTTTAGATACTCTATATCTATAAATCTATAGCATTGATTTGGAGTCATGTTTCCGCCCACCTGGCAAACACAAGTTCATTATTCATGCTCTTGTAGCTCTGTTTTTGGTCTCTACCACCTCCTGAGGGACCTTTTTTAGCGCCTCTATTAATCAGCTCATTATGTCCGCATTCTGTTTGTTCCTGTGCAAGAGATTGAGTTAAGAGTTAATTAGAGAACAAATGTCAGGAGTCTGCTCGTCAGTACACGACAAACAAGGTGAAATCACTGTTTCTTTCCTACGTCCCATAGTCCTCAGCGTCCTTCAAGCTCCCTCAACGCCGACCTCCCAACCGCCACCTCTCCCTGTTTATTTGAGCTCGAGTCAAATCTAACAGCGCAGCGAGGCTCCTGCCTGGATGTGCTTTCCACCTCTGAATGTGGGTGTAGCTGGACAGAGGCAAAAGTCTGCTGTGATCTCGCTGCAGTGCTCTCTGTATATTCAATTTGTGCTCACTTTCCCTGGAACAGCTCTGCTCAGCTGACAGTATGCAAACAACGTGAAAGGGGTCGTTCGTCGTTATGAACCCGACAGAGAATTATCCCCTGTGTCTGCAGCTTTACCTGATCAGACATGTTCAGCACCAAACAGCAGACAGACTCATAGTGAAGCATTCAGCAGCTGAAGGACCTGATATTTATTTTAGTTAGAAGAGACCATAGAATGTGTATAAAGATGGACGACATGACTGCTCCCAAAAGTGAGGCCAAAGTGTCCTAATCAAGATGTAAATCCTGCCTCCTCCATGTTAGGGGATGGGAGATGGACCAGTCATTTAGTTATACTCATAACACTGATGTATGTCCAATTGATTGATTGACAACTGATTGGTCGAGCATGTGTATCGACAGGTTTTCCCTGCCATGGCTCCACCCCCTGATCGCTTCTGAGCAGACTCTGGCTCCACATGCCCAAGATGGCAGTGTTTGTGTCCGGGATAGTATAGCTTGATTTCTGGATAGTGGGAGGAAAGGGAGACACATCCTCCGTCTTTATATACAGTGAGACACCCCACTTCTAAATCACAACAGCAGGGGGAGATGTTAAATAATGTGAGGTCTACAAAAATGAGATTTTCTGCTACACATCATAGCAATCGTCCCCTTTTCTCTTTAGTTGCTAAACACTCGTTGTGTGACTGATTTGTGTCGCAGGGCTGAAAGATGCCAAAACACACTGTGCAGAGGTGGATGCTAATTCTCTGTGGTTCTGTCACTCTGAGCGACCCATTTCAGGTTTCAGAAACTTTGATCCATTGTCAACAGGAAAATACTGAACGCTGCACATTGAAGGACAAATCCAAGAAAAAAACCTGAATAAGAGCGAGGAGGAATATATAAAAGGCTTAAGAAATGCAGAAGGCCTCAACTCTGATGATGCGACTAAGGACTCAAGACCTTGACACACGAAGCACAACAGCGTACAATGGTGAGATGAAGGATAACCTCAGCAGATGGCAATCACATGAACTATAGACTCAAATCCTGGTCTTCTTTGTAGATGAAGTGAAGGTTCTTATGCATTCACCTAAAAATTGGCCGGGAATCAAGGCTTCACCCACGATCTGCGACACACACACGAAAGTGAAAACTGCAAATCAGTCACCGCAGCCTATAAAGGGAACGCATGGCTCCTACTTACTGGAATATGGCTGATGCAGTCAGGACAAGCAAGGAAAGCAGAACTTAACCAATTTAAGCTAAAAATAGCGATATATGTCCTTATATAACACAACAGCATTCTCTCTCCCACAGGGGTCTGCAATGGCCTTTTTGCATCTATGTTTCGATTTACTGCCCTCTGGTGGTGGTAGCAGACAATTGTGTCGAGAAGTGGAGAGAGCAGCATTTCGTCGTTGTCTCTTGCACATTGCGGATAATCGTCAGATCTTTGATGGATGACTAGCAAGGACTGTATAAGATGGATGATTTTCATAGTTCGTTAAAAGTAAAGCCAAAATGTCCTCATTGGCCCCCTGGTGGCTGGCTGTAGTATAGGCCATAAATACTGCCTGTCGGAGCAGTTGTCGGGATGCGTCATCCTTCTGTGTAGATTGACTCACTGAGTATCAGTGCGCTAGTTATTATATCACACACATTGTCATACACATGCAGAGGTGTGTGTGGAAACTGCATTTTTGCGTTCATATATTACAAACACTAAAAGGTAGTAAACAAACTACACTGTGATCTTCTCTGTGCACGAATCTGCAGAAAGTTTGAGAAGTTACACAAGAAGTGCAGCCTCTTTTCAGGGATAGTTCAGTCAGTGTGGGTCGTGTTCGCAGCAAGTGGGAGAACGAGAGAGCATGTGTGTGAGGCTGGAGCGGAGAGAGAGAAGTTTGCAGTTGAGCTGGGAACGCAGTGAATGTGCAGTTTGTCAGTAAATACCTGCAACAACTCCTCGAGGCCCATGCCAAGTTCCTGCTCCTTGACGCCATCGGCCTCGGAGCATGTCACAAATCTGCCCTGTGCTTTGATTCTAGTCAAGATGATGAGCCAGGAAACACAGGGAAATACAGGACCCTGCATTGGCACTGGAATTTGTAATTGTTAGTTAAGGGTAAATATTTTGATTGGATTTTATTTAGAGTGATTTCTGGATATTTTCTGCTAATTCAAATGAATAATTCTAATGGGCAACTTCTCCAGTTTCTTAACACCCCAGTCAGTAGTTAAACCTTAGTCACCAGATCTTGTGTATATATATATATATATATATATATATATATGTGTGTGTGTGTGTGTGTGTGTGTGTACCTGCCTATATATCTGCCGGTGTATTTGTGTGTGTACCTGTGTGTGTACCTGCCTCCCTGCATGTCATCCCATCTGCCTGTGAGCCTGTTCCTCACCGTTCACTTCATCAGTCGCTCTTTTAAGTCTTGCGTGTGGCTGCTCGCTGTCTGTGCTGTTATCAGCCACCACGACAGTTTAACGCTCTGCTCGCTGATAAAGTTGAGAAAACAAAATGAATTATGTTTTGCTGTAAAGTTCAGTATGAACCTTTTGTCATTTGGCAGGTCTGTTAATCATCAATGCTCCCTTGTTATGTTGACAGAACACTATCTGTCTCTCTCTAAATATATGTGCAAATTACAGTTGTGAACAGAAACGTACGTTCCCACCACACGGGGATGTGAGAGGTTTCAGAGGTGAGGCGCTGTTTTCATGATTGAAACATCATGTGTGAATATTCATCGTGTAGACTTTCAGACTCAATTCTTTTTCCATTAATAAATCAAACTAAGCTTGCAGATTAGCTTTTTTTGGGGGCAATTCCATATGGTTTTGATTCTTCTTTTTACTCTAAAATTCTTCATTAGTTCTAGTTATTACAGTTATGGGCACAATAGGATCCATTCTAGTGTGAATAACTCCCCAAAGGTTTGTGGCAAAGGGCTCCAGTGCACACACAGATGTCAGGACGCAATAAAATATTGTCTACCCCTAAATGTTTTCCTGCATAATGGGCCAAGTCTGAATTATACATTCCACTGTCTGAACTTGACTCGATCCTGTCCATAAACACCCTTAATGTGACAGGTTTGTTGAGTGGAGTTCAGGTGAGGTGCTTACAGTAAAGAAGAAGCTCTGCAGATGCACCACTTTCAGCTGCTCGTTCCCGACTGAGTCAGCGTGAGGATAAATGCAAAAAGATGCAGATTTGATGGGAGTAGATGCTGATTTCACCTCACATGTAGATGAAGGTTCTCCTAAAACACGAGCCCAGACTTCAGAGTTGCCAGGGCTTCATCTGGGGACTGCTCCGGTTCTGCAGTCACACTCCGCCGGCTGGCACGAAGGTGTTTGATCCCCCCCCCCCCAAAAATGGCTTTGCTCAGATATAGATCGCTGTGCTTAGTGTGATGAGATCAGCGTGGTGCAGGTTCTGGAGAATCAACAGAACATGAAGAGAGCGTTGTGGCTGCTACACGGCCGACGTGCCCCAGAATTAGCATGAGCGAGCACCGAGGTGAAGTCAGAATCCTCTCATGTCCTGCTGTGATTCATTATCAGCCACAACAGCGATGCCCGTATTGTTCTCACCTTGTGAGTTTATGTGCGTGCGTGTCACACGTGCGTGGCAGAGTGTGGTCGTGGAGACACCGACGGTTTCAGGGAACTTCACAGAGGTGGGTTTGATTACATTTGGCAGGTGTTTGTGTGTCTGAGGACACATTTTGTCACCTTGACAGCATCACGACCGTGCGAGACACAGTAATGAAACTTTACAAGTGTGTAGCCGAGATCGAAATGACGAGTTTGGTAGAAGGCCGTGTTCCTCATGCAATCATATAGTAATGACTCTTCAGTACTTGCAGGTCTGGACGTCAAAAACCTCTGTCACCTTTTTAAGAAAGCAAAACAGTCTGACAGTGAAACCTGGATCATTTTTAATCAGTTGTGCATCATTTACTGCTACTAGTGGCGTTGACATATTAAAAATGTAAAATGTAAAAATTTGCAATCACTGGTGTAGATGCACATGAGGGCGTTAACTCATTTTATTTCATATACTGTCTTAATTGCTGGAAATAAATATATGTATGTGTGTGTGTGTGTGTGTGTGTGTGTGTGTGAGTTTGTTTGCACAAACATTATTTTTAATTTATGGAAGACGCAACCTAGGAAGGAAGGAAGGAAGGAAGGTGGAGAAGGTGGAGGAACAAGCAGAGAGGGATTTGTGCTAAATTGAGGTGTGTAAGTTATTCCTGTTGTGTTTTTCATATGACAGCAAATAAGAAAGTAGCTTGCGTCGACTTATCAGTATTCACACGTGAATATTTATTGAATCCCCATGCTATTGATTTAATCCCCTACATGTGGGCATCATTAACAGGGGCTTTACTAAAATAAAATCAAAACCTATATCTCCTCTGACCAAATGCTGCACATGCACACATGAGAGGCAGAAAATGAAATAAGTTGCGCGGATATCTGCCTCAACCACATCCGCCCACACTTTGCTCTGCACGGAGCACAAAAGCATACGTGCATGGCGTTGAAAGCCACTGACACAAACACGGAAAACGATACATGCTCAGGGACATACACACGTAGTACAGCACACATGACGTATGACATGCAAACATGCGAATCACAAAAAGCCTGCGCGGCTAAGGGGGGCGGCTGCAGCGGGAGTGAGTCCACGAATTGTATGAGAGCTCTTCTGAGATCCCTGGAGCCCATCGTGGGTGTTTCGTCTTTCCCGCGGGGGACGCTCGTTGCTTCTGCGGAGGCAGGTTCAGCTCGAGGATTAATGAAAAGCTCCATCTTAGTCATGAAAAGAGCATTTTCACAATCTATTTAACATCATGCATACCAAAGGCTCACATTAGGCACCGTTGACTTATGCTCGCCTACAGCAGTGTTTTCTGATGCATTCATTGCCACTGCTGTGATCTTCCGTGGGTAGGCTGCCCCCCCTCCAGCAGTGCCCATTGAGTCTGTTGCATTTCTCATGTTCGCTGTCATAAAAACTCATTCTTCAGCGGCGAGATGAAAAATGGCGCGCGACAGGAAGTCTGAGGGATTTATTGAAGAAATTAGAGTAATAAAGCTTCCCGTGACTTTAGTGTTCTTTTGGGGTAATGTCTGTTTTTCTCTCTTCTGTGCGGTGATGGATGATTTTCCCACAGAAACAGGAATGAGCGGCACAGAACATGATATCAGACAATTCAGTTCGAACATTTACAGGTGAAACACGGCTCCCTGTGAGCGCGCTGTGAGTGGGACCAGGTCACATGATTGTAATGCAGGATGTTTCTATCTCAGCAGCCAGGCTGACCCTGACAGAGGCTAGAGTGGTGTAATAGGCTCCAGTGGAAAAGCTCAGCGAGGAGCATTCCATGAGTGCTGGATGTTATTTCAGCGGTTGCCTCTAGTGAATTATTTAGTGCAAATGGTTGTAATTACACAGCGACTACACAAGGCGATTAGGTTGTGGCATGTCCGGATCTTCCCCAGAATCACAGGGCTATGTGACGAACCCAAAAGGCATTCCAGGAAACTGCTCCGTGAACTCGCCCGCCTCTTCCACCTTTTAGCTCTGTCAGCGGTTTCTCTCCTGCGAGTGGCTGGCGTCAGGCCGGCCCTCTCAGAGCTTTTAAAAGGTTTTTAAAGGTCCTCGTGAGACACGGCCCGTATCCCACCCACACCACTCCATCCAGCCCGCCCACAAAGCCCTCCAAGCAATCACAGCTTCTCAGGATGTCAGCGAGCATTATGGTAACCCCCCCCCCAAACAAAGCCACTCGCTCGTAGCAGCCACGGACAAGACTGGTCATTTCTGCCACACTGACCTTTCAGGGCCTTCTGAGGACTGTGATGTGACGGCGTGGGCGATGGCTGATGGCTGATGGGGAAATTAATGCTTTGATTCGTCTGTTGGTGTAAACACAGGATGACAGGCACAGTACAACAAGATGCAGCTATAAGACTCAAATAAGACACAAATGTCACCCAATGTACTTTTAAAAGGGGAAGACAACTGGAGGGCCCATTACGTGGCTGCGCTCGCTTGTCCTGTCCAGGTTGGTTCGTCTGTCATGGTGAATTGGCAGCACTGCAAATTCTGCCTGACAGTGGAAGCTCCCCTTAGGGAGACTAAGTGGCATCAACCTGTCATAGTCGCACACTGTTGCTGACAAGGTGATGACGAACACCTTTCATTAAAAGGCAGAAGCCGGGTTGTTCCTCTGAGGAAGCATGCTCCGGTCTTAATGTCAAAGGGAATGGACTGGGGCTGGAACAGGATTTTATATGTCACCATGATGCACTCTCAAAAATTCATAGGACCCACAATCAGGGGCAGCGGGAGGTGAACTCCTGCCTGGATCGGACCTCTCGTGGAAACTGTTTGAGTCCTGTCACAAGCTGCCAACATCGCCGATGCTTCATGATTCATATTGCTCATATCCGCCAGCGGTGACGGCTCCAAATGGCAGTGACAGGTAACTATTTTGACAATTTAAAAATTCAGCACCTGAGAAATCCCGGTTCGAGAAGTCATTAAACTGCACATGGCAATACTGGGCACTGTGTGACTGCTTTATAGAGACAGCAGAGGCAAAAAGCTCATAGCTGGCAAAAGAAACATTGCTGAGTTTGGTTTTCTATAGTGGGAGCACTCATTTGCTGCTGACTAGGAGGCCTTTTCACCAGCTGTGACAGTGTGGGGCGGTTGTTGCTTTAGTAGTACCGGAGACACTTTCTGCAGCGGGAACGACCGCAGAGGCCATTTTGACGACTCTGGCAGGTGTCTGTCTGACAGATGCTGTCGACGCTTTAGCATCGCCACCATGTGAGATACGGCCATGCAGCAGGTGGGTAGTTGAGTGACGGCCAATTCGAAGTCGAGCAGCGATGTGTTGGAATGTCCACATGTTGACGGGTGTTGCAGCTGGTGCTCTCTAGTTTATTGCAAAGTTTGATTTGTCACTTCTGAGGTTGCATTTACCAAAGTCTGAAGGTGTTTTTATATCATTGTTTGTATGTTATAGCTTCTAAATGTGATATAGAGCCTCCATTTGATTTTGTTTCTGATATACTGTCTGCTGTTGCTGTCACACTGTCACACATGTGCTTGTTTTGACAGATGTTCAGTACCTGTTAGTGACTGAAGGAGTCAAACTGTCAGCCTGTGTTGCATAAAAGTAACACAAATCCCCTGAGTTTTGCACAAAGACTCATCACAGGCAAGAAAAGAGGAGTCACCTGCTGTAAAGAGTCCGAAAAACAAACGAAAATAACAGTAATAATGACACTAATACAAAAATTTATGCGGAGAGTGAATCCATCATGAACATATTTACAGTTTTTGCAGGATCAGAAAAGATTGAAACCTACATTTCCATTGATTATTCAGCCGAGCAGAAAGGGAAAATGCAGGAGCACTGGATCCATTAGGGTCCACTAGCAGAATGTAAATTATCACATTAGGAGCAATAAAATAGCTGGAATCTCTCGGCAAACACAAGTGTCTGAAGTGCTGCTGGCGCACGGCTTCAAATGAGACACAGCTCCCACACCTACAATCCATCCACAAATCATTACCGGCCAACTGAGTGACATCAAACCCCTGACATTACGACAAGTTACTACAATCTCCATGACAACTGTGATTGCAGGAGAGAATGGCGATCTGTCACCGGCACTTCCTTTTGTCTTCGATTTCGTTCGCCGAAGCTCTGCATCATCGGATTCTCTCCAGACTTTGAGATCTGTTCACTTTCGGGCTGCAGCAGCATCTCTGAGCGAGGTGATGAGTGAAGCAGGGTTTTTTTTTTGTTTTTAACGTTAGAGGACTGCACCTCCGCTCTCTATCGCTCTGACCACACTGTTCGATTGTATTGATTTTTCTTTTTCTTATTTCTCTGTTGTCCTGCTTGGTATTTGGAAGATACACTGTGTAAAAGAAAACAACCTCATCATTTCAGAATATAACGAAACACAATGGAAGAAATTTTGAAAGACTACATTGGCAAAATAGTAATAGGGACAACCTTGAAATCCAATGTTTCTTTATGCATAAAATAACATATATAGGAAAAAAGAAGTGACACAAAATTATTTGCAACATATACAAATATATATATATCACACTTTGCCAAATGTAAAAAAATCACAATAGTATAATAAAGTATTAATTAGAGGCTTAATACACTTTATGGGTGATGTCGTCTTATTATTTTCACAAAATAATGTCTTGTATTCCCGAATGTTAATGTCACAAGTGGACAGATTCCTTCTTTTTTCCTGAGTTTATAGGTAAAATTCAGGAGAGATTTTTTGGAAGGTTTTCTTTTACGTGTGACTACGTTTATTATTGGCTGCACAGTTTTTCCATTTGGCTGTTATGATGGCACAGCAGTTCCACGGCCCTAGATCATGTTCCCATGCATACGGAAAGTGCAGTCTATAATGTGATGTTGACAGTAATGTGAGTGAGGTGTGATGAGACTCTTACAGCTCTGAAGAAGGCCTTGTTGATATACTGTATATATATATATATATATATATATACATACAAAATATACATGTAGAATCAAAATGATGAACAGCTGGATTCACTTGTTCTACTGAAGAAGTAAGATTTGTTGTTATTACCTCTTCCAAGGATTTTTGTTTCCCTCCTGTTCACTGGTTTGATTTTCAGATGGATGGTTTGTTTGTTTGTTTGTTTGTTTGTTTGTCAGGTGGATGATGCAAAAATCCCTGATCAGAATTATTTAACATTTGGTGGAAGGATGTGACACCGCTGAAGAAAGAATCTGTCACATTTTGGGGCAGATCTGAACAAAAAAGAAGCAGATCCAGGAATATTTATCACTTTCTTTATCACTGTGAGATATGTTCACCTGAATCCAAGGGAAGGATCTTGATGAAAAAAGAAATCAGCCATATTGACCAAACTATTCCCATCAGCCTTTATGTTTAGTGCACGTTAGCAAATGTACTAAAATACTCAACAACACATGGTGCTACATACTGTAGTGTAGCATCACTTTGCATAAGTACAACCTCACAGAGCCATAAGCCTGGCTGCAGACTCTTAGTGCTTTTTGATTTACGTTGCATCGCACAAGATAAATTATACCACATATTACACATCATTCTACAGCATGCATCAGCTGCACAGTCATTAAGTGAGCTGTGGCTCTAGGGAAGCAGAACTTCCTATTATGATGCTATAATGATCTATAGCCAATGATCTATAACCATAGAGCTGTAGCGTTTGTGCTGGTTTGGCTGATAATATTGCACATTATATATCCATCCAGTATCTATACTGTTTATCCTGTAAGGGTCATGGGGGGGCGGGGGTGGCGCACCCTGGACAGGTCGCCAGTGTACTGCAGGGCTAAGATAAAGAGACTATTCACATTCAGATTCACTTGTCAATTTAGGTTAGCTTGGGTGATGTTCTCCTGCCACATCTGGGCCGTAGTCACCATTTATCACATGGACCACTTCAGGTCCACATCTGGATACCGCCGTGTAGAGCACCATATGTTTGCCAAAGGAGGCACACGCTTGTTTAGGGATATTTGGGCCACATTTTTCTATTTCACAAGTGGGCCACTTTAGGCTCACATTAATTTTGTCCATGGCCACAAAAAGACCAGAAGTGTCCCGCATGCTTATGCTATCTTGGGAATAAACTAACCCCAATCTGCATGTCTCTGTACTGTAAGAGGAAGCTGGAGAAAGGGGGGGGGGGGACAGGGACATGCCAACTCCACACAGATAGACCCCGGCCAAGCTGTGAGGCGTCCACTGCACCGCCCTCATTAGCAATCATATTATACATATCGTTATCTACAGGTGTTACTCTGAGGGACACAGTGTTTGCACGTATTTAAAAATTCACATCAATAATTTGCACTCACTGTTACTTTGTGGCCGAAAGGTCATTTCAAGTATTGGTGGAAGCTGTTCCACCTGTTCATGAATTTATGCATATCTCATATCTCGGTCACACCTTGTTGCATGAGGAACACCTTTAACATTCACAGTATTAGTTGTGTTCTCACGTCGCTGCTTGTGGACGTGAGGTCGGAGTTGTTGTGCTCGCAGGTAAACGCTCACACTCAGCAGATTGGACGGCACTTTAATAAGAGGTGCGTACTTTTTAAAATTAAATTGATTTCTGGACGCAGTCTCTTTTTGTCGGCACCTAGCGACAGAGCAGCGTTATCTTCCAAATGGATTTCTGAAATATCTTTGTTATACAGACATAATGGGTTATGACTGTGGACAGAAAAGTAATCACGAATTAGTTTGCAAGGTTGTGTCAGTTAATTAGTACCTGATTAAGCGGTCAGCCAAGATTTCTGTGCGCTGCTGTGGGGGGGGGGGGGGGGGGGGGGTTGGAGCACCATCAGAAGAACTGTCTCCATCAACCAGAAGTGAAGTGAAAAAGAGAAATTATTAGAAATGTTTCACGCAGGCAGTGCAAAGGCTGCACAATGTAAAACAAAACAATGTCGCCGAAAGTTTTTACAATAATGTGGCAAACACAAATATATAAATCACTGAGGAGAGAATTAACTGTCCATTTAGTCGTGCAGAATGAGAGCACAAGGAAAGTCTTAATCAGAAACAGTTTGGCTTTTTTAGTTTTTACACAGGAAATTACTACTTTTCCTGCTGCTGCTGCGAAAAAAGAAATCTCATCAGCATTCAAGGTTTGCTCTCTATAAACCTGTCGATGACATCCTCTCCTCTCGCCCCTGAAGACTTGCCACTGTGTTTAGGGCGACTTGTGAAGGCATGGCTCTGTAAACTGATGTTTGAAGTGAAGCATGAATGCAGACTGAGAGGCAGCTTTATTTTTCCGGAGGAGACGTCTTTCTCCTCCAACAATGTCCCTTTTCTTTTTCATTGGCGTACTCTCGTTTTGACACCGCATCGTCCTGCTGTCTTCAAAAGTGTCATCCGGCAATTACGCAGCGGTTAAGACCTCGGAGTTAGGAGATGTGTTATACTTGTGTGTCGGGATAATCTCCATCTGCAGTCACAACAGTTTTACTGCGTCTGAATCTATAACTGCAGATTTCAATAGGGCTGAGCTCTAACAACCGTATACAGGGGCCACCATCTTGCTCTTTTGACGTTATTTGGGGTCAGAGTCTGCACAGTAGTGACTGTGGAGCCGCTGTGGCGAACAAACATCAGTGTGATAAGAACGACCTGAAATGACAGAAATTATCTCATTTACCTTGTACTTTGACTTTTTGGTTTGGTCCATGTCCAGTCTGCTAACATGGAGGAGGTGGGGTTTATTACCTATGCTGCAGCCAACCACCAGGGGGCAATAAAGGTTTTTTTGACAAATGTTAAAACTGGGTATTAAAGCTGAAGAGTGCTAAAAACATAGGTTTAAACCAATCACGTCTTGTCGTGTCAAGACATAGAGATAGCTTAGTGTAACCCGTCCTTCCCTTGGTGATGTTGCACTCACTTTCCTGACCACAGCGAAAAGATGCAAAGCAGCAGAACAGTAAATATTAACCCTCTTATCCAGTCACCTGTCCTTATAGAGACATTCTTATCATAGTAGGACATCAGTTGTCTCCACTAAACATCCTCACCCCCCAACTTTGTCTCCATCTTTACTCGTGTTGAATGAAACTCAGATCCTGGTGAGTTCCCGTCACATTTCCCCAGAAGATTTCATTTGTCCTCACTTACAAACCCTGTTGAAGATTCCCATCGCTGTTCCTCTGTAACCAAGACATCACGAGTGGCTGTTGCCATTTGGCTGCATGTGTGGATAAATAAATGTGGTGAACAGAGGGATATGCAGCCGACACACACTGAACATGCTTAACATGGTGTGTGTCCATGCCCACCTCCAGCTTGGAGAAAGAAATGTCCCCGTGCTGCCAACATCTGCTGCTACAGATCAACAGCTTGGATATATCAGTGTTTGCCTTTGGTCCACATGAGTATTTGACGGATAATAACAAATAAGCTCTTTAAATACACAAAAATGAAATCAATACTTATATTATCAATGGAAAGGTGTTTTATACCGCAGCGAGGATTCACCCTGAACGTGTCTGAAGCGTAATTCATGGAACAGGTGTTCGCACTCCTGAGCTGGCAGCGTAATTGAATCAATTATGCATAAATAGGATTCTCTGCGTGCATGATAAAATTAAGATTCTCTGTCGAACAAACTATAGATCCAGCACCTGGTGTTGCAAGAAACACATCCTGTTAATATAAATTACAGCAAAGCAGAAGAACAAGGCATTAGTCAATAGATGGTCTGGCTGCTTTGCATGAATATAATTGTAATGATTCTAATACATCTGAACGTATAATAATAAACACAAGCGTCCTCATTTCCTTTTTGTCCTGGTTAGATTTAAATAGTCTTTTTTATTTTTAAGTTAGTACAAGTTCAATTTTGACTAAGTTTTCCAGTGGATAAGTCATGAAACTATTATTCTATCTATGTATGATTCTATAGAGTCAAGTGTTTTCTAAATTAGTTGATAAATTCTTTGGCCAAAACATCACATTATAGTTTCTCAGAGGCCAAGTTGACACGTTCAAACTGCTGTTCTCTCGTGTCGTGGAGAATTCAGAAATATCAACAGATGTTTACATTTTAATAATAACAGAATTAAAGAAAATAAAGATACAAATAGTAGCATATGAATCGGAAACATAAATCTAAATGTAAATTTAGATTTACATTTAGATCCTGAGTTGAAATAGAAATGAAATGTTATCTTTTGTGTTGGTCCAGGGTTAAGTTACAGTACAGACGGGTAATATTCACAGTTTTAAGAGAAAAGGGAGGATTTGTACCCGTCTCTTGATGTACTGGACCGCTGTGGGATATACTCAGCAGGTGACTGTATTAAAATTAATGGCCTGAGGCTTTGGAAGTTGGAATAAAGCAGGATTTTAGGATCTTTTATCTTTTCCCAACATACCACTTTTTTTGCTGCGGCGCAGAGAGAAGTTAGTTGAGTGAACGTCTGATGCCTCGTCGTCTCGACTTTTCCTTTATTTACTTTTGTTCAAAAAGAGGAGTGCGGGAACATGGAGGAGCTGTTGTCTCCTGTTGTCTCACAAACTTGTAGGTGCAGACACTTGAGTTTTCACCTAATCAGGCCATTCTGCATCTTCCCAGAAACACGAGAATATAAATGTTCCTCGTCTGGATGAAGATTTTTCATACACAAAAAGTGAGGTGTTCTGGGGCTGGGTTTCCTCCCCAGAGTTTGCAGCTCCTCCCGTGTTTTTGTTTACCAGCAGTTGAAGGTGATGCTTCTAATCTTTCGACGAGTTTTCTCTTTCCCCTGCAATTTATATACAATGTTTTTGATAAGAGAGCTGATGGGATTCAATAAGCAGATCTGAGGCCAGATTGAGACTCTCACTCAGACGCTTGATGCTCGTGCGACTGTACATTGTGCCGTTCCCTTTTATCTGGGAGAAATCAACCAAACACAGACTCTACCTCCGAACCACTTGTTCTCGCTGATATGCCCTAGTTTCCCATATGTGCTTCTTTTGGAAACGGTTGTCTCAGGAGCACAGGTTTGATGAGACATAAATTCCTTAATCCTGACAGGCAGGCAGGTCGAGCTCAACAGATACAGTAAATCAATCAATCCGTCTGAGGAGCAGCAGCCTTCGGTATCGACTGTGACCTTCTTTACACACTTTCTAGGACGAGCTGAGCAGAGAAGGCCTGCGACGTCTTCTCTCTTCATGCTACAGCTCTCTAACATGTTAGGCTGTTTAAGTCGTGTCAGGGCCGTGCAGTGCGACAATTGTGAGGGGTTTGTGTAATTGGTTGTGCGTGAGGGGAAATGATGATGCGTTGTTATCCTACTTTGTGGATGTAGTCTGTCATACGGGTACAAATAATGTCCCCGTCTGCGACAGGACTGTACATGAAACACTAAATCCCCCAATTCCTACCAAACTGTCCCTTTTATTCTTAGTGCGTTGAGCGGCAACACAATTTCTCTCTCTCTCTGTCTCTCTCTGTCTCTCTCTCTCTCTCTCTCTCTCTGTCTCTCTCTGTCTCTCTCTCTCTCTCTCTGTCTCTCTCTCTCTCTGTCTCTCTCTCTCTCGCTCTCTCTCTCGACACACTTTCCTAAACCAACATAAATATATATATTGTGACCAAAATTATCATGATTATAGGTATTATCGGTGTATTGTTAAACAGCCCCCTCCCAAAATGAAATGAATCAATGCATTACTAATTACTCTCTGTCTGTGGTGTGTGTGTGTGTGTGTGTGTGTGTGTGTGTGTGTGTGTGTGTGTGTGTGTGTGTGTGTGTGTGTCTCTGTCCGTCTCTGTCACAAACTGACGATCACATCTCGTCTTTAGTTATTGATCGAAGGTGTCGGATCATCCATGGTTATAATGATTAAATTTCACAGGGCACTACCAACCGTCAGGAATTTTTCCGTTGTTAGTCGTAAAACCAATAACGTTTCATCCATATGGATATTTAAAACAGCTAGTTTTAATATATTGATGTTTCATACAGTTGTATTGTTGCTGCCTAAGGACAATGGTTACACAAAAAATACTTGGGTTTGCTATTTCTCATTTTCTGTGCACACGTTTCATGTGCACTCTACCTGTGATTGTTTTCAGAGACGGTAACAGATGTTTCCTTGTTTTTTGTAGCACCAGTGCTTTTGTGTGTATTATTTTCTTAAATGTTTTAAAAAATAAGCGCATTTGAGCCAGATGATGAAGTAGGCTAGGCATCATTACCGAGCAGCGCTTAGAGTCAACAGGAGGCTGGAGATGGTTCACCTCATGCCATCTTTTTTCCTGGACCATTAACCAGGCTCACAGAGTGAGTGAGAGCAGCCTTCTGTGCCAGAGGCTTGGAGAGACCAGGACGTCTGCTTGTATTTCAACCTGTAGGTTCAAGATTCAAGTCTGCGCTTGAATCGTACTCAATCCAGGCCCCGAGGTGCACATGTGATGATGGGTAGGAATTGAAAAGCTTAAAAAGGAGGGAAACCTGGTGGTGGTGATGAATATAAAGTTGCTGCCTTTTTCCCCCAGAAGCAGCTAAACAAGCGTACAGGAGGCTGAGTGAATAAGACCGTGTAAAGACAAAGAATGGGAGCTGAGGAATGTGTGGGCGTGTGTTTCATCGTTGCAGCGAGATGATCGTCATCGACTCAGTCGAACGGGAAGTCAACAATTTTTAATATGCTCTTCTGGCTCCCTGATGGTTTCCCCTCATAGCATCTTCATCCTTTATAAGCCGCGTGAGATTTTCTCCCTCCGCTCTTCCAGCGCAGGAGAACCGGGGCTTGTTCTCACATTTCAGTCCATTTATCTCCGGCTGGATGCAGCTCGGTGAACTTAGCCCTCCATTAGCCGGGCGAAGAAAAGCATCGAGAGCAAGTAAACAAAAAATTTAGGGGATGGCCAATTTCTTTCACCCCACCTTTCCCCACCTTGTCTTCCAAATGACTTACGGTAGCATCAAAACAACACATTACACTCGCCGAAAAGCACGACTCTGGCCTCGTGCTAATAAGGCCTGTTTGCATGTCCTTACAGGCACAGTAATGGAGCAGCTCTGTGGTGCGGTTGTCACAGAGTTGATGTTTCGAGAGATAAATTGCACCCGTGTTTTTCTCAGGGTTCTCAGGGAAGGGAAATCAAACAGCCACAGTCAGCTATTGCATAATGTCGTGTCTTAGCAAGATTTACCACATATCTCAGGGTTCTAAATAAATCACAACTGTCAACTGCATTTTACAGTTTCTGTAATTAATGCGCCCCCACAGTTAAAATATTCAAGCTCCTCGCCCCCCCCGTCTGTGTTTAAATCTAACGGTGACAAAACGCATCAGATGTCAAGGGAAAGAGAATGGGATCGTTTGTGAGATTGCTTTTCCCATCAGTCTCCTCTGGTGGTGGAAAATACATACATCATGCTGGACATGAGACCATCAATGTGAATGAACATGGTTATTAACCTGGTTAAACATTTCAATTCACTAGAGATGTTTCCAGTATCCGGTACCAGTGCATTTAACAAAGAGCAACTCATATAACGCACTTTAACAGCTTTATGCTACTAACTATCATTGTTGTATGTCTGGGCTCATGTTAAACTCTCTATATCAAGTCCATATAACATCTTTAGTTATCTAGATTGACATTTATAACTGCTTTTCCTACCCTGCTGCGACGCCCGTGCTTGTGCTCTCATGCTCTCAAAGACGACACCATCACAGGGACACAACAGACCTGCATAGATGGTGCACAATATGCACACACACACACACATATAATATACATGGTGACATCCCATATACAACAATGTGCAGTGAATGTGGTTGCGTCAGCTGTTCAGCTACCGGACCGCCGGAGGAAATAACATGTCACCGAGATGGGTGGTGTGTGATTTGATGCTCCGGTAACGTGTCTCAGATGAAAGCGACGGGCTACAGAACATGAGCGGGGCGGTTTTCGTCCTTAATGATGTTTTGTGCCTTTCCTCTTGCAGCCAGTGGTGCTAGATGTTATGAAGCCCTGGTAGTTCTGTGCCGGCGGTTTGTGCTGTTGTGTTTTTTACAGCCCTTTGGAGCGGTTTGCTGTTCTGAGCAGCGAGGATGCCAAAAAACACACTGAGATGCAGACTGCGAGAACGATCTCGATGGTACAGCGATAAAAGTTCACAAGAGCTTTGGTGCTGATGCCAAAACATTATGAGGCGACTCAGAGAGTGCAGTTGGTGCTGTGGATTTCTCGAGGAGGCAGTTGTTGTGTGAGGTTTTTGTGAAATGTGCACAACAACAATTTCAACAAATGACCCAAAAGATAGAAACAAGGTTTTATTTGATCTTACTGACATTTAAAGGGACATTTTTTTCACAGAAACCGTTGCTGATTGATCCAAACGCGGCGGTGTCATCCGCACATTTTACAATGCTGTTGTCATAGTGAAAAGCTTTCATTTTTATACCATTGTAAACTTGAAGGACACTTGGAGAGCCCATACCTCTGCCAAGGCTGACGCTCTATCTTCCATGTTAGAGACTGCCATAAAAAAAAAATGTCTTGATCTGCCCGCGCAAAAATTAAATGGGTTCTTCCTTGGCTCCAGTTCTGAAGGTTTTGCATCATCCTGATAAATAGCAAACAGACAAACGCTGATGAAAACACAACCTCTTTGATTGTGGTCATTTAAAAGACCTTTCAGCTTTTGGAGAGAAATCTGAGGAGTTTCCAAAAAATTGTGATGGGTGTTTGTCACAGTTTTCTGGTACTTTACAAACTAATAATTTATTCATAATCAGCTGATTGAGTCGATAATAATACTAATAATAATCACCACCCCTAAATGCGCTCTACAGAAAGCTCAGACTCATGCGGCTAACAATGAGAGAGAATCCGATTCTAGGAATTATTATATAGATGTAATAGCTTTTAAAATGATCCTAAAAGTGGCTTCACAGTGTGCTGTAGAAATTTGCTGAAGTTCATACTGATCATTATTTTAGAGGGAAGTGCTTTTTCCTGCAGGTTTCCCTCAGGATTCTAAAGACAATCATATAAAAGATGGATGAGAAGTTACAGTGGAGGTTCACTGTGATTAGTTGAACCCGGCTCTTCATTTGCATTTATATCCTGTTAAAATAAAACAAGAAATATATATATGAGCACAATAACCCAAATAAGTGTCGCAGCTGGAATAAAATAAAATATGTGTTGAACAAATATGATAATTGTTGGAAGCTTAAGCTGTTATTTTCTATAATTTGCTTCACTTGACTCAGTGTGCACATCAGCCCGCTGTGGTCGGAGCGGTACTTTCCTCTTTGCCAACTGTTTGCAACACTGGTCACTTAATACTGTGAGAATACTTGCTCACCTGCTGCAAAGCTCGGCCGAGGAGCTGCACTTTAAAGAAAGGACGTTGAAGCATAACAGAGCAGAAACCCCCACGTTTCTGCATCGACTGCACAGATCTGAGCGGAGGAGGCTTCTCTCTGTTGTGAAGTGTAACACGGGCTGGTATCGAGATTTGCTCTTTGTCTCAAATGCATGGCGTGACAGCTGGCAAAAAAAAAATCATCAGTGTACATGAAGACGTTCTCTGTGGTGATGCATGGAGGCGTATGAAGGCCTGAAGATTCACTGTGCACATACTTAAACAGTAACTGTGCCGGGGTGGAAAGTGTTGATGCGTCGTGATAAATCGCTGCCTCTTAAGACAATGTATAGATTTCTATAACGTTTATGTTTAATATGACCATAATGATCCGTTCGCTGATGATATACAGTATCATCTCAGTCGATCTGTAGCAGCTGTTCTTAAAATCCATCATTCATTTCAGCCATTTTACAAGAAAAACATCAATCATCCTTTAGTCCATCTGCTGCTTTTCTCCGTTTTTTTTATTATTACTGAATATATGAGGCAAGCACAATATCACCTTGTTCCTATTTTATTACACAGGAGCATTAATAACAGTAATTTTTCAGCCAATTAATCTAAAGTTTAAATAAAAGTTAATCGCAGCCTGAGATAATGAACTATTTAGTCTTGATGTAGCTGTAGATGACAGATTGGCGCGGGGAAGCATTATACTGCTGCACAATAGGATACTAAAAATGGCAAAGCAGCAACAATGGCATGAAACTAACATGTGACAGAATTGTTCAGGACCGGAGCAGCTGTTCTAGAAGGCACAGAAGAAGAAGAGCACCGGTGGGAGTAGTTTAGTTTGTTGCAGTTCTGCAGCTTCCTGCTCAAAAGTCAAGTTAATAAGTTAATTATAATAATAACCAACATTAACCTATAAATGTACGAAGAGCGTTAGGGATTTTGAGAGTGTAGCGGTAACTTAATGAGAATAAAGTCATGATTTCAGGCTGCGTGCGACTTTAGAGGGTCTTATTATATAATATATTTTTATATTTTGGCTCATCGGCACCACATTATCATAAATATCAGGACTTTGAAAAGACTGTGAAAAGAAACTGAGTCTATTCTGCAGAAAGAACCTCACGGGCTGGAGGAGGAAATGCTTGGTCGTGGTTGAGGAGTTTCTCAAAAAAGCAATGAGGTCAGTGATCCAGCAGGACTGGAACTCTGGCTAACATGAGTTCTCCCTCCTGCTTCATCCTGAAATGAAATATGACCTTATACGACTTTATTCTGGCAATATTTTGATTTTATTCTGTTCTATAATGACCATATACCTCTTTGCAAATGTCTTTTCTTCACGGCCCTTATTACTCTGTCCTACTAATATGAACAGAGAGCAACGTTGCAGCTCTGATCCACTTTACTGACGCATCCTCTCAGGGCAGCATCTTCTTAGCTCTCCAGTCCATGTCTGCATCTCAACCCTCCTCCTCTCTCCATTCATCTTCCTCTGAGCGGCCCTGCTCTACCTTCCTATTGATCGCCTGTGCAGCTCCACCACGCTGGAGTGTCAATTAGAGAGCCCCACCTTTCCCATCTGTGAGGGGAGAGCTACAGCTTCTCCAGAAGATTCCCCCCGGCCGGCTCTGTCATCTATGGAGAGGAATTAGACCCAGGATGTTGACAAACGTGCATGACCTGATCTATGAAAAACAACATGTATAAACCTGTGTGTGTGTATTCACATAACACCAATCCACAAGCTATGTCAGCGTATGTAGAATAATCCACAAACAAACATTTACCAATGTGTTAGTGAACACAGAAGAATGTCAAGGACATTTGGACATTTGTTAACACAGGAAGCTTCAAAAGTAAATGATCTATAACCAAAATACTCATATTCTTTCAATTTGTGTGCATTTGTTTTCCATGTATTTTACATTGCTTGGCAAATGTGTGAATTGGAACACATTTGTGAGTTTGTAAAATTGTCCCTTAAACGGTTTTACACGTTATAAAATTTTATTTTTTCATTAGTAGATAGTGTCATACACATTTGTGACCATTTTGTGTCTTCATTTCCCAGCAGCGCCTCGAATCTCGGACAATGAATAGGGGAATAATCCGCTGAAAATGAATGTACACATATATCAGCTGCATTTCTCATGCAGCTCTGATTGGACCATAAGAAACGCTCGGGCGAGAGCCGTGAAATTTCTAATTTGGAGCAATAAAAAAATATGAGGGAGTCTAAAGGTGAAGTGGCTGGTCACATTCGGATGAAGTGTATTTTTTAAGGATGGGTGCGTTGAGGAAAGTGGAAGGAAGGAATGTTTCTCAGTGACTGGGTACGATGTAAAGCAACTCCCACGCTGTGTCTTGCTGTTCACCGTCGGATTCATATTTTATTCATTTATTTATTGCATTTCTCGCTAAGTTGAATCTTCTGTGATAAAGTTGTTCAAACAGACACTTTTTTAATGTGCAGGAGGTGAAATCTTTAAATTGTTTCAAGGAGATGTTATTATTTCGCTCATATTCAGGTTCCTAACTTTAATTTGTGTTATTACTTGAAGAGGTTTTCATGCTTTATTCTTCAGAAAACACACCACTGACCTCATCCTGTCCATCACTGCAGCTCCTCTTTTCAGCCTCTGTCTGAAACACTCTTTTTTCGCCTCTTTCTCTTTGTCGAGGACAAAACACAAATTCAGAGCTCTTGGTTTGGTCCTTTGCTTTGGCCTCTGTATAGAACCAGGCTCCGCCCACAGCTCAGGTTTTCTTTTTCTGGACCAGGAATCAGAATCCAGGCGGGCAACTCAAACAAAGAGAAATGAATGAATACACTTTAAACCGACTTTCAAAGGAACAAAGGTCTTTAAGAAGAAAACAAAAGCTTAAAAAGCACAGTAAGATTTGGTATTAGGTCTTAATGACATTTAAGTCATCTTCATTATGTTAACGCACTTTGGTTGCTTTGGTTGTAAGGGAGGTTTAGATAATTCTGAGACTGCAATATTCCTTCATATCTCTTGAAATTGACAGGCGTCTAAAATCTCTTTCATTATTGCCTTAAAAATATCTTAATACATTTTTCATTTAACTTTCTGAAACGTGCAGAAACCATAAAAAACGTATATATAAAAAACATATGTCTCCCTTTAAATACACATGATTTTAAACAGGCGAGTTCTGGTGTTGTCAGAATTAAGGCGTTGCTGTTTGACTCCTTGCGAGGCCAAGTCACAACAGACTTATTTGCCCAAAGGTTATTGCACGGCCTTTTTAAAATGAATGCATAAGTCTGCATCCTGAAATACGCCCGCGCACCTGCGGAAAGGTTGCTCCCTCCCGACAGAATCTCCAGTAATTCCTGCAGCTGTCTTTGACATTTTGTCGTTGGGAATGATTTTCCTCACGTCTCCGTTGCACATGTTTATTGAGGTGAGCCATTTGTAAACAAACACGCATTTTGTCTTCTCATCTGGAGACTGGTTCTCTCTGTGAGCACAGCGATTCAGAAACAAAACCACAACTGAATCGTCCAGCTTTAAAAATATTAAATGGTTTACAGCAGGGCTCTGGAAACACGCTATACACTGAATGCATTGGTAATTGAGTATGCTAATACTGCACTTTTCGACTCGGTTACTACATCACCACGTGTCATGTTGAATGAAACTCTGAGGGGTGGTCTGGCCTAACCCCCGCACTTGATTAAATTGGGATCCATAGATTTCCACCGAGTGATGAAATGAAGTGATTAATTCAAAGGATCTAGGCAGCCCACCCTGAACGAGATGTTTCAGATTGTGAATTATCTGCATCCTGGTCGGAGAGGAAACACTGTTCAGATATTCATCTGGAACGAGACAGAACACAGCGACTAACTGGATAATGCTTCATGTGATCTTTTGATGTGGAAGATCTTTTTTCTTTCAAATGCACGTGTGACACTGTCAGCTGGTTTTCAGAGTGAAGCTCTTCTCTGTACAAACACAAAGTCTGATGACGTGTGTCTTGAAATCAAAAGCCTTGTAGAACATTTTCTTGTTTGAACTCTGCAGTGTTCACAGCTGTATTTTTTATTCTTATCTTGCCTCCCTCTCTGCCACGATACGCTGGCAGCAGCAGCAGCAGCAGCAGCGTTTGCTCTAAAGTCAGATATGCTCGGGCATGGTGCTTATTCGGTTGCAGGGGCTCAGGTGAGCTGGCAGACTTTCCAGTTGTCATCCGCTCTGCAGCAGTTAAAGTGGACCCGCAGTGAATCAACTCTGAAAAATTACTTCTCACTCAGTGGGAGATAGTTGGGTGTATTCAAAGGACCTTGTCACTTCCAATATGCTCTCAATGAATCTCGGCTGTTGCAGTTTCAAGGCTTCAACCCACTCTGCTGGAAAACCAATGTCTACAGCCTGGCTCTGTGACTGTGTGCCGCTAGATTGTTCCTTCAGAGCCTATTACCGCTTCAGGAACGAACAGGGTGTAGATATGTACATGCGAGATAGCTTGTAGTGGCATATTCTGTGTGTCTATCCAGCAGGCATGTGTTGTGCATGTCGGAAAGGAGGGAAAAAAGCGAGGAAAGGTGGGAGTGATACTGTCAGAGTGTGTAGATGCATGACAGTACGGAGATAGGAATCTTAACATCCAGCTTTAAATCTGTGTCATTTACCTGGCGCGCTTGTTCACGACACTTGAATCTGTACAGAATCTGCATTTAATGGCCCTCACTGCTGCAAAGCAACAGGACCTCAGATTCAGCTCGGTGCAGCTTCTATCATAGAGCCGAGAGAAAGGTTTTATGCTTCAGGTTATCGACGTACTGCTGCTCTGTTTCAGCATGTGTGAAACATTTCTATCCCTTCATGAGTAAAACAACAGGCAGCAGTGATCTGATATTAACCTGAGTTAATAATAAGACGCTGCCATTTTCTGACTATCGCAACCTGAATAAAGCAATACTCGTAACCACGGACTGTTTATGAAGATTGACAACAGCTCCCCTGCTACCTGGTGGCTGGCAGCAGCACCGGTCTCTGGCCCCACCTCCTCCATGTTATTGGACGGGTCATGGACCTAACTTAAAGTCAAAGTACACTTCATATACATTTTTTCTCAAAGATGGTTTCTGACATTTGTATATATACAGCACTTTTCACGTCTTGATGACCACTCAAAGCGCTTCACAGTACAGTTTATTGCCATTCTGAACCCCCTAAGACTGGGATCAAACCGCCTCTGGGTAGAAGACGACCGCTCCACCCCCGCAGCCACAGCTCTCATCTCACTGATGTTTGTTCAAGTGTTTATTTTTCCTGTAATTTTGGTTTTTAGTAGTTATTTGATGCTTTAAAAACATTATTTTACGCGTTGTGGCAGGATCTCGTTACCACGGCTCCATCGCGACTGTGCAGACTCCTAATGTGCAAGATGTCAGCTTTCGGATCAGCATATCTCAGCATATCTCAGCTTCATTACTGGACAGTGGGAGGAGGAAGAGACGTGTCGTCCATCTTTATGTAGAGTCTATGCTCGGAATAAGCATTAAACGACCTTCGTCATATTATGTAGAGATATACACGTCCTAATCACATTATAAATTCCTATCGGTGTTTTCAAATGTGCGGCAGTTCCCAAATGCTGATCATGATCACACTGTGCTCTGTGAATGGGAATATGCACGGGATATTCTTTTAGCACTTAATACAAGTATCAAAATCTAAATGAATAGTAGTCTTAATATTTCTGTCTTTATAAACGTAGTCAGTGATCTGGATAATACTCCGGTCAGGTTTTTAAAATGTACGTTATCCTACAATCAGGTTCCACCTTAATATATTCTTACTTTGGATATAAAACCTGTTCCCTGTCTGTAAAACAATAATCACAGTTTCAGGCTCCACCTGTTCGTCTGTTGTACGTTTGACTCTGAGACCCCATAAATCCCATTATAATATATGTAACTGATTTTGCCGGTAGTCAGAAGAAATGCGTAGGTGAAGTTGGAGTTGGCACAAAAACATTTGTCAGCTTTATCAGTTCTTGTAAACCCTTAATGTTTCCAATGATTTGCAGCCTTTAAAGACATATATGTGATGTGGCAGCGACGGTGATGCATCTTCTGCAAAATAACTATTTCAATGCAAACTTCTAACAGCAACTTATTATTCCCTCCAACGCCAGCAGCAGAGTGGAGCCATTAAACAGTCTGACTTAAAAAAACAGTCACAGAACGTCAAATTATTGTGATGGAGGTTAAGTTCATCTGCTGACATGGTTGAGACGTGAGAATGAAGCACAGGGGATGTGACTCTCTCTGCCACATCAACCCTGAGAGCCCCTGGCAACCTTTTGAATTCAAAGCGGTAGATGTAGGAAGACTGTACATACGGGAAGAGAAATGAGTTCGGAGGCAGAACAGTCTCTTCATTCCACATAATGCTGCAGTAAAAAGGTTAAAGAACAGGAAAAAAAAAAAGCGGTATTGAAATGCTTGTACCAATATAAATCCTGTTTCCTCTCTCCACTGTCTCACCACCCTTCTCCTTTTCATCTTTCAGGAATTTGCAGTGAAGTCTGTGGACCTAAGCAGGCCTGAGGGCTCTGACATATACCAAATCCCTGCCCACGGGAACGGGGGGAGATTAAAAACGTCTGATTGAGGTGGAGAGGAAAGAGGAGCGGGACGCAGAGAAAAACGCCTATCGCTCACCCTTGTTCTTCCTGATGCCCTAAGTGAAGGATCTGCACAGGAAGAGTGTGTGAATAACAGCCCAACGCAAGAGCAGCTGCCCACCGCCGTGGTCAGAGGATGGAGTGAGGGTGTGGAAAGAGGAGAAGAGAACTGGATTACAAGCAGTGAAAGAGCCAAGCTCATATTCTCTGTTAATTGAATGCCTGCGAGAGAGGGGAGACATGAGAGGAAGCCTTTTCCGTGCCAACTGGTATTGCAATTAACCCTCTGGCCATCATAAAGTAATACCTGGCTTCTGCTCTTTTCTGATTGCTGGGCTCGGTCGCACAGGGTGGACGTGCGCTCAGGCCGTGATCATGTCTCAATCCCCGACGTGTCGACCGGATTGGACCGGCTGTCGGAGGAATGGCCTGCTTCTGTCGGTGCTGCTGCTGCTACTCAACGGCTCTCTGAAGGCCGCCCAGGCTGCCAAACCCAAAGGGCCAGGACACACGCATTTGAACTCCATCCGCATAGACGGGGACATCTCCTTAGGTGGGCTCTTCCCGGTGCACGCCCGAGGGCACGACGGCAAGCCGTGCGGGGAGCTGAAGAAGGAGAAGGGCATACACAGGCTGGAGGCCATGCTCTTCGCCCTTGACCGCATCAATAATGACCATAATCTGCTGCCCAACATCACGCTGGGAGCACG
The DNA here is from genome assembly GCA_026259375.1 of Verasper variegatus. Classification (NCBI taxonomy): domain Eukaryota; kingdom Metazoa; phylum Chordata; class Actinopteri; order Pleuronectiformes; family Pleuronectidae; genus Verasper; species Verasper variegatus. The sequence continues at coordinate 22,262,899 of CM048040.1, read as the reverse complement.
TATCCTGGACACCTGCTCCCGGGACACTCACGCCCTGGAGCAGTCGCTCACCTTCGTGCAGGCTCTCATCGAGAAGGACGGCACCGACGTCAAGTGTCTGGGCGGCGGCGCGCCCATCATCACCAAACCTGAGAGGGTGGTGGGGGTCATCGGAGCGTCCTCCAGCTCGGTGTCCATCATGGTGGCCAACATACTCCGCCTGTTTAAGGTAAGACGCGGTGACAGATTGTCCTGACATGCACAGAACATGCAGGAGCTGTGCTTGGATACTGAAAACTGTTATTTTTGCTCATATATATTTGTGTGAATAATTAATAATGCCGGCTGATACAACATGAGCTACTGGGCAGAACGATATTTGTGTTAGATATCTGCTGCCGCACGTAGATAGGAAAATCCCCCGGTGAATCTCATCTCTCTGACTATTGCCCAGGAGGAGCATGGTTGCTAAGCAGTGAGAGGTATTGCCGGTCACAGACGTGATTAATAGGATACTTCTTGATTTCATTTTCACCCTATAGCCTTTCTCCAAATCGGTTTGCTGTTTACATCTGATTATACGCCATGGAAAAAAAAAGTATGTACATTGCACATGGACATTTAATGAATTATTGAACACATTTTATTTCCCGTCCAGCTGTAGCCATGGTGTGCATAATACCCATTTCTACATTATTGAAGGTTGATTGGTATTTACGGCTCGGCTCACAGCAGAATAACGCACCTTTCTCTCCTTTAGAGGGAATTACGTTTCACAGAGTACCGTCGCATGTTTTGAAACAGTTTCACGGACAGTTAAACATTTTAGCATAGATATAACTCAAATTACTTTCAGTGGGACCGGGCGAGTTAGTGGTTTATTGAAATTCTGTGTAATTAGAGCCAGGGAATCTCAGATCCTCCGTGTTAAAGCACTGATAATAATCCGGAGAGTTCCCTCCTTCACCTTGATATTGCATTCAAATTCATGTCTAAATCAAACTTTATTCCCTCCCGTCTTGCTTATAAACACCTGGAGGTGAGACGGTGTGTCTGGGTCACAAAACGGCCCCCGCGGCCGATTCACTGTCTGTCCTCTGCGGCTCTGGGTTTCCCGTCATCACATCGGGTTTTAACCTCCCCGACGACTGACTGGATTTTGTTGGGGCTGCTCCATAAATGTTGATGATTTGAATCCTCAGCCGGAGGAGCCGCACGTCTGAACCTCATCTTGTCAAAGCATCTGTCTTATTGTTTTTTTTTGTCACGGTGTCATTGTACACGGAGCAAAACAGGTGATGATACAGAGGAAATGACTGAGGACGAGGATTTGTTGGTTGTTGGTTGGTTTGTTGGATTGTCAGCAGGAAAAACTTGGTAGAAGGGTGAGACATGAGCCGAGAACGAACCCATCACATTTTGTTGTGGATCCAGGATTTATATTTCAATTTCTTTAACATTGTGTGATTTGCTGTTTTTTAGTGTTTTTAACATTTTCACCAATTTCTCAGTGAATAAATTATGGCTCTAGTGAATTTGAATGTGGTTTCATGAGGGGACTGCTGGAGCTCGGCAGAGGTACTCACTCTACTTCTAGTTGATTCATTTATCTTTTAATTCAAGCACAAATGTCCTAATTTCATTTTCTCCAATGTCATGAATTAACTTACTATTGTTCGGATTTGTCTTTGGACAAAAACATACAAGACAAAGACAATGAGATGGACACTTTGATGAATTTGGGGTATTTCATAGATCAATAAATAAATTGAAGAAATGACTGGCTGAAAATTATTGAAAGTAGTTGGTAGTTACAGCCACAGGTTGTGGAAATTAGAAATAGGTTTTAGTTTCCGCTCGTCCTCTCTCGTGTTAGACTGAACCAGACCGGACTCTGGCACTGCTTCGTCTCCCGCCCTCGGGTGTGATCAACACCATTATCGCTCCGCTCTGCAGTGTGATCGGATGTTATTACTGAGCCATGATCAGGAAGCACTTTTTATTTTATTGTGCAAATCTGGGGTTTTGACGTCACCGATGATGACGAGGTACGAGTGAAGCCAAGGACATGTGAGTCTGGAGGTAAAACGTGAGACTTCATACTATAGCAATACTCATACTTAGGTAATTTCCTGTATAGTGTCTGACCAGTATGGATTTCTGGGGGCAGTGAAACATACATGTATTTGCACTGTTTCCTAAGATGTTGTTATCGAACCTGAGGACAAAGACATATTATTATGTCAGATATTCGACAAATACTAGTAATTACATGAAGAAAGTGTCCATCATAAAGCATAACCACCAATACTGATTTGTCTGTGAGAAGCTGATATTCCCTGATATTTATTGGCCAATCGGTATTTACTGTTAGGTAACAAAAGTCGCAGTAAATCATCGCAAATATGTGAGTTCATTTGAAAATCAATCATTTGGCCTTTGAGTTTCGGTAGGTTTTAACATTTATGCGTTTTGAATGCTTTCTTTGTGTATTAGGTAATATGCTGCTCCACAAACTCCACCCTGCTCTACGGTTTATACAGGACGAGTTGTTAATCTCTCAGATTCCACCCTTTTACAAACCACATCAGAGTTATGCTGCTTGTCAACATTAATCTGAGGGGAAGCCAGTGTATGTGTGCATCTAATCATACCTGCAAAGCCCTGTGCATGATCTCTACATTTCTCCCACACAATAAATATGCCAATATACGCGCTCACATAGGTGAGGGTCTGTGCGGGACATGGTAATGAGCGTCTCCAGCAGTGCGCTCTTGATCCCACTCTCCCATGGAAGCCTCAAATCTTTGGTCATTAGCACAGCGCTCACCCTCTCTTCATTACAGCACGTAAGCGGTGTCCTTGCATATTTAATTTGGACTCTTCTGATCTCCTTTATCTTTAGCCTCAATGTGTACAGTGTGTGAGCGTCCCCCCTCTCCTGCCTCCTCGTATGCAGACAGCTGGAGGTTTCAGAAAGCTGCTCCAGTTAGACGGCAGGTTGAGAAGATCAACACGGCGAGATCTCACCAGTTCATCTTACCATCACTCGGGCCTGTGAGTCGCACGACTTGAAAAATCAAACGCTTTCCGAGGGCCAATCAATCAACATCCACTCTAATTGAATAACAGTCATTACAACAATCAAAAAAGAGAGTATGCTCCTGACATGATGTAAAGCAGTCTGGTCAGTCATATAGATTAAACTGTAAAACTTGAATAGAGAGTGGTGTGTGGTCATCAAGGTGGGGTCCTGAGTTATGGCTTCCCAGGGATCCACCGCTCAGGCAGATGCCAGCTGCTCCTCCCGGTCCTAGAGGACCGGTTGATGACCCCGGAAGGTTTGAACTTTACTGCCGCCTCGTCACACGCCCTGCAACCTGCGACATATTTGCATGCATGATTTAGCGTCAGGCAAGAAAAGGAACCAGCAGGTCGACTAATGCTGCAGCCAAACATAAATGTTTGCTTTAAATTGAAGCAATGAATGCACACGGATACCAGCTCAGCATACTGATGAAGACAGGCAGACACATGCACTGCTGTATGCTTGTTCACCCACACACCCAGACACACAAGCAGGCTCACACACACACACACACACACACAAACCACGTGCATGACTGCACCTCTCAAACGCAACAACATGTATATAAACACTTGATACAAGCGTACACAAAAGCAATCAAGCACATTTACACACAAACCACTTTAAAGCCAGCAGCGGCGGCAGCAGCGCCCGCCCCGTTGTAGTTATCAGGTTTACGGAAAAGTGTTTCCTCAGCACTCCGCTGCATACAGATGTGGTCCAGAGCAGCTTGATGAATATTTTACTTCAACCTTATGTAACTGTAGCACACGGACCGGGAGCTGCAGCTCGAGAACATCTCAGTGGAAGATTTTGCGTGTGTGGGGGGGTGGGGGGGGGATAATCCAAGATCATAGATAAATCGTGTCAGATGACAACATTATTCAGATCACAGAGTTGACAGACACCGACAACACAGGCCTGCCCCTCTCCGCTACCTGCTCATCTCTGCTGGAGCTCCAGGCTGGGACACAAGATGGTCGACGCAGCTCCACTTCCTCTGGCTCTCCAGAAACAAGGAGAATGATAAGAATGATAACAACTGCTGCCGTCTTGGGGCGATTGCACAATTTTGAGCCAGAGTTTACCTTTTAGTTTGGCCCATGTTCCATCCACTAACATGGAAAAGGCAGGGATTATGGCCTATACTGCTGCCAGCCACTGGGAGGCGATCAAGAGGTTGACTTCACTTATGGGGCGCAGTCATGTCGTCCATCTTTATATCCAGTCTATGGTTGAGACATAGTCAACTTAAATAAAGTGAGTATATATGCGTGTATGTGTATTTATACATGTCTTTATTAGCTTCTGTGCAGAGAAGCTCATTCATTAACGATATATTGACGGACTGATTTATTTACTTAGCAACTCGCATCACTGTTAGAGTAAAAATGAGCACGGACATTTGGCAGCGTGATTAAAAAAGTGCCTAAAATGACAGAAATCATCTTAAAGAAAAAATGATTTAACATCTACTTTTTAGTTTGGTTCATGTCCTGTCTGCTAACATGGAAGAGACGGGGTCCTATGAGGCAGTCAGCCACTGGGGGCTTCACTTTTCTCGTCCATCTTTATAAAAAACTCTATTATTCTTCTCACCTCCGCTGTAGCAAAAGTTTGGCTCTCGTTCAGCTGAAAGAGAGAAAGAAAATGTTTGAATAAATTTCATTAGTTTCACTCTGTGGTGCACATGAGTAGCACAATGGAGCGGCAGTGACCCAGCAATAAGAGGCTCAGCGCGCTCCGGCCCTTAATGCTCACTGGGAAGCATTTTGCCGGCTCCTTGTTCTGACGTTACAGCTTACTGCTGGCTGGACAAACCATTGCACGTCCACTGGAGTGGTTAGTTTCAGCAGTGCAGGGACCACAGACCAGAGAAGACAAACACAAAACAAAACAACAATGACTTTAGAGGAGGAAAAAAATACAAGAGGCTGAATTTTTCATGCAAAAGCACACAGGCCTTCAGCATCCCACTCATTCTGACATGTTCTCTTAACCCGAGTTAATGATCTTGTTTATGAGTTCCACACTGGAGACACACACAAGCCGACGCACTGAGTTTATTGGATATGCGTCTGCACATTGTGTCTGAATCTTACCAAACATTCATTTTCATACAGGTTTTCACATCTGATTCTGACCTGGGCTGTTACTGGTCTCGCACGGCATCGCTGAAATTATGGTTAAGCAGTTTAAGTGGTTTGATATATATTAGAAATTACGTAAAAGGTATTTCAATTGCTGCAGGCAATACAATGATCCAAGATCGTGATTTTACTTGTAATTTATTTGCAAATGTACATCATTTTGCTTTTAAAGGGACATATCTCACGGTATCGAGGTCCCACCGATACTTCTGCTTGACAAATCGCAAGTTTCGACTGTTCCCTCCATTTTTACAACATCAACTAACTAATTAAATCCAAGTTTGCTAGAAAAATTACGACTCGAACATACATCAACAACCTAAAATGTCAGAAACTCACTTTTAGAATAATTTATTTGACGTGTACTTCTTTAGTTTGGCCCAAGCCCTTTTTTTAAATTCACATTCTAAAGCCACTGACGTTTTCCTTCACTGGTGTATTTTCTACAGCCGTGACTCATTTCTGAGTGTGTGCACGCTTTAAAACAACACTTAGCAAAAGCTGCCATTACACCAGAGCTCGCAAGGTAAAAGCCATCATTGTCGATCTCATTCAAAATATATGCATCTAGCGGAAGCTCAGCCGCACGGCGCCCTGCGAGGAGGATGGCAGATATCATTAGCAGCTGACAGCCTCTCTCATGATTCCTTGAATGAGCGAGCTGATCCATTCTGCAGCTGTTTTGCGGTCACAGCTCCATCACGTCACGTCCCTCCCTCCCAGAGGTTGCTCACCATCTGCTTTGTTGCAACCTCCTTTTAGCAAGTTAACGGTTATTTCCCCCCAGTTGATCTTCGACTCCTGCAGACGTTTTGGCTTCGGACCAGTTTGGTAAAAATCAATTCCTGTTTGATTGGTGCGATCCAGAAAGTGCGCAGTTGCTGCTCTTCCGCAGCATTGATGAAATTGTCGGCAGTTAATGTTTGACACGGGACGATCCATCACTTTAAACATTTCTTTGTTCGCAGAATGAAACAAAAAGCACATTTCCATACGAAATAATCAACGCCTGTCAAGCTAAATGAGCAGTGACGTCACACGCTCAAAGGGATTCCAGTTACTTTAGGTGTTTTGTGTAGGTTTGATTATTTCATATACTGTTATTACAAACAGCAGGTAGCACCAACTCTCCAGCAGGTGACATGAAACCATTATATCAGCAGTGGTTTCCCCCCAAACCATGATATCATGTGTTCTTCTTTCTTTGGAAATTCGATCAAATCTTTCATTTAAATGAAATCGACACTTTTTGTGTTAATTCAGAATTTAATCTCAGATGTAAAAAAAAGATGTTTATCGTGTGAACTTTGCTTCTAATTGGAGCAGAAGAATTCTATAGCACTCATGGCTCTATTTAATACCTTATTTTTTTCTTCCTATAGATTTACCACTGCTTTTGAACACAGGTCGCACCATAGGTTGTTTACGTAAAGGCGGACGACAATTCTGCTCCCGAAAGCTGAAACCAAAGCGTCTCGATCGCCAACTGATCCCAGTGTAGAGCATAAACTCTGCCTCCTCCACATTAGTGGAAGGGACATGGAGCAGACTAAAATGACAAAAAGAAAATTATTTAAAATATTATCTCGAAAATGATTTCTGTCCTTTCAGGTTGTTCTTATCACACTTTGTTCAAATTAAATTCATTTCCCGTACATTTGGTTTAAATCACTGAGTTGATGCTGTGGAAACGTGGTGAAATGTCATGATTGACAGCCGAGACTGACTCTCGATTGGTCGAGCACGTGTATGGACGTCTAGAAGGTTGCAGCAGACACATTGTCCATCTTTATTTACAGCCTGTGGGTTGCCCACAAGTTTAAAGACTCTGAAGGAGCCTGATAAATAGTGCAGGCGATAATCTGACTTCTTTTATGGTCGTCAATCCTCCGCTTTCTGACATATTTCTCCTAACCCCGTTATGCCCCTCTTATGGCGCCTTCTTGAAAAAAAATGGTTGATGTCATGAAATTTCATGCTTCATCTCATCTTGTTCTGATGGCTTTTATTCGCCCATAAACCTTCGAGTGACACAGCGGAATGACGGCCCCACGTCAAAATTGATTTAGCAGCTCGTTTGGGAGAATGACAGCTAAATCAAGATAAACTGGGATCAGCCCATCGAGGCATCTCGCCCCTGACCAAACCCACTCAGTCAGCCACGATGTGATTGTTCACACTCAAGTCATTCACTCCCAAGCCTTTTTAACTTTGTTGTCCTCTTCGCTGTCGATTAACTTCATGCAACGTGTTTAAAGTTGAGTCTGAACTGTCAATTTGTTGTATGATGTGCATAGTTCACCAAGTTGTGGTGTTTACAGGCACATTCAAGTCGTATTGTGTCATTGCTGTTACTAAAGGTTTCAGTATAAGCATATTTCCATTGAGGCGATATCACATTGTTCATGTGACAGAAGACAGGACCGTGTCATTGTTGTGTCCAGGAGGGAAAACGAGGCACAAATGAAACAGGACATTGTTGGTCCGTAATTTCAAAATGAGAGCCATTTTGGCTGCAGTACTGTAAGTCATTGTGGGAGCTGCAGATAATCATCCTGCTCGGTTCAGGGAGGTGATATTTTTCCATTTTCTGTGTTTTCCTGTAGCGTGTCCCCCCCCCCCCCCCCCCTGCTCTGCCCTGCTCCATTAACGAAATGCTGACTGTTTGTGCAGCTATGAAGCCAAGATGTGTTCTTTCTTCCTTTTGTTGATATGTAATATACAGTAACAATATGTATCAGCCTTGTTTTTTTGGATTCCGATCAGTCAGACATTATTACACTTGGTAACCCGGTGTTCCTCGGACCAGGAGAGGAGCTCTCATGTTATTTCATTCTGCTCATGCACACACTGCTGGTCCTGATGTGTTGGTGATTTGGCCAAATCCTCAATCCGAATAAGGGCACATGTTAGCTTGATTCCACTCCATGTTTTAAGTCAGTGGTTCCTAATCCAGTTACATGACCAGTTGAAAACAGGGGAGATTTAGATTTGAATAATTTGTAGAGTCGTGGTTCAAACTCTAAAGATTCACCACTAGAACTGTGCACATGCAGAAAGACAGACGTCTCCGCTTCCACCTGTTATACGAAAATGAAGCTAAAACAGACTGGGGGTTGTAGTCATGGTGATGTGGAGCTGAGTTAATCGAGTTTCCGCCGATACGTGCTCTCACGAGTCTAAGCTGTCAATCGTGACATGGTTTATGACCTGTTCTATAGCCTCCCACCAGGGGGTGATCAAGGTGATTTGGTCTAATGTCAAAAATCACATATGGAACTATTTAACTGGAAACACAGAGGAAGTGCCACTAAACTGCTTCTTCTCCTGTGGGACGATTCGTTCTGTGGTCCAGCCCCAAAACCTTCTGACGAATTGGAAATTAGAAAAACATTAAAATCATTAAAAATGTATTTGACTATCTTAACACACCACCACAGAAAAACATGATGTTAGAGTAGCTTCACCGTGTTGTGAACCGTCGTCTCGTTCCAAAAACTAAGTCGTAGACATCATTTTCGATCTGCTTAAAAAGCAGCTGGCCAACTCCCCGTGCTTTGATGTAATGGAGGAAGTGATACAATACAATCCAAGGGCTATCTTTGTGCTCAGGGCACACACACACACACACACACACACACACACTCTTGCACTATCACTGCAAAACTACCTTTATTATTGCTTCTCCACTTGTGTTGTTCTGCTGCTGAATGAACAAGTGACTCATCTGTCTGAAAGTTCTGAGGTAAAAAGGCCACAAGACAGACACTTAATAACATCCGCAGTAAGAATATAAGAGCTGCATCTCCGAGGTTTCACCAAGATCGGATGTGACTTAAATAAATGTTTTAAGTCAGGAGTAATTCCTGATTGCATTGCTTGTGATCCTTCATGATACATGTTTTTCTTTCCTTCTCACTCTGTTTCGCTTGCACGGAAGAGACAAATTACTGGAGGCGAGTGCTGGCCTCTTCAGTCGGATCTGTGTGTGGCGTGTTTTCCTGTATAATTATATTGTTTTGCTCTGTAATTATATTTTCGCCTTGGCTGTGATCTGATCCCGAGGAATAAAAGTGACTGTGTGTCCGTGCAAATCAGACATAACAACATTTCTGTATCTTCAAGAGTTGACAAACGTGCATCCGGAATCCAGATCCAGACCTTCTACCATCTGTCAGTTTTTCTTCACACGCCAGACACACTCTTGTGTTTGTGTGGCTAAGTGTGTGTGTGTGTCTGTCTGGCTTTAAGCACATATGTGCATGTGTCTTACAGACTGCTTGTTTACACATTTAATTGTGTATATCTGTTTGTTTACATGGAAATTAATTCTGTCTATAACAGGCACATTTTCCTTAAAACATGAAAACACAGAGGGTGTGAGTTCTGCCTGTGAATTCCCACTTGACTCAGTGCACTTTCAATAGATACCATTTTTTTACTGCGTAGAATCCATTGAATTGGTTTGTCCCTTTGAATTTGTGACCATGTCAGTTGTGTGTTTGTGTCACATTGAATATGGCAGCGAAAAAAGTACAAACACATGAGAACTAACACCTCCTGCTGCCTTTATCTAACCCATGTGGGCTGATCAAAGAATCAATGTTCACTTCATCCTCAGGGATTCTCTTGAGTGACAAGATAACAACTTCGCCTGGTTTCAGACCTCTGGATCCAAATCGTTTAGTGTGAGAATAACAGCCTTTACATACCAGGAATTTGTTCCCCTAAATCATCCATCCATTACCTATAGCACTTATCCATTGAGTTTCATGTCAGGAGGTGGAGACAATCCCAGAAGACACTGGGTGGAAAGCCAGTCCATCACAGTCCATTACATTGGCGGCTGGTCCTTTTACATGCAGCACGTCGCGTTTTGTTACCATAGACTGTATATAAAGACAGACTCTTGCCTCCTCCATGTTATTCAATGAGACATGGACATAACTTTATCTCAGAGATGGTTTATGTCACTTTAGGTCGTTTTTACCCCAATTACTTACAGGTTTGGTCGAGTCCGTGTATCGGTGGGACCTTGTTACCGTGACGCTGTCCTGCACAGACTCTGGCGTCAAATGGGTTCATCGATGTTCGTATCCGGGATATTTTGGCTTAATTTCTTAATAGTGGGAGGAAGTGTATCAGTCTGTGAGACAAACAACCGCACAGAGACAAATAACTCACATTCACACCTACGGGTAATTTATAGGCTCCATTTAACCTAAGCTGCGTGTCTTTGGACTGTGGGAGGAAGCCGGACTACCTGGAGAAAACCCACACAGGGCACAGGGAGAACATGCAACCCCCCCACAGTGACTGTTGAACCCAGAACCTTCTTGCTGTTCCAGCCGGCAATGAATTTGCACAGGAAAACAACCTCATGTTTATCCATGATTTGTTTTTCCATCTGCGGCTTCTGAATCCAACTTTTAATCAGACACTGGGAGCAGCGCAATCCTTTTAAAATCTAGTTCTGTTAAGTTGGACCAGTTATTATCAGCTGGCGGTGTGACAGACACACAACGACTCTGCGTGGTTACCCAGGGGGAAACATTATCTTTAAAAAGCAGAGTGTTTTTATTGTGCAGGGAACAGATCTGATTTATCTCTCACGTCTCCTCCTGTGTTTCTTTCTGTGTGCTCAGCTCATGCTGGTTGTTAGTTTCCTCCCGATGCTCCAGTTTCCTCCCACTGTCCAACCCCATGTAGGTCAGGTCAGTTTGGAGACTGTAAACTAGATGTGTGAGTGTCTGTTTAATGTGCTGGACCAGTTTCTCTGCCTTTACACCTGATGCCTATACACCCCTTCACCCTAAATGGCACTTAATAGAAACAAGTGTGGATGGAAAAACTACATCCGCTGAAATAAATCTGAGCGGTAAATGTCAGGTGTTCGCTCAGCCCTTCAAATCTCATTTTCTATTTGACAGTTGCCCGAGATCTAATAGAGAAATGAACTGAGGGGGAAATAGCTGCACTAATTTCTACATTGACTCTTGCTTCAATGGACAATTCCCTGCAGGAATCAGTCACATGCCTGCTGATTTGCCTTTGCTGGCATATGAAATAAGCACTTTATTAGGACCAACTCACCAATAGTGGGTGTAGCTCTTCTTCCGTTTGCTCTCAAAAAACACATTCACCTCTTCGCGGCATTGCTTCCTCCACCTTCCTTTGAGATCCTGCTCCGTCCGGATACAGTAGCGTCACATCCTTTTCTGCACATTTGTCAGCGGCCCATTCATTCTGCCAATCTTCCGCTCTGCCCCGTCCCGAAGGTGCACGTGTTGGATTCAGATCTGGTGACTGTGGAGGTCACAGGAGTTCGCTGAACTCACTGTCGTGCTCATGAATTCAGTTTGAGGCGACTTTTCCTCTGTGACACGTTGTGTTAACATGCTGGAAGTAGCCTGTGGCCGTAGAGGGATGCACATGGTCAGCCACTATGCTCATAAGGGGCTAAGGCAGTGAAACAGTGATTGAGTGTTGTCATGTTAATTGTATCAGGGGGCACAGTTTATTTCATTCAATGTATTTAAGGTTATTTTATGTGATTTTTCATATATTTGTAGTATTTTGAGCCAGTGAAATATAATGGTTATTAATTTACTTATGATCAATTATTCATCCAAGTTTCAAAGTTATCAAAAATTCTTATAAAGAATTGATTTCTTTGTCTTTGCACATAGTTAATTATAAATCTGTGGGTTTGTTCTATTTGTTAAAAAACAAGTTCACGTTTTGAAGGACATATTACTGACATGTTGTAGGGCAAATTATTAATGAAATCATCAAGAAAATAGAAGCGATTATAATTATTAGATGATGAAAGTTATTTGTAGTTGCAGCCTTGGATCCCTCCGTGTATTTTTTGTGAATACAGCCACACTCACAATTAAGGTTGTTCTGGGTAAACACATGAGAGTAGATAAGTAGGTTGTGGGAAGAGGAGTTCGGCAAAGATAAAAAAAAATCACATTATGTTCTGAACAGCCTCCATTATTCATATCGAACAAATTAGCAGTTTAGATAAAATAAGGTTTTAGCCAGAAAAGTTTGCCAACTAATTATCTTTTGCTCAAAATATGATGTCACAATAATAATATATACCAAATTAGAGTGATCTTTCCAAACAGTAATTTGGACCATCTTCAGGTATTTGTCCTTTCCCACCCGGTTACTAGGTTTCCATTAAAACCAGATATTTTACATGACCTTTTCTAGTCTTAATGAGCATTCAAAGCTCTTTTGCACTGCAAGTCACATTTACACATCATTCTGAGGAGCTGGGGATCGAACCAACAACCCTCTGGTTAGTGGACGAAATGCTCCACTTCCCTGAGCCACCATGTTAGAATTACTTAGAAAAGGATTCATTACATTTGAAGTAACAGTCTCAGTAAACTTCTGCCTTACAAACAAAAACATTTGGTGTTAAAGACTCATTGCATGCATGCATTGAGTCTTTAATAACCAAACAGGCTCGTAGGAGTGAAGCGAAGGGAAAGCACAGACGTGTGCGCACTTCTATTTTCTAGAGAATGAAGGGCGGTGGTTTGCAATACAAATGGCAGTGTTCAGAGTGCGTCAATGCCTTTAGCTTTGACATGTGCTAATCTGGCTGTGGGAAAAAAAATGGAAAGGTATTGATTTGATATTGAGCTACACAAGGTTGATTAAATATTTTCCCCGGGTGGATTTACTGATCAGCGAACATATGCAATCACGTCTCTGAGCTTATCTTCAGGACAGAAAAAACAAAAGGCTTAAAATATACAATCGTCCTTGTGAATCATATGATATCTAAAGATTGGTGCGTGTGCTGATGATGCCACTGATCCTCACTTCATCAGGAAACGTCCGTATCACACTGTGACCTAATAAATCTGTTGACAGGCAAAAAAGGTTGACGCGGTTTATTATTGAACAAGATGATGTATTGAGCTGTGGAGGTGAGGGGCCCGCGCTGCGGAGGCTTAGCTTTGCTCTTTTCATCCTTATCATTCCCACAAGTCCTACACTGGTGATTACAGCAGCTTACTGATCACTGCTGTTATAGACTGGTGTCAGACAGGGAAAAGGACAGGTTGTGGCCACAAAATATAATCAGCTGTCTGCGGGAAGCCGGAGCACTTTCTTATCAAGCAGCTCGGCCGGGCAGCGGAGATCAATTGTCAAGATGCTATAACGTCAGATTAAATCCTGTTATGGTGCTTATATATATATATATTATTATTTTTATTTTTATCCTCCTCCTCCTCGCGGGGGACATCTGATTAAAAAAATCTGACATCACAGCCCCTGTAAACATAAGAGGTCCGCAGGCAGCCGGAGTGCAGCTGAGTGAGTAATTATTCAGGCCAACTTGTTTTCACGACACCTCGGACAACAGGCAATTTGGTTTGACCTATAGTGATTGTCAGTATTAGACGGAAGTCGACAAATGTCAAACAGTGCAGGGGAACTGCAAACAAACGCTGCCGGTGTGTTTCTCCTCTGTACACATGCACCGGCGTGTGCGTGCGTGTGCACATTTGCAAACGTGGGCATACCGGTGCTTGTGTTGTGCCTCCAGCCTGTTTGTGTGTGTGTGTGTGTGTGTGTGTGTGTGTGTGTGTGTGTGTCGTCTGGGCGTCTATTCGTCAAAAGGCCAGTACACCTATTGGGAATTCTGGAAACCCGTTTGTTGCCACCCCCCACCATCAAATTCTGTATGTAGTTTCTGCAGACTGAATACAATCTGCACTGAGGCATGAGGCATTACACACGTGTCTAGCACGCCACAGATGATGAAGAGATCTGGGAACGCATCCTCCCATGGAAGCTGCCTCTGGCTGAGACGCTGCTGCGTGCAGTGGATACAGGCCCCAGCCAAGGCTCGCCAGGGTCTGGGGACATAACACACACATGGTGGGAGGCTCCAGGAGACGGCCCTGTGTCGCGTTCAAGTGTCAGTGATGTGATGGAATGAATAATGTGTTCTCTCCTTTGGAGAAACATGGGAATACAATGTTTTTGTTTTTTTTGTTGATAAAGCTTTCAAACATATGGTATGTAGAAAAGATTTAAGATAAGATTATCATTTGTTAGTCGCTCAACTGGAAACAGCAGCAAAGGGGATAAAAACATCAGTAAAAAGGTAATAGATAAGTTATGTGATTTAAACATAGGTATATATATATATTGATGTGTTTCTTATGCTTTGTGCAAGTACAGAGAGGAGGATCTATAGCATGTTTTGTCTGTTTATCAAGTATTTGTCATCCTTTGCCCATAAATCAGTCTTTAAACGTCAATAACAGTTTGACGTTTATCGTGATATTTATTGATATCGACTGATATGAGATTACACCTGAAATTTGGTATTTAATATTGGTAGTTTTACCAAAGATAAGAGCTTTAAAAAAGATGGAATCAACTTAAAATCTGTAGACGTGTAGGTGTGGATATGTGATATTTATGTTGAAAGTCTCGAGAAGGGTAGGGAATAGCTCCTCTTATAACAATCTCCTGGGTTCCACCTGTGGTAGCAGTAAATGTCAGGCTCATGTTCTGTGTGAGAGAACAGCATCAGCGAAGCAATTAGAGGAATTCTGACGGCCAGGGAATGTTAAGTAGTCACACAGCATGTCTGTCTGATCAATTCTATCCAATATCTTGTCAGCTGCTTCACTGGAGGCAACATTTTTCCTGTGCGGCTGCGAGTGCTGAGGGTGGGAATCTCCAAGTTTCTCACGACTTGAGTTTGATTCAGGGGGCTTTGATACCGAGGGCCGATTCCTATTCTGCTCAGATCTCGACGCGTCACAGTTTCTGATTCAAGTTCTGCTTCTTCTTGCAGTGTGATGACAATTAGAATGATAATATATTTGATTTGCTTGAAACAATTGTTCATGTATATAATTATCTAAAAACGACTGACCTGGACGTACAATAACGTTCAGAACTTAAGGATCTCACTCGTTCCTACATTTGTTAGTTGACTGGACTCAAAGAGATTAGTTTATGTTAATTTCTTAAAAACTGCAATTTGTCGAATGCACATCTTAAATCGTTTTTTAGCAAATTAGATAAAATGTGAGATTAGAACAAAGATGGATTTAACCTCAACCAAATGAGGACTTATGCAGCCAATTGCCTTCGGTCTCAGA
Organism: Verasper variegatus; assembly: GCA_026259375.1. Lineage (NCBI taxonomy): Eukaryota > Metazoa > Chordata > Actinopteri > Pleuronectiformes > Pleuronectidae > Verasper > Verasper variegatus. Next base: position 22,247,531 of record CM048040.1, on the reverse strand, counting down.
GTAAACAAAGTGGATTACAGTCCCTCCAGCAGAAAGGAGCATGTGTTTAAACATCCATCATGTTTACCGTCATATTATTAGCACGACACTTCGCCAAATGTCACGAGCATGACTCGGCGTGTTTACACCACCATTCAGTGAGAAATCTGTATTTTAGTCCCGAAGATATTGTGATCCTTGGATAAACAAAGCCGGTGCAGCTGTCGTCTCTCTGATCGGAATTCACTTATGTCTCAACGAGCCGCCTCCTCGTCGTCAGCTCGCTGCTTCCCTCGCTGTCTCACCCGCAGCAACTGTCGCCGCTCAACTGTCACTCCGAGAGACGGTGTGTTGCGCTACATCACGTATATATACGTGTGCGTGATTGGATAAGACGGAGCAGCGGATCGACTGCGGGCCGGCCGGGCTGTTGACAGCTCGTTTTTTTTTCGGGCTGATAAAACAGCGGCAGACTGAGCTTTTAATGAAACTCACACATCAAGTTACCAGAGTGTGAGAAACAAGAGGGGAGGCAAACTGTCAGGGAGTAGAGCCCATCCCTGGTCAGGCGTGGTCCAACTGTAAAATAACTAGTTCACTAGCATTTGAGGGACCAGTGTGAAAAGTTAAGAGGGATCTATTAGTAGTACTTAATAATAATTATGTTTTCATTAGTGTAAAACACCTGGAACTAAGCATTGTTATGTGTAGCTTAGAATGAGCCCTTCATAATCCCACTGGTTCTTTACCATTGAGCCATGTTTCTACCACACGACTGTAAATAAATATAGACAACATAATTGTAAGTGTTTTGTTTGCCCCCTGGTGGCAGGCTGCAGTTAAGGTCATAAACCCATCCTACTCCATGTTAGTGGATGGGACATTATCCAAATTAATAAAGTCAAAGCACATGTCAGATGGGTTATTAAAAACATGTGAGGTTGTTCTTGTCACACTGTGATGTGTTTATTTATCTTGTCATTTTGATTTCAATGAGACCGACTCTTGATTGTTTGATTGCATGTGTCGGTCAGACCGCGACACATCCAAATCCCCCGATCACTGCCGTGCAGACTCTGGCTCAAAATGATGTCATCGGCACAAGATGGCAGGATATTGGGAGGACAAGGGGATGAGTCATCCATCTTTATATAGTCTATGGTTTCTATAGATACGTCTAAAGTGTGGCAGCACAGCTTTCCAGTGGCCTGGAGACCAAAGGGACGTCCCCAAAACCCAGATGTGCATTCCCTGTTTATTCTGCTTTGCACAATGATCACACAACTCTCAGTACGAACAGAAATGAAAAGAGCCTGAAAGAAAGAGTGGCTGTCCTGGTGGCATCCACGTCGCTGATGCTTTTACAGACTTATTCTTACACAGTAAACTATTGTACCGTTGATGTTTTTTGTCCATTTTCAACTGAAAGGCTCCACACCCGGATGAATAAGACTCTTCAGTGGGGAAATGGAAAAGGGATTTACTCCGAATGTATCTGTAACATGGAGAAACGGAGATATAGTTTATCTCCGTATACAGATACTGTAATAATGAATATACGTGTTGCATTTAAATGCATTATACATAAATTGAAGAATTGTCATGTTCACATCCACACACCTAATAATATTTATATAATCATAATCCAAAGTGAAAAGGAAGTAGCTGACAGCTGAGCTAACACAAGATCTTGTTGGTGAATATATTTCATCTGGAAAACATGTTTCAAAGACCACAGACAATCCATGAAACAGAATCAAAAGGTGGAGGAAATGGATCCCCACCAAGTTAGGTCAGACTGTCCCTCCAAGACGGATGAAGGTGCATGAGGAGGGTTGAAGCTAAGAAGCCACAGCATCCTTGAGATAAGGGCAGTGCTGTGTGGTATTGTCCAGCCGCCCTGTGGTATCAAAACCCCCTTTGTGAGTGCTTCGTCTGGTCCGGTCTGAGCTGTAGGAGATGGAAAAAAGGGAGGCTGGTCCAATCTTAATTGCACAAGCAGATGCTGTCAGTCTCCAGAAACCACAAGCTGTCCTCTCTCCGAAAGGCAACGTCTCGCCCGCAGCCAGCGTGGTGCAGGAGCACTAATAACTCCCCGCAAATTCTCCACAAAAGAATACATAACTTCACACCCTTCAAATCCACCGAATATAGTGGCGACTGGTGAGCAGGAAGATGAGCAGAGCATCACGCTGTGGGATCCTCTTCAGCAGGGACAAAAGCTGTGGTCAGGCTGTAGAGAGAAATGAAAATGCTCAGAATATTCTAACAGACCCTGAGCAATTAGCTGCCCTCTGCATGTAATTGAATACTGAAGAAAGATTTTATTTTTTCCAACATCACACTCACCAGTAAAAAAGACTCGACAGAATTGATGCTCTTCATCGAAACCATGTTCTTCATGGATCCTCTAATGTTTCCAGCAGCTGTATGGACGACGGTAAGACAGCTCCTGTAGTGTGACATGTTGACATCACCATTCAACACACCAGTCAACTGCTGGAGCTGCAGCACAACGTTGGCACAACGTTGGAAACACAGATCATGGAGGTGATTAAGTTGCTTTAAACACCCACTGCTCCAGAGGTGTGGGGTTGCATGCAAGCGGGTGAACCACCTCTGTGCTTGAGGGATTTACTTTATCCCTACCTAGAGAGAGCTTCATCACATGTCAGTGCACGTCTTGCACAGAATTATGTACAAATCTTTGAGGGACAATAATCCCTGATATTTACTGCGACCTGGAAACCTCTGTTCCCTGATTTTTAGCCTTGAGGGCAGTGCCACGCCACAGGTAACGTAAGTATCCTGTTGAATCTGCGCCCGAGCCTGAGGGACGAGCGCTGCCTGAAGGACAAACCCAAGGAGCAAATGACTCGCTTGCTAATGTTCTGTAACCCGAGAGTCGCAGCTCGCACAACAACAACAACAACAAATATGAAGCAGCAACCGTCAACGTGCTGGAAGGAGACTTGAATGTAGATGTTATAATGAAACTATCTACCGAGTGACATTTGCCTCGATCTCGCCAAACACTTGTGCATCAAGCGTGTTGGAGTTTTTGCAGTTTGAGTGCGCAGTCGAACCCACACAGGCAACCGCACGTTGGAGAAGAAAGATCTTCAGGCAGAGCTGCGGGATGATGCAACAAGGTGGTGCAAACTGTTCACGTCCCCGACACAGGCAGAGAGAGACAATGTGAGAGAGCTAAATATAGGAGATGATGGAGTACATGTACGCCTGTACTCATGCTGCGTCTGTTTGTCTGCGAGCCGCTTGGATAATGCCTCACCGGCGTGAGGAATGAAAGGATTCACACAACAGAGGCACAACACAGGAACAGGTGTTGGTGTGACTTTGAAAAATTGTGTTTATGGTTGTGGCGATACACAGGGATTATAAACAGATGCTTGGATATCCGCATTTGTGTTACAGTTGTTTATCACTGGGTTAAAATTCATTTCTGATCTAGAAGTGGAGCAGAAAGTGAAAATCTCTAAATCGGTCCTTTTGACGCTCTGTCTCGTAAGCATCACCTTCAAGACTTCTTAAATATTTGTTTAATTAATATATCTCTCATTAAAGTCATTATAAAAACAACCCCCTGCTTGTTAAATCCTGTGTTTGACTTCGGCATCAACACAATGTTCCCACTCTGACAGATGGTGATGTGAGATTTTTGACAACAATGGAAAAACAAATTATAATTAGGTTTTCAACTTGGTGATTCATTTTCTGTTCATCACCTGATATTTCTGTCTAATTTCTGTGACTTTAATGATGTGAGATCCTAAGAAATACGTTGACAAGCTAAGATAAGAAAACGTAAAGTCATTCTCCAGCTTCTTATTTATTTACAGCTTCTTACATTTTGTTGATATATTCAATACCTGAATCCTCCTGATGAAGTTTCCGTATTCACCTGCAAATTCATGAAAATAGATGATCATGTTTTGTGAGCCGTGTTACAACAAAGTCTGACGAGGCAAGACAATCCCATAATATTTGTGGACAGTGGGACTATAGGAAGTTTGTGTTCTGCTCTTACTTTCAGTTTTTCTAACAAAAAGCGGCGTCACGCTCACAGGACACCGACGAAGATGTCAGGAGAGTCCGTGCTGATCAGAACCGACGCCGCTGTGGATGTGGTGTAAACAAACTCACATGATCTCAACAGCGGAATTAATACGTTACATCCTCCCTCTGTCTGAACAACTTTGGCTTAATGTGGTGGAATCAGACAGTTAATTAAAACTAAATCCTGTTCATCTTCTTTCTGTCCTGACCTGTATTTTCATATAAAATCTACAGGAGTCGTCTGATCTGCTCGTGCTTTTTCGCCCCTGACGTATTTTCATTAAAGTCTCCAGATCTCATCTATTATCTCCGCGAGAATAACGTTGTTATGAGATCCCCACTTGTAATAAATGTAAATTATGCTTAAATTTAAAGAAATTATGTACGGTGGGATTCATTAGCAGTGAAATTTAGAGGAATAACCACATTATGTCTAAACTAACGCACGGGATCATGGGATCAGACGAGTCCCACTGAAAACATCCCACTGTAATAACATGGAGTCTCCGATTAACCAATTATGAAATTTGAAACGTCACACACACACACACACACACACACACACACACACACACTTACACAAAAAGAGGAACCACTGAATATTTAAAGGGTCAAATCAGCTTCAAACTCTGTCAGAAGAAAACAGGAGAAAACCCATCGGGACAAAAGAAAGAAAAAAAAAGTTTGAAAACAATAACAATCCCAAAATAATTAGCCTGTTTATGAAGCTGCACTTTTTTCTATCTGTGTTTCTGAGCGAAACTGACTTCAGCTGAAGGTTTTCTCCACAAAATCATCCATCCATCCATTTTTCCATCCATCCATCATCTGAACCACTTTGTCAACACACAGAGAGACCCCGGGCGAACCTGGGATTCAAACCAATACCCTTCTTGCTGTGAGGCGACAGTCCTCACACTGTTCCTTCGTTACAATGGACACGGGAGTGTAGTTTATTTAGAGTCAGTCCCACACACACCTTGCTGGTCCCTTTTTTAAATATTCATCCACAGGTAAAAAACACTATTTGTTTGTGTTTGAGTCCCGTGTTCTGTAGAAACTACAGCGGGCAGCTGTTTTCAGGACATTATGCCGTCCTTTGGCTATTTACACCTTCATTCATAACAAACATTGTTGGAACAGATGGGCTGGGGACACTGGAAAGAAGTGGGAGAATTCTCATTGTTGGTTTGTGCTTTTCATGGGATTTGTTAACAATTGGAAACATTGTGAACACATTGTGAAAGAATTGGTATTTTGTATATTTAAATCTGTAAATACTTGGGCCATCTCCATTCATGCACGACTGTTGGACTAAACATAATGACTTGATTTTATATACACGTCACTTTTATGTCCCTGTAATGTAATTATTTATCGTCTATTTTGTAGTATGGTGACATTAGATAACATGTTCTTCGAGGAATGAATGGTGTTTTCCACTGATGAGGTGAAACATAAAACTTTAATTTTTGCGCTATAAAATATTAAATAGTTTTATTTTCCTCCCTAAACTTATGTAATTTTAATCAGCTGTAGTTACACTTGCACGGCACACAATTTATTTCAAGCCTACTGTGTATCCATCTACTATGAATAAATATGTAATAATGCTGTCACGAATGTTTTAATCGATTATGAACCCAGGCCCTGGAACATATGTACCACAGTGTGTCAGCTGTTTTCTAATTCTCCAGGTTCCTGCGCGATATCCCAGCATTAGGACAAGAGGAGGGAAACCCTTTGAATAGCCGGAATGAGACATGTTTATCACTTTCATGCAGATACACGCGACAGCGAATCAAACCTTGGTGTGATGTGATGCCGAGGCAGGAGATTTTCCTTCCGTCGCTCCGAACACTGGCTACCTCTGACATTCAGTGGAAATGATCTGAGGTGGGAGCGCTATCTGTCGCCCGCAGGCCTCAGAGCCTATATGCTGCAAGTCAGTCACGGCAAAACTTTATTTCCAATGTTTTGCTGACGGGTACAACTCGTCTGATCCTAATTTGGCAGTTTTAAATACACCGTGCAGCATCTAACTGATGTGGCTGCTGAGAATGTTCTGTGAGCAGGAATTACCACTCTTTGTGTTTGATGATAATTGAATTGTCAGTAATAAGTGTAGCATATAATTGTATTTTTGACGTTTTTGCAGGGAGAGGTTTATTTTGTAAGAAACCGAGCCGAGGTGAACAAGATGCAGTTAATTAGGCCTCTTCTCCGAACAGCATGTTTCTGGACCTATGGGAGCAAATGGATGAGGAGTTTGACTTTCTTTTGAGAAGCTTTCTCCACTTTTTAAAATCTCCACCATAATGTTTTAATTCCTGGATAGTGAAGAAAAAATCTTGTATATTTAGAGGACAAATATCTACGACCTCTTCTGTGGCTGAGGGGGTAGAGCGGTCGTCCTTTCTCCCTTCATAGAAAAAGTGCTGCCCATAGATCCACTGAATGAATGTGTGTGTGTGAACAGGGTGAATGAGAATATAAACTGTACAGTAAAGTGCTTTGAGTGGTCATCAAGACTAGAGCAGCTCTATATGCACACAGACCATTTACCATGTTCACTGCTCTTTTGCCTGCGATGGGTAACGATCAGCATTCACTCCCGGGTCAAATGTCTCTGCAATGGACTCAGGTTTCCAAATCGGAAGCAGGTGAACGCACTAGTTTGGCAACGGAACAAGGTCCAACACGATGCACTGGGGGCAAAACAACTGGGAAGCAAACTCCTCTACTGGCAATGGGAACAAGGTTGGTTAGCTGGTTTACCCATATTTTAAAAAAACCGCTTCTACCTTCAGATTTCGCTGTAAAAGAGATAAATAAGTGCGTGAAATTTGCTGCAAATTGATGGAATTTAAGGGAACTGGTGGAAGTAGTCGTCCCTATTTTCTGTGGCTTTAATGTGCACCTCTCTGTTTTCTGCAGATATGTGTTGTTGCACACTTCTCTGTCACAGTATTTTTCATCGTGCAGTTGATCGGGTGTCTCGGCGGCTGATTGAGTTCCCTCCCGCTCTCTAATCCTCACTCGGACGCAGACCCCCAGTATCACAGAGATTGATGTGCGTTAGTTCAACCATAACTTCTGCTGTGAACTAATAATATAATGATTTTTGCCTCTATTTGTGATAAGTTGGGAGACTTGGTGTTAGTTATTCTAATTAATCTGCTCCACTGTGAAAGGTTTCCACATCCGTCAGGCGTATTCATCTTCCGTGGCCTTTATCAGGGGGCAATGCAATTTTCTTCCATCCGCCACATATCAGACTCAGAAAACAAACACAACAAATGGCCACTATAGAACGTGGTCTTATGAAAGAACTCCAGTGGGTATTCATGAAAAATGCATGAGTGCCGACTGCACATGGATGCTCCTTAAAGCTGAGGCTCGGAAAATATGACAGTGACAAACAATGGTCTGATATGTCATCGCTCCTACATCAAGGAGGAGTATGTGAATGAATGTGGGGGTGGGTTGTGTGCTTATACATATATTAGAGAGTCAGTGGGGCTGGTCACAGTCCCTCAGGCCCAGACTGTTATATGTTGTATGTAGGTATTTTCACCACTATACGACTCCAACTTCCAAGTAACGTACAAGAAGAGACACTCAGGCTGTCTCTTGTTCCAGTTTCATGTTAAATAAGGGATTGTTGAGGCGGCGTCTTCCCCCATGTCTTCGAAAACATTGTGAGTTCAGAACAAAAAAAACAATATAACCTCTCGGAAGCCGTTTTCAGGAATGAACTCTGGAGAATGTCTGCACAATTGGGGCCAGGCTCTTTTTTTTTCATTTGGCCTTTTAGATGTGAGGAACACAGCGGGGGATTGTCTGGGTCAGATGTGTTCAGAACAACAGGAACACTTCCAGAGCGTTCAGGTGAGAAGTGGTGTCCGGGTGGAGGAGGAAACAGGCAGGAGACGAGCTGGACATCTTCATCTTCCATGTATGGCACCTCTCTTTCATCCTGAGACATTATCCAGACCTTTGACTAAGGGGCTGGGAGGGAAAAATATCTGGAGTTTAATGCACGACTGAAAACAGCTAGACAGTGAACCATGATTCCTTTCTTTGAACATGGATACCCATGTAGACTTAAGTTAGTCTTATGGGTGTAGGAGGATAAATCAGCAAATAGCCAAATGTGTTTGATCAATTGTGAGTGGATGACTAAGAAGAGACAGATTCTGCTATAATTCATCATATAACTCAATCACCCACACACGTTGCTCTGTATTCTCCCAGTTTACGTCAGCCATTTAAATCTGTAATTACACCACTTTCCCCTTTATGCAATGTGGACTTTCAATCTTCACAATTTGCCTCGATTCTCCGAAACAAGCTCCTGCTGAATCAAATTCAGCTTTCGAAATATGACACGAGGCAAAACAACTTCATTCTCGTACCTGTCTTCCTGTAAAACTGTCTTTTGGTCAAAGTTCTCACAGGGATGACACAGTGTGTGTTTGTGTGTGTGTGTGTGTGTGTGTGTGTGTGTGTGTGGGGGGGGGGGGGGGGATAAGCCTGAGTGACATGAAAGACGCTAACAGGCCGACGTTAAGTCTGTCTCCCCCCCTGACGCTGATAGTCATGGTCTATTTCAACCAGACCGTGCTGAGCTGATAACTTCGCTGCTGCATGTTTGGTCCCTGAAATGACACATGCAGTAACGACGGGAGGTGAGGAACGCCGACCAGGAGGCGCGGAGAAGTTGTCGCGCCAGACGTTATCCATGAAAGTGATATAAATGAAACAAGACAGAAATTCTCCGCCGTGTTTGGGAGAATCGAATGGGGGGGGGGGGGGGGGGCAAAACTTAACCTGCAGAGTTATTATTCTGGAGTGAAGTCAAATGCAACATTAGATTTCTGTCAGGTGTCAGCAAATGCATATTTTACCAATGGAAGAAAAAGCTGCTGGGCAAAAAAAAAAAAGTCTCATGAATATAATGAATTCCCTTTTTTTCTCTCTCACAGAAGTACCTCATTCTCACATTTGTGTAATCCGAGTCAACCTAATTATTTTGGGACTCGTTCTGGCTTGGAGTTGCCATGTTTTCACTTTTAGCTCATGCCCAAAGCGTCCGTGGTAATGGAATTTGAGACGCCCTATTTGTGACTCATCCCTGTTCCGTGAAAAGAAAAGAAGTTCACATTAAAAGGGGATTTTACATGAGGGTATCTGCACAACTATGGATTCCCACGCCATTGTGGCAGATTTCAAAAGGCGTGTAAATGCTTTTTGGAACGACCTCAAAAAAATTCACTGAAGACTAAATGAGTGAAGCGTCTGCGGCGAGGCTTTCCCCCAACTTGTCTCTTCAGTGCCATCTTCTTATGTGGGAGAAGAGATGATGTCATGACTCCGTCTTCAGGGACCAGTTTCTTTCAAAATGTCTTCTCGGTGACAAATGGACGCTTTTGCTAAAAAGACCCAAGTTAAACAAAAAAAACAGAGAAATCTTCCTGCAACCTGAGCCCTTCATTGTAGCTGTCAGAATGTGTAACGTTCGCCATCACTCTGAAGAAATCTTTAACTTTGCAGCAGGGGACGATGCGAGAAAATTGGAAAAAGTTCTCGCTTGCCGATATTCACGTTTGCTCCGTCACGTCAAGTGGACAGCATTTGACACCCAGACTACAATATGGTACAAAGGTTTACGTCCCAGGTGGCCGTGTTGGCACTATTGGACATATTTGTAATATCGGACAGCACATAAAAAGATACTGATCTATTTAGGCTGGTATTATTCCATATGGACGGGCCATTGATAAGAGCTGTCTAATTGAAACAGCGAGTTGAGAAAAAAGGGGATCGATGGCTACCCTGATGCACCGAGCTCTCCTTGTGAGAGTCATATTATTAGATTTCAGACAATCTGATAACCCTTTTGCTTTTGATTGATCTTTTCCATTTCGAACACTGAAGTCCCCCGGATCAATGGTTGTGCCCTGCGGCTACAAACTGTCAAAGCAGGAGCGGGGCCTGAAAGAGCCGGGCGCACGGTCGCTCCTCGACACCCACATTCAAGGACAAATTGTGCGATGGTGTGACACAGGAAACGGCGCCGCACCGGTCGCAGGAAAGCTGCTCCTCGGTATGAGAAATCGTGACACTTTCCCAGTCGGGGCAGATGTGAATGAAAAGGAGCTTCTCGCCGTGTCATCTGATCTTTCCACGGTGTGTTTCTAAAGAGCTGGGATTTAAGAGCGGAGGGTAGAGTGTGCGTAAGCAGAGCTAAGTGCCCCTCTCTAATTCTCTCTCTCTCTGCACAATCTCTTGAGATAGCTCCTGGAACTGGTGGGTGTAGCTATATGAACCAAGGGGCTGAATGAGCTGTAATGAGATTAGTAACTACAGTGCACAGGAACAAGCCTTTTGCGGGGCTGCATGGCTGGTGTTATATATCCTCCTTCAGCCGCTCCTGCCGCTGAGCTCGGTGTTTGTATAGTGTGTGAAAATATAATCCTTAAAGAAGAAGCTACGTATACATGTGTTTCTAACCTTTTTGATTAAAAGCTTAGGTGTCTGAGGATTTTTTTCCGTTAAGTCACAATTTGTTATTTGGATGTTTGGGCAATCCTGCAACACACAGCTTATATAGGACAGTTATTAAAGCACAAAACGGCAGAGTTACAAAGTGAGAAATGCTGGTTGCCGCAGTGTGTTTCAACATTTTGTATTAACAAAAAAAAAAATTACAAAGACTATCCTGGTTGTTAGGTACTCTGGACTCTCCAGGATGATGTTCGATCCAATAATAGAGACGCTCTGATTCGATTTGTTGCCTCCGAGACCGAATCCAGTTCCATCCAGTATCATCCTGGTAGTGTGAAGGAATCTTTGACCATCCTTACACATTACATCTGCTATTTGTTCACCATCTCTTCACTCCAAGCAATACCCAAGGTCAGGTCATAGATGAAGGGCGGACCAGTGGCTGATCATCATGTCTACTGCTCAGGGTCACAACGTAGGGGCACAACGTGATTCAGGGTATACGTACTTTAGGATTTACTGTGCAATAAAAGGGGGGTAGGGAAGGAGTTAAGGGTGCTAAGGGTGTTAACGTTGATATATTGTTCCACCTTCTGGTCTCCTTGATGCCTCGAGTCTATGTTTAACTCGTTTGCGTCGGACATCAGCTGCTGCCTGAGTTCTCCTTTCACCAGCTTCTGGAAAACGTCCATCACACTGAGTACCGGTCCGATATCACTGCGTTTAAAGAAATAACTTGTATGACGTGTTTAAACAGCTGTGGCTACAAACCCTGCATGGAAGTGAAGGTTGCTGTCGTTGCTGTCGTACGGCAGCGCTCAGGGGAAAACCGTAGAAACACCTTAGGAATACACAACAATGACTTCCTTCAAATAGCTGTGAAAGTGCAGCCACAGATTATTAAAATAAACCTGCTAAGTACTCCTCCAAACTGAAGTCTTGCATGCGACTTAACACTGTTTTTGCATGTGTGAATTATTGCCATATTGCTGATATATTTAACTAGCTCTGGCTAATGCCACACTCCTGCAAATCACTTCTTCACTGCTCCAAAAACAGAACTTGCCAGTGGCAGCATAGCGCCATCTCTTTTTTGAGCGTCAAAGAAGTGGTTGTAGTTTTATCTGGGTGAAACTCATATACTTTAAAGACGTGGTATTGGATCAGTACATGCATTCCAGTAGACCTGGTGTTTACGGTGGAATCAGAGGGTTTTCCGATGCTGGTATCCACATCGGAACATCTCTATTACCAGCTTTAATTATTTCAGTTAAAAAAAGTCATGTTCTGTATGTAATTTTGAAATGGCGGCTGGTTCTAAATAATTCAATTCCCTTATACTTCAGGTGCCACTGCTGAATTCAAATTTGCTTTGTCGCCATAGTTGAAGACATAACACGGTGCCACAGCTGCTGAATTCACCACATTGCGAATTGTAGTTGCAGATCACGTATTTCAGTTTTCTTAACACCATTATCTTTCCAACCCGATACCACCACTTTGCAATGTGGATGTTTCCCAATAAAATACCTTGAGAATGACTTCCTCAAAAGTTTGAAGGTGTACGGACCTATATCTTCAACTTGTTATCAAAGAATTATGTTTGAGATTAATATTGAACCAGGAGAGTTTCATCTGATCCAAGTTGAAGAAATGCTATAACTGTGATGTAACATTGCCTATGGGAACAGTTAATCGAAGCTTGTCCCAAACCACGAGTACCAGCACATATAGTTTAGGTTCATTTCACTTCACTACGAGTTATGGTCTTTTTTATGTTTCAATTGACTTTTTTACAAATTGACCTCAAGCAGTAAACACAAAGTCACGAGTACTAATACGCTAGATTGATAATACAGTCCTCACAGATGTACCACATGATATCATCAGTGTAAAAAACTAAATACGTCTCAGTGGCACATCAGTTCCTGTATGGCAGTAACTGTGAAGCCAGTTTCACATGTTCTTGGACGACACACCACTCAGTTAGCTTTTTCCTTCCTCACACAGAGCACTATTTAAAAGTTTAGTCAGGTGCAGTTAGTTAGTCTGACCTTTGGATTCATGCTATAATCTCATATCTGCTCTAATAAAATCCTTGAGTTTGCTGAGAGGACCTTTCTGTCTGAAAAAGGAGAATCTTGGTTCACGTCCAAGTTTAAAAAATGTATCGATCGCAGAAGTTTGAATAGAGTTTGAGTCAAAAAGCTGAACTGTGATGATTAAATCCCTCTGCTGATGTGCGAGGGTATTTCTCCTGCTCGTCTGAAAGGGAAATGTAAAAAAAACCCAACAACACAGAGGTGTGTTCTTTGTATAAACTCCTTGTGACACCAGAGATAATAAATAAAAAAAACATTAAGGTGCTTCGTGACTCACTGTTGTGAGAATCTGAGTTCCCCACAAGGGTCCGCGCTGTGGAGATGATGCTGGATGACAGTCACCACATCTCAGCAATAATAACAAGTACATGAAATAACAACACTTAGCTTGAAGTCCCCCTCTTCATTATTTATCTACAGTAAACAGTGAAACAAGGTTTATAACACAATAAAACAAACGTTTAATTATATCACATATTAGAATCTCTTCAGCCTGTTTATTAAGTATTTTATCCACTTATTTTCTTGCACCTTTAATGAAAAATATTATTATTATTATTATGTTTTTAGCCCCCTTCATTGACTTTCTTCTTTATTCTTTATTAATGTAATACAATACTTTTATTAATTGCTCTTATAGCTTTTCTTTTTACTATGATCTATTGTACTTCATGGCTTATTTACAATAGAATTTTTGAGAAGCTACTGTATATCCCTTTATATCTGTTATATAACAATGTTATAATTAATTTCATGTTTATAGAGGCAGATTTAAAGTTAAACCATAATGTGACATGTGCACAGCTGCTGGTATGTTTGAGTAAATTCAACGTGAACACAAACAGAATCACTGAAACGAAGGTGTGAAGTTGAGGTTGCATCACCGTGGGAGAAGAAGAAGAAGAAGAAGAAGAAGAAGAAACACGCATGTTGCTAACTCCCCCAGTTCTCACCCTTCCCTCACCCCCCTCTCTCTCCTCACTGATGAAATTTTGATCCGACATTTGGCTTTGATAATAAAAAAATATATATAGTTCACACAGTACATGCTTTTTACCCTTGAATTTGTCCTCATGAAAACGTAACACGCTCTCATATACAAGCGAAGGAAAGATGAGTGAGGGGAAAACAGGCAACACGTTCTCCCCAGTGAGCATCTGCGTTTTGAAAACCGGCGAAAAACAGAGGCAAAAATAACACAGCTACCCTCGATCTTCTCATTTTTATCTTATTAAAACCCAATTGTAAATACACACTCATTGGATTAGGAACGATTTACCAAAATAACAAACACTATTCAAAGCAACAGCTTAACCCGGGAGACACGGGAGGCTGCGGAAAAACTGTCACGGATTCATTTTCTGGTCGTTACTGACACTGTGGTGGAAGCTTACTCCTCACAAATGATATTGTTTACCCTCTAATCAGGTTGAAGTTCCACGAGGACCTTTAGCGTTTCCCTGACCACCTCCACAAATCACCCAGGCTGACCAAGAGAAATCCTCCCATGGTCCTCCTTGTTGCTGCTGCGCCTCATTTAAAGCCTTCCCCGGGTCAGGTTATCTAAATAGATGAGCGAGGAACCGGGCGCTCGCAGGCTGTAATTTGGACTTTGTGGCGACACTATGCTGCGATGCTCGTGTTGCTAATGGTTTCTTATACTAATGCTAAATGATGGGAAGTGGAGGGTGGGCTCAGGGAATCTATATTCTCTCCCCCTGATTCAATTCATTTGGTAAAACACAGCAAAATCGGACAGGTTATTATGCTGCGAGAGCTCGGACTTAAAGCCATTATTGATTAACATATTTTTCATAAGCTGGCTGCTCAACTTGTAGCATAATAATCGCTCAACCTGACCCCGATGATCTGCGGTGCCATCGCTAATGAGCTTATGAAAATCACGAGTTCCTGGCAGGAACGGCGCTCGGTGTTAATGAACAAATCCTGGGCTGATTTCGGGATATGAAATTAAATATGAGGATAAACTTGTGCTCTATCTCGGGGGTTTAGATCTGGTTCCTTTCTGTTTTCCGCTGACGTATTAGAGAGAGAAGAGACAGTAAGAGAGAACGAGGGCCGGGGTCAGTCAGACTGGAGAGAAAGGCGGAAAGAAAGTGGGGGGGGGGGGGGGGGGTCCACTACAGAAAGATTGAGAGGCAGCCTGCATAATTAGCTGCAGTAATTAGGTTGTACTAATCAGTCACACAACATAGTAATCGAGTCTTGGAAGCATCTCCTGAGTTATGGAGGGTGAAGTAGACCCGTAACGGATTTTTATTAATGATTTGAAATGACGATTAGTGATTAGTGGATTTACAGAACACTAATTGACAACCCGCTAAATGTGATTAATCAAAAGTGACAAACTTCTGCTGCGGTGTATGTGACCTTTGAAGTTATTATAATGAACGTGTTTATGAAAATTAAAGCACGTCAACGCCCAATCTCGGTTTGACATCATTACTCAGAAGTAATGATTCTCTCACCAGAGAATGCTGATGAGTAAATAAAGGTACGATTTCCTTCAATGTATTCAATTTTTTATAAAAACAAACTCGACAGGATTATGTTTCGTAAAATGTGAGATATTTTTAAAACTCTACTGAAATCTATCATCAGGCCATCCTGGTTAGCAAAGATTCACTTATTTATACATCCAGACATACACAACAATAGCATTAGCATACTTGTCATCTGCACAGTTTGTACATATTGTCCATATTTTCAAATTATACATATATTTTACATTAATTTCTATATATTTCATCTGTAATCTATTGCTCTTGTACCTTAAGTACCTGTATCCTTCTCATGGTGCTTACATTTCTTACTTTTTAAAGTTGAAATATATATTTGTCTATATTCTTAATATTGTACTCAGTTTTTGTTATGCACCAAAAAATCCCAAAGCAAATCATTTGCATGTAAAAACCTACTTGGCAATAAACATGCTTCTAAATAGTTTGTAGACGTGTTTCTGAAAACATGACGACCAGGTAGCTGCTAACTTTATCTGTCCTATCTGTAGATTGTAAACATTGTGCACCTTTTTTGTCGCTAACAGCTGCGTAGAATGACACGGAATGTGAGAATAAACCAACACAACGTTGTTATGATTCATAAAACATCAACAAAGAGCTGAAAGACACAATGAAGCTTCACAGAGCTGAGCTGCAGAGTCAGTGGCATCTTTAAAAAAAACACCAGAGTCAATATACAACTGTTGGTAGTAGCAGATTTCAGTGTTAGCTGGAGCTACAATATCGCTCAGGTATCTAACGTAACCTTGCGTGACTTACTTCATGGACACGGTTGAATACATTGCAACATGTCAAATTCAATATTCATCCTAACGTCATAATGAATAAATTACATTTTAACTCACTTTCTGCAGCCCGTCAGGTTTAATTAGCCACGGGTGGCTCTGTGAGTGTATTTTCTTTTCTTTTACATCCTTCCTCTTCCTGCCAGACTTGACAGGCTGTGACTTGACTGTGACCCGGTCTATGTTATAAAGCTGCCCATCGTGCTGTTTTAATCATCCATCCAACCAGTCCAGAGAGCAAGCTGTGAGCTGCCAATCATGTGTCAGGCTGCCCGAGCCCCACTGATCATGCCAGCAACTGTTGTGCTCAGGGAAAACATCCCAGGACTGTGTGAGGCACGTTTCCTCAACCTCCCTTGACTGAACCCGGTTGTAGCATGAACGATGGAGGTTTCCCTGCTCAGCATGAGGCCTGCGTCTTTAACATCCACTGACATGCAAGGAGAGCCTGACCGAAATGGATTCCTGGGGGGCCAGTGACAATTTTTTTTATCATAGTAGGTAAAAAAAAACAATATATTGGCAAATAAATAGTATATTGAAAAAATGTGTCGTTATCAAACCCTTATTATGAAGACATTGATAATTGAGGCTTGATATTCTAACAATAGGTGATGAGGGGGAGATGCTATATACCATTTAAACCGAAATGACCAAAGATCCATCTCTCTTTTTAATCCGCCCCCCCCCACCTCCTATATATGAGAGAGAGAGAGAGAGAGAGAGAGAGAGAGAGAGAGAGAGAGAGAGAGAGAGAGAGAGAGAGAGAGAGAGAGCGGGCTGCATGTGCAGATGGAGAATTTGTGTGTGCAGGTGAACATCCTATCGTCAGTGCTGCTAACTAAATATTTAAAAAAATTGAAATCTCCTGCGTCTGTGAGTTTTGCATCAGAGAAGGTCAGAGCGGAGTAAATACTGGAGGACAGCTCTCTCTCTCTCTCTCTCTCTCTCTCTCCCTCTCCCACAGTGGCTGAGACGTCTCACACAAGTGCATTGACGGAAAAACAGGAACGAAAAAGCCACAACATGCAAAAGTGACGAGAAAACTAGAAAAAGCCACAACAAAATACAAGAGCCACACAATGGAAACACAATCACAAGGGAGAAGAGCGACGACGGAGATGTTTTAGCTGAACTTGTCTCCATTGTGCGGCTTTTGTTGTTCAATTGTGGCTTTTGCAGTTGTTGTGGATCTTGCATTTGCGTTTTCCGTTGACGTACGTGTGTGATTCATCTCAGCCGCTGTCAGATTCAGCATTAACTCGTAAGACAATGTTTGTGCTGTGCGATGATAACGCAACAAGCATTCAGTGCCTCTCCTACTGACCAACAACCGATCAGCTCCAATGAAAAGCAAACACAAATACAAGTAAATATATATATAAGGAAGTAAGAAACAAGCCATAGTGAGCAATATACAGCTTTTTAGCCTTAATATATATATAAAAAACGAAAATCCTCTACTTAGAGAAAGTGTGCCTCATTTTGAATCGACTGTGTTCTCACAATCCAATAAGAAGAAGGGATCCTGATCTCACACGTTTGACAAGTCGGCGCAGGCTGAACAGAAGACGCTGTACGTCATACCGGACGTGTTAATTACTTTGTGAAATCCGTCTCAAAGTGCGATGGAGGGATCTCATTTGAAATGTGCCACACCTTTTCTAAAGAGGAGAAGCACAATTTCATGGGCGCCGCTCGCAGCTCGGGGCACTTCCACTTTCTATGACTGGCTGTGACCAATAGCATTTTCTCCAGCTGTTGCAATTCTCTGGTTTATTCTCGGGGCCGGGGAGCCTATCTTACTCACTTGCCAATAAAAATGTCTTTTGCCACTGGGAAAAGAGCAGGAGCCGTCAATTGGTTTCACCTTATCTACCTTAAACATGCCTCTGCTGACTTCATGCTTCTCCCCGTTTCTTTCTCACTGCCGCTTTGCATTGTTTTGCTCTATTTCTGGCCTCATCCTCCCTCCGCACACGGAAATTAATAAACTAATGAAAATTATATATCGGAGCTGAGGTTTTTAAAACAGACCCATCAGCCCAAATTTATTCGTCAACAGTTGAAGCACCATTTGAACATTAGAGCAAATAAAAAAAACGGGTGTGTATGGATAGTTGAGTGCCTTTGCAGTATTGGACGGTGACTGGATATCTTTTTGTCTCTGGAGAGAAGAGAGGAGGTGAGGGGAGGTAAAACTGATTGGTGGCTGAGTGCTCCTCAACATCAGGGCTCCAAACAATTGTTGAAATATAGATGACAAAGCCCGGCCGGGGGAATTGCTCTCAAAAGGCCTGATTGAAAGCTCATGTCAGGGAGGCTGAAGCAATCAAAGGACTTGTGTATTTCAAGTCCAAAGAGGTCGTGTCGAGAGCTCGATAAATCCAAGATCCTGATCCCCCCCATTCAAAAGGCAACTGTTTTTTTTTATTGTTGATGCCACTCGCTGGTGTTCTGCTCTGAAATATCATCTCTTTATATGCAACACTCCCTTAAGAATGTGATTGTGCATCGGTGCTGAGACAGTTTATTTAGTTGGAAATATTTGTCATATAATATTTATCATACTTAGTAGTATTTGTCAGATGCACTGAGTTGCCACTCTGGCAGATTTGCTAGATAAACTACTCAGTAATTGAGAAGCTGCCTTTTGGCTCAGAACGCTGCCAAAATGCCAATTAGCAGAAGTACCCAGCACCTGCCTGCTTCACAGGAACAAGTAACACTGGCTAGAAACACTCGATATGCACTTTGCGTGCAGTACCAGACTTTCATATTGTTAAAGCTGCTCTTATCAATATGTCCATGGAGGTTTTCAGCCAAGGTTAATGTTGATAAGCCCTATTTGCTACCTGCACTTTATTACATTTGTATAATACATTTCACTGTAGCTATGAGAAGACAATCATAACCATGACTAACTGTATTCACAACAAACTGCTATCGCTGCTTCAAGTCACAACACAATCACGTTTTATAACCTTTGTAACTGTTAGGCTGCAACCAGATTGCTGATTCTAGTCACTGAACACCAGGATCTTAAAGGTTCAGTGTGTAGAACATAGTGACATCTAGTGGTGAAGTTGCATGTTGCAGCTGAATACCCCTCAACTCGCCCTTCCCATCCAAACATGAAGGAGAACCTGTAGCCTTCACTTTCTGCTCCTGATGTAAAGATAAAGTATTTCAATATAAAGGGCTCATTCTAGGGTAAAGCAAACAGCAATTCATTCAATTTAGATGAAACACACAAGTGAAAACATCACTAGGATTATTTTATATTCAGTTTCTGCCAAAAGATCCCTTTCACCTTAAACTCTGGACCTTTAAGTTACCTTAGAAACGAACAGATCCTCTCACAGCCGCTCCTGACGTCCTGCGCCAATAGCAGAACTGCTTTATTCCGATTTATTTGGAGAGAAGGAGAACTCTGCATAATTCAGTTCCTCGTAAAAAAGACCTCCTCAACGATCCTGAACTCCGAAAGGAATCCTCACCTAAAAGCCAGCTGTGAGCAGCAGATCAGCTGACTGCCTGTAGTACCCCCCCGACGTCATGTGTTTGCAGAGACGGTGTGGAACAGCAGCACAACCCAGCTGGACATCATATGCACCAGTGGGAAAACCCTGTTTGATGGATGATCATATAGTGAAGCACAGTAATATCAATATAACATAAATAATACAGGTCCTCACTGGAGAAAATAGGATTTCTGGCACATTCGTAGATTAAAAAACAATTTACATGTTCTTACGTCTGCTTACAATAGAGTTGTATCTGATGTAACGTTGACAGAAACATTACATCAGATACATAATCGCTCTTCAGTCACTTCACACAGTCCATTCAAACTGGGAGCAGGAGATTCTCACATAAAGTGCAAGTTATCTGTTTAATTGCTTTATGTTCATGTAGTATATATATATATATACAAATTTGATGGTAATCTGCATGAGTGTATACAGTTGTTTCTATTATAAATGTTTAATATTGCTCTGTGCCTGTTGGAATTGCAAGTATAGGCAAGAGAAATTAAAATGTTCACTATATGAACCTCATGGGGGGATAATTAATAAAAAGTCTCACGTTTACTGTGCTCATCAGGAGAGCGAAATAATCAGTAACTGCAGGTTTCAATATCAGTCTAATAGTCGTTTAATGCAAATGAAGATAAACAGTAATATGTGAACTACTCTTCATTAAAATGTCTAAAGACAACAATCTGGATTTTCATGATCGTAAACGTCTCCAACGATGTTCAAATCCACATTAGAATCTAAATAACAGGATGCTTCATATCCAACTGGAAAACACACTGCTACATTTAGCCAGTCGGCAGTTGCACTGTTTGTATTGGTCACTTTGAATGAATCTCGACTATTCATCGACCATTGCTGCGTAACATGAACGAAACTTTAATACGTGACCTCATCCGTGAACGTGTTTTGCGCCTGTGTCCCTTCAGGTAGATTTTCCACTCCAATAATCCCACGCTGCGTTATTACATCATTAAACTAGGTGTTTTGTTAATGTTCTGATTTAAAGAACCTTAGTGGCTGACGTCACATATCGTACCTATATCTCAATGATACTCAATGTGGCCCTTTGTATTCTATTTTTATTTCCCTTCAGTTTTCCACCATGAAACCGATCGGTGTGCAGCCGGGCACTAATCAGCACAATTCAAGATTTCGTTCCCTCTCTTAGCCACTCCACCATCCACATTAACCCCAGCACTGCTTTCAAGTACAGGCACAATTTGAATAATTAAAGAACTCCGCAATCATCAATAATTGAGCCATATATCCATTAAACAACAAAAGGAAAGCAGGGGCAGAGTCAGAGAAGACGACCGACAGGGAGGCCTGATCTTTTCAGGTGATTGGACTAAACAAGTTTGCGAATGGCAGCGTGGGAGTCGAGTCTCTTGCGGTTTGCAGACAGGTTCTGCCGGAGGATGACAGATGTGCGGTAGGAATAATTGGGCCGCTGATAACTGTCATGTGGGCACTTAATGAAGATAATCAGCGTTTAGTTTGACAGCTCAGTTCCACCGTCCTCCTCGGTCCACATACCTTTCATATCAGATCTTAAGACTAGAATTGAAATGTCGTCTTCAATATATCCACTTTGTCTTTTGCAGACCAATAAATCCACATTGTCCAAAGTAAAGGGTTCATTTCTACGTATGTTTCATTTCATACCAGCTACATTCCTCCCACCTCCCCCACCTGCCTGGATCGCCATCGAGAGAAAAGCAGCCTGAGCCTGATTTCACAGCTGAACTCCAGAAGAAAGGGAGATAGAGGCTTGTAGCTCGCCCTCCATTAGTCAAGTCTTTTCTACTTCAGTTTCCTTGGCTCTGCAAACTGAGTGGATATTGTTCACAAACACAGAGCGGCTGCCACCTGCACCTTGTATGCTAATGGAAAAAATCAGAGGAATAATTTTTATAATTGCATTTCAAATGTATTCCCCATTAACAGCGAGCAGCTTCCCACTTCATTAAAAGGAAAAACAAACAAAAAAACATAACAAATAGGGTTTTTCTACTTGAAGCTTCTGATGCACCTGCCGGCAGAAAGTGATCTGTAGGTTTGAGGAGGACACTGGTCAACGCTGTCTCGCTGATTTAATTAATTTGCGGTGCATTCAGTGATGAATGGACAGTTTTTCTAAGGACTGGGCGACGGGGGTGTAGAGGTGGCAGCAGCCTGCCCGGCATGGTTCTGATTAAAAATTGATTTCGATTGAATTTAAAAAGAATACATTTACTGAAGCTGTTTTCCTGGGGAGAAAAACTATGAATCATAATTTAATGCAAACGCTACCATTGGTTATTTTCTGTTGTGTCACCTACAGTAAAAGAAAAAGCAGGTCAGAGCTTCTAAGGAGGCTGATGCGATTATTATTTATCACAGAAGCCGTAAACAGAGCAAGTACGACTGGGGACTTCAGTCACACACCATTAATCATTACACCCTCACTGACTCTTCTTATGAGATTCGTTTTTTTTAAACCATTTATTTAAGAACGTCTCTGAGGACCTCGTCTGAAAGAGTCAAGCTTCGTGTGGGTTTTGTTTGAGTGTTTGATTCTTTATAAATTCCTTTTTACCGTCTCTGTTGTGGACCCTAGATAGACAAATAATTTCATGTTATAGTTTTCAGCTCAGCAATTATTTCAATTATTGATGAATTTGCTATTTATACTCACAATGTACTCAAAACTTACACTTAACATTTCCTCAAATCAAAGTAGACGTTTTCAAATGATAAAACTCAAAGGCCGAACAGTAAAACAAAGTTATTGCCATATAGTTTTATCAAGAGCAATAACACAAGTCCAATATATATTGATGTAAAGTTAATGCATTGTGTAGCTAAGCACAGTGAGGAGGTATTGCTACCAGTTGCTTCAGCCCCTCTCCACCACCCCAGCATCCACCTGTAGGCTCCGACGGGGGGGTTACAAGTATTTGCTCATCACTCCCATCATTCCTGAGTAATCATATGGGGGAGTGATTAAGTTGGAGCCTGGACGCCAAACACTAAACCTGTTCTACTGCTGCTATAAATGTTTGAACGTGAGTTGTCTGACTGAACTGTGATTTAGTTCAGATTTGTAAAATGGGAAATGGGAAAAAAGCGTTTAAGGATAATTTCATGACATAAATAGTTGCAGATTGATTGTCTTTTATTACTAAAATGATCAGTTCTGTGTTTTTGTGTTTGTCCATGTTACAGAAACTAGTTCTGTGGTTTTCCACCTTTTAAAAGTTGCGTGTTAGTGATTGGAAAGTGTGTTGAGTAATAGTTTATATATTCTTACACGACTGATGTAAATAGTTTTGCTGCTCAGTTGTTATGAAATACACTTTGCTGAACTGTAGACGTCACAAATTCTCTTTTTACTTATGACATTCTCCAACGAACATGAACTGAATGTGTTTGATAACAACCTCCATCGTGTGTGGATTTAAATTAAAGTTGAACCTGCTCTGCTGATGTTGTTTTTCATCGGTAAACCTCAGAATAAAGACACAAGTCATTTTCAGAAGTCACACACCAGACAGGAAGCAGGGAAAACAGGAGTAATGACTCATAAGCAATTGTGCATACCCATTGGTTTTATGAGAGGACCATAATGGGTTATTGACCCTGAGCGAAGTGAGACAGATGTTGCAGGGAGGGCATTTGTAATTGTAAACTCTCCTTGTCAACTCCACCACAACTCAGTATTTCATTTTCAGTTTCAGAAAATGAATGTGACAAATGTTCTGAAGTTTAATTGGATCCCAATGGAATCTATTTATATCCAGGTTTGTAAAGATGTGTCAGTGAATATTCTTTAAAGTTTATATGGAATATACAGTCACTTATATAGACTCTAGCATAGACTGTATATAAAGATGGACAATATGAATGCGCACTACAAAAAAAACCTAAAGTGTCTCGATCACCCCCTGGTGGCTGGTTGCAGTATAGGTCATAAATCCTGCCTCCTCCATGTAAGTGGTCGGGACACGGATCAAACTAAAAAGTCAAAGTACACATCAAAGATAGTTGGTGTTGTTTTAGGTCGTTCTTATGAAACTGATGTATGTAAGTTAGGTTTTAATTAGTTCGTTGATGCCTTTTAAACACCCGATTCTCGTCCTGTTTTTTGATGGCGAGCTGCAAGTTGAAGATGTTCACATGTAAACCCACGCAACACAATAAACGAACACAATCTTCCAGCACTGACTGGACTCGTCATTCACTCAATATCAGTGTGTTTGAACCTCGTCGGATTAAAGGTTGACATACGAGCAACGTCCCATTTTAAGGGTCAGTGAACGTGACCCTCTGCTGCATGGTCTCAAGGCAAACGTTCCTCATCTCTTCCCGTCAGTCCACCCCGAGCAGTGCAATAACTCTGATGTATAGATGATGTCTCCGGGTCTTTATGAGGACGCTCTGTATCCGTAGCGTTAAGTGGCATTTTATTGGGAAGCAAGGTTTTATCTTGGGTCCTTTTAAGCAACACTGCAGAGAAAAAGAAACCTGGCAGAGGATCGCTTTTTTCTGTACCCTCTTCCATTTATTTTATAGCCATGATTAATAATTTCTGCCAGTTGCCGTGATGCCTCACTCACTTTTATATATACTGTATACGTCTTAGGTGTCACGGCACTACATGATTTCCCAGTTTGTTGGAAGCAGGATGGTCTTTAGAAGACTCACTGCAGATGTGATCCTCTGCTGATGCGTAGGGTGGAAGGGGGGGGGTGTCCTTTGTGCTTGGAGCTGTTTTTCATCATGTGAGAACCTTGTTGATGTCTTACCAGTTGCATCAGTGTTAGAAGCGGATGAGCAGCCATGCACCGCGTCGGGTTCCCCCCCTTGTGTCCTGTACGTTGCGGAGCAGGACACGGGGATGTGGCCGGATTGTTGCTCCGCCGGCTGCTCGGATTTGTTTTGATTGTGGCACAAATGCTGGAAAGGATTCAAACCCACCGTCCGGAGGCTGTTTCTGCTCTTTAACTCTGGCAATTACAAAAAAAAAAAAAAAAAAATGACAGGAGCGAAAATGACCAGCGAAGGTTGATTTGTTGTTGCTCTCAGCACAAGTGTTCACATCAGCTTTTAATCATAGGTTTCATTTTTCCCGGTGGTAAATCAGCGGGATGTTCACCTTTATCTTCGACACGTTACAGCAGGAAGAGCACAGGTGGGATTTATGACATATTGATGCTCACGCTGACTCACTGGGACGGACTCCGAGGACATTTAGATGGAGCCGTGCATCATTAATGTTATTTCACCTCTGCTTTCACTGTTTTGACAAGTCAGTCGGTTGCCATTAAAAATGTAACTGCTCAGGCTGAATACCTCTGAATAAATTAATACATTCTGAAGATTTATTAGAAAAAAACACGTGTCTAAATTTATGTGGTCTGAATCCTTGGTCAATGTCAAATGTAAAAATTAGAGAAAAAAAAAGTCGAGGCTTAAAATGAGTTTTCTCAATAGGACAATAGGACAGGAGTACAATTCTGCCAATAAAAAAAGGTATTTTTCAGTATTTTAGGCAACTCACACAGAATCTTTAAGACTATTTGACACTTTTGAAGTTGCGCCACTTGAAAAACTATTTAATCAGGTTTTTAAATGGGAATATAAGGTCTTATTTCAACGCTAACTATTTGGTTGTAGTTACATTGTACAATTAGCTGCTCAGTTTTATAGCTGAAACTTCAATTACAAATTAATCTGAGTTTATTTGGCATGACAGACAATGGCAAAAATTAAATATGTTATGCACATTAGTATATGTTAGCAGGAAAAAAAAGGAATAACAATAAATGTCTTTTTAAGTAACGTTATGCCAGTTTATTGGGAACACAGCCTGATAACAAAAGTCTTTAAATAATACAAAATAAATAATATCTCAACACAATCTGACCCACCATGCTGGAGCTGTGAAATCAATAATTAAAGTCCAACATGTCAGTAATGTTTGAGTAGAAGAGTGGCTGTCCCAGTTGGCAGGGTCAGCAGAAATCTTCTTCACCGGCTTTTTCCTCTTCACTCTGTTATTCTGCAGGTGTGTGTGCGTGTGTGTGTGTGTGTGTGTGTGTGTGTGTGTGTGTGTGTGTGTGTGTGCGTGATGCAGTGTAGCCGGCACTCGATAACCCTCAGAAGTTTGAATGACACGCTTCCCTTGCAGCGACAGGAGCCATATGAGACTGTGATGGATGGTGTGAGGATGATTCCAGTGATGGATCAGCAGGACCGGACCAGGACTGACTGAGACACGTCGAGCTGCCAAAAACCGGAGCTGGTGTGACGTCCTCTGTGATCAGACTTGGAGATAAGCTCATCCTGTTGCCTTGAGATATTTGAACGGCTCAATCACGGTTAGAGATGGAGCTGTAGATTTTACTCGTGGAGGTGATCAGTCCTTGTTTCTATCGGGGGGGGGGGGGGTGGGGGGGGGGGGGGGGGGGGTCTTGTTGGGTTGTTTCCGGCCTCAGTAAAACAACAGTCAGGCATTTTTTTCTTTCAATGTGTCACAGATAAACTCTGGTTTTGGTGTTTTCTACAAACTTCAGCACCCGGAGTAAAGGGGTCGCGGAGGTGTCGTCCTCGGCGCACGCAGAGAGGCGCGCAGGGAGATGCAGACCCAGATTGCAGGGAGACGATTCCTCACACGCTCGTCATGAGGTCTTTAACAGATGGGGGGGGGGGGGGGGGGGCTAAGTTTAGAAGATGGAAAGTGCTTCCTTGGAGAATCTTAAAAAAAAGCTTTGTGTGACAGAGTTTGCTCTCTCAGGATGTAGCAGCCTCACTTTGCATCATTGTGCTACTTTTTTAGTTCTCAGGTCGTGTATAGTTCTCTACGCTTCTGTCTGTGAGAGGAAGTCAAGTGTGAGCGATGCCACCGAAGGTATTTTTGAACTCAGCATCTCCACATTCTGCCACGTGTCTTGATTATTACATTATTAAAAAATGTATTACTGTGTGTACCGAAATATATTTGCTTACAGCTTCAAAATATTGAATTAGTTCAACTAACCTTTTAGTTAGTTATGATATTATTAACAACTCACCAACATTATCACCAATATCAATATTGAACAATTTTTTGGAAAACCTCCAATTAAGTCCAGTTTAGCTTATTTTACATAACTAGATATTAATATCCACATTAAAGAAAAATATAGCATTATAGCTCCATAGTATATGAGGGCGCCACATTTCTGTATGTTTAAAGTATTTTTTTTATCTGTACAAGGTAAAATAATCTAAAATGAAAACTAGAATAATTCAGCAGAGCTCATACTTCAACAGTCATTCAATCAAGCTGCACTGAAGTGCACACTAATAGATATCAATCCCCTAAATTGACCTTTTTTAAATAATCAAGGTCCATAAATTATCTGTTGGGAAATTGGTTAAAATGTCAAAAAAATTTAAATAATTGAATAATTTAGGGAGTTCTTTCTTGGCACCAAGTTTCGTGGGAATCCGTTCAGCAGTTTTTGTGTAATTCAAACAACAAACCAACTAACATGGCTAAAAACATTCCCTTGAGTGTGGAGGTAATAATCCGTCTCAGTTTGATGATATGAAAGAGGTCGTTCATAGCGATAAACCTACAGATAACACGCAGCTCCTGCTTTCTCTAAAGAGCTTTATAGCGACTTTCAGCTCATTGATTTACCATAAATTTACTGTTTAAGTTTCCTGTGACCTCTCATCTGTTTTCAGAAAAGAAACGTGTTCTCTACCTGCTCTGATCTGAGCAGCAGACTGAGAGTTTGCAGTGAACAAACTCCTGCTGAAGACACTGAAGCATCAAGGGAGTAAATGTTGTGTTTACAGACACACGACTTCAGGCGAGGTTGCCTGGTAACTACAGGATGTGTAAAAGTTCATCTTGTTAACTTAAAAGGTGATTTTATGTCCCAATCGTGGTCACAGCCTTTTTTACCAAGAGGCAGAGAACTCAGATTTGCTGTGAATGTAAATATTCACAAGTAAGTCACAAGTAAGGATAACAGTTTTACAGATTTTGTTAAATTAAAAAAATATTTCTGACCTTTAAAAGTCGGGAGGTGGCCTCTGTTCTTCTGAGAATTCGTTACACACTCCGACCTCCACACGCTTAACGTTCCTCTGGCTTCAGAGGACGCGCACACTTGCGTCACAGAGCACGACACTCGTCCTGAAGTTATGGTAATTGTTATAGGTGAAATGTGCTTAATTCGGCCGAGCCCTCTACCGGGTGAAAAGAACCACGTCTGCTGCTCTAGAAGCTGCACAGCGAGAGGTCCTCTGTGTCTCGTGGTTATCGAATGGTCAGGGCGTGTCCTCTCCTGTGCTGCTCCGTCTGGGAGATAATCTCACTGCTTTGACTTTGTGCCACTTCCGTCTTTTTGATTACGTAATTCAAACTCTCCTCTTTTCGCTTATACTTCAACTTAAGTGAATTTCAACGTAAGCAGAACGCTTAAAAAAACAGACCATTAACATATGGTCACAATGAAAGGGCCGACCGTTTCAAAGCTCTCCCATGTGATTACCATATTTTCTATCACTAAACTTTTTCCAAAGATTGACATAAAGGGAAAACAGGCTTGAAGCAAACTTGAGTGAAGTCTCCCGCTGTGATTATTTACTGTAAAGACATAACTGCAGCCTCCTTTTTGTCAAGGGTGTTTGATTACAACCCAAAATCTATTTGAATCTTTAGTGATCTAAAATATGTTCTACCTTTGAAACATCACTGTTTAAAACACTAAGATGTGACGGAGCATGCAGGCTGATGTGAGCGGCTCCTCTTTGTTCTGTCTGTGGTATGTTTCATAGACTCGCAGGTCAAATAAAAGGCTCTGCTCCGTAACTGTAAGGTCATTTGTCTCATCAATTCCAGACAAAATCAAAGGGATCACACCTCGTGGAGCTAATCGGAGCATGCAGAGCAGAGGTGAGACTCAAAAAATCAATATCTGGAAAATCTTTAGGGAGAAAACAGACGTGCATTCACAAACGTGCACACACTAACGCCCACACACACTCACGGTGGGCAAGGTAGCTCAGTAACTGTGTGGTTAAAGCTTTTTGCGTTTGATTACACTGCGCTTCAGTAACTATGGACATGGTTTTATTTGACCAAACAATAAAGACATCTGTGGTTGAATATCACAATTTATCTGGATTCGTCTATTAATTGTTCTGCCTTAAAAATGTTGGAAAATGGAAAAATGTCAGTCACCATTATCTTATCCATATCGGCACACATATTGGTTT
This sequence comes from Verasper variegatus, assembly GCA_026259375.1. Lineage (NCBI taxonomy): Eukaryota > Metazoa > Chordata > Actinopteri > Pleuronectiformes > Pleuronectidae > Verasper > Verasper variegatus. Next base: position 22,218,735 of record CM048040.1, on the reverse strand, counting down.
TGGATTTCTTTTACTTCCTATCAATCTCGGTCGGCTCTATCGATAAACTAATCAATTAATGAACTTTTTGTTGCACGTCAAACTTGAATGGTCTCTTCTTCTTTATAGCACAGCAGGAAACGGTTTTATAAATGAAGCCCTGCTGCACCGTGTGTCGGAGAGTTTGAGTAAGACAAGGATTTTTCCAGGTTTGAGGACAAACATCTCGAGGCAGCCACCTCACCTCGTCTTTAATGGTCTCATCACCAGCAGGTTCGGCTCAGTTCGCCAATCCCCCCCCCTTTGAAGAGTTACTATTACTTGGAGTAGGCATGAGGAGAGTCTCTGGTTCCCTGGAGTGATCTGCATGATTGAAGCAGGGTCAGTGTCTGTGGAAGACAAAGCAGGAGAAGCTGTGTGTTATGGACTCGGCCTTCTCCTCTCAATTCAATCGAATGTCAAAATATTAAAGGTCAAACCTGAGAGATGGAAATATTATGAAAAGGTTTAAAGCATGCTCAGGGATATCCACTGTGTCTCGGGGCTGAACTCTGACAGTGGATAGTTCCACCGCAGGCTGAATCAGGCAGCCGCTGAAATTCTTTACCATTAAAGCTCAATTAACCGTCGACATAAACTCATTATAACTATTGTGCATCGAAAAAAACAGAGGGCAGAAGAGTTGAGGCACCGCCGACGAGGAAGTCATGGAAAATAGCTGAGATAATAAATTAATTTCCACCTCTATACTGGCCTCTTACGGAATAACGCATAAGTTTGAATCACAGCCAGAAGTCCCCATTGTGTTCGGTGTCGTGTTGTTGTTCATTCCCTCAGCCGTGAGAATCTGTTTTTCTTTTATCATTATGCAGGAATTGCTTTTCTATTCAGGAGGCATGGGCTATTTGCTGCTTCACTTACCCTGACAGTAACAAAGTGAAACTTTAATCTCCCCTCAGTCTCAACAGCAGCTGATAGCAATTAAGGAGAAAACCTGGAAGTGGGGTGTTTGACTCAAAGAGTTCAACCACAGGACTCGACTTCCAGACCCCGAGTCTCTGCTCAGGCCCCAGATTACACTGAAAAGCTGCTCGAACAAAGTCTTTGTTTGTCTATTAGAGATGTTGAAGATGCTTAAAAGAAAACATGTACGTGTCATATATTTACGATCTAAATACATTTCTTAATGATCTTTAAATTGGTTTGAATTGTTTAATGTTGTTCAACTTTTTGTTTTTCTTCTTGAAAAGTGTGTTTAAAAGTTTCGTTTTGATTATTCGAGTCTAAAGCGTTCGAAACTTAACAAAGATTATCGACAAAATGAAGAAATGAGTTTTGATGTTGTGTGTGATTTGTCTGTTTTGTGCTGCAGATATCGAGATTTATTTTATTTCATAATGTTAAAATGATAAAACCAGTTTACCTAAGTACACCAACACAAAACAAGCTATTAGAGGAGAGAGAAGAACACGGTTCCCATTATAACTACACGGTTACTGGTTTTGTTATGTGATTGGTGTCTTTGTGCTTTTTGTTGTTTCTGTGTTTTATATAATTTCTTTTATATTTTTTGTATTTCATATGAAAATTTATACGAAAAAACTCATCGATACATAAACAAATGTAAAAAAAGGGCAGATTATCTCAACCATACAAATATTATGTATGTTACTTACATGTGTGGTACTACACACACGTATCCATATCACACACATATATACAAACAGCTGTTGCTCAGAATATAGAGGGTCGTCCACTTCTAAGGTCGGTGAGTCGATTCCCAGCTCCTCCGGTCTGCATTCTGAAGTGTGTCGACGGTGTATGAATAGTGTGTAATAAAAGCTGCACTAATGTGTGTGTGAATGGCTGAATGCGACTTGTACCGTAAAGCACTTTGAGTGGTTGATGATGCTAAACATAAATACAGTCCACATACTTTGCTCACTTACACTCCCATACAGAACATTTTTTATGAATACAGACATATGGTATATTTACTCATAACTGACCTTGTGGAGTTATCAATATTAATATTAATAATAATACAACCTTCATCAGATCGCAAGTTAATCCTGTGTGAAAAGCAACACACACAACCCATGTGTGTTTGACAACATGTCGACAACTGCCCCAGGCAACATGTCAACTATACCCAAGTAAGATATATGCAAGCGAACGTTAGCTCGCCGTGAGGATGGCGGTTGAAACTTAGTTGTGATCGGCCAACGAGCCCACGCCCCAAAACATGCAATCAGAACCCCTGGTGTTCACAGCAGCCAGTGGCGACTTTATGGATTTTTCTGGACGGCCCGTTGTTGCTGGCACGAGGATTTGTCCCTGTTTGCCCGATGTCCAGTCTGATTCCACCACAGGAGGAGTGCAGGGGGAGGTGGCACCAAACAGTGCATTCCTTTGTTTCCTACGACACAGGTGGCCGTCTCAACTCCACGGTAATACGCTGCCCACCTATTTGTTTGGAGTATGAATTCGGCAGTCGGTCAGTTCTTATACGTTGGCCCTCTTTTAATATGCATGAAGCTGGAGAGGGAAAACTGCAGGGGTTATATATATACAGAGAGTCCACTGCTGGTTTGCCCACTGACACTGAGGTATAATGCAGCCCTTTGCTGTGCTGCAGCCAAAACACAAAGCTCCTGCTCGGAGAAAGGGCGGAGCTTTTTTTATTTTATTTTTTTTGCACTGCAAGCTTTGCTGCTCTGTGGCTCTGTGACACCGTGCAGAACAATGTCAACACCCACTGTTCACCGGCACAAAGCAGACGTTGAGCCGCTCAGATCTCGGAGCCTGGCAGATGTTTTTTAGTGTACGATAATCATAACGGTTTTCTTTTTTCTACACGTCCAAAGAGAGCGGCCCGGGCTGCTAAGTGCTGATGATGTGGGTAAAACTGCCTCGGGGCATTGGACTTGATTAGGTGAATGTTTGTCCCCAAATGATTCCATGTTGGAGTGTTAAAAATATATCTTCATCTAATGAGGACGCTGAGGGGCAGCCTTGACTCAGAGCAATTTAAGGTGAGTTTTCATTATTGGACAGTTTGGTTAAAATGAGACGTCTGACATGAGTGAAGAACATAATGATCAACGGGATCCCCAGGAAAGTTTGAACTTAATCAAAATTGCTTCTTAGCCCACAGATAGGGAATCGTTGGAATGAAAAACAGCTTCATATTATAAGTAATAATTTCAACAGTGTTACTACAGCAACATTAAACTTGCTTCACTGCAAGAAGGTTGTTGGTTCCAAAACCGGTTCCGCTTCAGCCTCGTCCCACAGAGAGACTCTTAATGGCCATGAGTGAATATGACTGTGAATGGTTGTTTGTCTCTGGATGTTTGTGATATGATGGCGATCCGTCCAGACTGTAACCCCGCCACTCGCTCAATGTCAGCTGGGACCCAGTGGCACTTCTCCATTTTGTCTGTTTCTTCCTTACACCTAGGCTTTAAGAAAACGTGGACAAATACAGACTAAACTTGGACACATTTGTCCTCAAATGTTGGCACAAAAAACGAGTCTCCAGTAGTAACAAGTCCTCCGGGAACCTTCTGTAGTCTGACAAAAGGGTTAATCCATTTATAGCTTTAGCTTTTAACACAATGTCTCACTTCTTTTATATTTATATTATCATGATAACGATTAATTAGAAATATAAAGACTTAGTTTCAAGGTTTTGTATTTTCTTTAATCATCTAGCTGCGTCCTGAAGAAACAGCTCGGCTTTGCTTGTGCGATGTTGAAAGTCACAACTCTTCTGTGATGAAGGGAGGCTGCCAAGTGTTTAAGGATAAACTAAGTTTAACCCTCCGTGTTTTCCATATGCAACGTCACTGGAGCAGATGCTCTGCAGTTGGACTGCACTGCAGGTTGCAAGGATCTGTCAGGTGTCTGAATTACAGATGCAAATGTAGTCAGCTGTTTTGCATGCCAGCGTGCAGTAATTTGCACAAGAGAAGAAAAAAAAAACTGCACCTACACCTCGGGTCCAAACATTATCATCATTTGGTCTTTGTCTCAGCAGATGCTCGGAAAACAAACAACAGTTGAGAGTCACTTAAAGGTTTTAAATGATTCTGGGAAACATGTGAAGGGATGAAACACAATATTTCTGTTAAAATGTAATTCTGAGTGAGACATTTTGACCTAAGGTGATGTTAAGACATTTGAAAATGTCAATAATAAATAAATGACTTCATATCAAACCAGAGCTACCAGAGTGAGATATCAGGTTGTGGAGATGTGACTGATGCAGTAAATCTGCACACTTACTGTAAATATCAATGCATGTCCACATCAATCAATCAGATTTTATTTGTAGAGCACATACAACAATGTGACACATAGATCTTTACACAATCATAGTAATAAAAACCAGTACCTCCACCCAAAACCATAAGAATATTAACAGGAACTGAGGAAACACCATCAGGAATCTCATCAATTTGAAATGTGGAAGAACCAAATGCAGGTTAACAAAGATAAAACCTAGATGAGAAAAACCTAAAGATGAAATAATAACGGTTTAATAATAAGATGCTAAAGGAGATGTGAACAGAATAAATCTGATACGAAGGTAAACTATAGGATGAAATAAAACCAGAGATGAAATAGATTCAGGGAGGAGATGTTGCGACATGATTTATTTTCAGAATGTGTTGAGTTCAGGCTGAGTGTTGAAATCCAGGCAGTCGACTAAATAATGAGCAGAGACAGGTGCTGCTCCAACAGCTTTTTATAACAGTCAAATGGACATAATGGAATATGGCACCGGGGCATGATTCACACTCCGATGCCTCGTTTCATTCAATCACATGCAAAACACTTCTTCTAAAATTAGTATAATAAGCGTTGTTTTTTTTTCCCCACCGCATTTCACAATCTCAGGTGCCCCGATGCCGAGAGCACGCGGGCTCGGGTCGACGAGCAAGAACTCGGAATATTACGGTCGTGACGGCAGAATTTACACGTCTCTTTCGGTAAACAGCAACTTGTCACCTCCGCAGGAAGTGACAGATTGTCAGACTGACACAGCGTTACAGGGATCTGCTATTTTCAGTCCGGATCTGTACCTGCTAATCGTCACAACAAGGACACAGTGCCTCACTCGCCTGAGTTCCTCGGCAAGCTGGCACGTGAGGGTGTCACAGCACTTCCTTTCACTTTTTAGCGATGATTCACTTTTTCTTCCCGCGCTCCTGCAATTTTTCGCTCATTTTAGATGCAAGATACACAACAGGGATGCTCGACACTGTAATCCGGGCACCATGCTGTGCATACTCAGGAGTTATTAGGGTTCCTGCAGGACACCTCAGCTGCGTTCTGTCAATATGATGTAAAGAAACACTTGATTAGTCGGTGCAGTGTAGGACTCACCTGTCTCCGTTTTGATCCCTAACACGGGGGGGGGGGGGGGGACACACACCATTACAGGGAGGCTCAGAGGCCTTATTAGAAATGTCTCGATTGCAGTACTGCGTATTTCTCAAGGAACAACTTTATCTGTGAGGGATTTTCTTCAGATTTAGTCCAAAGGTTCAAAGGTTCACATCGCAGATTAGACTTCGATCAAATGTCACGAGTCAAAGTCAAAACACGTGATCTTGGCCTTAACTGGAGAATTCAAGTCAGATTTATTTATGTAGCACATTAGAAACAACAGGAGATGAGCCACAGTTCTCAACCAGCGAGGCAAAAGGGAAAACAACATGAGTAGGGATAGAAAGAAAATAATAAAACAAGATAAAGATGCAATAAAAGACGTACAAGAGAGTAGATTAGATAAAATGTTATCAGGCATAGAAACGTGAGACATATCAGGTTGAATTAAACAAGATTCAAAAGATCTTTACCTTTACTAAGGACTGACCTGAGATCGCATGAGGCCAAAAACATGTTTGCGAAGTGACTGTGATCTCGACCTTTGATCACCCAAATCTAATCCGTTAGTCCATTTGTCTAATTGAACATCTTTGGTTAATTTGAAAGGAGTCTCTCTGGGGAATATTAAACAAATAGCAAAATATTTAATTAAATTCTGTATTTAACCGGTGACTGGGAAGAGCAGCTGCATTTTCTACCCTTGGGAGAGGCGAGAGTTCGACAGTTAACGTGACTTTAAACTTGCTATGACAAAATACACTTTATAGTTGCAGCTTTTCTTTCTGAAACTGTAAAAGTGACCTGCAGTAATTGAGCTGCTGCAGATAGAGCTGCTGCTGCTGCTGCTGCTGGTCGCCTGTTTATTCAAAGTGTATTAATATTGCACATATCACATGTCCATATCAAATTTAACATTACTTCCTTGAGCCCTGAACAAAGCCGATATGCAGCAGATATGCAAACCACAGAGAGACCGAGCTTTCTGGAGGTATTATATAAATTCCTTCTAAATCTTCATAACATTTATTATTTGAGTCTGGTCAGACTTGGATAACTGCGAGGCCGTGATTCTAGTTCTGTCCTTCTCCTCTAAATGACCTCAATCACAAGAATGTTGTACTTTCTTTTTAAAGGTCCCCTCCATGAATACACTCAGTTCCATTATTTCCACTATTCCATATCATCATTTCATGTTTTCCTGAGCTGAGACTCACTCAGCGGATCATCTCAAGGACCGTGGTTCTAAAGGGAAGTACCTCAGCGACTCTTGCCTCTGACCTGTCTTTGTGAATATATTTCAAACTGAACTTGGACACGCAAGGAGAAGGCTGCGGCGGCTGAGACTGAAAAAGGCCACAAATAAACTTCAGTCAAGAAAAAATTAACTACAAAACCTGCACATAAGACACAGATACTCAAACAAACCAATAAGACATGAGCCGGGCATGGAAATGTACACTCTAAATACACAATTTAGCAAAACATATAATTTAGGAACCGTTTCAACACTCAGCTGAGAGTAGCTGCTCCATTTCCTTTGTGCAAATCAACAGCAAAACTCCAACTTACTGAACAGACATTATTTTGTCAGTAGTACGAACACATTGCATTTTAAAAACCTGCTTAGATTCAGCTTGCAGAAATGAAACAGGACAGAAACAGATGAGATGAAACATACACAGACACATAAAGGATGCAGGTGATGCAGGTGAGCTGACACTAGAGGAGTGAGTGAACAAGATTCATGTCTTTGTTGTTTACATTTGTAAATTAAAGACTTTTGTCACCTACTTATATTTGACATTTACACAAACACCTGTAAATAGGCACCCCCATTCAGACATTTACACACATTTGCAGCATTCAACCATTGAAGTGGTGTCTTCACATCTTAAACACAAAAAGGTTCATGCTGACTCACTAGTGTTCTCAATTTATTAGCTCCCTTCTATATCAATATCATCAAATGTTGTTATCTTTTCCACCATCTTTGTTAACCTGGATTCCGTTGCCAAGAGCCATTCAAGAAAAACTCCCAATTTCTATTTTTTACCAAATAACTTCGCAGAGCCACAGCGTTGTTCTTTCTGTTGAGAGGAGGTTGCCTTGAAGTCAGATATTTAATATCAAGGGTTGTGTGTGTGTGTGTGTGTGTGTGTGTGTGTGTGTGTGTGTGTGTGTGTGTGTGTGTCCCAGCCTACAGGTCTGCTGTCTGTGATAATGAAATGCTGCATGTGGCAAAGAGGCATCTGGAGGGAGAACGGCTGTTTTTTTCATTAGGATCGTGTTTCACTGAAAGCACTTTCCCCCTCATTTTGAGAGACCCACAAAAAAAGCATGACGGCAGATCCTCATCAAAAAGGCACAGTGTTGGTTATTACCTGGAAACACCCCTGCCGTCTGTTTGGTGAATCACCGTGTGCCGTTGGGATTTTAACAATTCCATTTACACAAACACCGTTTACCCATTTCAAAAAATGACACAGTGCAGTCAGTGGAAATGGTCTCCTGCTTCGAGAAACACAACAACAGGAAGCACCAGAAAAAAACTCCCAGAAACTGATGGTCAACCAAGAACGGCTTCACGCTGCAGCTGACCTATTTATTTTCTCTATTTAAGTTTCTTATGTAATATTTTTCTTTCTTGAACACAGGCATCAGTAGAAATCTGGGAGCAGTAGAAACTGGCCATGATGCAACTTCTTCACTTTTATACAGCTTTCCTAATACAAATGCCGCTGTGTGCCCTGCGGCGCTGGAAAGTATAAAGACAAATACAAACTATTTGTTTATCTGTAGGAAAGGTAAGAAGCAGCAGCCCAGCGAGCACATTTAGTGGCGTGTAAAAAGAAGTTTGTGTTTGCGAGCGACGTCTGCTCATGAGTCTGACATGTTCATCGCCTCAGCTTGTGGAGTGGGCCGCGTGCCGTAGCTTCGCAGACCGCGGAGGCCGGGGCGTTAAAAGACTCGGTGGGGTGTCGGGATCAGCGGCTCTGTTGTGAGTTTGAAAACGGAGGCAGGCTGTTCGTAGAAAATCTGGTTGTAATTTCTACTTGTCTCATGTACATAAAGATGGACGACATGACAGTGATCTACCCCAGGTGGCTGGATGCAGCATAGGTCGTAAACCTTGCCTTCTCCATATTAGTACCTTTTAATTATTTAATTGATGCTTTAAAAACAGGATGAAACATTGTGATTGACGCCTGATCTTGGTCGATCATGTCTATCAACGAGAACTTGATACCGCGGCTCCATTTCCGGATCGCTTTTTTTAGATTTAGAAAACTCCCATAAGCAGCTTATTCAAAACATCTTCACTAAAACCAGTAAATTAGATCCCATTCCTCCACGTCCCATCTCAGCATCGCTATTTTACCTTCTTCTTTGAATTTAAAATGCCGCTGTTGGTCCACAAAGCACCGGGTGGTTTTCACATTAGTTTGAATCTCAGATTCCTGGGGACAGATCTTCTCCTGCTTCCCAGAGTCAAAAACTAAACAGCAGCGTTTAGTTTTTTATGCTCCACATATCTGAGAACCCTGAGGCTCGCTCCGGCTCCAGTTTGTTTAAATCAACACTTAAGATGCTTCCGCTCACCACAAACCTTTTATGAAATTAAATTTGGGACTATTTATTCACATCTTGCACCGCACTGTAGCTTCACTGAAATTTGTATTCTTCCATTTAATCTCATTCATGCTTATCCTCTATTTTCTTTTTAAATCCTATTTGTGTGTTATTATTTTGCCTCGTGTTTCTTTTATATCTCAATGGTTTTTATGTCTTATGTAAAGCACTCTGGATTGCCTTGTTGTTGGAGGGTATTACACAAATACCGCTCCTCATCTCTGTTCTTTACTCTCTTTCCCAAACTATTTTCACTCGAGGCTACTCCAAGCTCATGATGTTATCAATTTCCTTTCCTTCGCAGATACCCCAGGTGAGCTACGCCTCCACGGCTCCGGAGCTCAGCGACAACACCCGCTACGACTTCTTCTCCCGAGTGGTGCCTCCGGACACCTACCAGGCCCAGGCCATGGTGGACATCGTCAAGGCCATGCGCTGGAACTACGTCTCCACCGTGGCCTCTGAGGGAAACTACGGAGAGAGCGGCGTCGATGCTTTTATTCAGAAGTCCCGGGAGGACGGTGAGTGCACTCGGCCTCGTATATCATTTCCACTGCAGCGTGGGAAGATGCGATCCATGCCAACGTACTGCACTGTGGAAAATCGGTTAAGCCCGGAGACATGCAAGCGGAAATCAATTAGCGGGGTCAAATGTTAGTTTTGATCCCAGAACATATGAAACAGCGATGAATGAATGAGAAATTTGAATATTTAACACAGCGGAACAAATTTGTTACTCCCCTGATTCACATGCATTTACATATGCGCATTATAAGACATTAGGAACAGCACATAAACCTGAGGAAAATGTTTATATACATTAATGTATTTACACTATATACAGAAGCTATACTATGATGCTATATTATTACTATTTATGTTGTTGAGTCGGTTTCACAGTCATTACAACAACTTCTGTAGTAATAAGGTCGACTTTGTTTGAATGTGACGAGGTCAGTTTATCGTCGGGGTAAAAAACACGTTAATCCTGGGCAGAGTGAGCGGGAGCTGCTCTTCCTCTCTCATCTTCATCACCTTGTCTCTTTCTCTTCCTCTCATCTCCTCATCTCGTCCCTTCTCTTGCCAAAGCCGAGCTTTGATCGATTACATTTACTCCGTTACATGTACTTGAGTAGTTTTTTCAATAAATTGTACTGTACTGTAGAGTAGTTGTTTTGCAGAATACTTTTTACATTTATGATTATTTCAACAGTCAACTAATAAATGGGTCTGACACTAGATGAGCAAACTGTCTGCTGGTTAAAATCCTCCAGTTCCCTGCATCACACTTTGCTACAGATTCAGTTGCTTGTTCCGTTTGTTGACACATTCACAGATCCACCATGTTGAGTGTAGATTTAAAGCGACGGCACACACACACACACACACACACACACACACACACACACACACACACACACAAGGAGTGACACCTCTGGAGCCCAGGAGAAGAAGGGTTGTTTTCAGGTAATTATCAAACCCCTCAGTCACAATGCGGAGGTCCTAAACCTTGGGTGACCTCAGCGGAGCGCACGGCTATGAATGATGTGACGGGGGCTTTGAAGCTGCGTTCAGTTCCGTAAAAAAAAAAATAATCATGCTACATAATTAACACACTCATGTGTAATGGGAAGGGGCTGCCAATGCTGCAGGACCCCCTGGGGATCAACTTTGAAGTGCAAGCCTAACACTCCATTTTAGCTTGAACATGCCCTTTCATCGCTGCAGAAAGAGATTGATTCAAACCCCACACCCCTCCCCCATGGTACCCTGTGACCTTTGCTACTCCAGCCCCCTCACACCTCTCTCAGACCATTACTGCCACAGCATCTCAGCTGTTTGCAGTCGTGTTCAGGTCTTGAATATAACGTCTGATGGTCATACACGATTCATAGAGCCGTAGTTAGACACACACCGTGTTTTAATCCTTCAGATTCTTTCTGGGTCTATTTACTGTTTGTCTCTGATAAATGTAAACCAGCCTCTGTTGTAATGAACTCAGTATTGGCACCAGGATCATTTCATATTCTTAAGATCCATGAGGAACATTTTGAAAAAGCATCTTTTCTCACCATGTTAAAGACAAAGAGAAAAAACTAATTCCTGGATCCACCCCCTGATCTGGATCCACACCAAAACCCATTGAGTTATTCCCTGACCCAAAACCTGGTAATCCGCACATTTATTTTCTTGTCAGTGTGAACATGTCTGTCCCTGTTGCCCCAAATATAAACCATCTGTTTAGAAAGTGAGATTGAGGTTAAATATATGTGTTCAGTCAAAATGTTCAGCAGTGAACATTTTGCTCACTATATGCATCTTTGAAATCCTCTTCTCTTTTTTCGTTTACTCCCAAAGTTTACTCAGCGGAAAGATCCCCTGAGCAGTTTGAGTGGCAGGATGAGTCTTAAAGGTGCCCTGGTACTGTCTCCAGTTTGCAGTGTGCCGGGACAGAATAAAACCAACTCGGCTGTGGTTGTTCAGCAATTATGTCTGTCGCTGTCTGAACACTTAATCGCCCGGGCACGAGTCGGGGGACAGCCGAGGGAAGGAGAGCAAGTCATGCTGGGTAAAAACATGCCAGGGAGTTTTATCAGAGTTGAAAAATCAGGAGATGCATGTCCCTGCTAATTGTTTCCAAGTTGGGAATGAGTCTGGATGAAGACTGATGTGGTCGTATCACAGAAGAGGGCTGAGGTGCAAGTATGAGAAAACAATGAATAACGGACCTTACATTCTATTACAGATCATTTTCAGTTGAATCAAATACAAGCTATAAAAATTTGAGATGATCTTCCTTATCCGAGGATTCGTTTCCTTGCAAACTTTAGAGACACAGCTGAGCTCAAAGCAAGAGACGTATAAATAAATGAGGAACTTGTGTCGCTTAAAATAAGTCTTGTGTCGTTTCAAAACCACGGAACTCCTTTGCCGTAGGGAAAAAAGAAGAAGAACAGAGTTACCTGCTCATCACTAATGAAAACATAATGCTTGAAAACAGCCCGACCCAAGAACACCTCACAGCTTTAAATATTTAGTTTAAGTTAAGGAGAAATCCCCAAGTCAAGTTATTTTTATTACACACAGCAACGGGGTGACATGTAGGAAATACAGATTTCTCAATTATGGACAAACTGGTTAGAACATGATAACCATGTTCACCAAAACACAAATCAAACAGCAAACAACTAAATCAGACTTTTCGAACAAAAAACACAAACTACACCCGTCCACTCGGCTGGTCCTGACGATCCAACACATATCGTATCAATTACTTACGACCACAACTCACTTAACCTGCAGCCGAAGAAGAGACACTTTTTTAGAATGTTTGGAACTTTCCTTTCATAAACTCAACACACGTTTTGTTATTCAGCTGAACGTCTCTCTCTGTTGTTAAATAAGTCGCAGCCTCTGCACTGAGAGGATTTATTGTTTTTGTGAATATCGTCAGGTTTTAAAGGCTCGGACATGTGGTGGGAAACATTTAAATATGTTATTACCGTTTGACACTAAACAAGGAATCGAGTAATCAAAAATAAAAAGACAGTAAATCTATTAAATTACCAGGAAATGATTGTTTATTGCAGCTCTAATGTGTTGCGCCCTGACATTTATCAGCGGTTGATTCTGGAGCATTATACGATATTCATCACTCAACATGTGTTTTAATGTCGCTTGTTTTCTCAGTAACCTTCTACAAAAGTGTGAATTCTAAATCATTTGTTTTTGTCTGCGTGAAAGAAAATAAACGAATCAGCCTTTGAAGATGAAGTTAATTCCAGGTTTGTTCCATCTCACAGTGGATATATTTATATCTCTCCAATCAACACTTTCAAGTCAAATAAGAAATAATTGGCTCAGAGAACATCAACAGATATTAGCTGTAGTTATATTTCCTGCCAAGTGATAAGCATTTAGTTTTGACGTCTCAATTGAAAACACTGTCATTACTGCACTAAGCCATTGGTGTCCTTTGACTTATTGTTGACATATTGTATTACATATATACTTTAAATGCAATGCTGCACTTTTGTCTGATTTGTGCTGAATTCAGCAAGAAAATAGTCCCAAAAAATTGAAATCTAAATATGAGAGTTGGCTCCCCGGCAGCCCAGCAGCCACCTGCTCCCTTAAGAGAGCTTGCAAATATGATGTGAGTGAGAAGCAAGACGATAAAACGTAAATATGAATTCCAGGTTGGGTTTTTCCGATCTCTCCTTTTTGTATCTCACCTCACTGGCAAACAGTGCTTGGAGCTGGGAGTCGGTGACCTTCACTGTTCCTCCGCGTGGGGTATTTGAGGTGAGCGGCTTCTCATCTCACATTCTCCGACCCCAGCATGTGACCTCACCTGCCCACAAGGGAGCGAGTGTAAGAGCAGATGAAGGAAACACGGAGATGGATAAAAAAAAAAATCACTTTGCCGTGTAAGAACCAGCTCAGGAAAAACATCAGATGTGAGAAAATGTGTCGTTTGTCCTTTCGGATATTTGTCCAGAACTTCGAGTCTCCTGTAAAAGGAATTTAAAAGGAATATTTGTTGTAATATTTGTTACGAAGTTGTGGTGGATGAACTGCTCAACAAAGCACAGGAGAGAGCTGTTCGTTTGAATCTGAGAGCCGATGCCGGTCACCATGACAACAGATGTCCTGTAATCATACGGAAGTACTTATTTTATTCCAAACAAATGTTTTAGCCAAAGCCACAATTGTTCCCTTAACAATTAGTTTATTGTTTTGCGTCACTATTTCAGGAGACATTAATGGAACAAATGATCTATATGGTTATTCAGGTTCTTTGAAGTCTTTCTGTTCTCCTGGCAATGAACCTATTGCATTTCTATTCAAGCAAACATTAGGGAATGAGCTTTAGAAATATGTTACTACAGGAGCCTCTTAACTAATGTATTCCTGGCCGATATGGACACATTTCTTCCATTTCAAAGGGCCTGTTCTCTGAAACACACTCAGGAAATGGAAAGTTTTAATGGTCATCCAGGGTCTACTTCGCGCTCTTCGCACTACTTTGGTATTTATGAATGTAAGATTCTTTGTGAGTGCAGCCTTTAGGAAACAAACAGGAGACGGACGGGCCAGTCAAGTGGTGACCACTGGGCAGCGGAGGCCCAGAGAGTCTCATCGGTGGCTGCAGACAGCCCCTCTCTGCAGAGATGTTGATTACTGTGGAGCCAAGCCCCAATAGATGTCATTAATCAAGTTAATGAAACACAATGTCAATAAGAGCCCTAACAAGATTCCCCTCGCAAACCAATGGCCTGGCTGACATCAACATGAGAATCCCTGCTAATGGAGAAGCTGCCGTCCCTGTTTGATGAGGAGGATTACCAGCATTAGCCACAGAGTGGGGATGAAGGAGCACATGGGAGGAATGTAAAATGAAGAAGAAGAAGATGAAGAAGATGATGAAGAAGAAGAAGAAAGGGGGGGGGGGGGACACAAACAACTCTGCTTTGCTCCTAGGTGATTTATTTGGTAGATGCGAGGAACAAACTGGGTTGAGGTTATTCCTGATAATAGAAAGTAAATCATGAGCTAGATACTAGAGTCTTTATTAACTTCTTCTTGACTAAGTTGTGCTGGTTTATCCGAAGTTTCCTTCTTTAAATAATTTATGTAATGGACAAAGTTAACGACAATGTATTTTCTTCTTCTGTTTCCTTAAAGTCAACAAGTCCAATAACGAAAAGACCAAAGCCAACAGTTTGTCAGTCCAGCCCTCATTACCAACTCGCAGCCCTGAGCTCAAAACGTAAATCTTTAAAAAACAGCTCAAAAAATATCTTCCATGATGATGTTTGATATTTAAATAACACCTTGTCTTTACTTACTGCTCTTATAAACTCAGCATTTCCTGGCATTTAACTGGCAAAACTTGAGCTGACACCAGAATTCTATGACCTGTGGTACTAAACCACATCCGCTGTTATACCACCAGTCACCACAGGTGTCACCAAAATCAACCAGGAGTGGAACCTTTGAGACTGCCACTTTAAAATGTGAACGCCAGATTTCTTTTTAGCAGACAACTGTTAAATAATATATATAATATTTCTCAGATCAGAAGTGAACAGTGTGATATTTGTGTGTCTATTTTCAGCTGTAGATTAATGAGTCATATGCGAGAGTTCAGACACCTCGGGGGCCTCCGACTTTTATACGATGCATGAATACTGTAATTATTATGTTTCTACTTTTTTCACTTTCACTTCCTGAATTAAAAAGTAAGATGGCATTTTTTTTAATTTACAATTCATTTTTGCCCCAGGGGTTGTATTTACTTTTCACATTTCTTATCCAAACATGTGATTTGGTGAAGGGCGGTCCAACTGTGGCTCACACCTCTTAGAGACACATTTTGGCAGCGAGGTAAATCGATGGATAACGTAGCCGCCTGTGGTGATTGGATTAGAGAAAAGCATGGCTCCAATCAGAGCAGCAGGACCACATCTGAGAACATCTGTATTCTAAGTGGCCGCAGTCACCCGGGGAAGAGATCACAGCACAGTCAGTGATGTTCCTGCTTCCATCCATATGGCCTCTTAATCTCCGGTCCACACCCGTGGGTGGCGTGTCAGCCAGTTATGTCTTTATTTATTATCTGACATCACGCAAATGTCCCCTGAGAGCCACAGATATGTCTTGTTGCAATTTGTTTAAACAATTACGTGTCATTGCTTAATTGGGCAAAGCGAATGGCTGAATAATCATCACTCATCTTCTCCCTCTCTCTCTCTCTCTCTCTCTCTCTCTCTCTCTCTCTCTCTCTCTCTCTCTCTCTCAGGGGCTTCCTGTCACTAACATAACGGTTATGTATCTCCGTTAATTCAGAGATTGTGTAAATGGCAATTTTCTTAAGCAAGCACTGTCACTTCGACCTTGATCTTTAGGACCAGATACCCGGAGGAAATGTTAGACGGCCTATATACATATATTAGGTGCAGCATGGGGATTTAAGCACACATCTTTTAGATATGGGAGCATTTACTTTGTGATGTAAAGGTTCATATTAATAAATATTCAAACGGATGAGAAAATTAGAAAGACAGAGAAGCAAAGCAGTGGATTAGGGTGTGGGGGAGGTTATGGGGGGCGATGCTGCAGTTTAATTTATCCTGAAGTACCCGAAGGAGGCTGCACAAATTGGCCACAAAGAGCAATGTGAACCGGTACAGATAAGGTTAGTGGCAAGTAAGCTAATATGGTACATAAATAGGTACATGAAAAACAAAAACAGATAACGGATTCCGACGAAAAGACATCAAACGTGCTTCCTTGTCATGGGCGTAGAAAATTGAGCTCAAATGACATTTATTGGGCTTAATATTTTATCCACTTACAGAAGTACAGACTTCACGTATTGTTAAGAAGCAACAAATTGAAAGCTGGGCTGTGTAATGGCTGTGTAATGTTTTGGGGGAAAAATGGAAAAAGAAAATTGTAAAAGTACGGATGAAGGTTCAAGGCCGTGGGATTCGATTTTGAAATATGCTCAACTCTGAAATATCTAATCCAACTAGAGCAAGAACAGATTTTAATTTGACAACGTAAAACAATCATGTAAATTAGACGGCTCATGCAGCTAATCTGGATTACAATTCTCCAAACTAATTCCTATTCTCATTCAGCTGCTCTCCATTACAACACATCAGAATCACTTCTGTCAGAAGATGTTCTCAGCTTCTATTAAGCACTTTGTGAACGACTCCACAGTGATAATGTATGTTGTGGTTTGGTGCTTTACAAATGAAATGAAACTGAATTGAATTATCTTTCTGTTAGGATTACATATTGTACTATTCAATATTACAGAGTTTTGATGAAAACGAGAGAACATGATATCTTTGAAGTCGAAGGCATCATTGTGGTATTGAAGCTACAAATGATCATTTTAACACTAATTGGATAAATACAGGAGTTGACAGCGTTTGACAGTCAGTGTCAGTCATTGCTGCAAAATGACACAGTGTTAAATTCAAAGAGAATCTCTTGATTGATTTTTGAATTAAAGAAGAGACAAAGTTCATAATAACAAAGTATAGCTCAGTTATGAACTCTGTCTTTTTGTAGTACTCTGTCAAGTTTTGATTCACTTCTCAGGTATTAAACCGTTGCAGGGTCGCTGAGCAGGACTGAATTTTAAATGAGAATATTAGAGTCACATTTTAATATAATTTTAACCTCTATCTACAACCTTAGAAATTAACATATCGATGATATAACACATTTTGGAAAGTTTTAAGAAACACTGGCGTTAATAAATCAAGGCAGAGCGGTTGTGCTGGATTGCTTTAGATCGTAGAGATGGCGGGGCGGCACTGTGGTGCAGTGGTTAAATCGACCAGGTCTTCTGGGGGGGGGGGGGTTCGTCCAGGTCCCCGGGCTGCCCAGAGGTGGGAATGTGGGCGTGGATTTGTCTTTATGTCTTAATGTGTCAACCCCTGATGGAGGGGCGGCCGGTCCACTGTGTACCACACCTCTCCACCACTCATAAAGGATGAGGGCAATAAATAATGTATGAATATATGTATGTGTAGATGAATAGACCCCAAAACAGTGGCCACAATGAGACACATGACACATTTTGTCACTCTTTCCTTTAATTTATGTTGTTATTGTTCTTGGTTCTTACTGTTTCCACTATGAGAACGAGGATTATCAGTGTCAATAAGATGTTTACGGTTTGTTTTCCCTCTTCCCCACATGCTATCACTACAGCTGCCTCTAAACCATGGCAATGAGACACTGATTACCCAAAATGCAATGTGGTGGCGGCCACTTCCTCTCACAGCAAAACGTAAAACTAATTTTCTTCTGTAGGGTAGAGCTGTGAACGTGAGATTTCCAAGGAACACATCAACAAAACTTTAACTGGATTTTAGAAGTTGAAAATGTGTCGCTCCATTATATGAGTCCCTTTTCTCTGTGGTTAGAACGGTTTATTGGCAAAACTGCAGGTTTCTCTCAGAGGAGAAGGTAAAAAATCGAATTCCTTGCCAATTTACGTAAGATGCTTCCTGTGTTAAAAGTAAAACTAAAACTGCATGAGATTTTTGTGTTTCTTTGGCTGTGGTGTTTTTTGCACTGTGCTTCCCAGAGGTCACTTGGAAATGAATCAGTGTGAATAGAAGCGAGACATCCGTTGATTCACAAGTTTGTTGCATTACATCAACGGGAAGTCTTTCCCTCGCTGGTTGGGGCGGCTGCCACTGCTCAGACTAATATACTTTCTTAATTGGATTAATCCACACAAATCAAGGCCGCTGAATCGGAAAATAATCTTGTAACATTTTGAAATAAAGTGCATCGCTTTCTGTCGGCCAGACGACCGACCCCAGCGCTGCGACAGACAAACCTGTCTTCTGGGAACAGACCGCAAACTCAATTTATTTGTTCCAAGCTGATAATGTTTCCAGGAATTCTGTTTGGGGTTCCTGGAATGTACAGGGAGGTCTGGACATTGTTAATTATTATCTGGACTGCTTCCAGGAACAATACGTTTCCGTGGTTTTATCTGCCCACACTGTCAAAGACCTTTAAAGTGAAGTCTGCCGCTGTTTTCACACAGTTTCTGATTTGCACACTTCTGGATTACCAAATCCATGCACCCATAGGGAAGCAGAGCAGCATCAGTCTTGAGATTGGATTATTGAGTTAGAGTTATTGATCCCTTTAGGGAAATTAGGTCATTCCAGCAGCGACAACAATATGATTTAACAAAGGAAGAGAGGAGGATGTATTCACACAAATCTAAAATAATCAAAGGGCATCAGAGTTTGGTTGGATAATATTGTTTAATCCGCTTCTCATCTTCTTCCCCTCTCAAAAACAGTGGCTTTGGCTAAAATCCATCCACTTCTGTGTTTCCTATTGAAACAGGAGGAGTTTAATCTTTGGCATAAACCAGTGGGTTCTTCATCACGGAGCGAGAGCTGGTTTGATTTACTGTGTGTGCAGAGTGATATGATTGCACTCTTCTGTTGTGTGGATGAAAATTGAAATTTGAAAACAGTCGAGTGCACACGTTGGGGGGGTTTAATATTTCCACGAGGTTTGCGTCGGCTTGTTTTCTGAAATATGACGACAGAACCCGGCCTTAGCTGACATTGAAGTCCACAGAGCAAATGACCATATTAATACAGAAAATATGATAAAGCAAGTAAGACAACTAGCCGGTAAAGTTTACGTTTCTATTAATTTTGAACTAGATACGTGTTATTCTTAACATCCATGAGCTGCTGCTGCAAACAAGCCAACACCCAAACTTCACTGAACGAGAGCAGGAGTAGGTCCGGTAAAGGTTGAATTTCTAATATAACTTAAGATGATGCTGCTATGGCCTATGAGCTAGTTTGCTGTTAGTGGGTTGGCTTGTTAGCACTGTGGTGCTTGTTATCTCAATTAAAAGCTAGTTCGCTCATTGTGAAAGGCTGTGAGTTGGTTCTGGATGAAGTGACTTGATAGAGTTCTTCAATTTCAAAGTAAATCCACATTATGCTGTTGATTCATCAACATGTCATCATTCCTTTTTATTTACACTATGAAAAACAACTGGATTGTTCTCTATTCCTCTCTTTAACAAAGCTAATCAGTGAAAATGCTTTCGAACAGATTCCGATTAGGACAAATAACGATTATCTTAACCAATCACAGTCATATTATAAGTTTTTCACTTGGATTTTATACCAGTAGACCTTCCCTGCTTCCTTTGAAATGTGGATCATTGCACCTTATGTTGAAGCCAAAATCAATAATTTTGTGATTTACTGTCCAACTGTGACTGATTCCTCCCTGTATCTGTATTTAAAGTTTAATAGCAGCGATGAGTAATATTGTCCCAAGCAGAATATTCACACATCTGCTTGAGGTGGGCACTCGGTGTCCCATAACACTGAAAACCAACCTTTTGCCTTGTTTCCATAATATTTTATCGCTCAGCAGTGTTCCCCACCGTCACAGACTCGCAATGATTTCCTAAAATTGTGTGCTTCCTCTGATGGGGGATAAATGTGCTTTCATTCCTGCACAGGGAGCTTGAAGGGTAGTATTTGGAAGTGATGGGATAGGTGCTAGTGAGGGGGGGGGGGGTTTCAACAGGGGCTCTGGAGCCTTGTGTGATGGGAAAACATTGGCACGCACACACACGACTGAAACCAGGCAATTTCTGCTCGCCGTGTGCTGAGATATCCTTGATGGCAGCAAACAAATTTCATTTAGTGATGCCGTATTTTCAACAAGATTTCCATATGGTAATAGGCTGCACAGTGAGACACAAATAGGATTCCAATTGTCCCATTAGCCCAGATGAAATCAGGACAATGTGTAGGCTAGGCTAAATTTCAAAAATGAGTGTAGGGAACGTCAGAAGCATTATCCCTGAGCTTTTCTGACAGCAGCAGAGGAGAAGTGCTCCTGCCATGCATTAATAAATTGAGTGGAGGTGTTTTCCTCAAAGCGGGTGGTGGAATAAAAAGAACATATAAGCACACTCCATTGGGATTTACTGTATACTCTACAAAACGCTGATTAATGTGTTTGGTATGTATGGTTTTGCATTTTTTGACTAACTGGGCATTCAGGCATATTAAATGTGGCCCATTTCGCTTTCCTCATTTTTCACCCCTTAGACCTGAAACAACCACTTTTTTTTCCTTAAATGAAAAAGACATAGCTTCATAAAAATGTAACACCGCCCATCAATCTCCAAGACAAACAGCGGGAGTCTGAGGAAACGCTGTGAAAGTTGATCCTTTGTGCAAGTATAAGAAGAGACAGGCATTTCAGTGGGAAGGGGGAAAACAAACAGCCCTTTCATTTGTTTGTTGCCATTTAAAAAGTTGAGCGTAATCCCTCCATTTTTTTTTTCCGGGAGATTTCGCAGCCACTAAAGAGCCGTGGAAGTTTTCAACTTTCTTTGTAAAACTTGAGTGAAAGACATTGGCTCGCGTTCAGGATTTCAATTGTTATTGAAGACATTACACTGGAGAGTATTTCTGAAGTTACGGGGGCTTGGAAAGAGCGTTTCTAAATGAATTCTGAATGAGGTGCAGCGCGAGAGTGATTTAGTCTGGCAGGAATCACTGGATCAAATGTTGACATAATGTCACTTTGACTCAGGGCATGTCGTTTTCTTTGCCAACGACAAGGCGCTTCAGTTGAAACAGAGAGGGGGAGACGGAGGGAGCGACGTGTGGGCGAGAGAGACAAAGCAAGATGGGATTTGAAGGCTGGAAGAAAAGGAGATGTTTGCAGAAACGCAGAGAAACATCTGTTCCATCAGCCCGGAGTTGCTGCGAATCTGTTCTTTTGTCAGACTGATGAAGCAGAGCTCAAAATGAAACCCACATACCTCTGTGTCGTGATCACACTAACGAGAGCAGCGTTTCCCTGCAGGATTTAGTCCTGAAACATCACAGACATTTCCTGGTGTCTCGGCCTGTCGGTTTCGAGGGGGAGCAGGGTGGGATACTGCCACATTTTTCAGGGATGAAATCGATATTTTTTTTAATCTCATACTTCCATTTTTCCTCCCGCTTCGATCCGTTCGGTACCATCCGCGAGCTCCGCGAATGAATTAAGCAGCTGCACAAACAAAAAGCGAATGCGCTGTCCCCAACATCGCCGCGGTGATCAATGGCGGAGACAGGCCGGGTCAACAATTTCGATGCCTGTGTTTACTGAGGCAAAGTATTGGAGCAACAGAGGCCGGTGGAATAGAGGCCGGCAAACTACAATCAATGCAACAGCTATCATCATTTGCAGGGTTTATTAATGGCTTCGCCCCGAGCCGGCACAGAGAGTAACACTCACTTGCATTTAGGCGACCAACACTTCAGCGTTTATGCAGCTCGCCTCCTATCAATCATCTCAGTCCAAGTTGCTCTCAGCGATGGTGTGGCTACCTCAGAACCCCCCCCCCCCCCTTCAATCCTGTAATGAATGGCATCAATTATGGGGCCGAGCTGCCAACATATACAAATGATTCAGAATGGGTCAAAGTCTAAAAGGCGAGCGAAGAAAGAAAGCTCTGTTTAATTCACTTTCCCTCACTCTGTTCCGTGGCCGCGGCTCCACAGGGTTTTCATGAATTTTAAAAGGTGTATCCACCTGTTCGCAGCTGACAACAGCATCAGTCACACAGCCGTGAGCCGGCGAAGGGTTCCCCACCAACAGGTGCAGCCCGTCCTCGTGCTAGTCAGGAAACGTCCCATCGGTAAAAGAGCTTCTCTGCTTAGAGACTTTACAAAATGTGTCATCTGCTACATCTCAAAGCAGAGGAAGAAGACACTGTTCTTTCTCTTACGGCAGTTGAGTTGTTTCTTCAGGATGTGGCAGCTCTGACTGAAGAATGGGGGTGGGGGGTTGTGTTCAGTGTAAAGCAAATGTGCAAAGTCGGTTTTCCTTCTGTCAAATAAAACCGTTGAGCAGCAGGTGATAGATGAACAAAAAAAAAGAGACATTAAGATCTGCTGTGTTTTTTCGAGCTCCCGGAAAGAAAATACAGAGGATTTATGATCAATTCAGAGAGAGAGATGTGATTCAAAATGCATTTGACTGAGTGTAGTTCAATCCACCAGGTATCGACATGAACCTTTAAAGGAACTAGTGCGGTGCCTCATTGTGAACCCGCCTGTGTGGCAGGGGCTGTTTGTTTGGTCTGTGCTGATGCAGGTTGCGGCGTTTCTTCCTGAAACTATAAAAGTGACCTGCAGTAATTAAGCTGCTTCAAGAAAAAAGACCTGCTGCAGGACTCAGAAACCTGCAGCTGCACCACAGCTGCTGCACAAAGAGCCTGTTTGTTCAAAGTTCAGTTCAGGACGAGTCAGTACGCAGAAGCCTGGACCGGAGAATCAATTGTTGTTGCCATTGTTATGAATCTGCTGTTGTTGTGATCGCCAACGTTAAGCCTTCTTCACCTTATAAGACTTAAGTAAATCTGCTGTACCTGCAGGAGCATAATTATGTTGTTCTTCAGTCTGAAAACAATATTTAAAGGTGTAGTCATATTTTTACGAACACTGTCACTACACAAGAACTTCTTTTCTTTAAAGTAATTTCCCACGTCATTGAGTCATCTGTTATCTGTTCAGTGTTTGGCCTGTGTTCCTCCTTTGAGTCCTTTACTGCTAGATGAGCAATGTGTTAATCTAATTACTTACAAGGCTTCGAAGATAAAGCATCTCCACGGTTCCTCTCTGTCTTATACTCGATGTGAGAGCTCGACCCAAGTGTCTCTGCTAGTTTCAGGCCGATACAGTTGTCATTTCATCATCCGGTGCTCCACGTTGTCCAAATAGCAAATGCACTTGTGCTCATCTGAGTGCCTGTGGAAGTGTTGGTCTTAAAACGAAGTGCAGTCAGTCGCGTTGTTGACACCATTATTATCTTGAAGCAGCGC
Organism: Verasper variegatus; assembly: GCA_026259375.1. Taxonomy (NCBI): domain Eukaryota; kingdom Metazoa; phylum Chordata; class Actinopteri; order Pleuronectiformes; family Pleuronectidae; genus Verasper; species Verasper variegatus. Next base: position 22,195,307 of record CM048040.1, on the reverse strand, counting down.
AAAGCGATTGTGCCTCTGACCAACAGACACCTGGCCTGAAGTCAGTGTCACTGTTATTTACTGTTTTTTTTTATTTGAGGGCACATTATCAAGATGGTAGAATACACAGACAACACAAACGCAGTTACACTCGTGTACACAGCGCCGATCTGTTTCTTACTCCCTGGCACATCCGCCGTTATCGTAGCAATCCACCGAGGTGAAAGCACTTTTTAAAGCTAATGGGAGACGGCACTCTGATTGGTTTATTGGATGTTAGGACCAGAACACAGCCATGAATAATTAAGAGGCTAAGTACATCCTCGTTTGAACTGTGCTCCTGATGCTGGGACCTTTTTTTTTTTCTCCATTAAACACGAAAAGTAGAAGTGAACATGTCCTAAATACAATAAATTTGTCTCTGACTGTAAAGTTGGAGTTAGGCCCATAAATCTCCATCTGCTGGAATCATTAATCAATTTGCACAAAAAGTAAAGTAAAGATTGTGCTGAGTACAACAAAAGTACCGTGTATTTTAACAACATTAATTATTATGTGCAGACAGTAATGACGGCTTCTTAAGGTGGACAGACGGTTTTATAGTTAAGTAGAAGCTGCACACATTTAATCCCTATTCCAAACAATGCTGCAGCAAATCTATTTTGCACATTAGCTAATCCAAATTATCTTTAAATACAACGCTCGAGCACAGCTCGCCTTCAGTCAAAAAATTGGGATATTTACCTCATTATGCAGACTAAAGAGAAATTAGCACATGGAAATAAACTGGGCTGGCAGAGTGGGTGCCATGTCTTCAGGAGAATCTCAGCGAGCCCAGAGGCCGAACCCGGCAAATTAAAGTCGCATCATTATCTGACTTTACTCATATTGTTTGTACCGTATGAAGCGAGCGGGAGCCGTGTCTGCGAGGAGTGGTTCGAGACGTTTTTCTTGCTGAGGGCGCGAGTTAATGTGCCAGTGTGCATTAAGAGATAAATAAATAACGTGGGTTGCAGCGGCGGCCCGGAGGGAGAGGAACCCGGCTCGTGACAGAGAAAGTCAGAGGACTCGTTCTGACTGTGTATCTGCAGACATCACGTGCATGAGCAAGGCCCCCGAAGGTGAACTCATGAACCCTGAGGGCCCGGCAAGCGACACCGCTACGGCGGAAATATATGCATACATGAAAATGTATGCCGTGGTGGCACCGCTAAGCCGTTTCAGCGCTTCGTGTAGCCGACCCGGCGGAGATGCACCGTGGCAGCGTGGACAGCTCCCACGAGCACCTGTGCTAATGTGTGTGTACCTGACACTAACACTGCATGTTATTTACAGGAGCCGCTGATAAGAACGCGCCTTATTAAAGTAGACTGGACAAAACGTGGAGATGCTTTCCAGATAAGAGCAGCGCTGATGTGATTAAAAAAACAAAACATTGATGCTCTTATCTGTTTGGGGTTTTTAATTATTAGTGTGTGCTCGCAGGAATAAACTTGTCGTCTGTTTTTATGTGGAGTTCCTCTCTTTAAAAGCTGGAATGGAATTTTTAAAGAGGTAAAGATGCAAACACAACACTATCTATAAAGGGAACTAAATGAGATTGTACGCTTAGTTAATTAGCAAAGTGGCAATATGCATATTAGGTAATTACTTCCACCCGGGAGGTTATGTTTTCACCCCTGTCCGTTTGTTTGGGGGTTTACATGTTTGTTTGTTTGTTTGTTTGTTTGTTTGTTTGTGAGCGAGATGACATAAAAGCAACTGAACTAATTCCCATGCCACTTGTTGGGAGGACGTGGAATGGGTCAAGGAAGAACCTGGGCTGTTGACGTATGAACTCCATTCTCGTTTTCTTGTGTTATACTATACAACTACAGTATATCAGAGAAAGTAACAACAATCATTATTTTTTGGATATAAATCACATGTATGGTGGTTTTGTAGGTGCAGGAAACTCAAATGTTGCAAGAGCGGAAGTCAGTGTCTGGACCAACAGCCATTTGTCATGTTTTCACACATTTGTATACATCATTCATAAATATATATATTTCCTTTTACAATGCAACAGATATGGGGCTTATGTCATCACTACACAAATATCCACATACAAAAAGGCAAACACACATATTCAGTGTTTTCTTGGTACGTCCTCTTTGTGCTTTTGAATTTTTAAGCATTCAACAATGTAATCTAAAGTGTGCGAAGCAGGTCTTGCAGGTAATTAAAATGAAAGTGGTCATTAGCTCTTGACCAGTGTTTTGTAAAGGTGCAGTTTGGAAAGTAATAAGGAAAAAAGAGCCTTTACAAACGGCTTGTTTGTGTTATTTACTGGGATATTTATAGACATCTGGTGAATAGAGAAATCATGTTTAAATCAAAAGTGCTGCATGCACAGAAAGAAATAAAAAACGTTGCTGCATGAGATTTCGGGGGGGAAATTATATCACTGTCGCTTTGAATTCTTTTCATCTCGCTTCTTTGATGCAAAATTGGTTTGGTGCAGTCGAGCACTTAACAACATCACAGGGTGAGAGGAATATTTTTTCCTTTCTGCTCGCAAAACACTGAATACGAGAATGCTGTTTGTGAATGCTGCCTTTGTGAGCGACAGCACATACGTCTTTGTCCGACGGATATTTGCCTCAAAACAATTTTCACATGAAGAGGACTTCCCAACACAGAGTGTCCTTATATTACTGGAAATTCAGAATTCTTCTGAAACTGATCATCTGAGGACAGAGTGACTCTTAGTGCAGGAAACATTTAGAGAATGTGAAGAAATCGACTCTGTCTTTATTGTCACAGAATGTCAGAATAGTTTAGTACAACCAAAATGCCATCCAACATTTTATTACCGGGATCCGTCTGCGTGAAGAAGGACAAGACTGAGAGTGTGGTCCCTCTGGTCACCAGGATATATTTCCACAGCACTTCCAGACAAACCTGTGTCCAAAACAATAACTGAATTAATTCCAAATGTGTTGTGAAAATACATAATTAAAAAAATCTGAATGTTCCAGTGAAATAAAGGACTTTTGTATCAAACCTGGATCCTTAGTTAAAGGCAGCTTCTCTGAGAGCTGTGACCTGACCCAGACTGATTAAGCTAATTGCACATAAATCATATTATCATTTATAATTGAATTTTCTCGCTTGTCATCATCGTTTTGAAATCCACTGCAAAACACACACTTTTGCAAAACTCGTAATGTCAGTGGAAGAGTCGTGAATATATAGATTCATAGTCATTCTGCCTAAATTACATAGTTTCAAATATATATATATATATATATATATATATTATATATATATAGATGTGACGCTCATGTCGGCACAGTTACATACAGCGAACCAGAAGCACCAAAGATACCATCACCAATAATATTATTCTGGTCTCAGGAGGTTTAATGCTGCAGGTACACAGTGACCTTTGTGAAATAACACCGACCCCTTCAGTAATATTTGTGGGATTAGACTAACGGAAAAACACAAAACAAACAAATGTGTACACACTCAGACGAGTTTAGATCAAAATGATTCCGACGCTGCTGCTCATCTCCATCTCATCTCATCTGTTATTTTTCTCCAGTGGCGTTTATTTGTCACCGGGTTATTGGCTCATTAACGATGGTTTGTCTTTAAACAGCCACATAAGTAATTTCCTGGAGTTTTATTCTCGCAGACAGAAATAAACGAGTAACCAGTAAATATAAATGGAATAAATTTGTTATAAAATTTGAGAGTGATTCATCTTTTTTCCCCACGTTTTGCTCAGAGGGGAAACTGAAAATAAAACAGTTTAATGCTTCACGTGTCATCAACCTTGTGTCAGTACTGAGGAAAATCTTTCTACAAAATCATTCTTCAACTTTTGTTCATAACCAAGACTAAGAGAAAATCAATTATCCTGAAGGGTGGGGGGGATCCTACATGAATGGAGGATATCTAAACAATGGTTCGCTCCTCAGGGCAGCTCTCAATACACCAACCAGACGTCAACAATAACGGCAACTTCTTTTCAACAACTCCCACGCGGCAGACGAGTCCTTTGCCGCTCCAGATTTTTGGATATCTATAATCTTATTGAAAATGTTCTCGGCTTTACATTATTTCTGTCTACGTCTATTTCTGTTCCGCAGACAGGAAATTAGCAGAATCGAAAGTGTCATCAGTAAACGGGCATTGAAGAGTTCTTGCACATAATTCCGCCATTTTTTTTCTCAGTCTATCAGTTTTCTCCACACATCAGTCTTGAGGTTGCACTCATTCCGCACTGCTTGGGCCAAGTTTTTATGAAAATGTCCCCCCAGCTCTGCATAATGTGTAACAGAATGCCTGGGAGATTGGGAGAAAAGGGCTTGTTTGTTGTCCGCATATTTTATCCATATATCTGCAGTTGTTATTCTCTGTTATCTCTCAGGCCCGGCAGCTTAAGGGCTCGGGCTTTCCTCGTTGGGAAGGCGGCTGTCCTCCCAGGCAACAGGTCTCTCTAATGATGGGAAATTATGCTCGTGGCACGTCAATTATGGAGCGAAACTACTCTTGAGCCGCCGCGGATCGCTTCTTGATGCTTCTCTTATTAAAAAAAAACCCTCTTCACTGTTATTGCTGTTTTCCATCCACAATACAAAAGCAAATATTTTCTCTGCCTTCACTCACACAAAAAAAAGTTCTCAATTTAGACCAATAGAGCTCAACAATGTGGTCAAAATCAGCCGGAACGTCGTAACCATCCACGGTAGATTTACCACAGGATTATGAAATGATGTTTTATTGAACGCTGAATTCCCTCGGTGTGCGGATCAATAAAGTTTTTTCTTATCTTTTCTTATTCTCCTGTAGAAGCCAGAAGTTTGTATGATATCAACAGCGTGTTAAGAAAAACAAGTCGTACTACATTACCCACAATTCTTGGGTGTAAAACCGACTTCTCTGATGTGTGGATTGTTCAGAATTATATTCGCTACAGAACAACCAGGATTTTCTCTTTCTAACATGCTGTGATCAAAGGGGTAAAAGTCACTGCAGCTCAGGTCGTGTACTGGAGACCAGTGTTAGTGAGGGCCAGCATGTGGGTTTGTAATGGTTGATGGGATGTGTAGTCTCTCTTAACCCAATAGGACCTAAGGTGCCGGATAACAGCTCTCTCTCTAAAACCTAAGCATCTAAGCATCATTTGAAAACAACCACCTGAAACCTGAGGGTTTTCTGAGGAGCTGACAGAAACTCCTACGTTCTCAACAACTTTCTCGGCCTCTGAAGCAGAGAGAGACACAAAATCAACAACGTTTGATGGCTTAAACATCTGGTTTCATTTGAAATCATTGTATTTTCCCAAACTGGCCGAGATCCCACCTCCTCCTCAAAACTGCCTCTGAGGCTCGGTCAGCATCATCTGGGTCTGAATTTTCCCTCCTTGTTATTTCCATCATTGTTGTGAAACTCTGCTCTCGCTTGTCAGCCATTGTCTGAAACACAACTTTAACACCTTTTCGCTCAGAGTGCTAACTAACAAAAAAAACCCATCAAGATGTATTTCATCACTCACGTCTGACTTCATATGCGTCTCATCCAACTCTGAAAGGAGAAGGATGCAGATGTCGCACCCGGTCTTAAAGGCATACACACGTATTTGTTGCATCCGGTCTAAAAGGGTTCAAATAATCATATGTCTCCATTTCCAATATTACGTTTGATCCAAATTAAAAGTTTCACGGTCGGGATTCATCTCAAAGCCGGTTGGGTTGGTTTCAAGGCTCGAAAAGCTGTTTTAAAAGTGGGCGGTCACTCTTGTAAAGAAGCTTTGAATTTCACATTCTGACGAAGCCGGGAAAGACAAAAACCATTGTAGCCAAATCTGCGAGCGGAGTGTGTGTGTGTGTGTGTGTGTGTGTGGGGGGGGGGTTTGGGGGGCCCGTGTGTGAGCTGACAGAGCACCAGAGGCCTGTGAAGACCTATTACCTAATCACTGTCAGCCTGTCACTGCAGATGACCTCACGTCCACAGAAACAGTGAGACGAGCTGCAGAGGAGCAGCGAAGTGGAATTCTGAAACAGTGGGAGCCTGCTGCTCGTCCATATGGCCACTACTCCCCCCCCCCCTTTTTAATTAACACCTTTTGGTGAGCGGCGGTCCCTTTTCGCACAGGACAGGTCAGAGTTGTGAGAGACGCTCTCTGTGGAAGAGGCCCCGGCTGTTCGCACAGAATCAAGAGGAGTACCCCGGTCGTCTGATGCGTTCGGTCTGAGGGGTGAAACAAAGGTCATTGAGATCTAAACGTGTTGATTACTACCAATATAACAAGTGCAGATTTTTTGGGGAAGAATTATGTGATTAGTTGAAACATTAATCAATTTAATCATTTTTCGCCAATTGAGAGCAAAGCTGTGATGTTGGCTTTTTTCCCAAACCAAAAAAAATGTATTATCATCATGTTAATAATCCTCCAAATTACTCCCACTCTGTCTCTCCAGTATATATGTGAAGTCTGTTAATGTAAAAAAAAGGCCCAGCAGAAAGTGAACTCCTTTAGTTAGACGAATATAAACACTCTATTCCTTTACTAGCAAAAAGCTATTTTACTTTTTTTTTTTATCAATTTGCTTTGTTTATCTCAAGGTTTCCTTCACCTCAGTTTGAACAGATTCGGTCAAACACAACGATCTGCACATTTATAAAGGAACCAGATCCTCATGTGGGCTGAGAGGATTATCAACAACCTCAGATGTCCTCTGCAAACACGCTGAGCCAATTCCATCGGGAGTAGGTTTTAAGTTGCCTGCATATACAACAAGTAGAAGGAAGTTTAGTGACTCATGAACAACTATTGTACAAAAGAGTGTGGATTTAGCATAGACTGACGTGTTTTGGAATTCTGCTGCTTCTCAGTTTTCCCAGCATGGACTGTCCATGGTTATAGATGCTTTTGTATTTGACCTCTTTCTAATGTTTTTATCTTTGGATAATTGTTTTGGGTACAGGTGAGTCATGTGGTGCACTCACTGCCTCAAATTGGACAAAGAACTTTGGTTGAATTGAGCTGAAAATGTGTTCATTTCAAAAGTTGAAGACCTGGATACAAGGTCTACGCTGGATCCATTGTCTGTCTGTACATATTATCCTCCAAATTTCAAATAACTAAACTAATTTGCATAGTTTGCATAGTGGTGACGACTGGCTCAAAGACTAGTTGTGATGTTACAGTCACGGCCGTCCGCTGCACATTCTCCCGTCCGAACCGTCCCACCCTGACCCCGACCTGGCAGGCTTTCTGTTTGTCGAGCTCATTACTGTGGCTGCACCGTGTTTGTGTTTCCTTGTCCCTGACACGCATGCTTGTTGCCAGATTACAGCCATTTGCTGTGTAAGAACATCTCATAGGCTTGAACCTGATCCAAACTCAAAGATCATTTTCCCCTCACTGGGCTCGGGCAGTTCTACTGTTCTACTCACACGAGTTAAGCTGAGATTTTAAGGTGAGCACTGAAGAAACTGTCTTTCTTCAAGAAATAAGTGTGAACGCAGCCTTACACAGTCAAACCTCATGTTATCCTGCACGTTGACGTTTAAACGTACAAGATAAGTGACAAGATGCAAATACAGGGTGTAATATTAATTGCTTTATCAACACTGCTCTTGTGCATGAAGGACTTGGACCACGAGGCCTTTTTTTGTCATTTTTCATGGTATCCGCTGGAAAATTCTGTTCAATTTGGTGCCACTGAACTATGACACTATTACAGAGTCAATTAGGCAGGCCACAGTGTAAAACCCTCCTGTTCTCAGGGCTTAGTGTGCAGAGCCTGGTCTGTGTGTGGCATTTCTGGACTCAAGTCTTAGGATTGAGGTCACGCAGAAGTCAATTGGTTTGATTGAAAGCGCTGCCCTTGGTTTATAAGAGAGGTGAAAAATAAAAAAACATGATACAGCCAGGAAGATTGCAGTAAAGGGGTTTCTGTCAAATCCATGTGTTAATGGGATATCTCTGCCGATCTCTCAGAAGAGTCGTCCTGACGGAGGGCTCCGTAATTAATTTCACTTTTTTATGTTTTACCTTAATTGGATGTGGCAGACCCCACCACCACGCAATGTCCCTGCTGCTTTGAGGGATGATTCGTTGCGGCACTTTGTTCTGGTGTTTAAAAAACATCACTGTGATTAGCTTGATGGCGGCGATATGAACTAAAGGTTTTCATCGCTGCATGTGAGGTGCAAAAGAAATTTCTGTCAGAGAAAAAGTTTAAATTTGATATGTTGATCTGGTTACAGAGGAAAATACTCAAATAGAAATGTTTTGTTGTATCTTTTGGAAGATAGAAAAGACAGTACTTTCACAATACCTTTCAACAAAAAACTTCTCATTCCCTGAATACCTTTTTTAAAGTCGTATTACGAACGACAATTTGTCATTTTGTGATGATGAAATGTTAAGAATTATTAAAGTGGGATTAAAGGGAATTTGACTGAATTTGTACTATGCAACCATTCAATAGTGGTTGGAAACATCACAATATTTGTAGGATTTCCAAGCAAAGCCATTAAGTAAAAGAGGGAAAAGATTTTAGCAGTGTACTCCTCATCAAACTCGAGTTTTTGTGTTTGTGTTTAGTCTTATAAAAGGAAAATGACAATAACAGACAAAGCACGAAAAACTGAAAAGCATCGAAGCCTTGAACAGTTTTCACACCGACTGTAAAAAAGGCCTGAAGTCATTGCCCTTTTAACCAGAAGATGAAAATGTTTAATTTGAAGAGTTCTGACATTGACCTGTAAAGAAAAGAAAAGATCGCCCGATGTAAAAACCACACATTATCAGGGAAATAGCATCTTGGCAGTTTCATGATTGCTACTTATGGTTCCTTCTATTGTGAAGCTGCGCTGCATAACAGCTCGTGTCAAACTCAGACATCTCCTGCACACAAGTCGGTCAAATAATTTAATTTAGCTCTCAAGCTCATCTGAAAACCACAGGATGACAGAAATATCACATTTAGAGTCTCTCAACACAGCAGCCCAGTCAAATTCTTCCTTTTTTGTGGGTTAAAGATTAGTCTGAGTTCGAATGCACAAACAGGAAACAGCACTTTGAAGAGTCAAGAGCTGGAAAAAGGAAAAACACACACGAGTCAAGATGGCGTGTCTCACGTGTTAATTATTTACTTGAGTGGCGCCACAGACCAAACGCACAAAAAGACATGTGTGGTGAACGAATAACAGTGGAAAGATGTACAATTAGGAAAGTCAGCAGAGCAGGGAAACAACAAATTGTGTTTCAGACCTGATACTATTGTATTTCTTCGGTTTAATTGAACATGAACTGAGCATGAACACGACATGACAGATTAAAGAATGAGCGAGCCACGCTTGAGGAAACAACGTCTCGGCAGATTTATTGGGAAAAACAAACGCCGTCACTGGGCTGAAACGCGTCAGAGTCTCACAGGCGGTCAAAGTTAAGACTTGGCAGGAGAAGAGTCATTTTTTTTTTTGGTCTGAAAGGAGATGTTTCAATTCTCCTCACATATCCCGACAGAAACAAGCTCCAGACAGAAAGCGAGCCAGCAGCAAAACCTAGAAGATCCGTCTTTGAGTTGTAAATGCAGCAGCCAGGTAGAACCATCACAGGCTAAGTTTACTCGCTGGCATCACACTGGGTCTCTCAGGATCCGGTTTCTCTCTTTGAACACAATCAGCACTTCAGCTCCTTCCGTGAACTTTTGTGACTTTTCTGCAGTTCACGTTGCATTTGTAAAAAAAACGGGAAAAAATTGTTCACTTGTGTTGGTTTAAGTGTTATTTCCCGCTCGAGTGAGATTGACATACAGTGTGATCCCACTCTTTTCTGACCTCCTTCAACTAACCCACTGACAGACGTCCTCGTTACTCCTGCATCGTTGGTGATTTAGTGCTATCAGTGTTCGGCATGAGGACATCTGCGTCTTTTTATTATTTTCTCTCTTCCAGGGAATAACCAAACTCGCTGACAAAGAGGTCTTTACATAATGTATTCAAATGAGAGCACGGAGCAGGAACGCTGTAGTTTGCAGTGGAATTAGAAAGCTGTGTTTTACAGGACTGCTGCAAGGTGAGCAAACTCGCTGCTGTTTTTACAAGCGCTGAAATGACTGTATCCTACCTGAGATTACTTCATGAGAGCAATGACACAGGGAATTGGCTCTTAAAGTGGAAAATATAGACAGAGAGAAAAGCCTTTGTCAGCTTCAGGATTTTAATCCTGGATTTCTCAATCGTTCTTCACCACTCACAGAATCACTTTACAAGGAGCTGCATGTAGTTTACTGTAACGTATATATGACATATAAACAAAAACAGAATACACATGCTTGTACATACAGTGTGTTCAGTATACATGCATCAAACCAGTAAGTCTAATTGCAGGATTGAGATATTATCCACACCACAGACTGGAAATAGAGATGGATGATGTCTCCACTTCCTCCTGTTGCATAAAAACAAAGCCCAAACAATCCAGATACGTGTGCTGCCATCTTGTGATTGATTTAATGTCATCTGGAGTCCCAGTCTGCACATTAGTAATCGGGGTGTGGGGCTGTGTGTCTGATAAACGCACAGGCTCGACCAATGCGAGTCCGCCTCAGCTGTCAATCATGATGTTTCACCCTGTATAGCATCAAATAACTAAGTTAAACCAAATTTAATGAAGATAAATGTGATAAGAACTTTGTAAATGACAGAAACCAACTCGAGAACAAAATCTTTTAACGTGTACCTTGACTTTTTAGTTTGGTCCATGTCCCACCTGCTAACATGGAGGAGGAGGGGTTTAGGAGCAAGGCTATACTGCATCACCTTTAGCTAATAATAAGTGTGCTGATTGGTTTTGGCACTCATGTCCAGTTTGACTTTATCCGGAATCCAATACTCACGTGATTCAAATATTGAAATAATAAACTGTCTGTTCATGTGTTGACTTTAAAATTTGATGTGATGCGTTAACTGTTTATATCTCAATCACGAATAGCACTATTCATGAATAAGCAGAGGAAGAGGAGGAAGTGAGAGCAGCTCAGCCATTGTTGTAAAGACGCCTTCCTGACCGCGGCCGTCTCCCGACACCACAGCAGTTATTTGTCACTGTTGCTTTCCATTAATCTCAGTTAAGACATAGTTAAGATGCCACCGGGGGAAAGTCCTCCGCTGTGGCATGTGAGAAGCTGCACCAATAAAACGACAACAAAATGACTGAAATGATGTCAACTGGACAAGTGGGTCATCGCACACAAATGGCTCAAGTGACGAAACGCTGGGTCGACTGCAGCCGAGACACAATCGCCCTGCGGCAGCCGACCATAAACTGGAAGAGGATTTGAAGCCAGAGGACACTTAAAGTGATTTTTAGGAAAAAAATACATGGCACTTCTTGGATTAAACACATAATTATTCACTGGTGGTGAGATGCTTACATTTTCAATACACACTAGACAAAATGGTGTTGTTCTTTGGCCAGTGGTTTAACAATCGGTTGTGTTTCTCCTGAAAATGCCGTGAGCAGGACACATCCATTACTTGCTCCTGCTCAGATGAGGCCAAACAAGAGAAAAACCAGCAGTTCCCTCCCAAATAGAAATTGACGAACCTTAAACTTGACAGCAGCCCCAAATAGAAGAGGTGAAACAAAATAGATCTTCTGTCTTTTAAAGAAAATCTTAGATATGTTTTTTTGGAACCAAAACTGGCAGAAGATGTTGTTCCTAGTTCTGCTGAAGGTATTTCTTCTCTACTGAAAGCTGTGTGTGCAGCGTTGTAATAAATAAAGAGTACAAGTTTATATGAGAATCAAAGAGCAGCAGGTTAGCATGTGCCAACAAATTACAATTCAATAGTTCTGCAAATGTATGGTTTAATTTTCAGGATGTGAGAAAGTAAAAGTGTTTTTTTATTGGGACTCTGCATCTCTTCAAGAGGAGAAGGAAAGTAAAAAGAATGTGAAAGTGTTTTCTAGTTTCTGCTCTTGTTGGCGATGTGTTTCACGCACAATAAAACATTTGGCTCAACCTTGTGACCAGCAGCATATTAAGAGGAGGTTATACCCCGAGGAGCAGGAACATGATTTATAAAAAAAAACTGAACCAGAATTCAAACAAACCCAAAACTCTGGCCGTCTGGATGCTGGCCCAAAAGAACAAAAGGATGGAGGGAGTCTGGGACACACACACACACATACACACACACACACACACACACACACACACACACACACACACACACAAGGGGCTGCAGAGTTTCCCTTAAGCTAACTTCAAAACAAAAAACTAAGAGAAACCACCAAACATCCAAGAACACAAAGCAAAGAAGCTGGTTGAAGGACAGACAGAGAGCCTTCCTTAAATAGGCTTAAATAGATAGTTAATAACCATTTTCTAAATACAAATAAATACAATTAAATACAAATACAACAAAATAAAGAACTGGAATTTGCATAAAATGTCAAAAGTACTTGTGCATTGTTCCCTCCACCAGAGAGGTTATGTTTTCACCTCCTTTTTTGGTTGTTGGTTTGATTTTAAACAAAATCACAAAAACAAATGAACAGATTTCCAGGAATTGGTAGAAAAGAAGGTGAAGAACTCTTAACATTTAGTTTTTTTATGATCACTTTCTTTAACATTCAGACTTCCCAGGGAATAATTCATGGATCTTGAAAATGGGGCATATTTAAAGGATTGATAACTTGATAACAGCTTGATTGAATTTAAAGGGACAGTGTTAGTGTTAGACTGGAGCGTTATTCTCATATATTTTGTGTTGTACTACAATCATACAATCAAACAGATACGCTGATACATATATATGAAGCTCATATTGGCAGATATATTGACCAAGCTCTAATCTGCCTCACACATCCACCAATTTACTCTTTACTACAAAAAGGGAATGATTTTCTTTGGACGAACCAGCGCTGCTCACCACTTCGGTCTTTCCACAGCTCTCCGTCGGCAGGATCGCTGCAGATTTTTTCGTTCCTGACAAAAACTTGTATTTCTTTGCATTTCTGAGGACTGGCTCTGACCTTGTCAAACTTAATGAGGATTTGGTGACAGCTGTGGAGGCACACGACAGTTTCATCCAACACAAGGACTCAGACCTCCAAACCTTTTCACAAAGCTAAATTGAGACAGCTGCCCCCTCATCGCGCTGGGTACCAGGGCGGAAGACCACAGAATGACAGGAGTTCTTTTAAATCACACACACTGGGGGACAGTAATCTGCTTTATACTCATCCCAACATAATTCAGAAGAAGCATTTTGGCTGTTTGCTGTTTTTGTCTCTCACTGTGTAGATTGGTGCATTTAAATCAACGACTCACCTGATGGAGATGAACGTTTTAAGTTGAATTAATTTTTTCAACTATCTCCTGCTGGTTGCAGGAGTTATACGTCTTTGTCAGACTTTTATGTGACACTATAAATAAAGTCACTGTGGAAAGGGTTATTTAAGCATCTCTGAGTCCATAGTCTCTATCTACCACAGTGACAGGTACAGTACGTGGCAGTTTGGGATCTACGGTGTACAGTGTGTACTAAGACATCTCTTGGCACCGAGTCCTAAATGTCCCGAGAGCTGCAGGAAGCTCAGAAACAATCCGTCAGACGAACACGTCACACTGAGACTCTGTAAGTCTCTCCATAGAAATCCTGTCGGAGAAGCACTGCAAACTCTGCACAGAACACATCTCAGTGTGTGTTAGCAGGGACTCAGACGGGTTAGTCATTTTGTGCAGGTGTCTGCGATGTATTTCGGGTAAAGAGCCACACTTTTCTGGGGACTGACTTTTCAGGGCTTTACAGCAAAGGAGCCAGACAACAGCATAGCATTCCTGCATTTGTGTAGAAGAAGGACATTCACATGAATGCTCTGTGCCTGTGAAATAACCTCAGTAGGAGCTTCACAGTAAAATACTAAAAACATCTCTACTTCATTTCTAACAGATGTTGGAAAGAAAATGAATAGAACATTAAGTCCAAAACATAACAGATAAAAGATAATTACTGCCCTGTAGATGAATATCTCCGCCAACCAGTGAAGTGTCAGGGTGCTAACATTTTCTTTCAGACTCGCATGAGTTCAACTGTGACCTTTGACCACTAACATTTTATCAGTTAATCTTTGAGTGCAATAGACTTTGAGTCCAATTCCTCAAAGGCAGACTTGAGATTTAATGGTCTACAGGCCAAACATTTTTAACCTTTGTCCAACAAATTCTAATCAGTTCATCCATGATTCAAAGTGAATGTGTGTACTACATTTTAAAGGATTCTATCCAGACGTTCTTAGTATAACACATTAAGATCACTTGAGGAATTATTGGAAAACTGGGCATGTAACAGCAGAGATGTTATTATGTACCTTTCAAAATGAAAGTTGACTTTATATAAAAATATACCATCTACAACACATTCCTCTGATACTGGTAAACTATACCTCATGTGAGATTGATCTCTTGGTGAACAGCAAGAGATCTTTTTGCCAATTATCCTTCTGCTGCTCAGTCACTGTCATATATTCAAATTCAATTCGTACAGTGCCATTCTAGATGTTTAGTTCAAACCAGTTTTGTTTCTGTGATTTTTCTGACACAGTGAAGATATTGTTCTAAACTGATGTCTGTAAACCTCTGTGTGTTCAGGTGGTGTTTGCATCTCCCAGTCCGTCAAGATTCCCCGGGAGCCGAAGCAGGGAGAGTTCGACAAGGTCATCCGGCGACTCAGAGAAAACCCAAACGCAAGAGTCGTCATTATCTTTGCCAACGAAGATGATATCAGGTAAAAACCCCTGGTTATAGCTACACACCACTGCTTTGAAGAGGAGAAGATCATGGCTGCAGCAGACAGCGCACAAACATGTCTGAGAACACGGCCGCTTCAGTGCAGCTCTGCTAAACCACTGAGGAAAGAAATAGCGAAAAATAAATAAATAAAAAATCAAAGTGGAGCTGGCCGGGGGTTGTTGACCTTATCCACTGCAACATCTGTTTCTTCACCTTTGCAGGCGGCTACTTCATGCGGCTAAAAAGGCGAACCAGACAGGTCATTTCATCTGGGTGGGCTCGGACAGCTGGGGCTCAAAGATCTCTCCGGTTGTGCACCAGGAGGAGATGGCAGAGGGAGCCGTCACCATCCTGCCCAAGCGCCAGTCCATCAAAGGTACAGAGACGGCCATTGTGCACACACGAGAACTGCATGACTCATGAAACCATGTGTACACACTGTTTATAAAGATGGACAATGTATCCCCACGTCTTCCTACTATATATAAATGAAGCTAAAATATCCTGGATACGATTTCCACCATCTTGAGTCTGTGCTGTGCTACATGATCTCCACCAATCACAAATCTGTCTGTCTAACCCCATTTTTATTGCAACAAATAACTAATTAAAACCAAATTCAACATAATAATTAACACTAAGATCAGTGTGATAAGATCTACCTTGATTGATAAAGAATTATGCGTTCTTTGACTTTTTAATTTGGTCCCTCTCCCATCCACTAACATGGAGGAGGCAGGGATTCATACTGCAGCCAACCCCGGAGCTGTCATGTCGTCCATCTTTGTTTACAGTCCATCAGTGAAACATGATGTTAATGTGAGACAGAGCTGTGCCGTGTTCAACTGTTATCGTCTGATCATCAGATGTCAAAAAACAACAAAAAAATCAATCAAACGCAGCAACAAAGTCAGTTGATCTATTCAGTCTACGACTAATTAGCGGTGTATGAAAAAAAAACAACAGAGCTCTGACTCACAGACTGAAGCAACACTGCTGCTCACACTCGCCCTGACTGCATCAATGACAATGAACCCTGTCTAGGGTTTGATCGCTACTTCATCAGCCGAACGCTGGAGAACAACAGACGGAATATCTGGTTCGCGGAGTTCTGGGAGAACAACTTCAGCTGCAAGCTCAGCCGTCACGCCGTGAAGAAAGGGTCCGGGCTCAAAAAGTGCACAAGTAAGATATTCTCCCTGTTTAATGTTCTTCTTGTTCGGATTTCTAACCAACCTGGAAACACTCTTTTGATGCCTTAAGGGAACTTGACTTATTTGGCTCACGGTGAATGTGTTTTGACAGCACCGCCAGCCCATTAAAAGTGTATCAGCCGCACGTTCAATATTCAAAATCACAGTTCATCTCTGAGCTCATTTTCGGCACTGCACTTTCTTTCTGCTGAGTCTAGTGCGTTTGCCCCACGTGGCTGAAACATGTGAATGTCCTGGCTGGTCTGGTTGACGCTTCAGGCTCATTACTGTATGTTTGAGGTGAAAGAGAAAAAACTCCTGGCACATTTTATTAAGATTTAAACACCAATTACACAGCTCAACATTCGTTTAAAAGAGGAGGATTAGAGTTGTGTTATCAGGGGGTTTCCTCAAAGAATCCTCCACTGTCTTAATTTCCAGTTTATTTACTCGAAAGGAATCTGTCACTGTTCGCTGCACTAATAATGATCAGTGTGGACCAGAGGCGGCTTTATCTTACAGATGAGCGCACGTCATGATCGAGGACATGCTTATTACATGAGTGGAATGTTACATCCATTGTGCATCATTACCCACGGTTTCTTGGGGAACCATTCAGGACGTTAGTGATAATAGATGTTAACAATAAAGTGAGTCCGAACACACTGAACATTTGCATCATTTGACCAAAGATGTACTCGCAGATTCGTCGTGAGCATAATCGTTCAAATCCTCGCACGATGTACGATGCACATTACTCAAGGCCACATGACGTCTCACGCCATGGCCACAGTATGTGAGGCCCTTAAATCAACAACATCATGAAAGCGTTGACTAGCCGCCTCTACTGTTGTGCGTATTTCTTTTTGCCTGCACACCTGATATAATGTCGGACTTTCACGTTCATCCTCGAGAGTTACATTTCGAGTGTCTCGAAGTCAGACTGAATTACGTGTCTTCAGGGCGAAAACAACACAAACTCCGGGGAATCCAAGTGCATCAGAGTAATGACCCTCGTTCTGGGAGACGGCCGCGCTAACCACCGAGCCACCACGCTGCCCTGGAGCCAGATGTGTGTACGCACAATCTGCATGCAGTACTTTCCACACAGACAGTGGTACTTACAAACACGCAGTGGCTTTGTGTGTGGAAACTGTACTTTAGATGACAACGTTTATCTGTAGTGAGGCTACAGGTCAGTTCACCCCCTGTATATTTTCTTACTGTGCCTTCATGAGCCAACAGGTTTTATTTGTTTGATCTGGACAATGTTTATCTACTGACTTTTAAATGAGAATTTCAAGTTTATCATTCCCATAAAAGGACTGGATGAAATGTCAGAAACCCATTTCACTTTCAAGCGCAGATCAACAGCACCACAGACTGCAGCCTCCAGAGTGACAATAAAGTTAATTGAATATCATCTCTAAAACAGTCGAAGTAAAAACCGAGCGTCATAACCTTCAGAGCTTATAGCTCAGGATTTATAGCACAGCTGTTGCATTAGACTCTTATTAGTTATAAAGAGCTGAGCGTAATAAACTTGCAACTGAGTGCGTTGCTTTCAAAGTACTGTATTCCAACAGTAAAGGCTAATGTCCATTATGGTTGGGTGATATTATGTAACTGGGGTTTTGCTATATTGTTGATATGTCTCTTTAATGTTTATGCAAAAGACCAATCAGTGAGCAGAACTGGTTTATGGACATATTGAAATTCAGATATTTAAATGATTAAGATACACATTTATATTTATGGATCTTTTTGTCAGATAGTTTAATAATCCACAAGTAGAACTTCCCATCTGATTATTTTATCTATGACGTTTCTCAATTAAGTTAGATTTTATTATATCACAAAATATACGCCATATTCCCAATGCAAAATAAAGTAAAATTGCATGCACCATGAAGAACTATATTAGAGCATGGCCGATATGGATTGTTGGTGATATTATATACGATTCCTTAAGATGTTATTGTCAAACTATTTATGACAAAGAAATTTAATTGAGTCATTGACATTATATAGTGTTTAAGTGTATAAATCTTATTATTAACAAAACAATCAAATATATTGAACTTGAACAAAGAAAACAAGCATTTTTTTTCAATTGTAAACATTACTGCATATCTTATATGGATTGTGTATTTTGTAAAATCAATGTTTTCACGTAGGATGTTTCGACCGAATCCATACGTCTCTAATCTGTATCCCTACAAACAAATCAAAGAGAAATCTTGCCACTGCCACGAAGAGCATTATAATTCTGAAATATACGTATTGTTATAAATGGATGTGTTGAAATCAATTTAAATATAATCGCGTGATCGTCATCTTCATACATGTGCTGTGACAATATTCAGTGATCAGAGAAAGAGCCCAAAGACATTCTTTGTTTATGAGGTGTATTTAATTAAAGCCTGATGATTTAACGTGAACATTTTGAGGCCAAACAGTGAAGAAATAAAGTCGAGCTGCTGAGATACCCCAGACTCACCAAACACGCCGGCGATAGACCACAACTTTTCCTCCAGAGGTGGCCTGCGAAACCAACAGCTGCTGTTGTGTTCACAGGCAGTAAATCCCATCGCTAAGCACTCTGAGGAGATGACACGCAGGGTAATGTGTGGGGTAACAACCCTCAGGTGGATAAGATAATACTGATACATGAGTTAGTCTTGAGATGGGTAGGAGTGACCCTGGGGCACCTGCCAGCGCAGATTGAGGCGAGAACATCAGCGAGCTCCTCGGGGATCAGCGGTGACGGTTCAGGAGTGTGCCGACTGATCAACAGCCTGGATAACGCTCGTAGCACGTGCTCATAATTACTCCAGTGCAGGAGGTAAAGCCGCGCGTTCAAAACCTTGCTTTAGTTAAAGCACTGATACCCCACTGTGAAAATACCTCACTCTAGGTAAAAGCCCTTCATTTAAACCCTCACTTATATCATCATTATCAGGAGAATATTCCTTTTTTAGGTTTTACTATCACACATGTTGCTTTATTAAAGTGTGTTTCAATTTACAGCTGGAGAAGATCATGGCTGCAGCAGACAGCGCACAAACATGTCTGAGATAATAACATAACTACGGCACCTGAGTAAATGTATGTTACATTTCACTATAACTGAAATGTCAAATAATGAATAATCGGCATCACCAGCATCTACATTTGGCACAAAGACGATTCATATATTTGCTGCTGTTCATACAAATGCTTGTAGTCTTGAATCTGAAGAGACTTTTACACATCCGCCCCTGGAGTCATAGAGATATCACGAAAGAAACTGCAGAAGCAATTCAATTGAAGTCAAATCAGGTCGATTTAGCAAAAGTCTACACAGGTAGACGTGTGAGCAAACACTGACTGTACTGCAGAATAAATAATGATGCAAATAAGAGAAGATGTAAATCTTTAAAACAGGTCGGGTATAAACCTAATTTTTATAAGAAAGTGAAACCCGATCTCTCCATGTATCACTATGTAATAGTTTCTTCCTTTGCTATAGTTACACCCTTCTGCCAAATTTAATGGAAATCAGTTGTGTAGTTTTTGCGTCATGATGCTAACAAATAAACCAACAAACAACTGCTGATTAAAACATAAACTCTTTGGTGGAAGTGACTAAAACTAGAAATAGGAACAAAGGATGTAGTCTGTCGTGAGATGTTGAATAACGTGAGTATGTGAGATCCAGCAGATATAATGAAAGTCTGAAGTGATCACTACACTGTAAGATATCAAAGACCCAGTCAAGGTCAGTATAAAAGTAAATGATTGGTCTCTTTGACTAAGTATTTGTACTATAAATGTTGATGTACTTGATGTTATTTACTCTTTTATAATCTCTAGGAGCCGCTGGGTTTAACGTCATGTACACACACACACACACTCACAGCAGCATTATAAAGACTCTCTTCTGTCACTTTCTCATTACAGACACTCTGAGTGTTGAGCGTCGCTGCGGGCTCGGCTTCGCGGGCCCAGTTTGTCTCGCAGCGTTTGTTTCAGGTTAAAATGTGACACCGGCCGCACCTCTCAGCTGCTGAGGAGCCCCGCAGAGAAAGAACCACATGGGGGCCTGCTGCGGATTTATCTGTGTCCTGAGTGGGTTTCGGCTGCTTGACGTGATCAGAGGATAAGGAGGGCATGAGTGACTGGGGGAAGAGAGAGACTGGTCTTTCATGTGTGAATGAAGGAGATGTAAAACTGATATTGATTAATGTCGAAGGCAGAGGTACGGCGGAGCGGGAGCCATCTCATATAGGCTTTGTATTTCTCCTGTGTATTAATGATTGTGGGGGAGCAGCAGGAAACGCAGCAATGCAGATAAAGCAAGCGTGTGCTCTGCGTCTTCATCCGAGCATCTACCTCTTTAAACTGCTTATCCTGCTCAGGGTTGTTGGTGGCTGGAGCGTTTCCCAGCATGCAGTGGGTGAGAGGAGGGGGGGTATTTTGGACAGGTTACAAGTCAGCTGCAGGGGGATATTCTTTTGTTTGATGAAGTTAAATCCAAAATAAAAGAAAATTTAAAAAAACTGCTGAAAGATTTGAGGGAAATGACTGTAAAATTACTTGTGATTATTTTCTACCAATGAAAATCATAGACCTGGGCTGTACATAGTACTAAACAAGATGAGTTTAATCGAGCTTATTCATATGTAGATGAAAAGAAAACAAAAAAGCTCTGAATATTTCTTGTTTAAGCTGATAACCAACTAAAATGAGCTGTTTCAACGGTAACTGTTAATCAAAGGAAAACCCAGTGTGGATCTGATCAGGGGACGGATCCAGGAGATATTTTCCCTTTCTTTAACAGTGCGTGATAAGAGTTTTTCAACATTATGTTTATTCCTCTGAAAATAATGGATCTAGTGGATTTAAATGTGGTTTCATATACAGGGACTGATGGGCCTTGGCTCACGTGTCATTACAGTGTCAATTGTAGCCTTTGAAATATGCGTTTAAATTCATAATGTAAACATATTTTTCATTTCTTTTTCAAAAGATTACAGATAATGTTGTAATGAGTTGTTTCGTCAATTGTGAGCACTAGGAAGGCACTTGAGCTGTAATCGTAGTTTAAGCATATACTGTTTATATAGACACGCAAAGACCAAGAAATAAAAGCACACATGGCAGTGGTGTCACATTAATTTAACAGACTGTCCAACTGCTTTGGCAGGAAAAGACTAAATGTCCTGTGGCCAATCACAAGCTGAAAAAAAACAAGGGGGTCTTGTGTGACACCTCGGAGCGGGAGACACCAACACTTTGCTCCTGCTTTGCTTAATTTGAATGGATTTCTCTGAAAGCAAAACGCCGGCCTGGAAAATGTGTGTGCGAGGGAGCCAAAATGCCAATGAGGAGAGAGAGAGAGAGAGAGAGAGAGAGAGAGAGAGAGAGGGACAGAGGGAGGTGGTGGTGGGGGAGGGGGGGGGGGGGCTCTTACAGAGAAGAGACGATAGAAAGTTGGAGTGGGTGGCCTGCCAAGCATGCAAGAGAAATATCGCTCTCACACTCACTCTGGCTCGCAGGATTCCCCGTGGCACGAGCACGGCCGGCCGAACTGTGACAATCTCTGGCCAATCAAGGCCCCGTGGCCCTTAATTACCGAGCCGTAACCTCCAACGATAATTCATGCATTTCAAAAAGCTCATGAGATAATCAGGGACATTAAACCGCCTCTGGTCCGCGGAGGAGCTGGAGATGTGGCGGATGGAAGATGGCTGACAGACGGAGACCTCTGCCGATTCGAGGGGTTAGAGCTTTTTTTTCAGACTGAAGTGGCGATTTGAAATTGCTTGAACCTTAAGGGGACAGATGTTGCATGATAAATGACTTTTCTGCTGCAAAATGTGAAGCACTGCTATCCACATGTCCAGAATGTCGAGGCATGAAATATATTGAAGTCACATAGTACATGGCTTTATCATCATTATGATGGTCCTTTAAGATTTCTATATAAAAAGAATGTGCCGTAACCATCAGAGGGAAGAAAGCGTAACAGCATATTTATTTGAATGTTTACATATTTTCAAGTTTTATCATTTTATCAATGTGTGAGAATTGACATTCCCTTAAAACACACTTGACACATAGATGTGTTCTGCTGTCACCTTGTTCCAGTCAGTATTTAGTTCCTGTATGTCGAGATGAATTCATGCAAGATGTGAATACAACAACATACATTTGTATTCAGGACAGTTTGCATTATATTTTCCACTGTTGATTTTATTATTCTGCACACAGACGTGTGTGGTTATCCAAACTGTAGCCAGTAGATAGGAGGATTACTAAACCACATGTAAATAGTGCATGTTAGTTTATTAATGATCCTAACATGAACTCTGTTCACTTACATTTTATCATTCAAAACCAATAACAACAACAATAGTAATAACTATGTTACCTATATCAGTGTAATTTTAGAGGAAATCTCTTAATCTTTACATAATCCGAACCAATGGGGCACGTTTGACCATATTGTCATTTTAACTACAATTTGTTATTTCACATTTCTGCTCAATACAGTGGTTTATGATTAATTCAAACTGAGCCACTGCTTGATTTTAAGTTTTTCACCTGCAGATTCCCCACTGTGCCCTTATTAACGTGCTGGATTCCATTTGGCAGCTATATAAATATGTGCAGCTCTATCATTAGCTCATCCCTGGTAATTAGCCCATTGTTAATCCAAATTGAACTCACCTGCTGTGCACATACAGCCGAGCAGCTTTAAGACGCGATGCCCGTGAGGACAAAGCAGAAGTTAGGATTGGCATGTTGTATCTGCTCCTCTGAACCCACATTCTCTCAGCAATTAACAATCACAGAAAGCCCAGAAACAACCTGGGCCAGGATTAATATACTCCTATCACAAGTTATTACATTAAGCCCATGAGCAGATTATCCCTGTCCTGTGAATGGATGTCTCCATTTCCTGCCTCTCTCCCCGTATTGACTTCTAAATACGTTCCGGCAATAGCCCTAAAGACAGAATTCACATTTGGACGCTCGGTGAAACAAGTCGGTATTCAGGGATTCGATTAATTTGGAGCATTTATCCCTTTTTTGGAAGTTGCTAATAGAAAATTGCACATCGTAGTTAATAGTTAATGACATAGACATGTAGGTCCAAGGCAAAAGTCACTCAGAGGCAAAGTCTGTGTATTCCTGCAGGGAAGACAAGAGAGAGTTTTTTGTTTTCAAGTGATGAGATTTCCCCCGAGGGAGAAAACCTTGCACTTCAGATATTGGCATTGATTCGCTCCTCTGCAGCAATGCAGATATTTACCTTCTAGCTAATTGCAAGAGGCAAGCCTCATTCAGCACAGAGAGAATAAGACTCGCCGAGGAGCGATGCATTTTCTGTCGTGCCTCCTGGACGGATGCCACCCTCCGACCCGAGCTGCTCCCCTGAGTGATGGTGACACAGCAGAGAAGTGTTGAAAAATAAAGTCTGTGGGGACTTGTTGGCAAACAGAAGCAGTCTCCTCAACTTACTCTTCGGTTCTTTCTGGTACCATTAGTCATATTTGTTGTCCGGAACAGGCACTAAATGCGCTTCAAATAAGAGTCGGGCACAAACTCCCAAGTACATCATTCTTTAAGATGGAGCCACTCACAGAAACCACTCGAGCGTTTGACTGAATAAATGTATCTTGATTGTGTGATTGTGTTGAGAGAGAACTGCAGATCTTTTTTCCTGATTTAGTATTTTAAACCCTTTTGTGAAAACCTTTTTCATTCACACCATCGCTTAACTACACAGATCAGAAGTTGTGACTCAGCCTCGAACTCGACCGGGTTAACAATGAGCCAATGAGTGACCACGGAGGATCAGTTTTCATAATTTAAATTAGAGCCTCAGCTATTTATCGGTTGGCTGATTTTTTATTGGACCATATGAACCTTGCACAGACAAATCAGTACAATTTGTCCATATGAACTTATATGGAAACTTTTCTTTCACAGAATAAAACAGTAAATGTACATCTATGTATGAATTTTACATAAAGATGTGTTACATGTATTAATTCAAGTGTGGTATATTTAGTCGTATTTATGTTTTATTTTCATTTGTTATTTAGAATACATTTAATTGGAAAAACTATGCCTCCCACCGATCTGCATCTGTTGGGCTCTAATTTAAATGCATTTAATTGCTTGATTGTACAAAATCACTTGTAGTTTACGTGTGTAATGTGTCAACTTTATATATATATATCTACATGTCTGTGTCTTACAGATCAGGAGCGGATAGGAAAGGATTCGAACTACGAGCAGGAAGGGAAGGTGCAGTTTGTTATCGATGCTGTTTATGCAATGGCACATGCCCTGCACAACATGCACCAGGAGCTCTGCCCAGGGAAAGTGGGCCTGTGCGCTAGGATGGATCCCATCAACGGCACTCATCTGCTGAAGCTCATCCGCCGACTAAACTTTGCAGGTGAGTTATGTTTATTGATGCCGGAAAGTCTATGTTATTTTCAGATTTGGAGGTTTATCCTAATGTGGGGTTTTAAAAACACTCGGTACTTTAACTAACATTTCAGAGGCAAATCATCCTCACATCCCCTCATGATACTGAGGCTGTACCCTTGAAGGTCAAAGTGTTTTTTACTACTGAGTCTTTTTTCCTTCAACATTTGCACAGGCTCCAGGAAACATGATCTATTTTTGCATGAAAACAAACAAATAACAGATGTAGATGTACGGTAGCATTTCTGTGCCATAAACTAAAGAAATTTGAACAGGCCATGCAAACCGTGGATATTTGAACCCAATAAAACTAAAACAGTTTAAAAGAGACTGTGAGTGCAGATAGTCATCGTCAGCACTGTAATAAATGTCTAATACAGTCAATGTACAATAAATAATCAGGGATTTGTAGAAATATTATTATATTATTTTACTGTAATGGAAGAGAAGAACAATGGGTCCCCTCAGTCAGTTTGATTCATCCTCTGTATAATATCTATTGAGCGGTGGTGATGCTAAATGAAAATTGAATCACCAAAGTCATTAGGATTTCATCCTTTGAGAAGAATAAAAGTTTGAAGAAAACTGTTATGGAACTCCATTTTAAAGATTTAAAGAGACTGAGACTATACCATGTCAAATCTTAAATTATAATAATTATTTTGAACCTGGCAACTGACATTTTACCATCTCGTGGGCCAGAAACCAGAATCTCACTCACAGTCTTCTGTTGTGTATGTTTTTAATTTCCTCCGTGTAGCCCCACATTATACCCAGCTATTAGTCAGGATCACGTCACATATGAACTGCTCTCCCACAAAGAGCAGTGATCCAGCAGTGGGTTTCATTGTATAGACACTGCCTCTTTAACACAAAGCGATTTGAGACAATTAAAATTCTTTGATAGAGACTGGAGTTTGCAGTGATGGCACAGATTAATTATTCATTTAACTCCTGCCCGTCAAGTTCATTTGTCATTCGACATGTTGCGTTGGTAGAATATCAATTCTTCAAAATCAGAACGCTGTTTATTATGAAAGTGAGTAATTACTGTTAAAGACGCTTTTTTTTTTTACAATATTCAAAGATTCAAATAGTTGTAGCCTTCTGCTTATTGACGGCTGTTTTTACGAGTTTGAGAAACAGAAGGAGCTTTGTAGGCGACATTAAAGCAACACTATGTAGCTTTTACTGAGCAACAGCGCCCCCTGCAGCCACACGTGGTGATTCATTCTGAGGGGAATAGGAACGACCGAGGCTCCATTCGTTTGTGAATCTTCCAACTGGAAGCTGCTATTTTTAAGGTTTAAAAAAAGTTGCATAGTGTTGCTTGAAAGTGGATCTCACCAGCCGCCCAGCCAAAATGGCAAATAATCAAAAAGTGCGGATGAGATCAATTCAGCTTTCCAGGTTGTTACGAGTTGTCTCGCAGAAAAGAAAACCTCTCAAGCTGAATTATTTATTCAGACAACTACTCAGAGCAAACTCCACTGCAGCTTCTGTATCCACTGACGTCCTTGGGGCAGATGCGTCACTCGCTAATGATTTATTTGTGTTTACTATCACAACAAACCCGTGTGAATTAGTCACCTACGTCTAGTGTGGTTCCCTATGAATGTTGTTATAGCAACAAGCAGGAAAAGTGTATCTAGGTTTGGTTGTGTACATTTTAAAATCTGGAGTAGGATAAACGTAAGATTTCCTCAACACAATATTCAATATTAGCTCAGTTTGGACCTAATCGAGTTCATCAATGTAAAGACGCTGATTTGAAATCACATTATTTGCTGGAAGAAATAAAACAACCATTAAAAAACCCTTAAACCCCGACTGCACAAGCTGAGGATCCGAGAGCATGTGGCAGACAAACAACTGACAGATCACTGTTTGCATCATGCATGTTGTGTTCACTGGTCCTCAGACAAAAAAAAAGATGTTTATCTCTGATCGTCTGTCTGGATTCATGAAGTTTACACAACTATCTGCAAAGGAATGTGCTTGTCTCCTATTTGCATATACTCAATGTCATGTTTTATATTCCATCTCTGCATATAATCTTTTACCTTGGAGACCTCACTGAGTCTGGCACAGAGTTCAGAGTAGGAGTTTCAGATGCAGCTGGAAGACAAGGCAGCTTTTTTCCTCCCTTTGGCACCGATGTTTGTGTTCTTTGAGGTTTTTCTGTAAAAATCCTACGAGTTACACACATTTTTATCTAAAATGGTGGACTGATGGTGGTGGCTATTTTTTTTATATATTTTTTTCCGATACAGGTTCTAAATCGACTCTTTTAAAATAGTTGAATATTCCAGCTCCAAACTCATTGTCACCTCTCTCCTCACCACCAGGGGCGCTCACACTGCCGGCTGATTGCAAACAGTCAAACAAGCAGTTTGCTTTTCCAATGGATCGCGTGTGTCGCCGAGGCCTCGTTAAGTTTGTCGTGTTCCTATCTTTTACACTGAATTGTTTTTAAACATTTGCTGCAAGTCCTGGTGTCGGAATCCTTTTTGCGTGAAAAACGGCAGCAATTTCGACCGTTTAGCTTTCGGCATTTTGTAGTTGTGTTGACTGGAAGTTGAGGAAGATATTAGCTAACTGTAGAGTGAGGTCACGTGCTGTGTCACCACCAAAATTAAGTGTTATGTCAACGAGGCACGTGTCATTATGTTCATATTGCTGTAACGACTTAGCGCCGAAACGAGACACCAAAATCTGCGTTGTGATTGGGTCCTGTATGTTCCAGCCGTGTAGGAACCGTTGTGTGAACGGCCTTAGATTCCGGAACACAACCCTATTGGATGATGGATAACGCTAACCCTCGTAACTGCATCCACAAAAATTGGTTTTACAATGAGGACTAAGTGCTGTTCCTCACAAAGTGGCCTCCAGTGCAGCACTATTGATCATATTGAACTAAATATTTCCTGAACCAGGCGAACTACATAAACGTTGCACCACCGTCTGACCAGAGGGAGTTGCCTTGAGGTTATGCTACACTCCATCTAATTGCATCAGCACACAGCGGTATATTGAACTTGTCCAGATACATAAAACAACGTAAGTGCTGAGACTGGACTTGCCTGGCCTGTGTATTATATTTTCAAAGACAATATTTTTCTCCGTGCTGCGATATTAGTATGTCACGCACCAGTAAACAAAACGGAGCAGTCAGAAATTGTTTGTGAAAACAGGTAATATTTTTCCATCGTGATGATTCATTCTTGGGGCAGAGCCAGCGAAAAATCTATTATTGCACGTTTTCTGTTGTCAGCAGTTTTTTACTGGACATCTGCTCAAATTCATTCGTATTGTCTTTCTCTGCAGAGCTCGCAGGAGTCCAGTAAAGCCAGACCCTGCTGCAAATGGATTGTGTCTCAGGTTGCATATGTACTGGAACTTTATAAAGGTTAAATGTCGAAATGTTCCTTAGAAGCAAAGAAAAAAAACCATTCATCGGCGATATCTCGGTGGACTGTCAGTGTCTCAACAGGGGACACGGGGAGGAGCAGACGGCTGATAACCTTTTAGAGAAGACGACAAAAAGAAAAGTAGTTGGTGGGAATATTTCGCGGTAGTCTGGGAGTATTTGTGTTTCCATTCCATTCTCCACGATTAAACCTAAAGTTGCTGTATTAGAAATCACCTTTTCAAAAGCTCAATGCTATTTTTTTTCTCCGTTCATTCAGCAGCAGAGAGCTGTGGCCGATAAAAGCAGGAGAATCAAACGGCGTCAGTCCATCTTTATGCACTGTTTGACTCTCTTTAGAGCTGCCTTCCTTCTTGTTCCCACCTCTTAATTCAGTGTGGCTAAGAGTCATTCAGACTTCAGTGGGGCCTCAGCTGAATGAAGCTTCCCATCAGTGTTTCATGTCTCTCGCTATCACATCAGGGAAAAGCGTTTTTTTTTGCTCCGCTGCCGTCTGAAAAGCAGTGGCCTTTCCAGCGTCATTCTCACCAGGGACAGGCGAGTGAAGAATAAAAGGCGAGTTCTCGGGTATTTTTTTCCCATCTTTCCACACCTATTCCTCTCCTGTCAAAGATGTGCTGCGTCCTCATTGTTGTGCAGCTCAAAAGGATGATTCCAGCTGACACATTTTTCGCATAATGCAGAATGTCTTCACTTCAATACTGTTCATGTCAGGCCTGTTCTTCCTAAAAATCGAACATCATAAGACTATGAAGCCTGTTCATTGTACCAGAGGCTACGTTTATATATATTTTGTCACCTTAAAGGACCACACCAAAGAAATGTACTGTACATTCTGAGATAGAGCTTTTACTTGACTCAGCTGCAGTAGAGAACCATGACTTTGTTTGAAACAGGCTTATTCACATCAAAGACAGGATTTGCCATTTCCCAGTTTTATGAGCATGTCTTATCCCATTATCCCAGTATCTGCACGAAACCAAGTAAAATGCTTTTTAGGACGTCAAATAATAATACCTCCACTAATGGTCATGGTAATCTAGTTTTTGCATTGTCCTGTTAACAGACGCTGATGAAGACAACCTCCTTAGTGTAGGTAGAGGTGAATGCACAAGGGCCAATATCATTTCCAATAAGTCATCATCTCAAAATTTAAGATCTCTGAAAATGTAAAAGACTATTTCATGACATTTTATGACCTTTGATTTTAAACGTAAAAAGTTAAGATCTTTTAAATTGTTGGATCTGCTGATGCCCTTATTTGAGGTTAGATTTATTGACCTGCTGCTAATGCTCTCACACTCACTCAAGTGCTGCTTTTGCCCAATTTGTTCTGGTCTGACCAGCAACTGGTCGGACCAGTTCTGGCATCATGACACAGCTCTCTTGCTGCTGCTGTTACGCTATTTTCACATGTTGCATTTAATTACTGATAAAAATCAATTTATTCCTGTTATGAGGCCAGGTGATATTCATCCCCATAGAGCTGTAGATTAGTCACCAAGCAGCTGCTCTGAGTTACTCTCCTGTAACACTCAGTTATTAGTTCAAGTCACTTCCAGTCTGCAGATTTTTGCAGCACGGTTTGAGTCATCGCCAATACACTCAATCCGTCTTGCACTGCTGCTTCACATTAAACACCTTTCAGGGGCTCAGAGGGCAAGACTCCATCCATTAGCATCTGCACTAACTGTTAAGTTGTACTATTAGTCACCTGACCGTTAAGTGCAAGGGCAGGACAAGGACAGTTGGAAATTACACATTGAGCAGTGTATCTGTTCAGGAGGAGAAATGATGCAGCTTAGTAATGAGACGTATTATTTGCATGTACATTATGCTGAACACATTTTTTTAAAGCTAATTTAATATTTGCAACATTACATTATAGCAGAACCATATGTGCTGTGACTGGGTAATCTTTCAAATGTCATGGCAGAGGCAGGACGGTGAGGAAAGTAACACAAACAACTCCCCAAAAACAAAGTGCATCCATGATAAATTCTGCATGATTTACCTGGGCAATGGTCATTAAGAGTTAATGACCCGTGTAGAGGGCAGCAAGCTGTGCTGCCGTTCACCAAGGTGTCCTGGTTGTGCATCCATGCAGAACAAGCACATGTTGGATTAATGATCACACTTGGGTAATTATTAAGTTGTGTGAGTGTGTGTGTGTGTGTGTGTGTGTGTGTGTGTGTGTGTGTGTGTGTGTGTGTGTGTGTGTGTGTGTGTGTGTGTGTGCAGCGGAGGAGGGAGGTGGAGCAATACCACGATCATTAAATATTACATGTAATTACAAGCACTCCATTAACCCCAGCGTTTATTTGAGAGCATACAAAGCAGGGAGCAAACGAGTGGCCTGTGGTGGAGCGCGGCACAATGCAGCAGTGGCAGAGGCCTCTGAGGGGCTCATTATTAACCTGACTAGTGAGCCGACTGTTTAGACAAGCAGTTTGTGCCACATGACAGGTTGTAATTCCTCATCTGCAACTCAACACGTTGAGCATACTGCCCCAAAATGCACCTTAATGAAGACGATGCACCTCTGGCTTAAGAAGACATATAAAAATGAATATAAAAATGGAAGACGGGTCTCCACTGTACAAAAAAGAAACCAAAACAACCCGGATACTTGGTGCTGCCATCTTGTGTTGGTGAGTCTGCGCCGTAGTGATTAGAGCTCACAACTCACAAATTGATTAACAGGTCAACAATCGTACTGTCCAAAAAAATTAACTTGTAAAACCTAAAACTTTTATCTTAAAATCTTTGAAATTACTTGCAATTGGTTTTCTGCCAAACCCTCTTCATGTTCAATAAATAAAGTTGTTTGAAAAAAAACAATAGGAAGCCAGTTTCCGTTGCCCTCGCAGGATTGTAATAAACCCGACCAATCGTTTCATCCAAACAAAATGAAATGATTTGCTGGTGTACCTGTCTGTCGGCCGCCTGCCTGCCTGCCTGCCTGCCTGCGTGCACCCTGCCCGTGGTCGGCTGAAGCAGAGACAAGAGCCAGACGTTGGTGAGCAACGGGGGCGTAGTTTTGATAAGGGGGTAGATGGGAGGGGGGTGGGAAGTGTCTTTCTAGCTTTTCTAGGATTACCGACCCCAGCATTAAACATGCGTTTTATATACGAGCAGTGGTAACAGGTGCAACATGTGCACACAGACTTACAGATGTACAGTAGCTCAAAGCCGAGAGTGTCAATCTCCGAAAGGTCTTCATTTGAAAAGCGAGCATGACCGAAAGACCCATAAAGCAGTTTAATATAATCATATCAGCGGCGTTATGCTGGTAGTGTTGCTGTATTCTTCTCTCAGAAACCACCAGTGTGGCATTCAGCGTCCAATTTCCTCTTTCAGTGACAGCGGTGTCCACATAAGCACTTACAGACTCGAGCACATAACCCCGACCGTGACAGTAAAAGGCAGACGCTTTCAAAGCTTTTTTTTAAAAGCTCCGGAAATGGAGGAAAAGATTCTAATCTTTGACGGAAAATATGACAGTTTAGCAACACCATTGATGAGCTTAATATGTTTCTATAAACATAATGCTTCTCCGCTTCATAAAGTCACTGTAATCCTCCCATGATCACTGACGGCTTTGTGATCTGGGCAGCACTGTCACGCAGGCGAGGCTGAGTGAAAAAAGGTAATGCCGTAATCCAGCAGGCCTGACTCATGGAGATGTGGATTAGGGCGCCGCATCCTCCAGGGTTGAAACAAAGAGCGAGGGGGGGGGGGGGAATGCTCATCAGCAGAAATCCATCAGCAGCAATTGGCCACGTTTACCCTCTTGTTCTTAATAATAATAAACCAGCCAGTGGGGAAAAAAAAGAAAAGAAAACGCAAGGGCTTACGGCTTTCATCGGTTGGAAGGTATAGACGTTTGTGAGAGCTGATGAGAAAAGCAATTAGACATGAAGTTTCCCTCGTGCTCCCTCTGAGGAGAACCACTCCACGTTCCATCATGATTAAACAGATTGCTGGGCTGGAATGGAGGCTCATCTGCTTTTTCCATTGGGGAGCTCACAAAGAAATCTTTGGTGTGCTTTCTTTGTGACGCGTCATTACAGCCCATCTTAAAAAATGCCACACGGGAGCACATTGTTAAACATAGTTATCACAGCAGAGGACACCGGGGACAGATGCCACGGATGGGGATAAAAGTGACTTTGAGTTCAAGTGAGGGTCATTTGTGTTTTTTCAATTTAGCAATTTATCGATAATATATTTTCCCAACAGATTATTGGACGTTACCCAGTAAGGCAGCTTTATTTGGATGGCCCTATTACCAAAAATGTTTTGTTATTGTAGTTGTCTGAATATAATTAAAAAATGTTTGCTTTCTACAATAGAATTCTTGAGTTAAGCAGAACACCACAATAAACTACAACTTGACGGTAAAATGTAGCCTGATAATCTGATTGTGTTTTACATCATTCACCGAGCCTGACATCGCGTTCATGCAGATTTATGTCAGGAAGTTTTTTTATTTGGTTTGCTTTTGCCCAATCTGATGACTAGTGGGCGACATATCTGTCCCACTAGTGTCACTTTCACTTTAGCCACTTTAGTCACTTTTTTTCTCCTGCCTGTATTTGTCATGCTTTTATAGCTTGTTAGCTACGTATAAAGATGGGAGTCTCCATTCTTAATCCCAGATCTATCTAGTGAACCAGGGATTGTACAATATATGATCCACTTGCCGTATATATATCCAGTAGTGGAGGTTTACTTGTCACAAACACACTCTTTACTCAAAAACTACCGAACCGATTTTTGAGGCCTGACTCAAGGAAGAACCCATTATATTTGTTTTGAGAAGATTTGGATGAATGGGCAGATCCAGTCATTTCTCTAACATGGCGAGATGGGTTATTAGCCTATGAGGAGGTTTATGTTCCCCTGGTGCCCTTGTAGTTTGCATAGCCCCACAACATACATAGTCTTAAGTACTTGGCATAGTGAAGTCATGACCTGATAATCATATAAAGAGACACCCAACAGATCCTACAATGAGCCCCACTCGGCGACAGTGGAGAAGAAAAAATCCATTTTAACAGGCAGACACTTCAAGCAGAACAGGACACAGGGTGGGCGGCCATTAGCCCTCGAGTGAGTTGAATAGAGAGAAGAGACCAGGAAGACAAGTATTATTAGCCGACTGTAGTAAGACTGTTTTAAGGCAGCTATACGACTACTTATGTAGTGACCATGAGTCTTACTATATGTTTTCATAGGGAAACAGCCACAGTAATTGAAAATATGTTCTTATTGAATTAGATCCAGAAACATCAGATTGGTTTATAATGTGCTGGAATGATCGCTGTAATAACTGCAATAATAACGGCATCGCATTAGTTTGCCTTCACGGATTCATGCTCACAACACAGACAACAGCATGTGCAGTAAATGATGATGATGATGATGATGATTTATCTCTCGTTTAGGCATAGCCGGCAATCCTGTGCTCTTCAACGAAAACGGAGACGCCCCTGGACGCTACGAGATCTACCAGTACCAGATCCAAAACCGAACGGCTGAATACAAAATCATCGGCCACTGGACAGATCAGCTCCACTTTAACGTAAGCATTCCTCTTTTTCTGTTCATCGTCCGCACATATTCTGCAGATATTCTCCATTCTGCTCGTAAGTGTTGTGTTAACGTTGGCGTCCGCAGCCAAAACTCCCTCTGTAAAAACTTGATTTCTCCGCAGCTGCGTGTTTGCTCACTTCCTCATCCCAAACCATTTGATAGCGCTCAGTGCCATCTTCAAAGGTGTAAATATCCAGAGGGCGCTTGAATGATTAACAGGGCAGACTGTGATGAAAAGAAAGCTATGAAAGCTTAAGGACAGACATATTAAATATCATCTCTCCAGACGGCATCAGTGACTCCCAAAAACAATACTGTGGGCAGGAGATGTGATGGAGTAACGGTATTATGACTGCAAATTACATAACGGCACCAAACAAATTATGTTTTGACAAAATAAAGAGGAGGCCTTGGGCGGGCGAAGGAGAGCACAATTGAACACATGAAGCAGCTTGAGAGGAGCTTTGTCTGCCGTACCCTTCTGACAACATGCGCTTTGCAGAGAATCAGGCGAGGTCTGTGGTTGGGCACCTACTGTGTAATGTGCCAGCTCTGACTCTAAAGCCGGCTATATTTAATTAGCGTTCTTTGAGTTCTTAATTAAATACATATTTAGAGACACATTTACCGGCTTTGGATGAACAGTCACAATTGAATACAAAATTGATAACATTAAAGAGAGCGGCACCATTTTAAATGAGGAATTTAATTTATCTTTACAAGTATGCCTGTAAAAGGGGGGGGGGGGGTCCACCAAAGAGAGGAGTCGGCTGGAATGGAATTCATCATTCATTTCTCTTGAGTATTGATTTTTGAAAACAAACAACTGAAACAAGAAGAATGAAACACTGTCAGTTTCCTGTAGAGCAAACAACATCCCCCCCTTTTCCTCCTGTGTGTTGCCCTTCAGATAATTTGACCTCTCACTGGGAAATGTTGCTGAATCTATATAAAAATAGAGACTATCGCCTAATATCACGCTGGCATTCTGACCCTGTAGCTTTCGGTAATTAAGGGACTCCCTTGTTCGACCTCGACCCTTTGATTTAAACTTCACAACTTTAAAGTTCAGTGACTGTATACTGCATGTTGTGATGTTTTTGCGGTGACAAAATATGTCCACACGGATACAGAGATGCAGGCAGGCAGACAAATCCTTTAAACACATGCCCAAGTACTCAAATCCACCACAGTGGTAGTCCCTGCTACAGACTCAAAGGGGGGGAAATGATACCAGCCCCACTGCCGCAGCTCATAACCAAGTAGTATCAGATCATATTTAAGCACAAGCTCAAAAACCCAAAGAATAAGTATTAACTGTCTAGACTTTCCTTGACCTCCGGGGCTGCAGATCATCTGGGATCAGTAAAGCATCACTACCTGTCACCGCCATTTTAAAGGAGACAAGCAGCTTAGCACAAATCTCTTCTCATCTGTCTTAACATCCCTTCATATCTTTGTATCTCTCCGCCATCGCAGGTTCGTTCGATGCAGTGGCCGGGTGGTGTCCGTCAGATCCCTTCCTCAATCTGCAGCCATCCCTGTCAGCCTGGTGAGCGCAAGAAAATTGTGAAGGGTATCCCTTGCTGTTGGCACTGCGAGCGCTGTGATGGTTACCAGTATCAGGCGGACACCTACACCTGTAAGATGTGTCGCTTTGATTTGCGGCCAAACGAAAACCACACGGGTTGTGCTGCGATCCCCATTGTTAAGCTGGAGTGGAGCTCTCCATGGGCAGTCATCCCCGTGCTTATTGCTGTAGTTGGCATCATGGCCACTTTGTTTGTGGTGGTCACGTTCATCCGCCACAACGACACCCCCATCGTGAAAGCATCGGGCCGAGAGCTGAGCTACGTGCTGCTAACTGGCATCTTTCTCTGCTATGCCACGACATTCCTGATGATTTCAACCCCTGATGTAGGAATCTGCTCCCTGCGGAGGATCTTCTTGGGTCTGGGGATGAGCATCAGCTACGCTGCCCTACTCACCAAGACCAATCGTATTTACCGCATCTTTGAGCAGGGTAGCATGTCCGTGAGTGCACCCAAGTTAATTTCTCCAGCCTCCCAGCTAGTTATCACATTCACCCTGGCGTCAGTGCAGCTGCTCGGGGTGTGCATCTGGTTTGGCGTTGATCCCTCCAAGGCCATTATTGACTATGAGGACCAGAGGACGTCTAACCCTGTGCTGGCTCGTGGTGTGCTCAAGTGTGACATCTCTGACCTGTCTCTCATCTGCCTGCTGGGCTACAGCATGCTGCTCATGGTCACCTGTACAGTGTATGCCATTAAAACCAGAGGGGTGCCCGAGACCTTCAATGAGGCAAAACCCATCGGTTTTACCATGTACACCACCTGCATTATTTGGCTGGCGTTCATCCCAATCTTCTTTGGCACTTCACAGTCCACAGAAAAGGTAAGATTACAACCACTTCTGCTTTATTTCTCTTCTCCTACTATTGATAGAACTGATTGAAACTATTTCTTTGAAATCATAGTCATTTCAAGGTACTTACACTTGGGACTATTGTGTATAGTAAGTACTTTGACTTTTATGTTTAGATTGTGCCGTTACTACTCAAAACGTTTTCCATTACTAACGGTACATTTCAGCAATCTTAATACTTTCGCCTCCATCCCACACACATGAGAACAAATGCTTATTTTCCTATAAAAATATTCAACTATGCTTTTTTAGGACAACTGCAATTTTAGAAATGAAGTGAATAGAACTCAGCTGTTAAAAACAGCAGCTAAAAAGGGGGATGTCATGCGGAAGTCTCAGACTTTGAAAAACACTAACACTCTCCAAGTGTGGACACAGTTTTCTGAGTTCATTCTCTAATAACTCTGTGGGCAGCACACAAACCTGTGACTCACTTATATGTGATGGCTGTATGCCACAGTGCATTAGAAACCCATGAGCTGTTTACATAAACACAAGCGCACTATTCATATTCCCATGTCAAATCAATGTTCCTGACCTCGTGAACCGTGGACCTGGATCACATCCAGTGGGAGCACTGGGAGGCTACAGGTCAAGAGGGATCCGAAGGGGGCTTGGAACGCACATCCAGATGAGTCGCAGCCAAAAGGGTACAACAATGACACAGTAGAAATGTGTATATCCAGTTGAAAGAGGTCTTTGGCTGTGAAACGAAAGGGGCTCAGTGGCTACAAGGGAAGCCAAGAGGGAAAAGCCTCATTCTGGCATGGACACTATCAGCGGTGCCAGCATGGGTCTGACAGATGCAACAAATTAATCCGTACCTCCTTTACACGAAACAATGCATCAAACTCCTGGCCCAGAAAACTGGCTGCGATAGTTACCTGTGCGGAAACACAGATGGAGAGTGTGCATTGTATCATGCTCAGCATCCTAAAATCAGATTCTACAGTCCACAGCACTGCAGAAAACCCACATTGCTGCAGCCAATTGCATTTCATTAATAATAATTAGTAAAAGTGTGTGACTCGCACTTTAATGACGTCTTCTCATATGTTGCATGTTGTGTTAACACCACGGAGCCTCAACTTGTGTGAATCAGAGTATTGGTCTTCTTGTGCCCCATAAATCCACCGATTAAAATTGCCTGTGCACCAATAAAAGTACCATGGCTTTACATTCTTGATTATCATACACAGTAAAGAAAAAGCTGCCCAAGTACAAAGCCCACATTATTTTTTAATGTGAGTGTTACACATCCTAAGTCGCATGTCAACAGCAGCCATGGATACCGGCGAGCTCTTTGTTTAATCATCCCATCTCCGCTCTGAAGATGAAAGAGAATTAAACAATCACAGAGATATTGAGCAGCTTTTTTGGAGGATGAGGTAATCCATTAGCTGGCATGGCTCTGAATAGTAAAATACAAGTGGGGAAAAGAAAAAATCTTTAAAGGGTAAGTGAAGTCCTACTTTTTGTTTCGTCTTCTTCTTCTTCACCTCGGATGAATTTAAATGATGATGATATTCAGACTCAAAAAACTAATCAAAGACGCTCAGTTTCCTCGCTCCAAATTTTATGAGTCACTCATTAATTTTTATATTCTGTCGAAAACTGTACACACAATGGCTGGGAGATAGGCCTATTTTTATCGTTTAGAGAACTTCTGCCATTGCCCTGAGCCATAAGTGTTAAGGTAAAACATAAAATGAAACTCAAACATGGAAATTTAGCTTCAGGGAAATGTTCCACTTTTTCCCCTTTTATTCATTTAAGAG
Organism: Verasper variegatus; assembly: GCA_026259375.1. Classification (NCBI taxonomy): domain Eukaryota; kingdom Metazoa; phylum Chordata; class Actinopteri; order Pleuronectiformes; family Pleuronectidae; genus Verasper; species Verasper variegatus. Next base: position 22,157,587 of record CM048040.1, on the reverse strand, counting down.
GAAAAAAAAATCACATTTAATATAAAATTAAAAGGGCCTTTGAGTGTCGAGCTTTACACTCTAATACTGAGGGGAAGTAAGGCTGTGCACGTTGCTTTGTCATAGTGGAATGCTTTTAACAGACTGACTTCCCAGAAATAAAATACAGCATCAGTCGTTTCAACAAGTCTTCACATGACAAAGCTCTGTGGTGATGGTAGAGTTCATGACTGTGCTCCATCAGGAGCAAAGGGGGAAGTAGTGCAATGGTGCAATTAACAAATTATGTATATTTAAAACACAACAATTACAGTTTCCTATTGTCGAAGGCCACATCTTCAGATGTCTTTTTTTGATCAGCCAACATATATATTCTGTTAATGCATGTATGTGTGTATAGATGGACAGATGTATGTATGGATGGATGGAGTCTGTGCCACTAACCGCGCCTTCTAGTGTAAAGTGCTTTGAGTCATTCAGACTAGAAAAGTTTGTTTAGCATTTCGTCAGACAGACAGATCCTTCCTGTTTCGCTCCTCTCAGCACACATTGCACTGCACAAAAAACAGTGCAAGCTGCTGGACGCTGTCCATGTTTGTTGTGGTTCAAGAAAACATGACAGTTGGACATTTGTGGTGTTGTCTGTTGCCAACTCCTCTTGTTACCGACCAGTCGTACAGTGTGTGTTTTGTTTATGCTCTTTCCACACTGTCGGAGACTAAAATAATAACAGGAAACAGTCTTTTCGTGGGGTTTGACCAATCTGTGTAAGTTTCAGTATTTTTCTCTTAATGAGATTGCTAGTGTTGTAATTGTCAACACTAGTGCCACTCCTTGAAACTGACTTTCCTGCATGAAACATTGTCAAATTGTTGACATTTGAGCTAGCTCTGCTGACGCTACACTACCTGGAATCACTTATTTTCCACTTATCTAAACACAGTACTTGCTAATGGCAGTACAGAGCAATAGTTGTGATGAAAACAGTGATTTCTGTGAAAAGAAAAACTGCAGTTTTATCTGGATTATACTTTAAACGTGTGGTATCGTATCGGTATAGATTTGCATGCTCGCCGATGCAGACCTGGCATTTTCTGCTTGCTTCAGATTCACAGCGAAATAGAATGACTTCTTTCTTGGCCCATTTCCCATCCTTTCACCACGTTGGGTGAAATCTGTTCGTAGGCTTTGCATAATTCTGATGACAAACAAACAAAGCAACTAACAAACAAATCGACAAACATACGGACAGGGGTGAAAACATAACCTCTAATAATTGAAATGACAAATTACCCCATCCCCAAATAAAAAATACACGTGTCCTGTGAACATATGTATGTTCTGATGACCAGGTACTAACAACACGTGTTCTTTTATTAGGAGTTCTTGGCTTTAACAGTTCATACGGAAGAAAATAAAACCTGTGACCGATTTTCCTGAGCGGTCACATAAACAATGCACCTATTAAAAGAATTAACATGTCAAAGCAAACGCACCTCGTAATCATCGTACTGTAAATGACAGGCCCCACAAAGCCTCACAACCCACGCTGACATGTATTTCAGAGCAATTAAATGCTCCACTTCCTCTGGGGTCTTGATTTACCTTATCTCGTCGCCTATGCTCTCAACACCCGTTTACAACAGGCCTCTGCCTCAGCATTACAAGAACAGCCATTTATTTGTCATCTGGCGGAGGGGTAAACGTAACGAACGGCGCAGGAGGCTCCCTCCATCATTCAAACAGGGACATCTGCTCTATCTACCGAGCACGATCACTGAACTGTGCGCTGCCGTCAGGAATAGATGTGACACCTGCTTACCTGGAGAAACAGTCTAAATCAGGGGGCTGTCTCGAAGACAGAGGCCAGAGGAGGAGCGTCGCACAATAGCCTGCATAGAAATGGGCTTCAGAACAATAGGCTCAATTCAGATTCAATCAGCCCACACAAAGAGGCGCTGCCGTCGCAGTGCATGAACGGACTGACGGATTGAGCGGTGTTTATTTCGCTATGAAGTTTCCATCACACTTTTGGCAGTGTCAGCCGAACTGCTGTCGGTGCGCCGGTCGGACAAAGAGTGGGAGTTGAGGGGGAGTTCAGCGAGACCAGATGTTAGACAGGAGCGTCCTCGGTGTTCGTCCCGGTCCTTTTCCATTTCCTTCTTTGTCTCTCCTCAGTCCACAGATTAACAGCATTACTCACACTAATGTCCCACAGGCTCAATGATACATAATGAAGACTGATGCAACAGAGAGAGCTGAGCCACATCTTCAGAGAGCGGTCGCTGCGTTCATTAGGCCGAAAGCACAGCGGCCCCTCTGGGCCCCGGCTATTGACCCCCGGGTGCTCCAGTAATGGCTGAACAGGCAGTGAACCTAATCAAGGCCAAAGGATTGTGATCTTAATAAATGACATTCTCCCATGAAGGTATATTATTGTGTCCCCCCCAGGGCTCCTATTTGTTTATAAACTTAATTAGTGTGCAATTATAGAGAATTCTCATGCAGCAAGTCTCTCTGCGCAACATTTGTGCTGCATGCTGAGAAATAACCCAGTAGCTCCGCGTAGAATAGGGAATTATGCAGTTTGAATGAATTTGATAGTTTTCATCCTGGAGCAGAAGCTCTCCAGACTCCCCGGTAGAAAATAGGATCAGTTTATCTGTTTACATTTATTAACCCTCAGATTAATCTTATGTTATCAGTTATTACAGACGCTCTCACTTAGCTGAGCTCTCTCTAAAGCCAGTGATGTGCGGTTTTTTTTAACTCCTCGTGTCAGATACAGTATGGACTCATAGGTCCCCGTGGTTTTGCTCCCATGTTATGCGGCTGTACTTCTTCTGTGTCACCTCTTGCCCCAGGCACGTTCCTCTGAAGGCCTGTCAGGCGTGTGGTGAACACAGAAACTCTCTCTTTCATGTGCTGCGCCCGGTGCCCGACCAGGTGCACTGCAATCAGGAGGAAACAAATGAATGGATGGAACATGGGAGCAGGTCTGACACAGTAAACAGGACTAAACACAGTGCGACTCTCAGAGGCAGTAGAGTAGGAGATGTTTGTTTTAAATAATACAAAATAAATGTCAATGCTCACATTGACCTTAAAGAGCCAGTATTAGTGAAGCTAGTTATTTCTATTTAAGTACGTTAAGCATTCTCTCTGATAAAATCATTTAAAATAATTTATTTTAATTAAGAATGAAATCAAGTTTTCATTTACTTGACCCTAATGTGAAACAGTGACATGTATTTAATTGCATCAATAGTTTATTATAATTCACACGTTTCTTATTTTTTGTAATCATACAATATTAAAAAAATCCATTTAATCACTCAATTGGCAAATATTATTTCAAGAAAATACTCAAATCATTTTCTGACTTGAATTTTAATTTACTCAAATGATGATCTAGAATTCCGGGAAATTAAGTGTTGGTTTAAGGAAACTGCTCATTTGAGACATTGAGTTTGTCACCTTGGAAAATTGTGATGATTGTTAATCACAGTTTCATTTAATTTGTTTTATAGACAAATAAATTGAGAAAACCTATTGATGATGATGATGAAATAGTGTAGAATTTTCATAATTGGAATGGAAAATATAGTTGAACATTTACGACATTGATATAACACTAATATATATATATACTATAAATCTTAATACTAGTTTCAGCTCTGCCATCTCATATTATGACTTATACTATACAGTATCTATAGGTAACCTGTAACAGCTTGTCCAAGAAGGAAGCTATTCTTGGAGGAAAGGCAACACAGATTGTTTTTTTCATTCTTGTGGTAACAGCTTGGTTTCTACAGTCGGTCCCTGAGGCGGCAGTGAAATGAGCCCAGAGCAGTTCACTGGTTAACGCTCCCTACAGCTGGGAGAGGACCACCACAGCTGTCCCTCCATCATACTGCCTCAATTCTTCCACTCTTCTCTGAGGCCAGCAGCCCCACATGGCACCAGGCCGCACTGAGATGAGATGCATCCAGTCCGGAGGGAGAGCAACACGTCATACAAAACAAACAGGATATTCAAGCAGAGGTCACATCTGCACATCAGCTTTGACGTAAAACCAGCAGGGACCTAGTGGTTGTCAATCAGCAGTTGATACAGACTCACCCAGTCAAACCAGAGAGATATGATCCATCTTTAAAGGTGGAATCATATCAATATTATACTTTTAATTTCAGTCAATAATGAAAAAAAAGACACGTAGCTCTTTTCTTTTTTAATTTAATAAGCAATACGCTATATGTTTACTCAACTATTTAATAAGCTGCCTTAAGAGGACAGAAAAATTAAAGCACAACTCAATTATGTTATTTAAAGTAATAACAACAGCTTCTGCTTGAGGCAGTTTGAGAACAAAACAAACGCCATAGAAACTCCACTGAAACTTTTCTTTATTTCTGACATATGGCTCAATAATCTATGGACTGAGAATAACAACAATACATTTCCCTCCATTGTAAAACCCAGTGAAAACAACCTCTTCTCATATGAAGTGGCAGCTCCTGCTCACATTGGAGTAAATACGTTTCATCCTGATACTGACAATGAATTCATAAATGAAAACATGTAACAGGAAGTGGAGGCTTTCTGTCTCATCTGTAAGTATCAAGCACAATGCCGAGCCAGCTGTTTGTCGGTTTTCACGCGATGTCGGCAGAAACGAATGAACAGGAAGAATTCCTGTGATTCCCACTTTTACACAGATGGTAAGCCCCTTGTATTCACATCGGAAAATCCACCTAATTGAGCCTTTTGAGTCCGTACACACGGTTTGTTAACAAACATAACCACGTGGAAACAAGTTGGTCCTTGAATGAAACAAATTGACTTTGTTATGTGTTCATGTTGGACTCGATTTAAATGTAACAGCCTGTCATTTGTGTAGATGGTTTTTTACAGATACCTGATGTGTAGTTGTGATGTGAACAATATGACGTGAATTAAAAGCAGTTACAAGTGAAAACTCGAATTCTCTGAAAGAGCTTGATCGTCTGTTCCGAGGTGATTTGGGCACAAATAAACAACTGATCTCCGTTTCCTATGTTTACACTTCATTTTTATCTGTGTTTGCACCGATGTGTCTGTGCCAGTCTCCAAAAGGTTGGGACTCCTGCTGCAGAGAGACGCAGCAGCGGGTTGGATGAACTCCAGTCTGCAGTATCATTACATTGGAACTTCGCAAACACAAGTTAATTTCTCTCAGCTGGCCAGTCAAGCAGTCACAATATAGTGTGATGTATAGAAATTACACAGGCTTTCCTCCTACTTTAATGCTTCCCTGAAGATGACTCATTAATTTGCCGCAGCTTTGCAAACAATTAAAATGGAACGGATGAGAGCGATACCACCCCCCCTTCCCCTCCCCACCCCACCCTACCCCCCGCAAATCAGAGAGTTTGACCGTGTGTAAAATTTTTCATGAGCTTGTTTCTTTTTTTATGGGCCCGCTTGTTATGAGTCAGAAATAGGATCCAATCCCCCGGCGTTATCAAATCTGCGTCCACAGCCGACGAGATGGTCATATTAAAACTGGCATGGCAGAAAATTAAACAAACAAGGTGGCTGGGGCTGGTCCGGCCCAGGAGCCGTAAAAGCAGATGAGATGCTGATTTAAAACAAGTTTAATCATGTCACTTGCTCGGCATAGTTCTGAAGCCTTTATTGGACGCAGCAGAAACTACTTCAACAACAGCTTGGCCAACAAACGGGTCATTGGACGCTCTAATTAGAATGACACATAGCAGATGTCATTGTGGCGGCAATACCCACACAGAGAAATGTGTAACATCCAGTGTTAAAAAGGCTAAACTGATTGTGTTGTGCACTGTTTGGTGTTTTTCCCTTTTCGCAGATGTACATCCAAACAACCACGCTGACCATCTCGGTGAGCCTGAGCGCCTCGGTGTCCCTCGGGCTGCTCTACATGCCCAAAGTCTACGTGGTTCTCTTCCACCCCGAGCAGAATGTGCCGAAGCGCACACGCAGCCTCAAGGCCGTGGTTACTGCCGCCACCATGTCCAACAAATTTAACCCCAAGGCTGGACTCAGACCCAACGGAGAAGCAAAGACCGAGCTGTGTGAAAGCCTGGAAACACAAAGTAAGAGCATGAATACTGATGAGGAGGAGCCCAGTGTTACATATAAACGGCTGTGTAGCGTGTTATTTAACACTCGACTGAATCCAGTAAATGTGCCACTGTTGTTGGAGGAGGAGGGAGAGGAGGGAGCAGGAGGAGGAGGAGGAGGAGGAGGAGGAGGAGGAGCAGGAGGAGCAGGAGGGAGTTCTGTGTCTCAACAATGCATCTATTCTACATCAGTAAAACTTTCACATACTTGAAACAGGGCTGTATTGAATGTGTCTCTGTAACTCAGTTATTTCACTTATAGGCAGACTAGTTAAATATAAAGCTCGTAATAAGATTGTGCTGTTTTTCTCGGACACTGACTTAAATGTCCCCCTGAACTTTGACCTGATATAAAATGTAGAACTTCCATTAATCACTTGCGTTTTAATTGGTTGACTTATTTAATTTCCGCTGCTTATCGACTTGGGGTTTAACGATTGTTAAATTACTGAATAATTGATGAGTAATTTTTTGCCTTATCATCCCAATGGGGTTTATTAAATGTAAACCTACCTATCAGTACATTCTAATCTATGTGTTATTCAAAATGTAGCTTTAATTTAATTTGAGAGCAAAAAGCTCAACTAAAATCAAATGTTTTATGAAAAATAAAGGAAGAAACTCATTTCGAAGCCAGATGAGTACCTTCAATTTTAATGTCGTATGAATCATCATTGACATTTCAATCTAACTTCAAACTGTGAAGTTGCTCATTATTGACTTAACAACTCAATCTGTTTCTTTTAATGAAGCCAAACATTCACTGGCTGTAGCTGGAAATGGAAGAATATCATTTCTTATTTGAACATTTTTGACAAAACCCACCAATGTGAAAACCCCCCGTTGGGCCCAGAGACACATTTCACTTTGTTTCAGTTACGTCATGTTGTAGTTTAATCGATCGATTTAGAATAAAATTAATGACTAATCATTTAATTTCACTGTGATTTGACTTTACTCAAACCTTTTGTTGCACATTTTTTGAAACAGTTTTTACTTCTCATACCAACAGGAGAGAGGAATGCTTTCCTTTCACCGGAGACTAAAAGAGCTGACATTGTATGTACTGTTAACACAAAAGAAAACATCAATAGTAACAATGCAACCGTGCTGTGAGGACTGGCAGCACAGCTACACAGCGCACCACTAATTCCTATCTCGCTCTAAGTTTTTGTGCGGAGGGTTAATAAGGCCTTTTGTTACCGTAAGTGGCGAGAAGGCAAAGACACAGAATTGATAGCCAGCAGCAATTTATCCTGATGGGGTTAGCGTTTACAGGGGCACGGCTATTTGTATAAGCACCATTTGTCACTGTCACTGGCAGCGCGGATATATGGCTTGATGAAATTGAAAAATTCCTGTCCGGGCCAGCTCCCACGACTGCCGAGATTCTGGTGGCGATATGTCAGGATTTATCTGCTCCACCTCAGCGAATCGGCTAACACGGTCTGGGGAGACAAGCGGCGAGTCGAGGCCTGATAGCTAAAGGAAAGGGAGGTGGGGGGAGCTGTTCAGCAACAGGACACAGATTTCCAGCTTCTCATCTTAAGCACAAATGGCCACATATCAGAATTTTCTAGTGCAACAGTGACTTCGTTTGACACCTCAACCCTCCCTTTTCTCTTTTCTCTTTCAGCATTCCCAACAAAGCAAACCTACATCAGCTACAGCAACCACGGAATCTAATGGAAGGGACAGAGGTTCTTATCATAATTCAGGATTTCCACCCTGACGGACGGAGGAGGGAACAGGCAAGGGGAACTTAACACAGCCGGGGGGTAAATGAAAAAAAATAAATGAGAGGATGTGTCATTGAACGGGTGGAGACCAGAGGAGCGTTGCCCTAAGAAACGACATGGTGAGGAGAGACCCACGAAGACGTGCAGGGACGGACAAATCACAGGACCCGAACTGATAACACTACATTTCCTAGATTCCATCTTTTGTCTGCCTCAGAAGAATAAACATGAAAATGAAAAATACTTGCATGGCAGAGATCCGGAGACTGAAGGATGGAGCGTTTCCTTTTGAGTGTTTACATTACAGCAATGACCTCGTTCCAAGACGTCTCCCGCGGTCCTGAGTGGCGCCGACTGAATCCGAACTGGAAATAAAGAATATGTTCAGGTGTTCTCTGTGTTGTCTGCCAGTTTTGCAAACTACAATTAATCTTAAAATTCTCAAGGCGTCACAAGGGATTAATCATCACCGGAAAGGCATGAAAACGTGGTGCTTGGATTTCCAGGAGCGGTTTGTGTTCTGTTCTTATTTTATTTTGTATTATCTCTAAATGTATTCTGGTCCCACGAGTCAAAGGACTGGAGAAGGGGATCATCTCAACAGTGCAGCAAATCTGCTGTACCCGACCATGTGTTTTGATTTCTTCTTCCGGGTTTCCACTGACTTACCAAGAATGGCTCCACGTATAAGACGATCTCTGCTGATTTTGAGCATGCCAGTTTCAACATCCTGTGTTGTGTTGTTTAAAAGAAAAAAAAGAGGAAAAACTACCGAATAAAAAAACAAACAAAGAAAATGAAAAAATAATATCTTTGGAATGCCTTTTTAAAAACTCTGTTGCAGCGTTGTTAACAATTGTTTGGGCCTGAGCCTATCGTGCGTTTAAAAACTGTTCTCAAAATGGTGACGGTCTAGTGAGTGATTGTTTCTCTGTGCTTAAGTGAGGCCATGATTTGTATTACCAGCGAGCCCGAGACTGCCACTCAGCATACCTGTATGTGCATTGACACAAGCGGCTCCTGGTTAAAATAAACAGTGTTTTAGCCGGGAGCAGTCGTCCTGGATGACCCTCCCATCACTGCCACCAGCTACTCTCTCCACCACACGTAGTGTAAGGGTATTAGGAGGGGAATTAAGATGAAGTGGGCCCCTGAGAGGACGGTGCAATATGCCCCGAAGGTGATATCCATAATGGACCGGCCACTGAGGAAATTCATTACTATACATGTCCTCTCCAGGCACTTTCCTGATAGGGAGGAGGTGTCAGGGAGTTGTAAGGCTTTTCAACAAATGAAAATCTAATTGCAAAAGTATACAATATCTCTATCCATCACCCCGAGCTCGCTGAAAAGATTAATAGTTGGCTTTGTGCAGTATAAAAGCCCTCTAATGTCTTGGGGGAAAATATCGTGGGGGTCATTTGTGTTGTGAATTCAATGCTGCTTTTCATGCCTCCCTCTGTATTACTTTCGACACCATTTGTGTTGCAGAATAAAACGTGAGTGCTGACCAAATTAAATGGCGAGTTAATGTATGTTATTAAATATTGATTGATGATGTCTGCTTTATGTCCTGACATATCCTAAAACTGGGGAAAATGTACAAAAAGATACAGTGCCTGGCTATCTGACTATGTATTTGTAAAACCTCATGAAAACTAATGAAGTGTCTGAAGCATGTTTAGTTTTTTTTTTTATACAAAATTTTTATTTCTATTAAAAATGTTTTAAAACTTCAGCGATTGTCTGATTTCGGAGAATCGAGCGGAGGACGAACATCTTCAAACCTGTTATTATTATTCATGTATTCTACAGTCCGCTGCCTGAATGGAAAAAACACAATGATACTTTAGCAAACTTACATTATCCTCAGCGAAATGATTGGCAGCGTTTCTGCGTGTGTGTTTCATTCCTGTTGCTGGAAAATAACATCGATGAAAAAAATATCTAGAGTTTAACGGCCTCACAGAAGAAAGAGACAGTGGCGGCCATCCTCTAAATAATATGTTGCCACGATTGCTCTGACAATAGCACTGAGAGGACAGAGGATTGTGGAAGGCAAACATGAAATTATTTAAAATGAATGGGTATAGCAGCTACTTGAATCCGAGGCCCCTCTGCAAGCTCTCATGATCTATCATCTTCTCCTACGCCTCCCTGATACAGCGAGGCCGCTACACAAAAGGCTCGGAAATAACAGGTATTGTATAGAGAGGGTGTTAAATGCACGCACAAGCACCAGATTACTGCAACATGCAGAGCAGAGTATATATCATCTTCACACGGCCGAGACAGAATGAGGTGTCTCCGGTGTTTGGCCTGAGACTGCGAGGTTTTTCATGACATACATACTTTTTTTGGTTTCAACAAAATGATGTTACAGCTTAACTGAAATGATGCAGACAAACGCTTTTAAATTGTCTTATTAAAATAGTCTCACAGCTCATTTGTCCCCCGGGAATTATTTGCCGAAAATATTTAGAATCGTAAATAAAGTCACAACCTCACACCACTACTGAACTTTAGAGAGGAAGAAATACTGCATGTTGAAATGGAAAAAAGAAAAAACACTGAAGGACACTACAGTGATATATTATATATATTATCGATCAATAACACTTGGCTCAGACCAACACAAGCTTCAGGCTTGTTTCTTGGGACCTACAAACGGCCTGAATCAGCTCCACCAGGATCTCACTGAGTCCCTTCGCTGGGAGACGTCCACAGACAAAATCCTCAAGACATGTTGGGAACAGGTTGAATTTTCTTACAAACACAGCAGCTAATAGGATTTAGATTTTATGCAACGTTAAAAGTATACCTGTTTCCCACTGAATGAAGTCAATCTATGGTGGCAACGCATGGACCTAATGACACAACTGTAGCTTCATCTATGAGCTCTGACTGTCTGCATGGATGGTAAAAACATTGTGAACCATAGTGTGACAATGCAGAAGCTCGTGGAAGCAAGGGTGTGGTATGAAAACAGGCTGAAACATAAATGATTGACAGTTGAGACTGACTCACATTTCTTAAAGTGTGTGTATTGGCGGGACCTCACAGCTCCTCTCCATGTGGACTACTTGCACAGATTCTGGTTCCAAATGGCGCCATCAGCGCCAGATGGCAGCGTTCGTATCCAGGATTGGCTTCATTTCTGGATAGTGGTGACATCAGCGTCCATCTTTATTTACAGTCTATCACCAACAGGAAACACAGATGGAACGGCTAAAACATTCAGTAAACAGCACAACCACATACAGTGTTGATAAAAAGACACATGTCGAACCTCATAATTAATCAGATGGCAAATTAAGATTTGAATAGTAACCAAATTAATGGTCAATTGTTTTTGTCTCAGTTTAAATAGTTTCTGGTTTATGTCAGTAAATGCCATGTACGTGAGTTTTGGAAATATTTATTTGACATCTGAAGACGTCACCTCGGGCTTTGGGGATTCGGGATGGATATGTTTGCCGCCAAGGCAGTAAAGCTGCGTGCCGAGTGTTTACTGTGAAGCAGCTGCCAGGAGGAGGACATTTTTCATCAACAGCAGAGAGCCCGAGAAGTCACGGGGCCCCTGAAGAAGTGACAGTCAATATTTCTTTTCTTGACAGTCAGAGAGAACAAAAAGAGGCAAAACAATCTCAACAGAGTCGCAAAACCCCCACAAACAGACGCAAAATGACCGGAGAGACACACAAACCTATAAAGACCACAAAGAGAGGAAATAACCAGAGACAAACATTTACAGGGGGTTTTGTTCCTGTGACTGAAGGGTGGGTTTTTCATAATCGGTGTGTATGACTTAAACTTGCTCCTAACAGATGAGTTATCATGTGAATTATGTCAACGTTAACACATTGGTTCCTCAGCCAAGTTTTTGCCAGTGTTTCTTTGTTTGTCTTTCTATTAGTCAACAAAACTGTGGGACAGATTAACATGAAACGTGCTGGAAGGACGTGATATGAGTCAAGGGAGAACCCTTTAAATCTTGGAGTGGAACCGGATCAGGGAACGGATCCAGTTCTTTTCCCTGCTTTTCTTTTAACCTCATGAGGCGTTTTTTTTCAACATTTTACTTGATTTCTCAGAGAATAATTCATGGATCTTGATGAAATAAACCAGGCATGTTTAGAGGAAGTGACATTTCTGCGTGTGATACAAATTAAAATCGAGTGAATTTAAAATGTGCCCGTGGAGGAGTTGTTAAGCCTTCGCAGAGGATGGGCTCTCAAGATGTCCTTATACCTTCATTTGTTTTTTATGTCTTTTGTGTAGGAGGGTTATGGAATGCAGATTTGAATGTGTATATCTATCTATCTGTCAATCATATAACATCAAGCAACCATGATGGCACCACTCTAATTGTTCACATCAGCTCCAGTCAGCAGAGACTTCACCTCACAACTGTGGAGAAGGAAACCCCAGTTTGTGTTATTCCTCCAGCAGCTGTCCTCCCTTTGCTTCGATGCATCTGAGCAATAAATTAAAAGAATATTTACGACAATTTGACATATTGTTCAGGAGCCTATTGGCAAAAAGAACATTCAGAGACAAGTTTCTCTGTGCCTTCGAAACGATGAGACCATCGAGATGTTCATTGCAATCTACTCAACTGTGTAATTGCAAACAGAGAAAGACACAAAAGCTCAGATGGAGGTTAAGAGGTTTATCCACACAGGCTAATGACTTATATGAACTAATGACACTGTGCATGTACGACCGCGCCACGTTGTTGATGAATCGGCATATTGATGTGAGCGCAGACAACAAAATCCAGAGGAAAAGAAAAAGCCTTCGACCCCCTTTTCATCGCCACAAGATCACAGTGACATCGACAGCTGCTCGAGATTAGAGGAGTAAATTAATTCAAATATTGCTCACACAGCAGTTGGGGAAAAGGGGCGTATACGCAGAACCCATCAAGCAGGCAGCAGATCACAGTGTAATTATTAATCCTTTCACATGTTCTCCGAATGGTCTCGTTGCCGTTTCCAAAGACAATTGAGCCACAGTCAGAGTCCCTAAAAAGTGCAAGTGCAACAGAAGAAAGCTCTCAGAAAGTAATTTCCTTTGGTTTTTAGTCGTCAGAAACCAATTTCATTTCATTAACCATTTAAAGTGTATCTGATTGCAGTGGTCGGGCTGGGGTGGGGGGGGGGGGGGGGGGGGGGGGGGGGGGGAGCTATAGTGCCAACACAATCCTCATTCAAGTATGTACAGCGGAGCAAATAAAATGCCTATCCACTGTTCCCCTGTGCAGCTGAAGATGATACAACTGCCCTCAGGTGACAGAATGAGCACATTTATGCACCTACATCTCCAGCAGGTTTGTGAGAGGCAACACAGCGATGCTTCCCTCCCAGGTCCTTTGACTGAGCTCTCTCAGCTGTGCAGAGATTCATAGAATCATAAACACACTCAATACTGACAGCCGCTGCTATGCTGTGAAAAGAAACCATCCAGAGGCGAGGTCTTTTCCAAACCGAAGGCATCAACGATTCACTGTGGACAGAGGAAGAGGAGAAATCCTGGTGGGAAAGAACCGACTCAGAATATACGTATGAGGCAAAGAACTAAGGAGCAGTGTGGACTGCCTGTGGAAGGAAATTACGTAAAAACACAAAAGGCTCTCGTGTGTGTGTGTGTTTGGAATCAAAGCCTCACATTTTCTTTTTTCTAATATTCAGTTAAAATTTCCTTCACCTATTGTCTGTGATAGTGACGAATGATCAGAGACGTGGCTGCTGGAGCTCGTCCTGCTCATACACTATGTTGCTAGGAAACAGAAGCTCATGAATATCTTGCAGTTAATGCACAATCAAAAGGAATAATGTTTTGATAGTTCAGTCATTCATGCAAACTTTGCACCTCCTTCTATTTAGCTGTATTTTCTACACTTCCATTTATTTCACTGGTTAGTCTAAGAGACTTAATCTAGACAATTCATATCCTGACTAACAAATATCATTAATGTTGCTATGGCAAGTGGAGCGGACAATAAAAGACGTATTTCCTATTTGTCAGTACAATCTTTGTGAAGGATTTGCAGTTCGCAGTTGATAATAAGATAAAAAAAAAGACACAAGTGGTTCTTTATTGTTTCCTTTCAGAGTCTATTGTGTCTCTATGTTTGTCTTATTGTCAAGTTATGCTATAAAAGGACCAAAATAGACCAGGCAGTGTTCTCAGTACTTTCAATACAATCCCCCCCCGACGTGTAATTTATTTAAAAACCTTGAATAATTTCCTAAAACATCTGGGCACTGTAGCTTTCAGCAAACACCACTTCGACGGGAGGAAAATGTTTCCCTGTGAAATTATTTGAGAAATGGACGAATACAAAAACTCAAAATGAAGCACATGTTCATCCTAGTGATGCATGTGTGAATATTTGATGTATTTTAATAGTGTTGGACTATAATGAGGCTCTGTGGCACAGAGTACTTCATATATTCCATTTTGGTTTTGGTCTTTTTCGTAGGATTTGTTGTTTGAGTATCACTAGACAATTCATTAAAAAATCTATTTTATCATCGAGGTACATGATTGTAATTATTGGCTGAAATGTCATTGTACGAAAACCATAATGCATTTTCTCATTTATTGGTATAACAATTATTATTATTATCAGCCAGCTTATATGTTGTGCATGTATGTCGATTTCATATTGTTAATTTCATTGTAATTTACTATTTTGTTACGCTTGAAATCAGCTGCAAACACATTATATAGTTTCTTCAGTACTTTCTTTGGTGTGACAAAAAAACTGTGCTTTACTTATTCTAATCATCAAGATAATGAACGTATTACAGTATCACACTCATCACTTTTGATGGTTGTTTATTACACCTTTGTGTTTTCTACACACACTAATTACATTTAGATGATACGTTCCCATGTGATCATTAACTTCACTCCACTGATTAAATTGATCCTGATTTAATTGGTTTCATTAACTTTTCTGACGCAGTTTTTCTGTTTCTGTCATCACAAACAACATGTAAGTGTCATCCACCGCCGACCAGGATGTCGTTACTCATCTTTTCTCCATGTCTGTGGTTTCAAGGAGAACACTGTCCTGTGTCTGTAACACACAGTCAGTGACTGTCACGTCTGTGGTGTCCACTGTGGGACGAGGTTTCTAATTGAGCTCCAGGGAAGGAGGGGGACCAGACGAGAGCCTGTTTCCCTCGGGGAGGAGGGAAAAAATCAAGTGTGAGGAGGTGGGTAAAGTCCTTACAATGAAACTAGGCCATCCTAACAAGGACTGGAAAAGACTGTGACAGTAGAATACAGAGCCTAGTGCACCACAGCCAGGGTCTCTCATACTCACTTGCCAATATTGCTTTCATTGGCTATGCACCATTTCTCTTTTAGCTCTGCCGACCTCTAATACATGATGATGCTGTATGGTAATTCTGTCAGGAGGCTGCTACCAATCTGGATCCTGATGAATCAAATGATGACAACGGGATGTTAATGTTCAAGCTGATGCTACAACAACATGTTTGTCTTATAACATGTTATTCCTATAATTAATATTTATATATAGACAGTTTTTTGTTCATGTTCAATTCTTTAACATATTCATGTTGTGAATTTTTCACTCATGAACTCCCTATTTGTCTTCTTTCGTGTTTCTTAAATAAATAACTGGTTTGGGTTAGAGGAGCCGTACACTGATAAATGTGTTGTGAGTCAGTCCACCACTGAGGCCTGACTGAAATAGCTCACATTCTGTGCTCTACACTGGTATTTTGGAAGAACATTTGTTAAAGACATTCATGTCCCCATAGAGGATGAAGTGGGACAACTTTGATTAACTCATCATACAGTCCACATTATGAGATTAAAATGTGGTTTATGACCCAAACTAGCGACATTCCTCTCAGCTGCTCCTGGCTCAGTTAAGGGCTAATTGACTTAACAAACTTTAGCGTTCCAATACATTGGGCTGCATCACTCAGGGGCTGCATTTGAAGCCTGATTGCATCACAAAGGTGCAACTAAGCGGTTTCAGACATTTCAAATGTTCCTTCAAATGTGGCTGAGAAATGTTTCCTTCCATTCTTTAGCAAGATCCAGCAGGTGGATCCTTCTCAGGTCAACCTATCCCAAGATTCACTCTGCGCCAATAGTACATGTACATGCAAATGCCTGTGTAGCGGCTCAAAGGGCGGGACGAGCTGATGAGGCAAATATGGAAAGTCGTCCATAGACGTCAGACTTTGGACGTCTCATTTTTTATTTTCCTTTGGCGGTACACTGAGGAGTTGAGGACACTAAATTGGGACACAGCCTGTGTGCGAGTTAGCATGCAGACCTCAGCATTAGTCTAAAAGCCCCATTATAACTAAATACAGCCTTACAGACCTGGAGAGTGTGACCTACCAGGATATTTGAAATAAGTTTATTTACAGCCACATGTAGCAATTACCCAAACATTTTCCAAATTATAAGGCTTGTTTTTGACTTCCTTGGTCATTACAGTGTGACGTATACCTACCGGCCAAAGAGAAGAACATGGTGAGAAACAACAAGTTGTTCCAATGCTACACATCGCTGGGCCTGAAAAGACAGATGTTGTTATGTTGTTAAAGCTTTATGCTCATACTCATTCACCTCCAGCTACAGCACACTCCCGGATTTTCTGAATGCACTCATCCACAAATCCACACATGATCTTCCTGCTCGCTGATGATATTTAAAAAAAACTGAGCCGCACTCCACTGTTTGACCGAGGGGCAAGAAAGGAAACCACGAAAGTGCAAAACGTTACATAAAGATGATGTAAAAAGCAGACAAGCCTCGTTGGGTGTGAATCTCAATTTAGGTCGTAAATAACCGATTTTGACATGCTGCAATGACCAGTAGTGCAATTATTACAACTGATCCTTAGCGTGCAAGTGACACACAAATACACACGTGATCAGAAAAGCACATGTGCGCTAAGAATCAACAGAAACATATTGCAGAAAGGAAATAACAAGCAAGTGTTGTCGCGGAAATGTCAAATTTCTGCTTGTGTGGCTGAAATTTCATTCTTTTCTTGCACCTCCTGTCGTTCATGTGCTGCAGCAGCTGGTGGCAGCAGGAGAAGAGCTGTTAATCAAAATCTACAAACCAAAATCCAGGTGGAGTAATTTGTTCAAGCATTGGGATTGAATCATAATCCTTCCGGTATGTGCTTGTCAGGCATCGACAATCATATAGAGTCTGCTTCAAGTAAATGTACGGGAGGTTTTAAATGCCCACATTTAAAGATACACTTTAGTGAAATAAACTACTTGCTGTGTTTCTGGCTCTCTCATAATAACAGTTTCTTTCTCTCCACTGTCACCAAGTATTTGCTCATGGCAGGAAATGTCAGGTTTCTCATTATAAGATTGTCAGGTCTCGACTTCACTGCACTCAAGTGCTTTGAGGTAATGTATGTTGTGATTTAGCGCTCTGCAAATACATCTGAATTGAATAACCAAGAAGTTGACATTGGACCCTATCATGGCTATGTGGGCCAAGAGTGGGTGGTCCATAAAACAGAGGGACACTGGTTCAATCCCCAGCTTCTGCAGTCCATGTGTCAAGGTGTCAGTATTTAAATGGAATGAGTGATGGGGCTACATGAATGTGACTCATAGTGTAAAGCAATTTGAGTCACTGGGAGAACTTTATAAGTGCAGTCAATTCATAAATATGTACTTTACATCTTATATTCAAGGAAAGAATAACATTGTTGTTCACCTTTTAAATCCAAACAAAGTTTAAGGTCCCTCGGTAAAGTCTGAGGAGTTGTGTGCAACACTGTGACTCATCTGATGTAACTGAATCTCAAAAAGAATCAATTCAGGGCTTAAATGAAATCAAATAAGTGCAGATATCCAGCCCCTGTTCCTCAACAGCAGTAATGTCATAGACACAGACATTTTTGTAGTTAAAAAAATGTCAGACACAAAGTCGAGTGGTGCTCAGTCGACCGTATACGTCCTCTGAGGCCAAACAGTCAAGACTGAGCTCAGAGGCCTTATCACCAAAAACTCTTGTATCTCAATGTCTTATAATGACATATTCATCGTCTACGTGTATGGATTTTCTTTTTAATACTTGAATATTTTCACTCATCCTCTTTGTTTGACTACATTTTGCACCATTTCTCACATCCGGACTGCATCTGCAAGTTTTACTCGGGGGCTGTGGGAAGAATGGACGTCAGCAGCAACTGAATCTGACATTTGCGTTCTCACATTCAGCCTCTCCAGGTAAATTCAGGAGATGATCCGGAGTTCAGTCTGAAAGCAGAGCAAAGAAGTCGCTCTGGATTGAAGCGGTGATTGTGTATAATATATAATATGAAGGAGAAATTCACATTTGCCTCTTTGCACAGGGGACTGCACAATAACAAAGTTTGTGTGGGCTTTGCCAAGAAGTGGGTCAAGTCTGGATGGAGGTGAAGACCAATCCCTGAAGCTGTTAAAAATCATGATTTATTGCAAGCTAGTCAAGCCGTCCCCCTCCTCACCACAGTGACACTGCGGATGACTCTGTAAGTAAATGTGATGCATCGGCTAGAAAAAAACACTGTACTTTTATGAGCGGGGAAGGCTGTCTGGTCACGGAGACGATGGGAGCTGATACAGTAATATATGTACACAGAGAGCAGGAGACGCAGAAGAGGAAATTGCTCCTCATTTTGAATGCAGCTCCGCTTTCCAGGCAGACAGTCGGCAAGGCCCGGCGAATGTGACTGCTCGCACTTCAGCAAATGTGGTCGACACTCAGCAACACTTGTTTTGATCATGTCTCAAAGACTCTGTTCTGAGATATCTGCTTTTCTGATTGGAAACAAACTGTAAATAGTGTAAGATGCTCACGTTTATTCAACAGGAAAAATAATCCAACTCAAAGCAATAAACCACTGGATTAATTGGGCTTTTAAAGAAGCTGTTGAGATTAATATTAAATACCGATACACGCACTCGACCAATAGCGAGTCAGTGTCAAGCTTACCTCAAATGACGGAAACCATCTTTGAGAAAAGTCGATCGATATCCCATCCACTAACATGGAGGAGGCGGGGTTAGTGACCGTCACTGCAGCCATCCACCAGGGGGCGATCAGGATCATTTGATGACCATCTTTATATAGTGTCTGTGGTTGTTACCGTGATTAAAGCTCCACTGGAAATGACACATTTTCACAATAGGACATCAAGCTGAAAAATGTTGAAATGTACTTTTTTAAATGCAGGAATTGTGATTAATTGATATTGACACTTAGAAAGAGTTGTTTATTTACACATCACTCAGTTACAGAGAAAAAAGCATTAATCATGAGTCCTGTTTTATGGACATTTGCAGATTGAGCCCAATATTCAATGTAAGTTGTGTTTCTCAGTGTTGATGTCTCAGTATTTCAGAACTGTGTCCAGAAATGATTTGGTTCCTTTATTAATTTTCTATATCGAAAAGTAGTGAAATTCAAATGTGTTGCTTGTAAAAGTAAATGAATCTGCTCATCACACCTCCTCCATATGAAAGTGTTTCTTCAAACAAATCCTGTTATTGTGAACATTGGTTTGAGCTTCAGATCGAGTCTTTAAACTTTTCAAACCACAGTTGATCTATAACACACTTTCAACACTTTAAAGATGTGGGAATAACTACATATACTGTATCTTTTAGTTTTTTTCCCCAGCAGTAAGAAAAACAACACTTTTTGCTTTTTGCCTTGAGGCGTATTTTAAAAGAATACTCAACAACCTGAGACCAATGCTATTAGTCACAAAGTCCCTCTAATGTAAAGAAGGTGAATCTCTCTCTGAGTTTTGACTCTTGATGAGCACAAAGTTCCTCCTTCCCTCTCACATCATTTCGTGCCTCGGGGCTTCACACTTTGCTCTCACGATCATCCAGACCAAAAAAATAAAAGACGTTATATTTGTATTCCTTTTTTCACAGGAAAAGACAAACTGAACTCAGGAACAATAATTGTAGGGAACAGATAACGGAACTGGAAATCCTGCACGGATCAAAAGCCAAATACAAACAGCTGATTAGGCCGTGAGCTGAGGTGCCGAGCCCGAATGAGAGGTTCTCTGTGGAGGTAATGGGAACACTCACAATAACCACACTGCATCTTTCGTCAAGATCTTAACCACACCAGTCCGCACTGATGTGTCAATTACATGTGAGGAATAAGAGGACGCAGTCTGCTTTCCGTGCTGAGCCCTCGTACAGCAGAGCCGAATGCGATGCTCATAAAAGTGACATATTTCAGCCTCCTAATTATCAACCACCATCTGCATAGTGTCGGAGGGATAAGGATGATTTGTTTTGGATTCTTATACAACGAGCCCCCTGCACACAAACAGTGGCACAGAGAAAACAAAGAAGACATTTTACTGTGTGCATCGCAGACATCTGTACTGAATTTCATGGAAATTCATCTCGTTCTCGTCCAGACGTTTCCCGAAAACCAAAAAGTGACACCCTGCTGCTGCTGGTGCTAACAACAGAGAAATCCTCTTCTTGGGAGAATTCATGTTTACACAATTTGTTGGCAATACTGGACCGACCAACACTGACGTCCACAAAGCCAAGATAGCACGGTGTCTAAAAATAGCTTCAATGGGGATAGTTCATCATTCTGGGAATCTGCTTATCCGCTTTCTTTCTGCTTTCGAGAGTAAGATGAGAAGAGCATTAACTTGTTAAACAAATACAAAAACCGACACCTCTACAGCTCAGTGAATAACAGTATTACATTTATTTAATATATACAACAAACTGAAATGAAAAAACCATACGGCCTGACCAATATGGATTTTGGGGGCTGATGTGGATACTGAAATTAGGAAATGAACATTTTCTGATACTGATATATCAGCCGATGCATGTATTTTAAGTTTTTAAATGGCAATGATTCTAAAGAAATATAACTGAGGCTTCATATTTTTAAACAGTAAACTTTGCTATAAATAATATAGAAAACACAACCACAACCAAATAAATAGAAATTTAAACAGATGGAAATCTTTTCTGCATTTTGTATTTTCGTGAAATAACAAATCTGTTTGTCTAAGGCTCATATCGGCCAACTAATATATCTCCTGGTGTCTAGTAAAAACAACAATATTTAGCCTTTCAAACGATTCAGAGCCAGATTCTGCGAAGGAACCCAACGAGGACTCTGAAGCAATTCAACTCGTGCTTTCTAAAAAACAAACAAATCTGACAAACTTGTGGAAATGAGCCCAGGGAACTGCTCTGCTTACATCTGAGCGTTTAGACGGCATAGAAAATCATTGCGCCTCACTCCATTCACTTTTATCCGGCGTGACAACCAACACGTGTTTTCCTGGCCCCTCTATCTGTCTGGTCTCGGTTGGAAAATTGTGCTGCCAATAGATATTAAGTCCTATAGACCTGCCTAAGAGCTACTAACGGGAGAAAGTGTCAAAAAGGCATTGACGTGTGTGTTCAGGGGCCAAATAAAATAAATGTTTTTCATTCCGGGTTTTCCTGGAGCTGCTCTTCTCCTCCTCCTCCTCCTCCTCCTCGCCGTCTCAGTCTGCCTCCACAACACACTCTCTATCTGGTGGGATCTGACGTGTCCGACTGATACAGTAATTGCAGGACAGGTGATAAACTGTGTGTCAGGCTCCGTCTACGGTGTGTATGCATAGTGGTGATAGGTGAACAGATAAAAACAGGCGCGGAAAACAGCGGTTTGCCTGAAAGCTTTCGTCGCTGTCCAATTAGAGGCTATAGATTACGAATAAGTCATTATCCACGTGTAACGCAGCTCTGTCCATAAACAGCTTAGTTCATCAGCGGCGTTTGTTTTGTACTATCTTCACCTGCCGTGCTTTTGTGTTGCAGTTGAATATAGAGGAGATCAGACTCAACCAAAGACGGTTTGTCAATGGAAACTATTCCAACTCCTTCCTGTCTTTTTAAAGTGATATAAAGGGAATTTACTGTTTTCTGTTACGCACTTTGGAAAGAAAATTACTACAAGATTCGCCTAAATTATTTCAACCTGCTGCGCTCGCAGGAAACCGGCACTGGATGTAAATCATGAGATATTCATCCTTCTATCCATCCCCCCGTTTAACCAAATCACTACAAACCAGTTTGACACAAGGCGAAGACTCGGGGCAAAATATCACCCGGCTACCATGTGTAGTCAGCCGTGTGCACTTAACTTGATGACCACTTGAAGGTGACTGGGTTATGTACACAGTGCACTTAGAGTGGAGGCAAATTTGAGGTCAGTGGGTTCTCACAGCTCTTTTTTGTCCCTGGGCGATGCAGTGAGTCAATGCAGCCATGCACAAGCCAAACACTCATGCTGCTCATGAGCAGTGTGGAAGGATTTGGATGTTTTTGGGTATGTGAATGTTAAGTTTGAGTAAATAGTTAAAGTATAAACGGAGGGTGGGGACGCAGATGAAGCTGTTGTGGTGTTTTAAGAAGTTTGAAGCTAGAAGCTAGACACATGCAGCCTTCATTCTCCATGAAGAAGCAAAACTGAATAAACTTTTACAAGCATCAATCAAGTCCACAGAGCTTGTGTGTGTGTCACTGCAGGTTTCAGGTGGAGTATATCACTTTACAGCCTGCAGGTGCTTGAGGATTTTGCAGCACTCGATGGAGAGAGCCTCCCCGCTGCTTTTGTTTGAGTACAATCACGAGTCCTTGAAGCTGACAAACGGCTTTCAAGCTGCTCTAATGACCGGAGACACTGACGAGGAAACAAACAGCACAAGAGGAAGGTGCATGTACAGTAGAATGAATGAACCTCATCAGATGGACTCATGACTCATAGTCTGCAGACATAAAGTAGGTGAAGCAAATGAGTAATGCCGTCCCCTTCCTTGGATGTTACTGTCAAATTGTTCTGGATATTTAGCAGAGAACAGAGCACACAGTGTTCGCTGCTCATTGGATTTATTCTATACCATGAAATGAATGTTGTGGTACGGAGCATCGGAAGTTTACTGTGTTTCTTAGGTCAAACAATCTCTTTGTGAAAACACATTTGAATCTCCAAGCTCTGGATTTGTTTTTCAATCTACACCAAATTACAGACGGTCATAGTGTGCATGTTTTTTTCCTTTAACAGCGTCCTTGCTGAGCTGCCTGTGCATAATAGCACATGAAGGACATTCTGCACTGAAAGGTGATCCTGTCCCCGTCTCTTCCCATCGGAAGCTCATCAGGAAGTGATCTCTTATTGGTCGTATGAACGGGAAGAATGATGACACACTCATTGTACATCTGGGCACCATAAATGTGTCGGAGCTAAGTATCAAGGCTGAGAGAGCATAAAGAAGAAAATACAAAACACTTATGATAAGTGCACACACCGCAGACTGGTAAGAAGGTAGTTAGTCTACCATGCTCCTCGAGCTTTAACACTGACGATCCCTCTGACCATTATCACGGCGGCGCTGAGTCAATGCCAGTTTCTGAAAAGGGGGAATCATCCCCTGGAGTTTCTTTATTAATGTTTCACTTCCACTTTTCCCTTTTTTCTGCTAAGCTCGAGGAGTTTGAAATAAGCGAAGCCCCGCTGTTTGCACAGTGGGACACACGGGGAGCCTGGAGAGATTACTTTTTCACTGCTGTCTACAGCAATGTAATATCAGAGTTTCTTACCCTCCGACCTTGGGGCTACGCTTGTCACTCACACCGACTCGCGCTGAAGAGATGTGGATGGGAAATATTTAGGTTTAAAAGGTAGTTGAATGAGTAAAGGCTTAGCTGCATAAACTTTGCACGTGTGTTTCTTTCCATTCTCAGACGTGTTACTTTTGCAGTGATTTGGAAACACTGAGGGAAGGTTTGGAGTGGAATTGGCCGGACCACAGGATGAATGGCTGCTATGATGGAAAGTGAAAGACTGCGCAGACATTGGTATCGTATTTCTTCCTCATTGGTTGTTCCCAAGGTCAGAAACCGCCCAGACAGCAGGGAGGTTTAAATGAACAATTCCAGTCCACACATGATACTTCACTTTGTGCACGATTCTATTTCTTACTTTCCAAAATTTTCCACAAACACTATTTATGTGTTTAATCCATCACACTTACAGCAACACAATGCAAGGTGGGGTGTGTAATTCACTGAAGAATGACAGTGTTTTAGTTTAGCTGAAATACCGGCTTCTGATCATAAACTAGCGAGTCGATCACTTCACTTCCATCGTAGAGAAAGTAGAGCAGCAAAAGACGCAGGAAACATGCAAAAGGGGTTTTGCATGTTTCTAGGGGGCGCTGTGGCAATGCCAGACATGCCATATTCCCCCTAAGTTTGTGTGTCATCAAAATGATTCTGAAGCTGTTAATTTAAGGTCCCCTTCCCCTACACGTCTTACCTTTCTCCTCTACTTTGCTTTCTTTTCAAGAGTAAATGAAGCATCCGAGCTGTTGTACCTGGTTCCAGGCTCACAGCGAGCTGCCTTCTCGTTCATGTTCCTGAAAGATGACGTGCCTGACATGCTGGATAGGGATCACAGGTCAAGTGACAAAAGGCTGACTGATTTGTCATTCAGATTCCATTTGCCCTTTTCTTCACCTGATCCATAGCAACAGACAGATATGGGAAAGTATCTCATGGGGCCATTACCATGAGGCCTATCAGACAGCTCATCAGCCCCACGGCAGATGAATGGTATTCAGGCATTAACCAAAGCCTGAGATGGGGACCTTAAGATATTAGCCTAAATGATGACTGCCATTTCCCCCTGCAGAGGATACGGTTGTTTGGTAGAACTGGTGCATTATAGTGGCCACAACATCAATAAAAAAATGACTGAAGAAGATTTGGGAAAATATGAAACCAGTAGAGGACTTGTTGTGCAAACATCCCCTTTATATTTAAATACGATAGGAGGAAGAAGAGAATTGAAGATAGTGTAGAAAGCAGGATTTAAGATGAAAAGGCTTTGTGTCCACAGGTGCATTTCATGGATGTCGAAATCTATTATAGCTGTAAATAAATGATGGGGAAAAAATATCGTTGCACCAGGCTCACGGTTCAAAAAGGTTATAATGAGTCTCTTAATTAATCATGTATGTGATAACTTACGACCTGGAAAATCCACCATGCAGGCGGCTTAAAAGAAAGTAGAAGAAAATGCTTCTCTTTAGGAAATCAACCATCTCTTTTAGAAAGTGAAACCTTGTGAGTGGATCATCATTGTATAAACTGAGTGCACCCAGATTGTACAGCTGCCTATTTCTGTATTGGAACTATGCCCTTGGATGAGTGAAATACAATGGAGTAAGGTTCTTTTTTTATCAAGATATCAGAGCACCAGAGATGACCAGGCCTGGTTTTCAGACACGTCCATGAGATGAGCACAAGCACGTGGGGGCTGAACAGGAAAATGAGAAGTGTGGTAAGTGTGGTACCACTTTGCACGATCGGGCCCTCAGAGTAAACAGTTATGCTAACAGCTACTGCTTTTATTTAGTTTTAGAATTTGCACATATGCCTGGGCGAAGTTTTTATTCTGAAACTAATTAAACATCATATTTGAGCTAAATGAAAAGAGGAAAAGTCTGATAGAGTCGTCAACATGGAACCAAGAAAGACTCACAACATTTTGTGTCAATGCAGAAGGTGGACGTTGAGATAATATGCAGGATACGGGACCTGCTGGTGGCACAAAGTCAGGGGATCACCTCAGTCCATTGGGATCATTCTCTGTCGGGGGGGGGGGGGGGGGTTGACTCTGCCATCATTAGAACCACAAAAAACAGCAGCTGAGATTCATATAGGTGACCTCTGACCCTGTTAGGCCCAGATATGCTTATCTCTCAGATACATTTACAGTTTTCTCCAGCGATAAAATATTCAGCATACTGACAACGAGCAGCTCGGACTTACACAGGTGTGGTGCAGGGGTTCCAGTTTCCTGAGTTTTCCCCCCACATGACACGTCCAACAGAAGGGAGTTTTGTTAAAGAAGTGCCTCGTGTCAGGAATATATTCCAACAGGGGGGGGGGCTCGTCTATCATGATGGCTCCACACGGGTCCATTATTACATCAGAGTTATCACTTCTGTCCCTGGTAACACTGCAGTGTTCAAGCGGCTACTATAAGGAAGAGTTATGGTGACCAGGACGGAGAGATAAATAACTGGCCGAGCATCACATGATGAATGACTACTTTGCCTGGGCTTATTTGTTGGTGCTTAGGGTCGGTGGTGATATATACCAAAACGCCGTGGCATGATTCAGAGGTGGTTTGAGGTCGTCTGTCAGGGTGGTTGGGTGTCAGACAGGCCAACAAGCTGAGAGAAACTGGAATATAGAGGTGAGAAAAACCACATAATGTGGACATTATTTTTTGGGTTCTAACATACAAGGTTTGCTCTATTTTATTATCCCATCATCCATCACTGCAACATGAAGAACATGCGCAGACCATTAAGCTGCGATTCGTGAATGAGGCCATTCTATTACGGTGTCCTTCTGAAAAATATAACATAAAATATTTTCCCTTCAATATAATTTCTTGTACAGAAGAAGCGGAATAAAAGTGGAAAATAGCTGGATGGCTTTTCATCTAATATCTGGACTTAAATTGAATAATGTATGTTACACAATACACCAATTACTGGATTCCGTCCAAATGTAACACAAACTCTAACCAAATCTCCAAATTGTATAAATATGAATGCATCCGTCCTGTAGCTTTCACGAACATGAGGGGGTTGAACCAGAACCATTAAACCACTGTAAGAGAAGGACGCAGCCAGATATGATTGAAATTGTGTCAGTCAAACCTGGAACAGTGGAAAACCATGTAGAAAAATATGATGAAAATATGGACATGTTCATATTTGTTTCCACTATGTCTGTTGTTCAGTGGATGTTTAAGTTGCCTGTCACTGTTTTTCCACTATGTTTTTGCATAAAATGTTCCACCCCAGATTTCCAATGTTTATCGTCACAGCGTTTAAATCTGACATGATTGATGTATCACGATTTACAATATTCACTTTGTCGGAGCACGATTTCAATAAACAACCATTGACTATCGGTGGGAGACCGGATGCAAGTTGCTCTCCTCGCCCTCTCTCCATCTTGACCTCCACCTTTAGACTTAAATATGATTTCACATTACTGCTGCCTTTTTTATGTTGGCACGATGACAAGAGGTTGCTGCATAAGAAGACATGAACATGAGCTGTTTGAAGCATTTGAGCCGTCGACTGACCTTTGCTTTTCTGGTGAGGACGGCCGTTGGCACTCTTCTCTCTGCTCAGTCTGGACTGGAGCCAGCTTCACTTCTTACAATGTTTGAAAGACTTGATGTTTTCACTCTGGTCGTCATCAAGTAATTAGTGGGACTGAGATAATGGGCCTGAATTGACCAGTCATTGAAGTCGAGAACATGCCAGAGTTTGAATTGAATGATGCCGTCAAAGCCTCGTGCGCATAAAGTTCATTCATTAAGGTTTCTCTCATGAAAACTACAAGGACGTTGTCGTCGTCCAACTCTTTGAATGAAATGTGCGACGAGCGCCAGCAAAACTTTGCGCGTGCTCACGAGTCGTGATCAACACAACAAGAATTATTGGCTGGAAAGACGTCACATGGGAATAGAGGCATAAAAAAGGAAACATGCGTACACAGACACATTACTGACCATACATCGTACATAGGGTAAACTTATCCTACAAATGTGATAATTACCATACATCATGTAAAATACTTGTATGTTCTAGCCTGTTTTAAATACTATTCCATTGTTCGAATGTTCTTGTGCTTGTTTGTTATTCAAGTGATATTTCTAACCCACACGCTATTTGTTCTCCTGCCGTTGCTTCAGTGTACTCAGGTGTATTTACCAGGATTCAACAATATGCATTAGAGATTATCGGAGAAGTACTTTCTCTGGTTTTATAATACACAACTAATCATTACACCTGGCGAGAAGAAAAATATCTCCAGTCTCTATTCAACAAACACCGGAACGAATAAGTAGTTTTGATGTGTGATTCCTAAAGTCATTTTCTTAGAAAACAAAAATATATGCTAATCTTCTTAAAAGTGTGCTGTTGGGTAATTCATGATGTGATCAGGAATCCTCGTAGTGTTTGATCTCACATTGAGGTGAATGCAAATGACACTTCAGTACTTTCACAAATCTTTGACGGCAAACCATACATACAAATCATTGAAGACTGGTTTGATCCCAACTACCCATAAACTCCAATTGGCTTCAATATTTGAATGCTCAACAGCTGAATTAATAAAAAAAGAGGAATCAGCTCATGTTGTCTATTGTTGCTTTTGTTTCTCTCTATTGACCAATGAAAGTTATGAATTACAAAAATGTTCCCGTGCATTGAAATGCCCCGAAAACAATTGAAATAAATAAGATTAAAACCCTCCTTCGAAACCTGTTCTGCTGAATTGTATATCGATAATTCAAGCTGTTTTATATATTAACTGCAATCAAAGGTTTTGTTTGTGTCTATAGTCGAGTACAGCTGAGAAGCCCTGTGGTCATTTATTCATTTTACATCGTGAAGAATAGAAAATAGCTCTGTGTGGCAGCTTGTAATTACCATATTTCTTAACAAACCCAATTTCTTAAACTGCTTCTCAAAGCCACCTCCAGAAAGCCGGGCACATGAGAAATGGTTAAGGTGATAGAAAAGAGCAAAGCAAATGTGCCGGTTTCCCTCAGTGAACGTCTGGAACAGTATAAAAAATGCTTTCCCTTTGGAAGTGCAATCCAATTTTACTTCTCTGGCCTCGGCACACTGCTGTCTGACTGCTAAGAAATGGCTGGCCATTAAGAAATGGAGGTCTTTCTGTTTCTGAATATACATATTCCAGGACACCACTTATCATCTAAGTGAGTTTCTTGCTGCAATCAATAGTTCACGGTCGCACCAGATGCATCAACACAATGGGAGCCCGCTCTCCAAACCGCACTGTAACACAGGGTCTATAAATTCTGACCGGTGTGCTCCAGATAAGTCCAGGACTTCATGTTTCTAATGTATTGAGCTCATCCCCCTGCTTTGGGGGAGGCCTCAGTGGGTGGCGCCACACAATGAAGTGTAACAACGACATCTAGTGGCAGCAACACCCCCACAACCTAACACTGTGGAGGACATGACGAGGAACCCAGTCAATACAGTGCTTCACTGTTTGTTGAGATCTTGAATGGAACGTTCAGGGAAGTGAATGAATCCGTTTGAGGAACTATTCCACAATCTTGTTTTTTTTAAGGATCTTTATTTCTTGTCCTAGTTCTGAGGAGAAATCTGATCTGTGAGGTTTTTACTGCTGCTCAGCACCAACGATCAGTTTCCCAGGAACTATTTTTATCCTTGCTGGACACACACACACACACACACACACACACACACACACACACACACACACACACACACACACACACACACACACACACACACACACACAACACACAGACACACAGACACCAGAAGATGCATCTGGCCGTCACCTGGTGCTGATAGATTGAAACCGACTGACTGACTGACTGACTGAGTTTGCTCATGATATGAGCAACAATCCCCCTTTTCTCAACACCGGGACTGAAACCTATTTTTTTTTGTTGTTGACGTCCCTGCAATACCCATGGGTGGGTTCAGTCTATGAAATGCAATTTGGATCTAACACTTCAACAGCTTTGATCGTGGTTCATGGAAGTGTGTGATGGATGAGGCCACGGAGAGATAAATGTTTCCCAAAGTTGGTCCTGACAAGTCACAGAAAGGTCATCCTCAGTTCCCCCTGTCACAGACACATCCCCATCACCTCCACTGGTAATGACGGATTCAAGTTCAAAAGCACTTTGCTAGTTAATGGGCGACGTCTCAGTAAAACACATGAATACCCAACCAGCAGCACCGCTTCATTAATCAATATGAGGCAGTAAACTTCCAGCCAATCATATAAAACCCAGCAAACCAATGCTGGGTTTGTTTTTTACTTTATTTTCTGTATCTGTTGACTTTTGTGTTATAGATATGTTTCTGTCTATTTAAATCTGTGAGAAAAAAACCACAGACTGAAAAGAGGAATGAATTAAAAAAACGACTTAGAATTAAAATCATGTTATTGAAAGAGCGACTTCCTGCCTGGAGACCTTTCAAAGTAAAACACAAGGCCACTCGGCTTTTTCAATCAACAGTTGCAGATTCACAAAAGTCAAGTCACTGCCAAATCGCTCTTTTCTTCTTCACAGTGAAAAATACCAATAATTAATAATCACAAGTAATAAAGACATTTATTACTTGTGATTATGAATTAATTAGTGTGACATTGAGGTGAAATATAAATTCTTAAATCACTACTATGACTGTAAGTAGCATAGAACTAATTCAGGGGCTGTGAATCATCTCAGTTCAGTTTTAAATTGGATGGGAAAAGAAAAGAGTAGAAATAACGTGTATATTTTTATTATCCCCTCATATAAAAATGTATGATATGTATATATTATCTAAAAATAAGATAATGAGATTTTTAATTACTTCTACCATGAAGGTTATGTTTTTCAGCAGGATTACGTAAAATCCTGCTGAAACGTATTCTCACTTTTACTAACCTAAATTAACTGACTGATCTAATATATTTAAATAATTTCCCGCAGTTGAAACATCGTCAAATGTCCATTTGGTTCAACGGAAACATTTTGAGGATTATCACTTTAACTCAGATGCAGCCTTGAATTTCTGCCACAGCGTCTTAAGGAAAAACTGGAGCTGCGGAAAAATGGAGGCCGTTCATGCGAGAATGTGCTGGAAGCTCAAATGTCAGTTTACTGTTGCAGAAGAGTCAGGTTGAAACGGGTCAGACGCTCTGGACCAGTGAATCATCCATCATCTGCTGGCCGGGGTCGGACTGGGGGAATGGAGCCACTCACGCTTTCCCAGCTGATGATAAAAATTCATCAAGATGGCAGTAGATTAATTACCCTATAATTGATTGTTTAAAAATTGCGGGTCACTGGAGCGAAAAACAGATCAATACCCAGACCATGTGAGGTAATCAGCTCCAATCAGAGCAAAAACTACTTTTCGGGAAGTTTGAATAGTTTTATGACCATTTTGTAGAAGAGTTTTATTTGCCAGGGAAACTTCAGAAACAAAGTTTGTCTTAGGGATCTGGTAAAAGATGGAAAAGTTAACGTATGAACTTTGACTTCTATCAAGTTTAAATTAGTAAAAAAGATTGTTGGATGAAATAAAAGCAACACATAGTTGTTCTATGTGAGGTTGTGAATCAGACTATTTCCTGGTGGGGCACTGTTACTTACCGGAGCTGAGATGGTTGCCAGGAAACCAACGGAGCCTTGAAGTCTACGGAACAACTCAACTCTTCCCTTCAGAGAAATGAAACCAAAGAAGGATGAAGGTCTGACAGCAGCACGATAGAAACCCCACATCATTTCATTACTGCCTTCGAAATAGTGACTGTCACGTGTAAACAATGTTGAAGTTAGTTAATAATGAAATCAAAATGCAGATGAAAGTTTACACACAGAATTAAAAGTAAAGGGTTAGGGTTATCCAAGTGGCCTCTCATGCTATATTTGCATTTTCTTTTGATTTCTATTCTTTCTTTCTGTTTCAAACCCATAAATAAAGTTTATTATGGGATATATATTGGCCATAAGTCACAATGAGTACCTGACGCTATAGCTGCAGTTGCCAGAGCCAAACAACACATTTACAAACAGTTGGATGTTTAACTTATCACTGGAGGGACTAACATTTACGTGTCAGTGGACCCCAGGTATATAATTACAAGCAAAACGTACTACAATTATCATGGAGGCTGCGAAACGGAGCCAACAATTAAAGCAGTTGGAAGATGTGAGGATTTGACGTGCAATTACACTTTAGTATAGTATTTAACACTATCCCGACAATCGTGACAGAAACAGAACACGGGGACAAACTGAGAGAGGATTTTTTTTTATTCCGTTTAATTTACAAACATATTTTTCTGCTCAGGAAATTACTTGAGATAATTATAATTACGTTGCAACAGCTGCTTAGTAAAAAAACAAAAAATCCTCAGTCACTTTCCAAAAACGTGTTTCTCCTTTGCTTGTGTGAGCTAATTTAGCAGAATTTAACCTTGAGTGTTGATGGCAGCCGGCAGAACATTTTAAACATTACACCACTAAATCACCACAACAACATCATACGTGATTATTTCCTGCACTGACAGATGTTTTTGAAGAAACTAAAGTGTCTGGTTTCTGCGAGAATCCTTATTTGGTTACGATTAATCCAAAAGTAAATGTGAGGGTTAAAGAGAGGTCAACCCAGACGTTGAGGTAATGGAGGGTTGGCGTCACTGTGTTGGTATGAAACAGGAAACAAAGAGTCACAAGTTTGATGTCCAATCCATACACCCCCACCAGGAGCCACCCCACGTCACGCTGCCTCTGCCTTTGTTCCCAAATCACGCACGCTGCCAGAGGTCCTCGTCGAATAAAGACAAGCATAGGTCGTATTAGTCATCGCAGGCAACAAATGTCATTATTTTGTGAGAACAGTCTTGTTTAGAAATATTATTGTGTGAATTTTGGGGTAATAGTCGTAAATATATACACTGTATTCTATATTTTCTGCTACAATTGCAGCAGAATAACAATCTATTTTGTTGGGGGATGATGGTACATTGAGAAAACCCTGCATTTATTGCTGTTATTATGTTGTTGAGCTTTGAATACAATCTCTACAGCCCCAGGATTAGACGTCGCATCAATCACTCTCATCCTAAACTTCCCTAGAAGCCAGGCACCTTCCTGCTTCTTTCCTACATTATTTCTACTTGCTGTGCAGCCGACTGAGCAGCATTCATTGTAAACACCTCACCAGTAAAATGACACCAGGGTGGGACAGGGAGGGGGGTGGGGTGCAGTAAACCACTGAGTAGTGCCAAGTTTGCAGTATTCCAAGTTAAGAGTCCCGGAATGCACCAGCAACAGGTGGCACCATTATGGGTGTCCCGGGGGGGTTACATGACAGCGACAGCTATGGGTTTATCACCACGGTCAAGGGGAGAGACACACGTAAGGTGAAAGTCGACGGATCAGTGCCAACAAGCAACGTGTGAGAAATAAGACGGTGGGGGGGGGGAAATGTCACATCAGGGGGAAAGTATCCCCGGGGTTTAGACCGTATTTCTCTCTTTTTTGAAAGTGGTGTGAGGAAAAGGAGGCAGATCGTTCCTCCTCGGGCTGGAAATAGAGACATCTCAGTTATCGCACACACACCCCCCCCTCGGCGGCCGAACCACATGATGAAGAGCGAATTCCAGTGAGGCCACGCGAACCTCGACCCCCACCGCCCCCCCCGAGTCTCTCCAAGCTCCAGCAGCGTCTAATCGTGTCACAAAATCAGACCCCAGAGAATCAATTTTAAAATCCTACAGTACCGAAAATGTTGCATCGATGAACGTCATTCAAAGATGAATAATATGAATTATCACATCAACAGTTCAACAGCTTCTATTTGTGTGATGGACACCGACTCCAATATTTTCCCAAAATCTAGGACGCAAGAGGTCAAAGCTCCGACAGACTGAGCTGACCCGTGTCCAGGCTCCCACCGTCAGCGAGTCACTCCAGTTCAAAGCAGTCGCCAGGTTAATCAATGCTGTCGTGTACGATACATTAACACCCACTGGCATCACATAAAAGCAGAGAAAGCACTTTGTTTGGCTCTCTCCGAGGTTGTGTGTGTATGTATGTGTGTGTGTGTGTGTGTGTGTGTGTGTGTGTGTGTGTGTGTGTGTGTGTGTGGGTTCTCTCAGTTTGTTCAACACGGCAACTGCTCTTTTTTACATAATTACCATAACCTTGCTCCCGCCCACATAATTAATGCCTCGTTCTGACGATGCTAAACCTCATCCTCGAGCTCAAGAGTCATGCGAAAACCAATTTAGCTCGATTTGCCACATTGACAGGTTGTCACTCGCTCCCCGGTATCGTGATGGCGACCGGCCAGGACGTGACCATGTCGCATTCCTGCTAAACTGTCAATTAACATGTATGACGACGGTATCATCTCTCAAAGTACTGCCTGCGTCTGTTCAGCCATCTGTTACCGGCACCGCACCAGAGCCGCGTATGGGCCGCACAGCCGAGGATGATTCAGTTCATATGGCTCACACTCGTCTCCTCATTAGAAGAGAAGATTCATATCGTTCAGCGGAGGAGACTCAGAGCATTAAAAGAGCAATTTCGTTTAGATTATAAATGCACTGAAAATAGAGTCAAGTTGATTATAGATTTAAAAGTACATCAGTTCTCAATGGTAACTAAGTATATTTACTCAGTTACTGTGCTACGGTTTTGAGAAATGTGTTCTTAACTAGCTTATTAACTTTATACTGGTAAACTTCAACAGGTAAACCCCCCCCCCCCCCCCCCCCTTGTTGGTCCGACTTCAGTATAAGTCATAAGTCCTGTCTTTTCCATGTTAGTGGATGGGACAGGGGCCAAACTAAAAGGTCACAATACATGTCAAATAATATTTTTCCAAGATGGTTGTGATCTGGGCTACACGTTTGTTCTCCAGGGAAACATCGTGTTCATAAAAAACACAAAAACTAATGTTTGGGTTCTGTTACTTTTCGCTCCTACGTGATATAAAACCAAAGGTCATGATTGACAGCTGAGACTGACTTGTGATTGGTCAAGCGTGGTTACCAAACGACATCATCGGCACAACATGGTAAGTCTGGACAGTGGGAGGAAGAGGAGATGTGAATATGTCTGTTAAACATATTTGTATATGTTTACTTTTGATAGTTTGAGTATAATTTGACAAAAGAAGAGTATTTTTATATTGAGGTGATCCTACTTTACCTTAAACAACAATTTCAAGTGTTTCCTTCATCACTAGAACATCAGTATCTCCAGTTTGGTTTGTATGTCACATCATATTTCACTTAACTGGGTCCAGTCAGTCATTCTTCATGTATCTAACACTTAACAGCATGTTCTTCACTGCACCACTGCTCAGACTGATAACACAACGTAAGGCTGACTGCTCTTGGAGTCGTGATATTAAAATGACAACCGACACATCTCGCGCTAACTTGCTGAGCGCGCGCGTCTGTTTGACGGACAGGTGGAGGTGATATGTCACCTGATTCACATCAGTCGGCAGGTTGGCAGAGTGTGAGGAGCCGCGAGGACGACCCTGGTCAATGTCTCCTATACCACACTTCCAGTAAAGTAGTCCTTTTCAGAGTGTAATTCAGCCCAAATTGAGTTTTCTACACTGTTGAGTCCATGACGGGGACATGATGAATGGCACTTTAGAGTCAGAGAAGTGTGAAAAGCAAGCATTCAATTATCATGGGGGTAAAGTAGGACGTTTAGCTGAGTCCTCCAGCTCACTGGTCGCTTCTGTGGGAGTAACTTTAAAGAGGTGGAAAGTGTGAAAAGGTTTTATTTACTGGAACATCCTGGATCAGAGGTCACACAGAGGCCAGATTTCAACGGGAACACGAGACACCTGCAGTCAGAGATCGAGCCGTTTCCCCTTCTTTCGTGACTGTTGAACTTGAAAACACAATATGAATACAAATGTGTGCGAGTGCCAGAAATAGAGACAGTGATGTTTAGAGAACAGCAAACTTCCAGACAGTTTGATCTGAGGGAAGTGCTCGGCGGAAAAGAGAGCGGAAAACTTTCCATTTTAGGTTTGAGATGAAGAAGGAGCATCAGTTGTAAAAGTTAGTAAATATGCAATGCATATAAAAATAAGAGAACTATAAGCTTGACAGAAATATGAAAATAGCAAAACTACACACAAAGTCAACATTGAAGGATATTGAAACCGAACAGATTCACACTTTTACAGCCAAAGGTATCAGAAATATATATAAAATATCTCCTGATTGATATAATCAGCCGTGTGCCGGGTTCTGACAAGAGAGCCTCAGCAACACAAAGCCAGCCGAGCAATAAATCAGACACATGGTGTGACCTCATCAGCCCCTCGCCTCCCACAAGGATTGGGGGCATTACCTTTCCCCGATAGCATTGTGCCCCCCCCCCCCCGAGCTCCACCATATTATCCCCAGATGATAAAAAGTGTCTCTGATTTTGACATGATTGAAATTTATAAGAAAATATTGTACAGACACAGACACCTGAGGAGGAGAGTCAGTGTCCTGTACGTTTAACCTGGGGATAGTTTGGTGTTCCAGGTTCTCCCACTACAAAATAAAACCTATTTTACCATCATTACAAAAACTTAAAAAACACAGCAAATTACTTTGACAACATATGAAAAAGAAAAGTAACAAACCAGTGAATGCTTTACTGGCAAATATCAAATAGAGCTATCTGGCAGTAACGAAGCAGTAA
Source organism: Verasper variegatus (assembly GCA_026259375.1). NCBI lineage: Eukaryota > Metazoa > Chordata > Actinopteri > Pleuronectiformes > Pleuronectidae > Verasper > Verasper variegatus. The sequence continues at coordinate 22,121,325 of CM048040.1, read as the reverse complement.
AACACTCCAAAGCTCGAGACGGATCAAAATGACAGAGTGAGATGAGACATTGTTTGAAGAAGACGACTTTGGGGGAATGACTCAAATATCAAAGAATGGCCTGATATGTAACGAAGTGAAAGACGGGCAGCGGGGGAGCCAGAGGAGGTGGAGTGTGAATTATGAGACAGACCATTAGAAACAGATGCAGACAGTTGTAAGGAGCCAGTTGGCATGTGGAAACTTCACAGTACAAATATACCTGGAAGCTTCAGTCTGCGAAACAGTTGTCAGGAGCAAGTAGCAGCAAAGACTCTGTCTATGTTTCCCTGCAATGCAGAATCGATGTGCGAGTGGGATGAGAGCATCCATCGCGGGTGATGATACGATTTGCTGACTCCAGAAGGAGGTCAGGAGAACTGAGAGGGATCACAAGGTCAGTCTGAGCTCCAGTTATTTCACTCACATCAGTTTATGCAGGGATTTAAAGATGAAGAGTTAACAAGTTGTGTGTTTAAATAAAAAAAAAGAAACTAAATATGAAGTTGAAAATCAACATGAACATATTAAAATGTGTATTCTGTATTTTTAACTAATGAGAAAGCTGTCTATTATTGTGCCATGTATGTCTATGTCTAAACTTCACTCGGGAGCAAAATTCAAGTCTTGACATTAAAAATAAATAATAATGTGACATTCAACTGAACTAGTATTAATATCAAGTGAGATGTTTGTATATTTAAAAGAAAGGATCAATGTTATGGTCAGTTATGATTAATCATCCTTCTTCTCCCAACAATAACAATCATGGCAGACATAGCATCGAGTCTGGTTCTGTCCGAGGTTTCTATTTTCTGGTTCTTTCCTGTGAGTTTCCACAGTTGTTTTCTCTCAACCAGCACCAAGTGTTTGCTCTTGGGTTTCTTCATTATATCGTGAGGTATTGGCTTTACTGTATAAAATGCCTCGAGGTATGATATGTTTCGATTTGGCCCAATACAAATAAAATGTAATCAAATTCACAGTGTAACCATATCAAAATATAACAACATTCTTTTATTCCTGAGAGAAAATATGTCAATCTTATGAGTCATTAACATTTTTTGTATTTTATCATTTGTGCCCTTCGTCATCACAGTCGTCCAAAAATAGCGCAGAGTCCGACTTTGGCCCCTGAGACCAAAACCTGACAACCTGACATCTGTTAAACCTCTCGCTAGTAAACCAGAACATGCCTGTGGGGGGGTCATTTTCCCATGTAAGTGAACCAGGAGCTGGTGAACATGTATGTATTAAGCTTTAAACACTTCCAGACACATGTAAGCCTCTGTAGCTACTAGATCTGTATTGGATTCTGCAATAACACACTGTATATTAATGAGTACTGAATAAAGCTGAGTAAAACAAGGTTAATCACAAATAACATATACGTGCAATGAGCCACAGCTGCACATGAAGTGCATTCTGTGTGACTTAAATAGTCCCAGACGTACAACCATCTGCTAGAAAATAATACCTGAAGACATTTATTCAAGTCCGACAGATTTATGGTTGTTGTTGTTTGCTGGAGGCAGAGTTCACTGGTTTTACTGCCGGGGTGCGAAAGGTTCGAGCAGCGGAGGGGACTGGTATGTGGGGGAAAAAAAACATTTGAGGGGGGTCCGTCATACTTGAGTCTTTAGGAAACTAATTTGATCTTCATATTATATCCGGTTTTTTTTTTGGAGAAACCCAAACAACTGTGTAAAATGTAAAGGGCATAACACACATTGTTAAATGGTAAATGTCAATCCAGTAATTCACGTCTAGAACTCTGGAAACTCGAGTTTTAAATACTGAGAAAAATGTGAACCAATGCTGTAAATATACTGTAAATACTTATATAATATATAAGAAGGGTTTGTGAATATCATGTTTTACTGTTTATGTATTTCTGGTGAGGATGTTTTCTTGTTTAAACTCTTGATCAGGTTTCACGTGTTCACAGGAAAATAAACACGGAGCAGCTGGTTCGTGTTGGGGTGGGGGGGTGGGGGGGTGACAATGTGTACGCACCTACACCTCACCTCACCTCTTTATTTAAGCTTCTATCGACGGTCCCCTAACGTGTCTTCAAATAATACAACTCTGGACCAGACATGCAACTGGGACACCAGAGCGCTGAGTGAAGGACGGGATGCAAAGGCGTTCGGGGGCCTGTAGCCTTGACCTTGGATTTATATGTAACCGTCCATCTTTAGAGTTTATTCAAAGCCAAACACAGAACAAAACTCTTGAGCAGATCTATCGTTAAATAATCTGCTATAAATATATAATTAAATTCTAGTAATCACATTACAATAATGTATATAATTTGTGTTTTGAAATGTCTTCACTGTTTAACTAATCATTGTTATGTGCAATGGTTGTTTGTCCATGTTTACATATTTTATAGAGGCGAGTCATAAAATGTCTACCTATGTATATGCTTGTTCATTTTATTTTCTATTTTTCTCTGTTTACATCTGTCTCTATGTTATTTGTATGTTGTTGTTTTTACCATCAACCTGCCATGGACTATACTTTCATTGTCTCGCCTCAAAAAGGAAATCCTGGATATCAATCTTCAGCCAATAAACATTATCACTGCTTCATACTTTCACATGAGTGATAGTAATTCATATTTCAAAGGCGTCTGCACACTTTTGCTTTCACTGTATGTCAAAAATCAATTTGACAGGTGTTGATCTTTGTATACATGTAAACCAGAGAGCTTGTACTGGTTTGATGTTGATTAACTGTGATGTGGCCAATCGATCATTTGTCTCCTGTCTTGTATGTTGTTCTTTAAAGTCTCTTTCCTTAAAGGACAAATCAGGACATTTAATTTTAACATGAAACATAAACAAGTTTTTAGACTTGTGAGCTCGTACCTAGTTTCAAAGCTTGTAAAGAAAGTAACTTATTACATCTGTTTTATGGAAACAAATGATTCTTTAATGGGTATTTAACCTGCTCATTGACCTTGCCTTCCCTCTGTCCCCCCCCCCCCCCCCACCCCCCACCCCCACCCCCTCACCCTTCTGCTTCGCCGCCCACTCACCCTCCAATGTCTTTGGAGTATCCACAAATACAAAAAAAGCCTAAACAGCATTTGGCAGTCACTGGGTCGAGGCAGTAGAGGAGCATCAAGCACTGCACCAGCGCACTGCTGGAAGGATCTATTACATTGCAAATTAAAAAAAAAAAATAAAAAATCTGCAGGCGGCACAGGGTGACCAGACTGCAGCCTGACCGGGAACAGAGCTGAGAGCACTGAGGAGTGGGAGCAGGTAGGTGGCCCTGGAAGCCAAAAGGCTGGTGAGAGATGCACTGATCAGAGAGGAAATGGATTACAGGAAGCCTGTTGCTTGTAGGTCAGCCCCGGCGAATGCACGTCAGGGTAAATACGCTACGTAAAGATCGCCATTTGCATCGGAAAGACGACAGCACTTTGTGAGCAGGTGCACAAGTGGCTGCCGGGAAAAAAACTAACTAAATTGTACTTTCTCAAGTGTAATGAAGACCTGCTTCTATTTTCCTCTCCGGCTGAACGGGCTGTATTTAAAAGGAGCAATAAAGTGACTTACAGTAAATGGAATTTTATGTGCTATCTCGTTTCAGTTGCTCAAATTACAGCGTGTTGCCGTATTAATGATCGAGATAAACATTCAAACACAGCAGGATTTTGTTACATGGAGGCCAAAGATTTTGTTTTCTGCATGAAATCACTTAAATGATGCATGCAGGCTTCTCAGTTCGAATTTCACGGTATTAAATCTGGGAAGCTGGATGGCGGCGGTGAGGTCAGAGCGGCGAGGTTGCTGGCTGATGACTAACTTTAGACGGAGCTTTCAAATCAATATGGAGCCTGAGATTCAGAGTACTTCAAAGGGGGTGGGGTGGGGTGGGGGGGATGTGCTTTGGCAGAAAGAAGGTTTTCTTTCAACATTTGAGGAACACACAGCGCTGTGGTTGGTGCTGTAGCAGTTCTCCTTAAAACAACATCTTCACATCGCGAAAACGTGCCAACATATGTTGTCATAGAAAGCAATTATCTGCAATGCAGTTGTGCAGAAATGACACGATCGATCAAACAGACGGCTTGATGAAAACACACTGCCTTAGTGTCTCATAGCATAAGACGCTAAGGCTGAAGCATTTCTTATGCACTGAAAATACAGCAGTCAATGCATCAACCTGTCAGCTCTCATACAGCAATTCAGCAAATGTGCCGTTCCACCGGGGGAAGTTCAAATAGCAGCATTAGCGCTCATTCGACACCAAAGGGCCTTGTGGTCACGCCTGGTTTAGTGCGTTACGCAGTCGAAGCCACTTTCTGTCTCGAACACTCAACTGCAGTTTGTGACGTGTGGGGAAATGCGGCGAGGAGACAAGACGGACATGCTGTTTCAGGAGTATGTGGTCAGCCGTGCAGTCATCTGTGGGTGGATGGGCACATTGGGGGGGGGGGGGGGGGGGGGTTTACAGAGACATGTCACGTACCACTGACACATCAGGTGCAATTTGTTTGTCTGCTGCACAGCGACAGTGAAATCACAAACACCACAGGGTTTGACCGGGCACTGAGACAGAAGTAATCACTCAGTGAGGATTGATGGGGAAGCAGTTACGAGAGACAACCGGAAAATAGTTGACGAACAATAACAATTATTCCAAATTCAGATACCGACATCCTGGGAGGAAGAACAGATCTAACTTTACTGTGGTTTCCAGATATATATCGAAGCCTTGTGATTTGATGCACATTCTGCAGTGACAGCCCTTCCTGCAAGAAAAAGCGTCAACTGTAACGCAGCCTGCAGCAAAAATCTTTCAAATCTCAGGGACGACGACTGGGAGAGATGTTTAGAATCTATGATATGTTGTCCAATACGTCTCCTCTCCCACACAAGTTAGCTTCAGCGCCTCGGCCAAACATCAAACTATAAATGTAATCAGCTAAAATGGCAAACCATCCAGTGGGCGGGCTTCCTCTAATGCAGAGGGCCTCCTGCCAAACTGTCTCCTGTTGCAGGCTGTTTTGCTTTTACCATATGTGTTGTGAGGTTCAGTGCCGAGAGCCAAGATCGCTGCCGCCCAAGCACAGAAACCGCTCTGAACATATGCCGGAGCATGTGTACGAACTAAAAATAAAACCCTTACTTTACAAGATGACTGGTTTTATTTTCAGTGGGTCATCAGGCGAGAATAAACAGTCGAGGTGAAATATTGAACAGAGGGTGTTGAGGAGAACTCTAGTCCCGAGTTAAAAAGAGAAGTCGTCACCAATACAAATTTGGATGTTGTTGTAAATTACAATGAAGGATGCTGCACCGTACAATTATCTGATATTAATTAGCGGATAAGACGAAGATTAAGGATTCAGTTTTAACATTTAACATTTAACTCACCCCTGATCCTACGAAAGATTTACTACGAATAACTTTCAAAGTTTAGTGGAGTGGACAGAGTGCACACGCTGAAGAGAGATGTGACAGATGTGATCAACTCAGAGAAACATTAGATGGAGTAATTGGGGAAGTTCCATGTAAAACGCACAAAATCAAGCATTTCGTTGTTTTCTGTATGAGTAAGTTTTTAAAGGTATAAAAGCAAATAATATTATATTAATATGAATTTAAATACCCAGAATCATATACAAAATACTCTCAAGTATTTTCAAGTAGCTGCAGGAAAAATGTAATTAGGGAAACTCCCTATTTAGTTCTATATATTTTTCTCAGAATTTAATTTTGTTATTCATACTTAGCCATCGACATAGAACCCAAGCAGGACTCACCTCGTGGATGTCAACAGTATTTTCTGAAAAGCTGCTCAACTTGCAAAGTAATTATGTCAAGAATATGAATTTATCATTCACAACCACTCCCACTTTAGGGCCTCGTCCAATTAGAATGAAGTCAAGTCCTCTCAACTTGAGTCATTAGGTCAAATTTTACAAGAACAAAATATAGAAAAGGTATAAAGCGATGCATGTGACCTTTCTTTACAGAGAGATGACTCACGTACGGGCAAGTGCAACACGAGTCAGTTCAGATCCACGTCAGTGTCACATTACACCCAATGGTTTTATGTAAAACTCTTCTGGTAACTTCTTGCAAATTACATAATGATGGTGCTGAACAAATGCTTCCCTCTCACATTCAAGGGGCTGGAATATGCCTCCATTTGGAGAGAGAAGGTGTATTTTTAGATTAATGTGCATCATAAATATTAAAATCAAGTGAATGGAGAACTGGATTTGCATCTTTTAGCTTTTAGTTTTCTGAAGCCTGTGTAGAGGCAGCTTCTGTTCATTCCATCTTCATACTTGTAAAGGAATAAATTGGCTGATATTAGTCAGGACAGGGCAGTGGCAGTGGCTGCAGTATTTTAGCCTCCGCCCTGTTTATTTAAGGCTTCAAACGAGTTGCTTGTTAGTTAATACATTCTTGAAATGGATTCCTAAGGTGGACATCAAGCCCAAGAGTCACTGTAAAGGCCACTGGCTGCTGCCGCTCGCTGACTGGTGAGAGCAACTGCACTGGTGGAGAGGAGCAGTTTCATCTGGGCGTTAAAGAGTTGTTGAATTCCCTCCAAAGGTTTTAAACCCTCGACCCTTTTAGTTGGCATCTGCTTAAAGTTTCAAAAAGAGAATGAGCAAATAAAACCACGGCCGACTTAAAAAGACTGACACCTCAAAATCTGAGGAGAATGTCAGTCACTTTCCCTGTTTTGCTTTTGAGCCGCGCATTTACATGCTCTGCTAAAAGATTGACTCTTTTATCTTCTGTTGTTGTTGTTGTTGTTGCAGAGCCTTGTGAATCAACAGAGCTCCAGAGGACGCAAAGATGTGGAAGAAGTCAAAGGTGACCGACCAGACTGCCGCTGGGCAGGCAGGTAAGTGCAGAATGAGTCTTGTTAGGTCAGTCGAGTGTTGGTATTGCAGCTGAATTCCCTCTTGTCTGAGGTTTGATGATGAACAGAATTCATTTGATGACTTATCTTTCTGTGAGAAAAAAACACCAGCGAAGAAAAACAAAACACCTGCAAGTCAGAAGTAGATGGGGACATCAGAGAACAAAGACATCAAAGAAAGACACGAGGTCGGTGTCTCACGTCAAAAATCTTTTTTGAAGATATGGAATCCCCAAGAAATTTGACTGAAGACCATTTCTACTGCAACGTCTTCTTGTTGTCAAGTGGAAGCAGTCCAAATAATGGAAAAATCAAATTACTGCAAAGAAAATTCAACAGCAAAGATGTTTTTTCCAACAAAGGCACATACGCCGTTTTTTTTTTTTTTGCACTGATCATATCATTGATCAACTTCTGCTTCGCCGGGGACGTGACTGTGAAGATGCCGGTCAGATAAATGATCACAGGCGTCAGTGATGTCAGAGAACGAGACGCAAAGAGGCTGTAATTACTGAACGAGACCACGCTGGGAGAAAAGAAAACTCTTGATGTCAAGACGAAGGGTCTTGTGAGTGGATGCGAGGAACAGCGCTGACACGTGAGCTGAAGCACGACAAAATCATCATGGAGGATCAGTCCGACCGTCACCAGCAGCCGCCGCGACTGAAGAGGAACTTGAAAATGAAACGCTGTCGTTACCCGAGCAGAAGACAAAAATGGAGGCTCATTTAAAATGAACTTCCTACAAATTGTATCTGCACATAATTTCTCTCAAGCACTGCGCAGGAATCATCCTGAGGTGAAGAAATGCCTGAGCGAGCTTGAAGCTAAGGCTGATAATTCAGATGCTGCGGTAACCGTATTGCTACATTATTATATATTGTGTCCCTGACTAACATTTGATTGTGTGATGCCTCTTTAGATTTTGTTCTGCTTAAGTTGTATCTGTGTGTGTCTGTGTGTGTGTGCTTCCCATCCCTGGGTTATACACTGTATATTGTGGTGTTTTGTGTTAATTATGTGTCCGCAATCCTGTCGAAGTTCCAACCTGCCATGGGGCTTCTGTCAGGATTCATATTTAACTGTCCTGTTCCCTCTCCTGCTCTCACGTTGCGTGTTAAGTCGACGGTTCTGAGGGAGTTCATCCAGATGACAAAGGTATGCGAGCAACAAAAAAAAAAAAAAAGAAATGAAATCACACCACAGATTTCCCTTCTGTAAGTGCATGACGTCCATGTTGGATGAGTTGCATGTATGATGTGGTCTTCATCACTCCTTGAAAGGTGTCATCCGAAGCGGATGGTTCAGCTTTCAGTGTCACAACAGACGCACTTCATTGTGACACTTCACAACAACCGCCATATGAACACGAGCTACAGGCTGTTGCTAGAGGGTGCTGCAGTTGAGTGTCATGTGTCTCCCTCATCCTGTGATTTAAAACTAAAATTAAACTCTCCATGGCTTCACTTGACACAAACACGACTGACACAGATAGAAACTGCCTATGGTTAATTCAGGAATTCGAGTACAAGTCAGTATTTGTCTTGCTACACTTACCTCAGAATAAGTCGTACAGGTACAGAAGGGAAAATATTAAAATATTAAGGGAAAAGAGTTTATAGAATCTGCTTTAATTCCTGTCAAACTGCAAAATGAATCATTTACTTTGAAGGATTTCCTATTCTGGTATCAGTTAAGTTGTGAAAACCAGCTACAAATAATTAGTTGCATAAACATGATGTAAAAACACAAGAAAATAATGCAGGGACATTGAAAATAGTCTTTTATGAGTTAGCTGCAAGGTTGTGTAAAAGAAAACCTTGTCTTCATAGTATTATCTACCTGATGGCCGCTGCACACAAAATGCATCTACTCCAAATCCTGTTAACTCTGCTCAGGAATGACAGGATAGCTGTGAGTCTTCTCATCCCTAAATTTATGCTGATAACACCCCATAAATAACTTTCTGCTGACTGACCCATGAAATCAATGCCTGGCTTACTTATGCAGTCTTAATTGCTGTTCTACATTAATAGGCTGATCAATACTTCCACATAAACACATTGTTTTAACGATGTTTGTGTCATCCTCGCAGTTCCAGAGTGTTACCTTTCAGCTTGTTAACAGTGGCAGAATCCATGTGATGTTATCAGAACATCCTGTTCAGCAACTGCTGCAAGCAATTTACCCCCCCCCCGATCCGCTGCGGACTGCAAAACGCTGGGGCATCCTCCTCATTCCATTAAGTCCATATTCTATAGTTAATATTCTGCCTATTACAGGACTTTCTGGCCAAGTGAAAATAATTAACGACCAGGGATCCCTGGACCAGCTGAAGCCCTGTGATCAGCACTCGGTGATGCCCTCCTCGAGATTTCTGTGGGTTAGTTTAAATTGGTTCTTTCAGGGGTTCTGGGACTTTCTGCAACAATGCCCAATTCCACAGACACATACTTTAAATACCTCAAAGTGTGAGTTAAATTAGACTCGTACTTCTCACAAATAAAATGATACACTAAACAGGTGGTTCAAGTTTCGAGTGCTCAAAACAAATGTGACTGAACTATGTGAAGAATAAGACATGCGACCCCCATTATCCAGAGTCGGTTGAACTATATTTGCTGAACTAGTTTGCAAAAAATAAATCACCACTGTGCATATGTTAAATGTCCCTGCTGCAACTGATGCTGCTGCTCATCTTTCCAAAGCACTTCAGGAGTCATGTGGGGACAAAGAAATCTGAAGGATGAGAAAGTTTTACTTTACTACTATTGTAACAATTTATGGATAAAATGTGCTTATTACCTTGACATTGTATCTGATTCCTGGAAATTAACCAACTATTTTTTGCAAAGACTCACAAGACAAAGAAAAAATATTCACATAGCCTGAATAACAAAACAAAACCTAAACATTAATGTTATGACTTAATTATCCGACTGACTGTTCAGGCCTGCTACTTACATGAATAAAGTTACTGTGACGTGCATGTTTATATCAGGACCAAACTCACAACTAATACAAAAAAAGGCCCACGAGGTGTTAGACTCTAAAGTACATCATTAAATAACAGTTAGCATAATGTGCCTTTTTCAAACTTGCTTAAAAATAGTTTTGCACATCTGGAAAATCATATCGAAGCATAAATAAGAGAGAGGAAGTCCCCACGGGAAGCTGTTAGACTTCTGACCCCACTGTTGCTCTTACAGTGCGAGCTGCTCATTACGAGCGCTCTTAATCCAGTGGGAGAGCTCCATGCTAACTTTGTTGTAAGGATGTAGTGTCAAGAGTAAAAGCCATAACACAGAGGAAGCAGTGTAGGCGGGGATGTAATCTCATTTGTATTGTGTGTTTTTTGCGAGGATAGCGTTTTTGCAGAATACAAGAGCAACCACAAAACCACCCTCTGGTGAGGTCAGATTTCAGGCAACAGAAGGTCATGTTAATGGGATTCAGAACATTTCCACTTGCTTCGGATTTTCCTCTTTACATGTCAGTCATTTTATCGAGATAATGATCATACATATGATCAAATTAACCACTGGACCTTTACAGTTATCTTGTCTTTTCTTATCCGTAGACATTTCTACAAGGTCCAATTATTGTCTGCATTTATTCACAAACATGTCGCCGTCTTCCAACTGAACTCCTGACAAATGAATGTGACTATGTGTGACGTTTATACTGACAAATGTTTCCTGCGTCACTTGTCTGGGTTGTAGATTGTGTACTTATCGTCCACTTCTGAACTAAACCTGAATATAGCATTGTTAAGCCTCTTTTCTTCATCAAAATGGATTCTGAAATTAAGTCATTATTACTTTTCACGTTTTAATGAATATTCTGAATAAAAACATCTGTGTGTGTTGTTCTCTTGCATTGCTCCCTGTGCATCATGTTTTGTGACCATTTATCTCACACACATTGTTCTCTTTTTCTCATTTTCAATGTGTTTTCATTCGATTAGGCATCAAGAAGAGGTCCAAAGTGCCCGGCGTCATGATAACTCAGTTTAAGGAGGAACTTCCAGAGGGAATGTCAACTCCAGACTTCACCCGCAAACCCATCGCTTTGACTATTCAAGAGGGTAAATATTTATGCCACTGAGAGGAATGGAAAGCGTTTATGCTTCTCTCTCCTATCACAGCACATTCTGTATTTATATAGCACTTTTCTAGTCCTGATGACCACTCAAAGTGCTTCACAGCACAGCACTTTACAGCTTACCATTCACACACACATTCATACAGTGAATGGGCAGCACTTTTTTCTACAATGGGCCATTCAGGGTTCAGCATCTTGCCCGAGGACACTTCGGCATGCAGATGGGAAGACTGGGATCAAACCGCCGACCTTCTGGTTGGAGGACAGCCGCTCTACTGCTCAGCCACAGCCGAACACTTTGACCTCAGTCACACATGTCAACAAGCAACATATAGAGATAAGAGAGGAAGAGTAGAGAACTATTTCTGTGACTCATCTTAGGAGTGAAAAACTCCTCAATTCATTCAAGTCATATGACTGAATTTACAAATTCCTACAGAGATTCAGGTGGGGAATCTTCGGTGGTTTAGTATAAACTCCATATTATTGTCATTCATTGTAAAGTTTAGTGCTTAACTCCTTAAGTTTTCTTGAGCAAGACACTGAATCCCCAATTGCTCCCAATGCAATAGAAGTGGGGCATAAAAAGTAAAATACTTTGCCACTATAAAGGAAATCTTCACTTTGTCCTATTCCAGGTAAACTTGCAGTCTTTAAAGCCAAAATAGTGGGAACTCCCACTCCTGACGTGACATGGAGCAGGGCGAAAGGAGAACTCACTTTTCACCCTGATCTGTGCCTGCAGAAGTACGATGATGCATCTCAGGAACATACGCTGGAGGTAAGCTCCGCTGGCAGCACTGTTCGTACAAAGGAAGACAATTTGTTCTACATCTTTCTTCTGATGATGCCATTAATTCTGTCTTTGCCTTCTAACAGTTTCCAAAAGTTGCCGCGGAGGATGCCGACACCTACAAGTGTTTTGCAACTAATGAACATGGAAGAGCTGTTTGCACTGTTCTCTTGAATGTTATTTCAGGTACATTCCTTATTATTCCAAGGATCACTCTAGTGGGTTTGGTAATATTTGCATGAAATAGTCTCCTCAGGATATGGCATAATTAAACTGTGACAAACAGATGATTGAAATCAAGACTATCGTTTGTTCACAGTTGGATTCTCCAAGACCAAGGAACTTAAAGTGACACAAGGAAAAGGTGAGGTTTCAAATACATTTTGAGTTTGAGCAAAGGGTTCAAGTTGTATTTGTTAGCTGCACTGTCCCTGTCCCCTTCAGACACCCAATAGCAGACAAACAAGCTACACAATTAAAAATACTGTACATTTCTCACGTTTTTAAAATATGACTCTTTAAGGAACAGGGCAACCAGCTGTGGACAAAGACAAATACACGTTTTCATCTGAAATATCAATACTTGGGGTGGGGCTACAACTTAGCCCATCGATTCTCATAACAATGTGACGTTTTATTCATTAATTGGATTTATTGGAAAAAATCTGCCTGTCATCGTTCAGCTGTCACATCAGAGTACTGTCACTGTGTACTGACACAAATGAATGGCTCTCTTAGAAACTGAACTATCACTAGAAACTATATAGAGTGTGTGCAATCAATCACCTTTGTTTCTGTCAAAATATCAGGGTGTCGCTTAGTCCAGCGTTCTTCTTGGATGTGAGCAAAGTCAAGGAAACAGCTCAATGTAAAGTTGGATCACTTAAGGTGTCTGGGTTCTGGAGATCTTTCTCAAATAAGCCTCTATTAAAAGGATAAGTTTGTAGATATTCTGTGTTTTTGTCTACAAATCACGAAACCAACACAACAATGGACCTTCTAATAAGTACGGTCTATGTATTCAAAGCTTGGTTGTTGTCAAGCAGGTTAAGTTAAATGCCCCATTATGCCCCTCATGATGTCATTCAGTGATAAACTGTTTTTTTGTTTTTCTGGTTCCTCAGAAATAACCGACTTGAGAAAAGGCCTTAAAAAACGGTGAGTCAAATAATTCAGTGTGGTTCAGTGTGTTGAATTTAGTGACATCTAGTGGTGAAGTTGCATGTTGCAGCTGAACGCCCCTCACCTCACCCTCCCCTTCCAAACATGAAAGAGAACCTGTGGTAACCTTCAGCCGTCATACAAACTCAAAAGTGTTCAGTTTGTGCTACAGAAAAAAAAAAAAAGGTGGCTTCCGTAGAGAGGACCCGCTCCAGATGTTAATATAAAGTATTTAAACATAAAGAGCTCATTCTAGGGTAGAAAAGTACAAGTCGCACAATTTAGATGAAACACACTAGTGAAAACATCACTAGGATTATTTCACCTAAATGTTACACTGGACCTTTAACTCAGCTGTTACAATAAACAGGTCTGTATATTTTTTGCCAGTCCATTCCACCAGTGACTTTTCTATGAAGCAACATTGATCCAGTGGAATAAAATTAAATAAATGCCCCCCCCCCCCCCCCCCCCGGCTGCAGTAAACCTGACGGAACACGTGAGGAGAAGCAAATGGAGCCGGAGGAGAAGGTCTGGGAGATTCTGATGAGCGCAGACAAGAAAGACTACGAGCAGATCTGCATTGACTTCGGCATCACCGACTTCCGAGGAATGTTGAAGAAACTCAATGAGATGAAGAGAGAGAGGGAGGAGGAGATAGCGGAGGTATGTGGCACACCACCGGTTTTCTTAGTGGTTGATGTCAATCTTGAAGTGGACAGACAGACCCCGTTTCTCCTTCGTGTAACTTGTTGTTGTGTTACATTTATTGTAGTTTGTGACACAAATCAGTACGCTCAAACATATCGAGGTCAACGACAATGACTGTGCAACAATCGAGCTGGACATGGACCTCAAAGATCCTGCCAGCAAACTGTTCCTGTATAAGGTGAGACATTAACTACCTGCTGCCATTTTGTATTTATTTTTCTGAATTATGTATGATGAGAATGAGACGTCTCTGAATCCTGCAGGATGGCGTCATGATTCCCTTCTCCATCGACGAATGCGATAAAGCGAAGCATAGCTTGAAACAAGTGGGCAAGAAGTACATATTCAGAATTCAAGGGTTAGGTTCAGGTGATGCTGGACTCTACTCGGTGGATGTCGGGGGCGTCAATGTATTTTCCACAGACTTTAAAGGTGAGTCAAGGTCAGATTGGATATACATTCACTTACTTTCAAGCATTTACTGATATAATGTGGTCTGGAAGAAGAATAGGACAGATGAAAGAAATCAAATTGTCCATCTGTCCTTCTTTTTGTGCACTTTTGAAAACCTGCAGTGCCTGAAGTTGACTTTGCAGTGAAAATACAAGAGGTCAAGGCAGAAGAACGAGAGGACGCCCTTTTCCAATGTGTCCTGACTGCCCCCATGAACGAGCTCATATGGTATGGTAAAAGCGCCCCGCTGTCAAACAGTGAGAAACATGAAATCAGTGTATCTGAAGATAAGCTCATCCACAAGCTGATTGTGCGGGACTGTCTGCCTCTGGATGCTGGGATCTATGCTGCCGTGGCTGGGATCAAATCATGCAATGCCTGGCTTATAGTTGAAGGTGAGAAAATTCTTCTTCTGCGACTTTTTCTACCTTTGGAAATGCTCATTATAGAGTATGAACGGCAGATGCGAAATTTGTAAATGTTTTGTGGATAAATCTCTGATTTCAACATTTAGCTAATGATCTAAATACATTTGATGTATTATCTTTTTATAGCTGACAAAGATCCTGCCAACAAGGGGAAGAAGGCAGCTCGTAAATCTACTATGGCTGGAGTCTCTAATGACGAAGAACTGATCAAAATAGCTAAAGAGCAGCAGGAAAGATACCAGAAAGAAATGGGAGAAAAACTGGAAAAGGCCAAAAAGGATCAGGAAGAGAGAGAAGCTGCAGAAGTCATCTCTCAAGCGGAGGCAGAAGTAGCTAGAAAGGCAGCAGCTAAGGAGAAAGCTGCGGCCAAGGCTGCTGCCAAGGCTGCTGCGAGGTCGAGGAAGGCAGCAGCCGGTAAGGATGGAGCTGAACGTGCCGGAGGGGCCGGTGGTTCTGGTGGTGCAGGCTCTGGTACAGATGGTGCTGGAGGTGCCGTTGGTGCCGGAAGCGCTGAAGGTGGTGTAGGAGTTGGAGTCGGAGGTGGGGCTGGAGGAGCAGGAGGAATTGGAGGACAAGCTGGAGCTGGTGGAGGAGCTGGAGTTGGGGCTGGAGGAGGAGCTGGTGGTGCGGCTGGCGGAAAAGCCGGTGGAGGAGCTGGAGTTGGGGCTGGAGGAGGAGCTGGTGGTGGGGCTGAAGCAGGAGCCGGTGGTGCGGCTGGCGGAAGAGCCGGTGGAGGAGCTGGCGGAGGAGCTGGAGGAAGAAGATTTTGATGATGAAGACGAATACGATTCATTTGAAGATTCTGATTACGAATTTGATGACGAGGGAGAAGGAGGAGAAGAAGGAGTAGGAGGAGAAGGAGGAGCAGGAGGAGTAGGAGGAGTAGGAGGAGAAGGAGGAGCAGGAGGAGAAGGAGGAGAAGGAGGAGAGGGAGGAAAAGGAGGTGGAAAAGGAAAACGCAGGAAACGCGTGAGAGAGGGTCCACTTGTTCCAGAAACAGTCATAGGTAAGAAATGAATACACACTGTGATGTATAATGAGAGAAATCCTTACCTGGATGAAATGCAATATAAGGGGTTTATAGAGAAACATCATTTTAAAGGTTTTAAGATTAATAGTAATAGGATGAGTAGAAGGTATGTATGCATTTTGTTGTTGTTGTTGTTGTTGTTGTCTTACATTGTTTATAATTGCATGTGTCACTTATTGTTGTTTGTCTTTTCTGTAACGTGTCAGATTCCTCCTCATCTATCAATCTTAAATCTGTATCTTAAATATACTTCCTCAAGAGAAGAAGAGTATATCATGACAGTAAATTACTGCATTTGTAATCATTGAATAACAGACTGTATAAAGTTTCTATTTATTATGACTTATTATTAGGAGATAATAATGACGACGAAACCACAAATCAAGAAGGCGAAAATTCTGGGAAGAAAGGAAAACGTTCAAAAAGGAGAATTGTGGAAGTTGAAGAACCTGTCGTTGGTAAGAGATGTCAGAGGTCGCATGTTCTAGACGATTTACTGACCATTAACGTCATCGGGGAAAGTCGCAGCTCTGGTAAATTCTAAGCTCTTCCGAACTTAGAAGTAGCTGCATTTCCCATTTACGCTGAACCTATTAAACAACTGACACTTTACAATGCTCCACACTTCTCCGCTTTGCCGATCGTACGATTTGCTTTAAGCTCCAGCTGAATTTAGGAACTTATCCCAGAAAGGTCTTATCGAGCCTCAGTGACTGAACTTGCTTTATCTAGGATATGTAAGTCTGTAGCATGGGTTAAAGTTATGTTTCATAATTAATTAATGAAAACCCTTGTAATTCTAAAACTTACATTTAAAAGTGCAATGTAGTCCGGTTCTCATTTAACCCATTGTGTGAATTACTCAAATGGTTCTCTCTCCCTGGGCTTAAATCTTTACCTCATTAACTATATGCTAACTATTAGCATAAATTAAACCTAATTAGTCAACACTGATTAATAAAACATAATTTAACAAGTCTTTCTCTATATATTGGAAACACAGTAGTATATGCTCACTACATATGCAAAGCTTAAGTGTCCTTTGTTAATCCTTTTAGTAGATAAATATAGATATTTGTCTATATTTGTGATTTGTGTGTAAAACGTCTGCCGTTTGCAAACACGTGGAGTAATGTACCTTGTTTAATGGTTATATATACAAGATGCTAAATGTCGCACTAGCATCTGAGAACACCCCCCACCCCCCCCTATTGTGTTCTCAGAAAGGTGTTGAAAGCAATGCCAATGTTAACTGGGTAAGGGAGGGACCCATGTGCACTAACATGCACTAACACGAACATGACCAGCTACTAAAACCAAGAACGGAGAAGTTCAGTAACCACACACCCACACACACAGAGGACACCATTGCATCTTTAAACAGAAAAGTGTTATTGGTTGTTATATTATATGTTTAAAGTCTTGTATGTATAACCTTGAATAGATGTAGTTTGTATAAAGGGTACAAAAGTGGAAAAGGTGATTTACCTACACATGGGGGGTTAGGGTATTCAAGATGAGAATATTTAAGATGCCTGTTGATAACAGATTTTGAGGTTTGATATTTTTGTGGTATTGTTATTAACAATATTATAAACTCTTGTCCAATGAATATTGAAAACTTCTAAAATTTAAAGATCTGTACTTATTAAAGGTATCCAAGGGGCACACGCTTCCCATTTCACGCCAGCACTGTCCTGTCAATAAAGGTGGAATGAACAAAAAATGATACCATTTATCAATGAGACTAGTAAAAGCAAAATCACAATCAGCAACCCGCCCCCCCCCCCAGGTGATCCAGTAACATTAAAGTTCTGCCATCACAGAGCTGATTTTAAAAAGCCAGTCGGGTGTCACCTTTTCCACATCAGCCTCCTTTCTCTGCATTGAAATTAATGTTCTGTTGATGTCAGTTCTGTTGTTGTTGTTTATGTTGTTTTCATGCTCCATGTTGACACTTCAAATCTTACTGTTACTGTTCTCATTCATGTTATCTTTACGGCATATCCAACAGCAAATGAGCCACTTTGGATTGATGGTAATTACGATGATATCCCTTAAAAGTGAAAAGCAAAAAAAAAAAAAAGACAAAACTGAGAAGCGAGTGGTGCCAGTGGTGATAATGGCACTGGGCCAGCGGCAGGCAGTGATGCATCTGCTGGAAATGGTGAGGGGTGCAGACGGTGGTGAGCCATCTGCGGCTGGCAAGCGTTGGTTGAGGAGAAAGTTAGTGGTAAGACTACGGGCTCTGTGTTAACTGCTGCATGGGAAGCACTATCACTGAACAAAGTCGATCGACGAGCAGATGACTTTTCCGGTGCTTTCGGGGGCTGAGATAAAAGCGTGTGACCGCTGAGCAGGATTGCTAATGCTAATTGTTCAAATGGCCTCTTACAATGATCCGACAGCTCAGCAAGAGTGGATTTAACAGTGAGACTGCTTGTAAAAATGCTAATTACATTTTATGCACGAATAATTTGTGTCTATAGCGCATTGTAAGACTATTTAATGGCCATAATAGTAAAATAAAAACTGCTTTAGTCTTATGTTCTGCAGAGATTAGTACGGCACTGGGTATATTATTTTATTTCTATGACTTACAGGTTGGATATCAGCAGTTTATTGTGCGTCCACTTCTGTCTGTTATGTACTGTGTTTGCCGACTGTGTGTGTATGAATAACCTCTTAATGCATCTGTGCTCTGTTTGCCTCTATGTTAACAATGTTGCTTGCCTTATTCAATTCAGGATGAGTCGGTGCATTGAGGTTCTTGAGTTAACAACTGCAGAACCGAACCGGGTTCTTGATACCACAACCTGTGTGTAGACACGCTTGCATATTTCGAGGATGGCGACAGTCGGACTGACCTCGGAGGATGACCATGCTCTAACGCAGTTTCTTCTCATTAGACTGAATTCACGTTAAATAGACAAAATGATTGTTCTCTTCCACTGACCAAGGATCGGTCAGTCCTGAATGAGGTCTTTTATTCTCAGGGTGCATGTTTCTTTAAAGAGTAACAGTCATCTGAACGCCTCGCTGAGGACATTCTTATGAGCTGGGCAAGGATTACAACTCTGCAGACTTTCAAGTTGAAGAAGGACAAAACAAGACAATCAAGCTACAGACCAAAGAAGAAATCTTCCGCAAGCATAAAATACTTGCACTCTTCTTTTTATATCCCTTAGAAACCTGGATGATATCTTTTCAAATGTGTTTTTTGACATCAAACCTACATTTAAAACATGTATTTTATAAATAATAAAATACATGCTACAAGGTGGTAAACTGATGATTGTTTAAAAAGTGAGGTAAGTGTGTACACACATGGATTAAATCCAAATGTGTATATTATGCGTTAACCCATACAAGAACGAATATAGTCCTGGTAACTAAAGACACAATTACAAAAACCTGAAACAGCTGAGGAGCAACAGCTTGTACACAGATGCAAGCTGCAGCTGTAGGATATGTGCATTGGCTAACTTGCCTGGTTGATCGATCCTCAGATCCAGGAGTTCACTTTCATGCTGGGCTCTCGGACTGCAAAGCCATTATCGGAGAAGCAGCAGAGCTGGAGTGCAAAGTGAGCAGCGAGGAGTGTCAGGGAATCTGGTACAAAGACGGAGATGAGGTAAGCCCAGAGTCAAAAGAAGTCATAATCTGCATGTTCTAACATAAATATGGCAAAAGAGATATTGATGATTATCATATATTTGTATGAGTCAGAGCCTTAGTCAAGATTTTATGTCTGTTGTGTCATATTTGTTTTTAAGATTCAATCATCGGAGGGTATCACCATTTCAAAAGACGGAACCTTCCACAGGCTGAAAATTCACAAAGTAACAGAGGAATTCGGTGGAAAATACAAATTTGAAGCAGATGGACGTAAAACAGAGGCCCTCATTCTTGTTGAAGGTAAAAATATGTGTTACTTCCTTGTATACAGGACTTGAATCATTCATTAGCGTGTCCATGCAGGTCAATGTCATGATGGAAATCGACATTTAAGAGTGCTGCATATCAATCTAATGTTTATATAATGCATTTACGTATATGCATACATGACACTGCTTAAAATATCAGTCTTTCTGATTTTTTTAGATCCACCGAGGTTTGATGCTGAGGAACTGGAAGCGTTTAAAACTCCTATCACAGTGAAAAAGGGACAAAAAGCAACCTTCAAATTACCTTATATTGGACGGGATCCTATCAAAGTTCAATGGTACCTCGAGGGTGAAGAGCTAATGGATGAATCAAATATCAAGATTGAGCACACAGAGGGGTGCAGCCGCCTGCTTCTCACCAAGCTGCAGCGCAAAGACAGTGGTGAAATCAAGATTAAACTCAAAAACGAGTTCGGCACTGTTGAGGCCATAAGCCAGCTTCTTGTACTGGGTACGTATAAGTGAGAAAAGACCTACAGGCATTGTTCTGTCGTTGTTTTGCATGCACCAACACAGACAGTTGCAGAGTTGGGTAATGCATTAGGCAAAGATTAATGTTGTGTATGCTATGCATGTTTGTTTTTAAAGATAAACCTACTCCCCCAATGGGACCTCTGGAGATCGTTGAGGCCTCCTCCTCCTCAATTGAGTTCAAGTGGAGACCCCCAAAAGACAGCGGTGGCTGCAAGATAGGAAACTACATCCTTGATCGGCAGCAAGTCGGACGCAACACCTGGAAGAAGGTGGGGCCAATTGGCGCAGAGGCCATTTACAAGGACACTGATGTAGACCATGGCAAGAGGTACTGCTATCGCATGAGAGTGGAGACTGAAATGGGCACCAGTGAGCTGATGGAAACAGAAGACATTCAAGCTGGTACAAAAGGTAAAACCCAAACGTGTAAATTGAAGTTGTGTCATCTGTAAAATGATTATTTTAATATAAAAGGACCAGTCAAACCAACATTAAACACAAGAAGAAACACAAAAGAAGCTTTGGCAGCTATTGAAACAACAGCAAATTGTTAACTAGTTATTTGAGTCGCCACTTTTTTAGACATAGGCCTGATCACAGATCCCAATTCTTTGTGTGCACAGCGTACCCTGCTCCTCCATCGGCACCAAAGGTTGTCAGCGCCTTCAAGAACTGCGTCAACCTCTCCTGGACTCCTCCCTCCGACACCGGAGGAACTAATATCCTGGGATACAACGTTGAGAAACGCAAGAAGGGCAGCAACCTGTGGGGCCAAGTCAACCCATCCGATCAAATGATCAGAGGTGACGCTACAATATTTCAGTTTGCTGATGTTGAGACGGCCTGTTACAACAAACCAATGCATGTCTGATGACTTGCAGATGTCATTCCTGTATTGTATGTCTCTGGGGTGTGATGTAGTATTTTTCTTTTTTCTATACAGCCAAGGTCTATGGCGTCAAAGACGTGGTTGAGGGCATGGAGTACGAATTCCGCGTGGCAGCAATTAATGACTCTGGAGCGGGTGAATACAGTTCACCATCTGAGTTTGTGTTTGCCAGAGACCCTAAAAGTAGGTGGACATCGATAAAATATTACGACAGTCATGATTTTGTCCTCTTCATACATCATACAACCCACAAATCTCAGCACTCACTGTGAATCGTGTGTTGCAGAGCCTCCTGGTAACGTCATTGACTTCAAAGTGACAGATTCTACCTACACAACCCTGTGCCTGTCTTGGACCAAACCCAAGGAGATTGAGGGGGTTGAGGATGAAGCCAAGGGATATTTTGTGGAGATCAGACCTGCAGAAAGCACAGAGTGGGATCGCTGCAATGCAAACGCAATCACCATGACTTCCTACACAGTGAAAGGCATGAAGTCAATGGCCATGTACTGGGTAAGAGTACATGCTACTAATGATGGAGGAGACGGACCGTATAAGGAACTCGACAACTACGTCCTCGCTATGCCTCCTCCTGGTAAGAGAGTCCTTTCAAATTATTCTATTATTGCACTATTAGTATTCAACCTAAATTGATGCAAAGAGAGTTATTAAGTTTAAAATGCTTTTACTTTCATTTGAGCATTTTAATTATCGTTAAATATCATTAAACATAGGTGCCAATGGATTAAAATACTGATATGGTTTATTAAACCTCGATATGATGCGTACGATCGCAAAGAGATAAAACAAAACACCGAAAACGAAATATCCATTAAGGCTCAAATAACACAACTACTGTATATTTCTTTTTCATAGCTTTGTAGTGAGATTGTGATTTTTTTCTGATTTGCTGTTTATCATTCAAAAAGCATTTGTCAATATCGAAAACAATTCCAGCTAATGACCTTACTTCCATCCTGCCGTTCACCCAGTGAGGCCACGATTCACAGATGCAAAAATCAAGAGTTTCATGGTGGTGAGAGCCGGAAATTCCGCTCGAATCAACATCAACTTTGAGGTAATCCAGACAGTGGTTAAAACAACTAATATCCACGAGTGTGCATATATAGTGAACTAAATTTCCTCTTCTGATGAATCTTGACAAAAATCTAATTTGTTTTGCAGGCCTCCCCTTGGCCTGAGGTCATCTGGCTGAAAGACGGAATGCCCGTGTCTAAAAAAGTGACCATCAGCAATGCAGAGGGCACATCCCAGCTCCTGATTCCGTCTTCCGAGCGCACAGACACCGGAATCTACACAATTATCGTCAAGAACATTGTTGGCCAAGAAACATTCAGCATTGAAATTAGAGTCACAGGTGAGACTGGCAAAATACTGCCCCTTCTTCCTATATAAATAGGTCCTATTCCACACACAGCAAACCTTTCGTGTTTCAACTCCAGATGAACCTAAGCCGCCAGGTCCTGTGGAGCTTGACGAAAAAGTGCCCTGGCACCGTGACGATTTCATGGGACGCATCTCCAGATGAGAAACGTGACGACAGGCTGCACTACATGGTGATGAAGCGGGATTCAAACAAACGAGCCTGGCACACCATCGCAGATCACATCTTCAACAATAAATTCACGGCCTGCAACATCCTGCCAGGCCGCGAATACCAGTACAGGGTCTATGCGAAGAACGACATGGGCTTGTCCAAACCGTCTGAATCAACAAAGTGGCTGATTCATGCCAAAAAGCGTAAGACTCATTTTTTAACTATTATAAATAAAATTGAACTAAACCAGTGAGATGAGGGCCACCCATAGAATTTCAATACTAATCTTGATGCCATCACATTTTCTGTTAGCACTGGAACAAGGCGTGAGTTCTATTTCTACTGCAACAGTAAATTTCTTTGTAGCACCGCCTTCTTGCCTTGGACAGCAAATGAATTCTGATTTGATGCATTTTATTTCCTTAATAGATAAGTTCACTTTGACCATGCCGGAGTCGAAGACCTGTAATCTGCAGTGCGCTCCGAAGTTCCTGGTCCCACTGAAACTGCACACCGCTCCTCAAGGGTACGAGTGCTACATGAGCTGCGCTGTGAAAGGAGACCCCACGCCTCATGTTACATGGCTCCGCGACAACATCAGTCTGAATACCAACACTAACTACTTCATCTCCAACACCTGTGGCGTGTGTTCTCTGCTCATACTGAGGGTCGGATCCAAAGACATGGGCGAGTACAAGGTTGTTGCAGAAAGCTCCTTGGGGAGGGCAGAGTGCTCCACTAAACTGACAGTCAGAGGTAAATCTTCACAAAAATCTACTGGTGTTGTAAATAATGTCTCATGTTTTACAGTGATGATCTTTGGAACCTGAATCCAATAACTCTTGTATTTCTCTTTCAGAATAAAACAACACACTGAAGATGATAGGATTTCTGTAAAACCCCAAACAGGAACCAGGTTTTTTTTGGGAGATTCACACGAGTGAAGCCTCATCGGTCAATGTGGATTGATTAGAAGTCAGAATAAAGTCTGAATCAAACGATTGTTGCTGAGGTAAAAGCCACAAATGTGTTGTTTGTACTGATTTCAAATGTGCAACCTCAATAAAATGGAATGAAAGAAATACTAATGTGTAATCTTGCACATTTTAATAAACTGTGTAGCAGATATTTATTGATTTTTAAATGTGCTATTTTAATTGTTTGCCTAAAGTAAATAGAACTATCAGGTTCACTTTTAGATACTGGCTGCAATTTAGATTTTTTTTCCATACGCGTGGATCTTCCCCTGACATGGAAAACTTGTATGATGCTTATTGGTTGTTATGGCACTTAGTGTGATGTCAGAAAGTTAATGTGTGGGTTTGGTCTGAATAAATATTTTGTACCGCAATCGTGATTTGGAATTTTAAATCGACATTTCACTGCTATGATTGTATACATGTGTGGCTTTAGCAGATATTATGTCTATGGTTCGAGGTTAAACATAAAGTGTTACATAACAACATTCATCTCACTTGTTCACCTCCGTGAACGTTTATGGGAGTAATTTATGTTCAGTCTTCTTGTGTTACGCAATTCTGTGGGGTCAGACATTAGTCCCAGTTTAGTGTCACTGAAGAAGAGAGGGTCAACAGTTGCACGCTGGGCTAAACCATGACTGACCAGTGTAGGATGACACCACTCAGTTTCAAGGAGAAGTGCTTATTACAATGCTAAAATAAATGCTAACTTGTTTATGTTCTGTTTAGGGTTCAACCAGAGTGTAGATCATTAGTATCATATTGATGCTTTGTTGGTTTTGTCCAAAACAGTGTCAGGGAACAAGTAAGAAGTTTTGAGAACAGGCGTCCAACATTTGAAAAATAATGGTTCATTAACTCTGACATTTGTATAACACACAAAACCAAACACAAATCATTAGCAAAGAGCAAAAAAAAAAATCTAAATTGAAATGACACTTAACCTAACTTACTCTTGTTAAATGCTGGGATGAAGATCAGGCAGCCCACATGTGCAGTTAAGCTAATGGTGAGCCACTATACGTCTCTTCCCATGAGCAGCCGAAAGCACCCTGCTGCTGGGGCAAAGCTTCAATTCCAGTTTTGAGGGAGGGATTAGGGAGCTTCGCTGCTGCATTTCCTCTGGTGCCCCGTTTTCAAGAGCCTATGGCACCATAGGGCCATAGTGCACATAAGTAAACCTATACGCACGAGCCACAGTGAAAAAGTAGGGGCTCTGCGTGTCTCTGAAAGGTTTTATTGCCTCTTAAAACCGAGAGCCCACACTCTGGAGTCAGCTGGAACCTGGCAACACACAACTCAGACACAGCAGTTTACTTGGCAAACTAGTAAGTACACATCATCATTATCAAACAACGTGATTAAAGAGATGAAGATATGAGAACATCCTCAACATTCTATGGTCTAATGTGTGTAGATAGGTGTGTATTCTAATATCTTATTTGACGTACACACAGTTGACATGTAATATCAACTTTGTTTTAAATTATATAAGATCTTAGATTGACATCTAAAGAGTTAACGTAAGTCAGAATTCGTATATAAATGGCATTGACACCAATTTCTACATTTTCAGTTCCTCTGAAGTTGAAGTGTGATAGTATTGATTATTTGACCTGCTTTTCACAAACTGTCAGAGCTTATTGAGTTAATGCATTAAAAGGGAACAAAAAGAAAAAGTCAGTGTAGATGTAAGACAACAGGGGAAGCTGGTGATTGAACTGCAGAGCAGTCTCTAATGTGTTTCATGTGTTCTGACTGAAAATCACTCTCTTTTGTTCCTTTGTATTATATTTAAGCTTTTTACCACACAAAAAAAAAAGAGTACAAGACTGTGCCGTTAATAAATGGAGCTCAGAAATTGAATACATGGGCCTGACAGGGTATTCATAAATCAGTTCACTCATAAAACCCTCGGGAAAGCTAAAAATATAGGTCCACAGCAGTGCACCATGTACAAATCAGTTAACTATGCAGGTACATGACAGAACTCAGAATATTTTATTACTTTTATTATAACTTGATTCATTGTTATGTTAACAGCTGAATCTCACCCTTTTTAATTGTATCTGTTTTACACTTGTTTGATGTATCACATGCTTTTGAGTGGGTGGTTCTGCTAGTTTGGTTTTCATGTGTTTGTTTAACTGAGCTGGCAAAGACAAATTCTAATTATTCACACTGATAAGGCAATAAACCATTGAACCTTGTATCTTATTTTAATTGTTATTAAATTTAATGTGAATAGTTTGAGGGGCCATCAAATATAATCCAAAAACAAAAGGCTCCTGTCAGTGGACTAATGAGATCATCAAAAGTAAGTAAGATTTACACAGACAAGACCGAGTTGTCTCGTTTCTTTATATTCAAGATACAAGATGTTTGCATCAAACCTTCTGTATGAAGTAGTAATATTTAAACATTTTTTTCGAGGTCAAATTCTACCTCTCAAATTATATCTTATATCTCTATAAATATACTTAAAAAATACTTTAAGCATATTTGATATTTTGTAGTACAAATAATTAAATTACTGCTTGCTGATTTATGATAATATAATTTGTCATGTACACTGCATAAACAATAATAACAATCAGCCATTTAACGTGATTAAGGTGGTCATTAAAATGTTTTATAATCCTTCAGAAAGGTGAAGGAGGAAGAGAACAGCACCTAATACACAGAGGGTTATGACAAACGTCAGCTGTTTACACCACTTATTGAGTCATGAGAGATGGTTCACACATACCTCGACCTACTGCCTGCAAAATTAGGCCAGTCACTCAGGAATGTCAACTATTCAGTGATCTCAGGAATTCTTACATTTATAGTACAGATCGAATTACTAACTCGTGCATCCTTACACGATTTACCCAAAATAAGTTCCGCTCTCTTAAGCAGCGACGTCTCGTCATAAAACTCACACTGAAATATTATTTAACCCACTTTCTGTTTTTGGAATAATGAATAAATCGTGTCTCATTACATCTACACTGTCTCCTGCAAGGACAGGCTTTACTTAAAAGTGCATTAACATCAGGTTGTTAAAGTAAGCACGCTGCCTTAATCCACAAGTTAAACAGTGGTGAGCGATAGCCAGAGCAGATTCAGACCATCTGTGGGAGATTCAGACCGACAGATGGGAATTCATATGGAGTTTAACAGTGGCCAAGACATTCCATCAGATGAAGATTACCCTGAAATCCCATCATATTGACATGGGAACTGAATTAATCTGTTAAATAAATGTACAATTTCCAAAATAAAGACTGAGTAAATGATGCATTTGCAAACTAAACAGTGTTTTTTTAATACCTGTGCATTGACAGAGAAGCTGCTGTCAAGATGTTTAAGATACGCAAATCTAAAGATGAGGAGCCAACCGCTCCAGGGCAGGGTGAGTAACACTTCACTTCACATGTCAATTAATTGCCAAATAACAAGTTGCAAGATCATTCAATTTGTTGTAAACATTATTAAAGCAATGTCATTCAATCAAATGATTCTTTAAGTTCTTCATCAATTGTAAATAATGCCATTCGTCTCATTTAATGACAGTGAGAATTAAGAAGAAGTCGAGCGTGCCAGGAGTTATGATCACCCAATATGTGGAGGAACTACCAGCAGACATGAGCACGCCAGATTTCACTCGGAAACCAATCGCTATGACAGTTCAAGAAGGTAAAGTAAAATACCACCTCTGATTACATGTACAACTTCATTTCACTCGACTGTGCTAATTTCTAAGATGATATTGTTGCCGATTCTGTAGGAAAACTGGCGATCTTCAGAGCAGTAGTTACTGGAAAACCAACACCAACAGTGGCCTGGTTGAGAAACAATGGAGAAATTGATGAAGGGTACAACATCTCCTTCGATACAGGTTCTGGTGAACACCAGCTACAGGTGAGGTCATGACGATGTGTCACTAAGAACTCTTCTTTCATATAAAAACAACTAAACACCTGCAGTAAAATGTTCTCTCCATGCTTTTCATGATAGCTGCCAGATGTATCGGTGGATCAAGCCGACACATACAAGTGCTTTGCGGAAAATGAATTTGGAAAAGCAATTGTCACAGGCAACCCTTAATGTTATTGAAGGTGCATCACTCGCGTCTATTTCAGGATATTCAATTCAATCAAAACAAATTTATGATTATGATAAATTACATCTGTCTCACTTGAATGTATTTCTTTCCATTTCAGTTGGCTTCAAAAAGAGCAAAGCTTTGCAACAATCCAGAACAGGTACACACTATAATTACTTTATAATAACACAGTCAACCGTGCACTGAATTAAAACTGTAACCGTGTTGCTTGTTGTGTTGCAGCTGTCCGAGAAACACCGGAGGATTTCAAAAAGTCCTTAAAAACAATGTAAGTATGGCTGTGATTTAGGTCAAGGGCAAACTTTACTTAGTTTTTTCTTGCTATGTATAATTAATACCTTAAAGTAATTTATGCTTTCATCCTTTCGGAGGGTTGACACTGAGTCCAAAGAGGATGAAAAACCAGAAATCGATGACAAGTTTTGGGAAGTGCTGCTGAGTTCAGAAAAGAAAGACTATGAGGGCATATGTGCACAGTACGGTATCACTGATTTCCGCTGGATGCTGAAAAAACTAAATGAGATGAAGATAGAGAAGGAGCAAGAAGCGGAAAAGGTAGTGTGTGTTTCATCTTCATCTTCATGTAAACCTACACAGCCTCATAATAAAGTGGCATAAAATACAAGACCACCAACATTCAAATAACTTTCTATTGGACAACAGGTTGTGGAAAGACTTTGCCACCTGAAGGCCGTTGAATTGAAACCTACTGGTGATGCAGAGTGTGAAGTTGAACGGCCTATGTGCAAAATCTTCTTATTTAAGGTGAGATGTTTCATCTTAAATATGTTCTTACTAGTTAATAGATGAAAGCATATAATGTGACATATGTGCAACACAATATACATTTTGTATGACCTCATATGTTTGGACAGGATGGAATTATGATCCCTTTTGATGCTGAAACAGAGATAAAACACGGATTGAGGCAAGTGGGAAAGAAGTTTATGTTTAGCATGAATGGTGTCGACATGGAGGATGCGGGATTGTACGAAGTGGAGGTTGATGGAATGAAGATCTTCTCAGCTGATTTGAAGCGTAAGATAATGCATCCTAATTTATCATTTACGGAATTAAAATGTAGATCTCACGTTGACTCGTAATGTTGTGTTTCCTACAGTTCCCCCTTTAGAATTCTTGGTTAAAATGCAAGACGTGAAAGCAGAGGAGAGAGAGGACGCTGTGTTCGAGTGCCTCATCTCGCAACCTATGAAAAAGATCAGTTGGAAGGGTAAAAATACCCCCCTGGAGCAAGGGGACAAATATGACATCCTTGTGTCCGACGACATGCTGATTCACACGTTGGTGGTGAAGGACTGCCAGCCACTGGATAAAGGAATCTATGCAGCAGTGGTTGGACTTGCATCCTGCAGTGCCTGGCTTATAGTGGAAGGTACTGTTTACATTTTTCTAATTGTATATTTTCCTATTGTTCAACACTATCAAAAATGAAAAAAATGCCCAATACGTCTTTACAAGGTTCTGGTACTGTCTATCTTTTTTTTTGTTTTTATCAGTGGACAATGATCCAAACACAAAAGGAAAGAAGAAAGCTCGCAAAACAACCCGGGCAGGTGGTGGTGGTGCTGATCTGTTGTTGATAGCTCAAGAACAAAATGCCAAGGTACAGAAAGAGAGGGATGAGATGATTGCAAAGATAAAAGCGGAGGCAGAAGCCGCTGCTGCTGCGGCTGCAGCTGAGAGGGCAGAGGCCGAAGCTAGAGCTAGAGCTAAAGCAGAAGCCAAAGCTGAAGCCAAAGCCGAAGCCAAAGCCGAAGCCAAAGCCGAAGCCAAAGGGAAGCCAAAAGCAGAGGCAAAGGTTAAGGCAAAAGCAAAGGCAAAAGCAAAGGCAAAGGCAGAAGAGGGAGAAGGTGCAGAAACAGTTGTAGGGGAGGAAGAGGAGGAAGAAGAGGATGAGGATGAGGAGGAGGAAGAGGAAGTGTCCGAAGCAGCTGAATCTACTTCATCAAAACCAAAGAAAAAGGTAGAAGCTGAAGAAGAGGAAGAGCAGCCTAGTCAAGAGAAAAGAAAGAGAGTGAGGGCAGGCCCACTTGTTCCTGATACAGTCATCGGTGAGAGGCATCAGAACATAGTACATTACATAATCTTAAGAACTTTTTCTGTTCCAAATTAAAAGTTTGCCTTTCTTTCAGACCCTGGAGTTTACTTCACCGGTGGACTTTCTGATGTAAACGCCATCATCGGCACTGATGCAGAATTGGTCTGCAGACTGAGCAGTGAGGAATGTGATGGAGTCTGGTACAAAGAAGGGATAGAGGTGAGGGATTTAGGAGCTGTAGCTTTCACCTTCCACCTTTTTAGATTTAGTTGTGTTAACGTATGTCCATGTG
This sequence comes from Verasper variegatus, assembly GCA_026259375.1. Lineage (NCBI taxonomy): Eukaryota > Metazoa > Chordata > Actinopteri > Pleuronectiformes > Pleuronectidae > Verasper > Verasper variegatus. The sequence continues at coordinate 22,091,417 of CM048040.1, read as the reverse complement.
TGTGCATTACAGATAACAGCTACAGAGGATGTCTGTATTGTTAAAGACGGGACTTATCGCAAACTAATTATCAAAAACTGCAAAGAAGAGGATGCTGGGAAGTACCGATGTGAAGCTGATGGGCGTAAAACAGAAGCTGTGCTAATTGTTGAAGGTATTGTGATCAGATGCAAAAGAAAAAGGCCAATCACTGTGAAAATGTGTATAATACTCTTCTCATTTTTAAAAGACCTATGTTTTTCTACTAGATCCTCCAAGAATAAACACAGATGACCTCGCTGTGTTCATAAAACCTGTCACGATCAAATCTGGGAAGGAGGCAGTGTTTAATGTGTCATTTGTTGGCCGGGAGCCCATGAAGATCCAGTGGTACAACGAAGGCGAGGAGCTGTGGGAGGACACCAACATCAAGATTGAAAAATCTTCCTCAAACAGTCGTCTGGTTCTCACCAAGTGCACACGCAGGACCACAGGAGAAATTAAGATTAAGATTAAAAATGAATGCGGGACAGCTGAGGCCATTACACAGCTTAACGTCTTAGGTTTGTAAGCTGCACCTTAGACACGGCATGTTCTTAATTTGTATAAAAGTCATGCACATCAGTACAGTTATTCTTTTGTGTTACTGTAGATAAACCGACCCCACCCCTGGGCCCTGTGGATATAATTGAAAGTTCATCATCTTGCATTGACTTCAAATGGCGGCCTCCCAAAGACAGCGGCGGCTGCCCCGTCACTGACTACATCATGGAACGACAGCAAATCGGCCGAAACAGCTGGAAAAAACTAGGCAAGATTGGCCCAGAGCCCAAATACAGGGACTCTGATGTGGATCATGGCAGAAAGTACTGCTACCATGTCAGGGCTGAAACCGATCATGCCATCAGTGAAATGATGGAAACAGACGACATTCAGGCAGGGACAAAGGGTGAGTCTCAAATAAACCATGTGCTTTTTTTTAATAAACTGATTGAAAAGTGACCACTTTTTTCCATTTCCTCGTTTTTGTTAGCTTACCCTGGTCCTCCTTCTATGCTAAAGATTGTTAGTGCTTTCAAAGACAGCATCAATCTCGCTTGGTCAACACCTACTAACACGGGAGGAACCAACATTTCCGGATACAACGTGGAGAAACGCAAAAACGGCAGTAATCTGTGGGGCCTTGTCAACCCGCCTGAGGAGCCCATTAAAGGTTAATTGGAGTCACATTTTACATTCATTGACTCTTTCTCTTGATTTTAGATCCGAACTTGTAAAGTGGGACTTTATTTTTACATTTTATAATACTGTATTCGTACTGTTTTACATGTCAACAGGGATAACGTATGCAGTAAAGGATGTTGTTGAAGGCTTCGCGTATGAGTTCCGTGTATCAGCAATCAACATTTCTGGAGCAGGAGAACCAAGCACACCCTCTGAATTTGTGTTTGCAAGAGATCCAAAAAGTGAGTAACAGGCCGAAATCCGCTTTATTGTTGGATTCCTTCATTTTCTGACACGTCAACTGAAACTTCCAGAGCCCCCTGGTAAAGTCATTGACTTGAGGGTGACAGACTCCACATACACCACCTTATCTCTGGGCTGGTCGAAACCAATCGAGGAGGAAGGGGTCCAGGATGAGGCCAAAGGATACCTCGTGGAGCTCAGACCAGCAGAAAACCCAGAATGGAGTAGCTGTAACTCCAGTGCAATCATTATGAACTCTTACACTATTATGGGTCTGAAGTCTATGGGCATGTACTGGGTAAGAGTTGTAGCCACCAATGAGGGTGGAGAAGGTGAGCCTCAAGAGTTGGACAACTACATCATTGCAATGCCACCTCCAGGTGAGTCAGTGGACACTGAGTCGACAATTAACTATCTCCAGTCAAACGTTTCACACAATTTACCATCGTTAAAGTGCTTTTTCTGTAATATTCTCTCCTCCTACATTGTTACAGTGAGACCTCAATTCACTGACAAAAAAATAAAGAACTTCATGGTAATGAGAGCTGGGAACGCTGCTCGAGTCAACTTTAACTTTCAGGTTCAGTATAATAATCATACAAAAGTAGTTTTAGTCAATATCCTGTCGAAAGATGCAGATTAGACATTTTATGGATGTGAAAAAGTATAAATCCAGGTTTAAGCTGTGTATCTCCTCTTGTGGACAGGCCTCTCCAATTCCAACAATTAATTGGCTCAAGGACGGCTTGCCTGTGCCCAAGCATGTGACAGTGAGCAACACGGACACATCATCGCAGCTAATGATCTTCTCATCAGAACGCCAGGACACCGGAATCTACACCATAATTGTGAAGAACCTTGTTGGTCAAGAAACCTCCAGTGTGGAGATAAGAATTACAGGTACACACCTACATGTATATCCTTCAGATAAAAGTGAAATCTGTAGCTAAGGTTGTGTGGAGCTGACGTTATTTAGATATGTATAATCATTCATGTTTCTGGATGAGGCAAAATGCTTAGTCACACTTCCAGAAAAAGAGATAATGCCTTCAGCTTCACAAATGTTAATATCTTCTGCTCCTTTGCTTTAATTCATCAACTGATTAAGAAAATATTTGGCAGTTTAAAGGTTCAGTGTGTAGTCTTTAGTGACACCTAGTGGTGCAGTTGCATGTTGCAGCTGAATACCCCTCACCTCACCCTCCTCTTCCAAACATGACATGAGACATGAGAAACATAATGCATAAAGATACTAAACATTGGATTGCTTCCCGTTTCTAGATGACCCCAAGCCTCCAGGCCCTGTGGAGCTGGATGAGAATGTGTCGGGAACAGTGACAGTGTCCTGGACCCCGTCTCCAGATGAGAAGAAAGACGACAGGCTGCACTACATGATCACCAAGCGGGATTCCGTGAAGCGTACCTGGCAAATCATGGCAGACCATCTCTTCAATAACAAGTTCACTGCCATCAACATCATGCCGGGGAGACAGTATCAGTTCCGGGTCTACGCCAAGAACGACATGGGGGTTTCCGACCCCTCCGAGTCAGCAATCTGGGAAGTGAAGAGAGAGAAAGGCAGGTTTAACGACAGTGTTGCAAAATTGTGCAGTAAAAAATTTAACAGCATTTCGGATAAATGTTGCCTCCTCACATATACACACTGAATCGAGATGAGTGAATAAGACAATAGCGATGAAAACTGCATTGATCATTATCAATTGCATCTTTTTAACTTTTCTCTCTCCTTTATAATCCCAGAAATATTTACCGTGAACGTCCCTGCCTCTAAGGACTGCAGCTTCGAGACGCCGCCGTCATTCTCCGTTCCGCTGAAAACGCACATCAGTCCAGAGAGGTACGAGTGCTACATGAGTTGTGCGGTGATGGGAAATCCCAGACCCTATATCACCTGGTACAGGAACAACATCAGCCTCAACACCAACACCAACTACTACATCACCAATACCTGTGGGGTCTGCTCCATGGTGATCCTCAAAGTCGGGCCGAAGGACAGTGGAGATTACACAGTCGCAGCGGAAAATAATCTGGGCAGAGTGGAGTGCACAACGAAACTTGTTGTTAAAGGTAAAGAAAATCCAACACGTCACATTGGAGTAGGTTATATTCTGATCCTCTGGCTGAATATGTTGTAACAACGCCCTTCTCTTCTCGTTCCACATCAGATTGAAGCTGTGGTCCTGAAATCCTGAAGACGAGTGCTCCAATAAAATAACGGAAAATTAAGGATTTGAAACCTGCAGTTATCAGTGTTTTGGTGAATTGTTGTATTAAATAAAGGTTAAAAGAGAGATGTTTGGAAGCGATAACAAATGTCGTAGTGAAGTGGGAAATATACTAAATTTATTCTCCACACGCAGTGAGATTGAGACGTGACATCTGGGATTCAACATTGGTGAAATGCTAATCCGGCACCCAAACATGTTTATTTATGGTCCCATTGTTTTGTTTTTTTCTTTTCTTGAGCTGTGACAAGCTTCCATCTGCTGTTTCGAACAAGTTTCTTCTGAAGATACTACCTCTTGGGAAATTGACAATATGATCGTGCAAATTTAGTGGTTTTGTGTGTTTATGTTTAATGTTTTCATCATTAAGGATTTTTCCAAAATGTAAATAAAATCAAACCTGTTCAAAGTGAACTGCGGCGTCTTACTTCAACCTGACTTCAGTCATGAGTCTGTCACTCAATGTAGAGCAAGATACTCTCTTTTGTCAGCATGTTAATGAAAATATCACAAATATAAAGCTGAATCTTTTTATATTGGCCGAGGATATACTTTTGGTGAGGTAAATATATTGTGTCTTTTCATTTTATAACTTCACGTGAGCCGCCTCCGCTCTGCCAACTGTCACATGGCTTCAGATTTCTTGTTTACTGCGAACATGTGTTAGCGCGCTTTCAGGGGATAATGTCAGTCTATTATAGAAAGTCATAAATGATAAAAAAACATTCCTGTGCATGACTTGCAAGCGCAACCTTGCAAACAACTGCACATCTTCCTGTGCATGGGTCCGGCGACAGACTAAAATTATCCATTATACAGTAGCCACTTGGCATCTTGTTGTTGACACAGCTCTTCACTGGGAGGTGACTGTACTAGGCTTTGGCTTTTAGAAGCAACTAACCACAGGCCAATAGCATACAAAGTAAAAGAAGTATTTCAATTTGCTGCAATGAATAAATAGAAATAGAAGAGTGTATGTCCGCCGACACAGACACAGACAAGGTTACTGTCGTCCATGCAGCGTTGGGTTATATAACGTTCCTTGTTTTGTCATTGTTTTCTATGGTAGAATTCAAAGCTCCTGACTTCAGTGACCCTTTGCAATAAAAGCCTCCAAGAACATCAAGCTCCTCATATCGGCTTCCCATGCCTGAGAACAGTCATATTTCCTGTGCCTTGCATTCACTTTTATTACACTGCTTGAAATATCCACTCTCACACACACACACACACACGCACACACACACACACACACACACACACACACACACACACACACACACACACACACACAATCTTGACTAAACTGACCATAGCTCTGTTATTACTAAGACCAGTAACACACAAATAAATGCCCTCAAAGTGTGTAGTAACTTTCTTCTTCTTGAAAAGTTGTTTTTCTGTGACGTGAAAAAAAAAAAAAAGATATCTTTTAAAAGGTAAGACAATGATTTGTTTATTTAACGCCTTATTTAAAATGTATTCATTTTTACAGCTGCTATTTATTCTTTTCGTGAAAATATCGGTGTCACTGTTAGTGTGGTATTGTGGTACATTGTGTTACAGGTGAATCCAACCTGCAAACTAAGAAAGTGAAGTTTGCTAATAGAAATAAGCAACAGCATGTTGGAAGGAGATAATTGACTCCTTGGAGAAACCTCCACCCAATCAAACTTACCTTTTAACAATGTTGTTTTAACAATGAATCAATGACATTTACAAGGAAAAGCTGACCCAAGTTGATCCATTGGTGCATATCCAGAATAACTTGGCTTGATTTTTGGATAGTGGGAGGACGTGGCGATATGTCATCCATCTTTATATATATATATATATATATATATATATATATATATAGGTTAGGACTTTTCAAGATGTTGAGCTGAAGGTGGCTGCTATCATACCAATCTATGAACTTCTCAACCAGGGTCCTGTATTCCTCCACTGCAAGAAGAGGAGGATTTGGTGAACAAAAATGGTGAAATAACTAAATCTGTTAAGGAAATGTCTAAAGGAATATCTAATTCACTATTCTTTTTTGGCTTTAATGATTGTATCAATCTGTAACAAGTAAATATACTCAGATTAAGATGAAACTTTATCCCAATTAGCTTCAACGACGTCTGTATTTCCTCCAATCAGTTTCCTATGTAGCTTTCCCAGATGGTTGTATGTGACAAACCATCTGGTGTGTGTCAGGTTAAGAAATGTCGTAACGTTAAAAGAACTCCGCTCCAAAGACACGTCTGCAGCCAAATGACGCTATGAGATCACACTTATTGCTCATTCTGTCACCATTGCTAATTCAAGGCTGCAATAAACACAAAGTATTTTTAGACAATAGGAGTCATTAGGGCGTCTGAACGTTCATATGAAGATTTGTTGTTCTCGTAATTTCACAAGAGTGTCAATACGGGCATACTTGGCTGTCAACACTCAGCAGCTCGGTCTTATGACGACACTGAGTTACATAACGGACACTGACAAATCAGAACAAAGACGAAAAACCCAAAAGGTGTTGGGGCGTAAAAAGTCAAATTTAAAGCTATAGCAATAGTTGTAAATGATTAGTTTAAAGGATCAGGATACCAACCATGAGGCCAGAATATTACAAAACAGTCCAACAGTAAAATAAAAAAGTATTTTTTACTAGCAGAGGACCTATGTTTTATAATTATATCTAAAATTGATTAATTCAATTTTCCAAATGAAAAAAATAACATTTTATTTGGACTTTCCCTGAAGATCAAGCATCTTTCAACAAGAGGTCATGGTCATCCCAGAGAAAGGCTCTTGGCTCTCCTTCCCCCCTCCACCCCCCCCCTGTTGCTAGAGGTTGTGATTTATGCCAAAAACAAAAAAGCAATCCCCTTTCTTGGCAGGCACCAAGTCTGACGACGTGGGAGCTTGTCGCGGAGTCATTGGCATTCCTGTAAAGGTTTAATAGGCTTGTAGAGCATAGGAGGCAACACTTGAATATCAGACCGGGAAGCCGTCCACTCAAGAGGATCACAGGAGAGCCGAGGTAAGTTCATCATTCATCTCACAATCAGCACCAGTGTTTAAAGTGTCTGCCTATAAACGCAATTAAACTACCTGGACTGTCAATTGATCTGCTATGTATAGTGCAGTATTCCTATTATTATATATATATATATATCTTAATTTTGTGGCTGCGTACAAATGTTATTTTTGTATTTCACAGTTTTGAGTTGAAGTTAATTAGAATTCAAAAGGTCGTCTTGGTAATTTCCTATAATTTAGAAAATGTCAAAATACACAAAGGTTATTTTCAATAGCAGTTTGTGTGGTCACCAGATCGACAACTTAAATATTTAGAAACAGATTAATACTATACATCTAAGGAACATTCAAGTTATTTAAGTATCACAGTTTATTGGCGAATGTATGTCTTTTTAAATCACCTAAAAACTTTAAAAATGTAACTTTTTAAGAGCATCCATTCTCAAACTCAATATATTTCTATATTTACCACAACACAATTGTTTCTGTGTTGTATTATTCTGTATTACTACTGAAAAATATTGATTACAAACCAAAAAAGGCAAGAGGGGCCCTTAACATAACCCAAATTAAGAAAAAATGCCACTGTCAGCGTCTGCACATCATCAGCGCCGCCTCCCTAGATAGCCACATGCTTTCGGAACATGCCCTTAGCTGTGTCTTCCTTTAATCATTTTTATGATGCTCTCAGTCACTGTGCATACCGTCCCGTGCTGTATTTCAGCACTGGTCACATGAAACCCATAAAAATCAGCTCTCACGGCAAGGGGGCCCTTAGTGTGGGACCGTGTCAGAAGCCAAGTACACGGAGCAAGTTTTAAACCTTGAAAGTGCAACTCAAATGTTTAATGAGCACTAGAATTTGAACTGTGTGTAACCTCTGTTTAAGAATTTGCAATTTGTAGTCACGTAAAGTGCTCCTCATATTTACCCCAAGTGTAGCTGCAGCCTAATTGGGACAAAACTTTTTTCATCACATTGTAGCGCTGGAAATTATAAAACAAACTTAAAACACAGATTTTTTTTTTTGCTGTATTGACAAAACCGAGTAAGATGCTAATTAAAGCTGACTTATCAAGAGTTGGGGCGTAATTAATACCAATTACAAGTTTTTCTTTCTGCCTCAGATTACAGATATAGATGGTGTAATGAGCAGGATCCAGCTCTGTACGATCCACTCGTGTCAACAGTGATTTACAAGCCTATTAAGATGTTCGAGATGAGACGCTCAACAGTTTTCTGTGGCATGTGACCTATCAAATGACAATTGACTTTTCTCATCTTTCAACAGCCGTGTGCCATCGACACTCTAGAGTATCACACGGCTGTACGGGGAGCTGCCGGGTTTGTGCAAACACTCGGGAGGTTAGAGGTGCTAAACGGCTGACAAATCGAAATTCCAACGTGTGAATGGTGTCAACACTAACAAGTGGTTTGTTGAAAACTATAAATTGGTCCAACAATCTGGTTTAGTTAATGTGCCGGTGAATCTACGTTTGAAGGAAGTACAGTCAAGTTCTCTAGCTTGAATTCATGTTGGAAACTTGCGGGAAGCGACAGACACTCCAGTACTGACAATACAGCCAGTTAGTGAGTTGGTCAGTTAGCCTGTGAGAGCATGTGTCTGTTTGTTTGCTTATTCACCTTGAAGGCTTTACTGTATATTACAGTCTGGGTGCTCTACTGCTTTTACACCCTGCTCTCCCCTATTAGATCAGAGATGCAGAACTCTGCCGCTCATAGAAAATGCACAATCCAGTGATTCACTACCACCACAAACCCAAACACCTGTCATGGGTTCTTCAGTTATAGTTGTAACTTGTCTTGTAGGAGGAGGAATTCATTCAGAGCAAAGAGATCAGACAACGTCAGCAACATTTAGTTGTGAGGAGAATAAACATTACAGGGAAGGAACTGCCAGACAATATATTCTAGCTCCAGGCGATTCCCTGCCTATGTTCTCACACTCACCTTCCCCACAGAATAACATCTGAGCCCACACTGCGATTGAGAAGTAAATTCTGCAGTAAAGAATAACTTAGAATATGATTAGATGATGTGGGTTAAAGTCACTTACTGCAGATAGATAAAGCCAAAGTTTATTTTGTTCTAATTATTCAAATTTTCCTCACTGGTTTCAGATGGTTGTGAAGTGGAGTTCTCTGTTAAAATCTCCTCCTGGATAAATTGTGTGTCTCTTGGAAGTCTACTGTACATTTTCTTTCTCTCAGGAGAAACAAAACCGTTCCTGCTATTTGAATTGATCAGTTGAGCTGCAACTAACGTACTTTTATTATCTCCATCCTATTTTTATAGTTGGAGAAACCTCTCCGAAGAAATCTCTAAATCAATCTTGAAATCAAAGGAGCCGGGATGTTAAGAAAATCCAAGCTGATGGATGCGACCGCAACTGGCCAAGGTAAGCATTGAATGCTAATCTTATTTTCTGTGAGAAGTTAATCTTTGGTCTTTTATCCATTAGCAAACACGAAAGTGACAAGTAACCAAATAAAGCCCGTAATCTGAACCTGAAGGGAAAAACTGAGAATCTTTTGAAATAAATAGTGGATCCAACAACTTCCAACATGTTTATAAATCTTAAGGATCTTAGGATGCAGTTAGTCAATTGATAGAAGGCTGAAACTGAAGTTACCACAGGTTCTCTTCCATGTTTGGAAGGAGAGAGGGAGGTGAGGGGTACTCGGCTGCAACATGAAACTTCACCACTAGATGTCACTAAATTCTACACACTGAACCTTTAATGGATAAATCTAAAGACAATTTTGAAAGGTTATTTAGCTTTGACTGCTCAGTCTTAGCTGATTTGGTACAAAGTCATCTCTCAGTTGAATGACTTCACTTCAATCCATAATCTAATGCTAACACCATGTTGACGTGTGCTGTACGTGCTCTTTCCCATGTGCCTTATCAGGACCAGATGCAGAGAATTGCAATGGTAATCAACAGCAGTTGTTTTCATCTCCATACTGCTGCTGAAGGCATGAAAAGCTAATCTGCAGTATGCTGTACATTAAGTGCACATATATTCTCTGCATAGATATGTGGATGCATCGCTACATATCTGCTCTCAGGTTGAATACCAGGCATGGATTCCCAAGAAAAAAGGTTAAACAGATAAACGTAATAGAAATGTAAATGTCGACACAGGACTCATCTACTACACCAGAGCCACATGTCTGTACTGTTTAGATCCAAGTGACGATTAACTGAGTAACATGGAACATTCTAATATGTCATGTATTAGAATGGGTCTCCACATTGTTTATGCGAGTGATCCAATTTACAAAAACAACAATAGATTGACGGCTGGATATAATCATGGTGATTATTTTTGATGTTTTAAGTGCCAAATGCATTGTGTCACTGACGCTTCATTTTCCACTGACAGTGGGGTTCAAGAAAAAATCTCGAGTCCCCGGCGTGATGATTACACAGTTTATTGAGACCCTGCCAGAGGGAAAGAGCCATCCAGACTTCACCCGCAAGCCAATTGCTCTGACCATCCAAGAGGGTAGGCACTGACTGCTACAGAATCATTATTAACACAAAATACTCCAAGATGGAATTTGCATGATTCTGCATAATGGTTTAAACCCATGAATTTGTGTGAAAAGGCCATTAGCAGGACAGACTTGCAACATTCAACACCGAGATGCCTAAAAGAGTCGGATAAAGTTTAACACACAGTCACCCTGATTGAAATCCATTTGGAGTAAAATAAGCAACAACGAAAAAATGTGATTGGTTGTTAACAATTTGCAGATTGATTGTGTTATCATACCATGAATTCTATGTTTAAGCTATATTATGTATTTGTGTATATTAATAATAGTCATACTACTGTTTTTCCCGGTGATTTAGAACATGAGCTCACCTTTCTTCTTTTTTCACAGGGAAATTTGCCTTTTTCAAAGCCATTGTCAGCGGAGACCCGGAGCCAACTGTAACATGGGGCCGAAACAATGGAGATGTGTCTGATACATCAAGATACCAGACCAAATACGATGCCACTTCCAATGAGCATACATTTGAGGCAAGTGATACGGGGTTATCAATATCGTATTGATAGCATCAAGGTCATCCTGTCTTCAGACCACACTTTGATTTTTTGTACACATTTAACTGCTCACAGACCAATAGCAATGAAACTTTAACCTACTTCAGCTTGACCATTAAGCCTTTGGAGGTACATAAACAGAAAATGTGGAAGCAGTGGTATTTTTTGTATTAAGATATTATTATATCCGTTATATTTAGCATGTCTTGGTTCTTTCAGATGCCGAATATCATGCCGGATCAAGCGGACACCTACAAATGCTTTGCCAAAAATGAATATGGACAAGCCACAGTCACGGTCGTTCTGAATGTTATTGAAGGTAAAGGCTGCTTGCTGGCAATGCAAAAGAAAAAGCATTTACACTTATCTAAATGTGATACTTCTCAAGTGAAAACCCTTTGGTGTAGGCCACTCAATCCAATGCTCATCACTCAGCAGGTAGTTTAAAAACAATGTGTGATAAAGTTAATTCTCCTCTTTAGTTGGTTACAAGAAAAACAAGAACCAGCAGCAAACAGCTGAAGTTACTGAAGAAAACTTTAAGAATGTGCTAAAAAGGAAAAGGTGGGTTTGAGCTACTATATTAACGGTGTCTTCTACAGATTTACAAGACTGTTTAAGCGACTCATCCTATTTTCAATTTCCAGTAAGATCCGTCCCAAGTCTGAGCAACATGAGAAAAAAGACGGGGAGAATGATCCGAAGTTTTGGGAGCTCTTACTCAGCGCTGATAAGAAAGATTACGAGAGAATCTGTGCAGAGTTTGGAATCACTGACTTTCGATGTATGCTCAAGAAACTGAATGCAATGAAGAAGGAGAGGGAGGAAGAACAAGCTCAGGTTTGTGACAGTTGTTTGATGATTTGCTTTTTTCTATGAGACGTGATATTGACCACACATGCTGCGATAACAGAAGGTAAAGTACATTTTCTTTCCCCTTGATACTTATTTCTTATTCCGTTTCTGTCCCAGTTCGTCAAGGACCTGCGTAACCTGAGGCCTATTCAAGTCAATGCAGATGGTTCCGCATCCTTTGAGGTTGACATGGATCTTATTGACCCGAGCAGCCACATCTTCCTTTACAAGGTTAGTGTGGAAACACAATTGCACGTCCAGCCATCACCAAACAGGTTGGGGGAGTCACCCCAAAGAAATCAGCAGCAGTCGCCCTCGATTTCAACCATGAACCCAGGAGTGAATATTTATTGTGTATTTCCCCTGTAGGATGGTGTAATGGTTCCATATACAAAGGAGCTGGGAGACAAGATAAAGCACAGCCTCAAGCAAGTGGGGAGAAAGTATGTTTTCAGCATGAGGGACCTTATGCCAGAAGATGCTGGACTGTACCAGTTGGATGTAGAGGATGTGAATATGTTTTCTACTGAATTTAAAAGTAAGTTTCATACTTGCATACAGTTAATTATTAACCTTAAAACAATGTTTTTTTATGTAGATGTTGATAATATTATTGATATAAAACTAATAACTTGTTATTTTTAAGTCCCCATGGTGGAGTTCCTGGTGAAACTTGAGGAAGTGAAGGCAAAGGAGAGAGAAGATGCTGTGTTCGAGTGTGTCCTGTCAAATCCCTTCTCCAAGATTCTGTGGTTTGGCAAGAATATGCCACTGGAACAAGGGGACAAGCACGATATTGAGGTTTCAGAGGACAAGCTCATTCACAGACTGGTGGTTAAAGACTGCATGGTGGTGGACAAAGGAATTTACTCAGCCTGCGCAGGAATAAAATCCTGTAACGCATGGCTTGTTGTTGAGGGTAAGATTCACTCCATTAAAAGACTGAGTGATAATAATCAATTCTGTAAGGGAGTAATATTCAGAAAAATGTGTCTGGTTCCTGTTATATTATGGTATTTTAAAATGTACACCCATGGCAAATCATTTGTTTTTCCTAAATCAGCTGACAAAGATGCTCCAAAGGGGAAAAAAGCAGCAAGGAAAACCACGAGGGCTGGAGGAGCTGGAGTGGACCTGCAGAAAGTGGCCCAAGAACAACAAGTTAAACTCGTGAAAGAAAGAGAAGAAAGAAAGGAACAGATTCAAGCTGTTAAAGAAGCTGCGGCTGCTGCACCTCCACCTGAAGCCCCTCCAGCTCCTGCAGCTGTACCTCAGGCACAAAAAGATCCCAAACCAGGTAAGAATTAGGCTGTAAGGTTGTTTTTAAACAGGATGGTTATTGTGTTTAATCCTATTTAATGTATTTTAGTTCCTGCTTTTCTCTTTAAGCTGATTTTTTACTATTTTCTATATTATCTTAACTTTACAAACCATAGGAAACATCAAGATTGTTGTATTTCAGTGTGTCTAAATAAGCTTATTTAAAGAAGACAGCCTAGGCTATAAGAAAATATAACAGACATGTATTATTTATATAGTCACTTTATACACAAAACAATAAATGAATTAAATAAAGAATTAATTGAGATTTAATCTTTGTTGTATCAATTTGCATGTAATGCTTAATATGATGATTTGTTGATTATGTCGACCACTAACTAGTTTTAATGTGTGATTGAAACAGTGAGCAAGCCGGCAGTGGTGGCATCGACTCCACCAGTTGTGGAGGAAGTGATCACAGGTAAGAAACTGTTTAGATAAGCTTTGCATGCATTTAAAGATGAATGACAGGATTTAAACAAGTTTAGTTTTTTTTTTTTATTTAGATTTAATTGTGCTGATTTGAATTTCACTCAACTGAGTAAGGCTGTAGGTTATCAAAATATTGGAAGAAGGGAATTGATGAATGCAGACGTATTATCCCTCTTCACAATGTATTCTTTTAATATCAATTCAAGATTCTATCAGTTACTAGATGAGATGTATGAATGAATAATTGCGAAAAGACATAACATAGGATTACAAGTGCTCTTAAATGTGTTTAAATATTTTATGCAAAGCACATGAGACTATTTAGAGATCAGCAACATACCCGAGTGATGTGATCCATCTCATTTAACATCATGTCTGGTCTTGTTGTTGATGCCATTATCACACAAGGGTCGGTGTAAGTGCAGGCTGGTTGGGACAGTTGTAAAACATACATGACCTTAACATGGATCCTGTATCTTAAGACTGTAAGTTCACAGCCAGCTGATTTCTAAACACCCCCACCCCCCCCTTCCAGACACATTAAGATGTCTTAAAATAACTCTGTACATTCAAAAGATATTTATTGGACATGGCAATGAAATGTGATTCTGGAAGCAATGTTACAGCCCACTGCCAGACTAACATTAGCAGTTTGCCAAAACCTTGACTGAGATAACTCACATTATCCAAATATTAAGCAGTGCTGATGTAACACTATGGTTTGTACCTCGATTTCACCAACTCAGCTATTCAAGGACTTTCCAAAAGCTTGAAATACACACTCAAAAATGTATGACATAATGGCATACTTTGGAAAATGTGCAAAGGCTTTGTAGAAGGCATTATGAATTAATACTTAAAGCCAAGATAAAGAGATGTGTTTACAAACTGTCTGTCCTTCAGATGAACCACCGACAGCAGCGGGGGATTTGGTAGAAGGTAAGAGAGACAGTGGTGCAAACAAAACTGAGGAAGTGACTGAATAAAGCTTGTTCACGTGACTTACTCTTGTTATTGCTGTTATCCACTCAGCTGAGGAAGCCATTGGTGGTGATCCACCACAGGCAGTTACAGGAGGTGGTATGCCAGATATTTACCATTGAGCAACAAACAAGAACACCGATATTAAAACACTAATCAAAGACTAAAAGATTTGCTTTAGGCCACTGGGTTTCTGTAAAGGTTTGCCAAACTTTATATTTGCTGCTTGTAATAATTATGCTTGATTTTAAAATCATTAACTTGCTTCTTACGGTCATTTGTATTTAACATCAACTTTACGAACAGAACAGCCTGATCTAATATGTAAACTATGCACTATATTAGCACTGCATACAATATCATTAACCTTTTTTCTTTGTGCAAAACAACAATGACATTTAGACCCCGACTGATATTGAATTTTGCCAATACAGTGGAAAACACTTATAGTGATTACTTTTGTCCCGGGACAAACTGAGCACTATAAAAGGTTGATTACTGTAACTGAATTGTGTAGCTCCTGTGTGATGGTCCTGGAAGAGAAAAGGGTAACTTTGTTTCACGTTTTCCAGAGCCCGTCATCACCTGTGGCCTCTCGGATTACTACGCTCTTCGTGGAAAGACAGCGGATTTACCTGTGAAGATGAACCTGGAGCGTGATGGTTCCTGGTTCAAAGATGGAGAGCAGGTCAAGTCCATGAATATCTGTTATTATCATATGACGTCATTCTTATCTTACAATTTGCAATCTCACACTTTCATTGAGATTAAGTGCAACACTAAGACAATCTTTAAACCGCAGTATAAACTGCAAATTAATAAATGGTGTCTCGAAGTACTTCATTAAATTTAAGTTATGCATTACAAAAAAGTTTCAAGGTCTTCCTTTTCCTTTTAATTTGCTAGTTAAACTCAGGTGCCTGGGTCACCATAACCAAAGAAGGAACCTCTCACATGCTGACAATTAAAAGCTGCACAGATGACGACTCTGGACTTTATCGCTTTGTGTCAGGGGAGCAGAGTACACAGGGAAAGGTTACTGTAGGAGGTATGATTTACTTTCCTCCCTTAATTGCAGAACATGTAGGAAATGACTGCTGCAAAATGCATTCAACTTAATTACTCTCTGCTTTACAGATGTACCGGAATTTGACCCGGACGACCTTCACAAGTTCGCCAAACCTGTGATAGTAAGAGTGGGGCAGAATGCGGCTTTCAAGATGCCCTACACTCCTCAGGAATCTCTGATGGTCAGTTGGTTTAAGGATGGCGCCGAGATCAAAGATGGAGGAGGAGTTAAGATCGTGAAGGAGCCCAATCACAGCCGCCTGCTGCTCAGAGACTGCCTGCGGACAGATGCAGGCGAAATAAAAATACAGCTCAAAAACCCATTTGGAGCTGTGGAGGCCACATCTCGGCTTATCACGATTGGTACAAAAATCAAGGAATCTAATACAAAACTTGCACCTCACTAGGAACCACTGTGTGAGCTGCATATAAAGCGTTACACTGTGTTGTTCTAACAGATCGCCCAGGCCCACCAGAGGGTCCAGTGGAGACCGTCGAAACCACCTCATCTGTGATCGAGATCAAATGGAACCCTCCAAAGGACGACGGCGGCTCGGCTGTCACCAACTATATCATAGAACGACAGCAGACAGGACAGAGTCTGTGGATGAAACTTGGGGATGTTTTGGCTGACAGGACCTCTTTCAGAGACAGGAATGTGACTCATGGAAAGAAATACAACTACCGCATCTATGCAGAGAACCCCGAGGGCCTCAGTGATACCCTAGAGACAGCTGACAGCATTATGGCTGGCATAATGAGTGAGTGCTGGAAAGAAGAAGTCTCATTTAGCTTTCCTCAGCAAATCCCATGATAATCTCCCTCAGGTTGTAATAAATGAAAATGTCTTTGGATAGGTTTAGTGATGGCTTCAGATTGTCTGTCACACAATTCAGCTGTGGTAGAAATCCCACAATAAAAAGAGGTTTATCTCAAAAAGGATTCATTTGTGCAAACCTGGAGTAACACCACGGAGTTCTTAATTCATTCCATGTCTTTAATTACTTCTTAATCATTACATGATTAATAAGACTACTCGTCATTTCCTAGTACTTCGCTGGTCCACCCGGCGCTCCCCAACGTGGTGAGTGCCTCCAAGACGTGCATCAATTTGACGTGGACCCCTCCAGAGGACGACAGAGGAGTACCGATCATCGGTTATCAAGTAGAGAAGCGAAAGAAAGACACAAATGAGTGGATGGCCCTGAATGCGCTCAACGACCCTATCAAAGGTCAGAAACAAAAGCATACATATCACATATGACAGCGAAAAATGCTCCTTTTTCCTGACTTTTTTGCTTTTCATCTTATATCTAGATGCTAAGTTTGCTGTTAAAGATGTTATGGAGGGAGCGGAGTACGAGTTCAGGGTTGCGGCAATCAACGAGTCAGGATCTGGAGATGTAAGCCCTCCTTCTGCAATGGTGTGTGCAAAGAATCCCAACAGTACGTACAAAAGCATATTCACAGTGCATATCAATGATTTAACCTTGTTAGTCCCACCGCATATTGTCTGCTGCCTTGTCTGCGTTTCATAATCTGTGAGCTGGTGTTTTCCTTTCAGTGAGACCTTGTTTCAAAGATCCAGAGGACTTCATTGTCGTCAGAGCCGGAAATTCTGCCCGGGTCAAAATCTGCTATGAGGTATGAATAAATCCAAAATCTGGTTTGCATACAGTGTCCTTGCTGCTCGGTGTAAATCTAAAATCCATCAGTCGGTTCCAGTTGTTGGATTTTATGCCCCAATCCAGCCATGTCATGTCTTGAGAGATGAGTGTACCACATTGTGATGTGTCTCACACTTTATCTCATTTACTGACGTTAATTTCTCCAGGCTGAGCCTCCGCCTCAGATCACTTGGCTGAAGGAGGATGAGCCGTTATCCCAGTGGATCAATATCATTAATACCGAGGGAATGTCTCAGCTTGTTATTCCCTCATCGAAGCGGTCAGATTCAGCCATCTACACTATCACAGCCAAAAACTCTGTGGGCGAGGCTTCGTTTGACGTTGAGGTTAGAGTCACAGGTAAGGACAAGTAACAGAGTGTTAGACTATGAAAGCAGATGTGGCATTTATGAAACTACTGGTGCGAGTTATTTTGTGCTGAAATTAACGGTATGTAACTTTCACAACCCTCAGGTCTTTAAATGGAAGATTGCATCTGTTAGAAATGAGAATATTTTCAATTACCCTCATAGTGTTCCTCTGGAACATTAGTTAATGTCTCGTATTAGGTGGGAAATATTTTGTCAATTAAATGACAAAAACAGCAACCCGGTGTCAATTGGAAAGTAAAACATTTCCCCAAAACACGGGGAAAAAGAATAAGACAAAAGGTTTAGAAAACGATTATTTCCTCTCTTAGTAGTACAACTTTCTTATTCTTATACTTGTTGCTAGATGAACCCAAGACTCCAGGGCCAGTGGAGTTGGAGCAGACGGTCCACGGCAAAGTGGTGATATCGTGGGCGCCCTCTCCTGACCAGGAGCTCGATGACCGCCTGTACTATGTGGTATCTCAACATGACTCCAACAGCAGAGTGTGGAGGACTGTGGCAGACCGCCTCAGCGCTAACACATACACAGCCAACAACATCCTTCCCGGGATAGAGTATCACTTCCAGATCTACGCCAAGAACGACGTGGGCCTCTCAGATCCGTCTCAGTCACCAACATGGGGCGCCAACAGCAACAGAGGTGGGATGTTCCCCCCTTCAGGGATGTTTCATCATGTAATCAAAGTACTAGCTTGCATTTGAATTAACAATCAATTTCTAAATTTACATTTTCTGGTTTTTTTCTTCCCCTTAAAAAGGTCATGTAAGGTCGAAAGGAGTTAATTCGACGGACATTTCCTTTGAGAGGCCCCCATCCATCCTGGTCCCTCTCAAAGTCCACGCTCCACCTAAAGGTTATCAGCTGTACATGACATGCGCTGTCCGGGGAAGTCCTACACCCTCGGTATCCTGGTACCTGAACGACGTGTGCATCAACTCAGACAGCAACTACTACATCACCAACTCATTCGGGGTGTGCTCCATGTATATTCTCCGAGTGCGGCCAATGGACAGTGGTGAATATAAGGTGGTTGCGGTCAACTCTTTTGGAAAGGCAGAGTGTTCCACTAAACTTGTTGTTAGAGGTAAGTTTTAACTTAAGACTTGATTTCTGTATTCAGACGTTCATGCTATGATTATTGTTCTAATCATTATTCCTGCCTTTTCTCCACAGATTAAAATGGCAAAAACGTTATATGCAACTTTTCCTCCGACTGAGATTCTGGAAAGTAAGAAAATTGAATGTTTTATTGCAAAATCAAATTAAATGATTTAAAGGCTAAATTAATGTATTTTTTTGAAATGCAAATGATTCATAATTGTTAATTTATTCCGTTAATTATTTAGTAAATTATTGAGACATCTGTCAAATATATGAGCTTCTAACAACAATAAATCAAACAAACTGACATCGGTGTACCTGTGCTTTTTTCTAAAGAGGCTTTACTGTGCAAACATCTTTCACTAAATTCACCCACAGACAAAATCTCAGTAGCCATCGCTAAAGCAACACGTTTCCAGCAGCACATGTCTGAGCCCACGACACCATGCACATGACTCTAACTGCATTGAGCCTCAAGGAACCAGGTTCACTCTCTTCCATTTATATCCAACTGAGCTACCTAGTAAACTTATCTTAAGAGGATCCTTGACTACAAATGTTAAAGTAGTTATTTTCATATCCACAGTTAAATAACCTTTAAAAAAGATCTAAACAACATCTTTAACTGCTTCTATAAAATACTCACATATATATATACACAGTTGGGAGTTGGGTCAAAATGTCTGGTCAGAAATAACCTTTAACCCTAAACATATATCCAATGCCTACTAATGACATTATATTCACAATTAAGAGTGGAGTGAAGCAGCCATGTTGAGGATATTTAGCACAGTTGTTGCTTTATCTTTGAGTACTTGCCTCTGTTCCTCGGCCAGGTCAGGGGTGATCTGCGTGTTTATTCTCCTCTCGCGTCATCGGGCTTTTCTTGCCGTTCCTTCTCTTTTAGGTCGAGGTGACTGATCAACGTGTGTCCATAAGTTGTGCTTGTTTAACCTTTGACAATGTGAACCCGAAATCCTGCTCAGAACATTGAGTACAACACAACAACACCATCATCATGAGTAACCATCTTTTTATAATGCCACCACAATGTGACTCACTAAATACCAAACGGGTGCTGTGAGAATTTCCGTTGATGCGTTCAGAGGCTAATTGGATCGGCCGAATTCATTCACATCAACCGCAGATTATTTTACCAAATAAAATGTCTCGTGTTGATGTGAACTGGCCAATGAACACCACGGGGAATCGATCATATTACTGGAGACCTTGTTAAGCTGCCAGTCAAAGGCGGATCCACTATTGGTGAAGTCTAGACCGTGAAGGTCAAGTGCAGATATATCCATCACTAATGAGATTGACATTACTGATACTTTGCTAGATTCCATCCCTTTCTGACAGGTGGGGATACTGATATATACAACTATTAATATATGATGCTGCGGGTGTTTTTATATTGTCAACAGTCACAGTGGAAAACCTCGACTGGATGTGTCCAATGACAGATTGAATGAACAGTCATAGTGTATTTCCAGTGCCAGCTGCAAAGTGATCCCTTTCATTGGGATAAGAAAGATGAACCTCCACCTTTTACCATTGCCATAATATGGGTTTTACAAAGTACATTTCAGCCATGTATGGGTTTTCAATGCACATCCAACAACCAGACAAAAAGGGGGTGTCCACTTTGAAATACGGGATAGAGAGAGAGCGAGTTCAAGCTGAAGACGGACAACAGAAGGTAGAAGAACGGAAAGTAAGTCCGATTTTGTTATTCAGCAACCGGTGTGAATAACATTCATCGAATGAGGCAAATAGAGATCAAGGAGAACATTTTAATGACGTGGTTGGAACCTTCATGCAGGATGGTTCAAGTCAAATGCATTATTCAAAAAGCAGTACAGGTAGGTTTAAGTTAATTTTTTCAGTTTAATCAATCTTGATTTACTGAACTTTCTGGCATAGTGTCAGTATTTAATTCTGCTCAATTTCTAATTCTTATGATAAGCAGATATTGTTATTTTTTGTATACCTAGGTCAACATGTTAATTGCTATAACGATCATTATAAGAAGAGTCCGAATATACTGTAGACTACATGAACCGTCACAGGCAGAGAGAAGATCATCTCAATCCACTGTTGAGGGATTTGATTTCACACAAAAGAAAAGTAGAAATGAAGCTTTTGAGATCATCCTGTAATTCTGACATTAAAGATCTCAACTGTGTGCCATGTTTCAACCGGGGTTACTGTGACTAGCAAAGGATTTAACAGGAGCCTAAGATCAGTTTGCACAAAAGTGTGATACATTAAAACTAGCTATTTGGAAATGTTCAGGGTCAAATATTCTTTTTTCCAAATGTTCTCTTCCTCTTGAGGTTCTAAAAATTAAACCGCATAAAAAGCCTTATGGCCCTAATCTTGATATTCAGCCCATTTTGCTCTAATTAACCTCTCGGCTCTGCAGATACTAAAATAATTACCCAACTAACTCATAGATTAAAAATACTCTGCACTGACACTTTTTTGGTTATTACCATCCACTGGCACTTGACCTAGAAGTCCTGGCACACGAAAGCAGGTCAAAGTCATCTCTAGTTTACTGCCTATAGCTGAAGGCTTAGTTAAATTAAATTCTGTATCTAAAACTCCCTGGAATGGTTTTGGTCACTTTTTTAAATAGAGTGAACAATCTATGTTTTTGTCACTTTCAAACACAGAGAGGAACAAAGAGGAAGCTACATGTTCTACCAGGAGATTAGTTTGAGTTTCAAGTGTATTGTTGCAGTCGTTTGCTTGTAGCGTCCAATTAGAATCACCATGGAAAACAATTTTTAAGAATTTGTGGCATAAACAAAATTGACAGATATTTGCATTGCCTTAACAGACTGATGCAAAGACATTCTGCTCCCGTCTATGTTTGGATCATGAGCCGTTAAACTGCTGGCACAGCCACTTGACTCCACAGGCAGTCAGGCAGAGTCAGCCACTAGGTGGGATTTCACATTCCCCATTTACAGTTTCCCAACGCGTCTCCAACTGTCTGCACGGGTCATGCAGGGCGTCAAGTCATCCCCACTTTGACAGGCTGATGTCATGCAGAGACATGGATGATACATGAGGAGAACATCCAGGGTGAGTCTTATCCGGCCCAGCCTGGCCCATGACCCCTTTTTGGGTGTCCTATAGGTTCTCATGACCCAAGCAGCAAAAGAATGGTCGAGTTTCCATTACAGAAGTTGAGTCATGCAACCTTGACTATACTTGCAAGTGGGTGTCTAATAATGTGCATAAGCCATTAGAGTCATCTTGAAGCAAAAGTACATAAAATTTAGTCATATCTATCTTACATAATACATAAATATACATAAACACAGGGACAGTGAGAAAAATTAAAGAAAGATTAAAGAATGGTTTCCATCAGAATAGAATTCATCTGCCTTGACCTTGATTTCTCGAGTCCCTGGAGCGCTACAGAAAGAATGGAGCAGCCTTTCTAAAAGCTAAAAGAGTTTTATCTTATCTAGTGACTGAAACTCAGAGCATACGATTCACATCATTTCCACACTCATCAAACCATTCATGTTCTTTGTGGAGGCCTCTGCATCTATTCTGGTTTTTCCTTATGTCACCTACATGTACATATATTAGATGAAATATCTCTTTGTATTCACATCCATTGCTTGAAATGTAGCTCAGGTGCCTCGTATTGATCATCTTTGAGATGTTTCTATACCGTGAATGGAGTCCACCTGATTCGATCAGACTTGGAGAGGCCGTGATGATTTAGGAACTGTGTGCAGAGCTTAGAGGCAGAATTGTCTCGAGACACTGATCTGGGGAAGGCTATGAAAATATTTTGCGCGTTACAAAATAATGTAGAAGTGGTTTAGGGGTCAGGACAAGCTGTGAATGTCCTTGAGTGGCCGCACAGCCCTGACTTGAACCCAATCCCACGTCTCTGGAGGGACCTGAAAAATGGCTGCACACGGACAGCAAGCTGTTCTGAAGTGAGTGAATCTGAATGACGGAAGATAATCCTCAAATCCAGGTCTGCAAAGCCTGTGGTGTCATATCCAAGAAGACTTGAGAGGATAATCACTGCAAAGGGAGCTTCAGCTACGTACTGAGTAAAGGGTCTAAATCATAAAAAACTGTGAATCTGATATTTTAGTTCTTCTAACATTTCTGACGATTTACTTTCCCTTTGTCATTGAGCGTTATTGCATGTTGAGCAAAAAACATTTTAGCTTAAGGCTGCAAGGAATACAAAATGTGAAAAGCACAAAGGGGTCTGGACACTTTCTGCTGTTTGTGTCGTGGTAGCAGTCAAATTATAGGTTTTTCACCTGGACAGTCAGTGGTCGATAAACAAGGTCAAGTTTCCTCGAGCTGTGTCCGCTCCATTGAAGCATGCACCCAGATGACACTCATGTGGACTGTATTAACTCATCAGAGGCTTGTTCAAGTAACTGCAGCCAGTGTTCACCTGTGCTTTAAGTAGTGTTGTGATAGTGAGAAAGAAAACTGCACCAGAACTAAGTGAAAGTGTCAGAAGTCAAATTGTTATTCTGAGCAAAGAGCGGCTTTCTCTCAAGAGTCAGATCGTGAGGCAGTGCATCTAAAACCCTAAAACACTTTGCAGGAACTTGTATGCAAAAGCATGATCAGGCCAAACAAAAGTAGATCAGAAGATCAATATATCAAGCTTAGTGTCCCCATAAACCCATTATGCAGGTCGGTGGGAAGCTGTTGCCCTAATTTTAAAACCAGTTCATCTCGAAACCAGAAATAAAACAGTTTAAGAGCAGCGCTGACACTACAATGGTCTATAATGTAAATTTGTAAATATTCAATATTGAAATGTTTGGATACCAATGGCTTGAGGTCAAGGAGAACACTTCAGACAATGAACACCAATTGGCCACAACATTATAACCACCTACATTATTTAATGCTATGTAAAATTTGGGTGGTAAACAAATACATAAATAATAAATTCAAATTTAACTATGCCTATTTGAACAGTCTTATGTGCAATCCTTTATTTCCATGTCTATATATTTTCTCACTTATTTACTACTTTTCTACTGACGTGTCTACTTTTCTATCCCCTCGCTGCTGGAACATGGCAATTTGCAGAGTAGTGGTACTAATAATAAAGAAAATCATTTGCTGAGACAATTTATATTATACCTTCTTCCTCCTGTATCACTTAGTTGTTTTACAGTAACACACTCTTCTGCTATATAAATGAAAACTGTGGCAATAACAATAACATCTAATATTAAGAGGGCCTTGAGGGCTGTGACCCAAAAGGTGGAGAAACGCTGCCACAGGGCCCACAAAGGGATATGAGGACAGTGAAGCATATAAGTCTTTCCTTCTTTAACATTTATTTGAAAGCCATTTTGATTGTTGCACTTTATGGGTTGATGATAAAGTTTGTGTATCTCACGGGAACACTTTCATTGTGCCTGCCACAGAGAAGTGCAAACAACCATCAACCACAACGCACAGAGCGCTGACAGCTTTTCTTTGTGTTTCAGCCGGGGGAGTGATAGCGGCTTTTATATGACAAATAACTGACAACGCTGCAATGAGGGATAAAAAGCGGGACCCAAAGGCCATAGGTAAGTGGCTGTTTATTTGTTACTGTTTAGTACTGTTATCTTTAATTACATAAACAGCTCAGACAAAGACCTTCCCTCATATATACGTACATTTACACACAGGTTAAACTTTTACGCATGTGAATAGAAAGTCGTAGGGGGCTCATCACATCTACCTTGTTTGGTCTGAACCTTCCAACTTTTCGGTTTAGTCCGATTGTAAAAAAAAAAACAGCTCTGAAAGGTTCCAGCATCCGAATCAACAACCAGTTTTATTGGTCTGGATCAATTTCTTCGGTCTGCACCATTTGGATTATTGGAAGTAAGTAAATTTGGAGAGTTCAGAGATTTCGGACCGATTGCAGGAAGTTGAGAAAGCATTAAACGATAGAAGAAGAAAAAGAGGCGGCTCACAGGAATTTCTTGTAGTTTGTGCCTCTGATGATACAAAGTTTGAAGGATGAAGACAGGTTGCACAGGTTAATTCTCAAATAAAAAAGGAGAGACGACTTTTTTTATACCAATATTCAAAAACATTAGTGAATACAATAGCCTGATCGGCAACGAGCCAATGTCTGACGCATAACCTTCTCAAAACCAATCAATGTCAAGAAAGGTAGACGCAGCACATCTATAGGTGCTGATGACAGAAAGCTTTGTTCTGCAAAAGTCTAAAGTCCACTCTCTAAACTTCTATGTGAAAACTTAACTAATCAGATCAAATGATACAACAAAGACATCAGGTGTGAAAACACCCTTTAATACATGAAAAGGCCTTTGTGAGAGTGGGTGAATTATGAATGCAGCAAAGAAAGATTGAAAGAAACTATTACTGCACCAACTCCAAAACATTGGAACTTGATTTAATGTCAAAAGTCCCACTTGACTGGAGGGAAGTTTCCTGTGGAGACATTTGAAGGACAAGGAGTGTATATCTCTCATTTTCTACCTCTAAGAATCACTACTACCACAGTGTCTGAAAACCATTCAGAGTTGTTCAAGAGGCCTCGAGTTGGTGGCTCGGAGTGGTTTAGGAAAAAAAGATGTCAGCTTTATACAGCCCACACAATCTCACTGAAGGTGTGCTCCAGCCTCCACGTCTTCCACAGGCGATTGGTATGCAGAAGCAAACAAGCCACTGCTGTCCTACCACACTTGGATTATACGTGAATCTATGCTCGGGGAACAAGGTTACGATAATCCTGCCTGCATTCAGATGATATACCAGTGTTAAACCGACCCCTTGAGAAATGACACATGGAATTTGATGAATATTCAATCCTCCTGAAAGAGAAGTGATGGAGACTTATCTAAATTCTGCTCACGCAGAAAGTGAAACACGAAGCCAACACTGGAGTTTAATATTTGTCTGAGCAAATCTTTCACTTCAGAGAGGATCTGATTTCCATTTGTTTTGTTCTTTTATCCACGTTTCTTTTTGGTCTTCTCATTTAAAACCTGACAGGATTGTGAACCTTCACTTTTATTTTTTTTTTTTAAACCTGGAGCTATGAAACCGTTAAAAGTTTAAAGTCCCATAAGTGATTACAGGGCATCCCTCAAATTTCAGACGTGCACAGATGTGGACGAACTTGTTGAGCAGTTGTATGAGTGTGCTTGAGTTGTGTCACAGCCCTGATTCACCAGATTGTGACCCATGCCTTTGGAAAACAAGTGCCGCAATACAAACATCCTAATCCTATGAATGAATAATGCATATGGTTTAAAAACGGTAAACTGTCATGATTACAGGATGCATTCGATTCTGCAAATAGCTGCCTGGTAATTAGTTGTCTGACCTATTTATGAGCTGCGGCGGTGTGTTGAAATCGTCAGGCCCCGAGGTGACTCCAGCAGCAGCTCTGACTCATAATGAGGTATGATGCCCGAGCAGAAAAAGGTAACAGATGGTCAGTTGGAGTTTTGTGATTTTAACAGCTGTTGGATGAGCTTAGTGTTGAGCTGTGACTCATCCTCCAGTTGAAACGTTAGAGGGGAAAAGGGCTGAAAAATGTGACACCTTCCTCTGTTTTGCCGTCTCCACAACCACAGAGAAGAAGTGTTAATGGATCCAAACTCTAAAGCCTGAGTGCCGCTGCACACTAGAGGATTTACAACTTCTGACCAATCTTAAAAAACGTGAGACCACAGACGTAATGACAGATTTAACCCATTTTTAATCTGATCGTCTTCAGAACGCACACACTGGATGATTTGGCTAGGACTGGAGTGTGCAACACTCACGTGACTTTATTTTTGCATATTGCATATACATTTTGCAGCGCGGGCTGGAGGCGAGTCAGAGATGTATTGTTGTTTTTAGTCGCAGCTGCACAAGTACGTAA
Source organism: Verasper variegatus (assembly GCA_026259375.1). Lineage (NCBI taxonomy): Eukaryota > Metazoa > Chordata > Actinopteri > Pleuronectiformes > Pleuronectidae > Verasper > Verasper variegatus. The sequence continues at coordinate 22,064,888 of CM048040.1, read as the reverse complement.
CATCCCGTTGGTGACACTTCAGCTCTCTCCCTCGCTCTCTCTCACGTTTGTGTCTTTATATAAAACACACGTCAATGGAGATAAAAACATAATTTAATCAGAGCAGTTCACAAAATGTAAATGTCGTGGCTCATGATTGAGATGAAGGGAAAGGAAATATTGCCCTCTGGTGAGACACAGTTGTAACTGCAGCTGAATAGTGAAGATGTTACCAAGAAATCATATTAAGTAATTTCTTCTTGCAAATCTTGGATATAATTTACATCAAATATTTTAAAATCTTATTTAAATTATTTGGAAAATGGAGACTTGATTGGTGGGATGACTTTTAAGACATTTTGAACCATATTAAATCCAATGGTTTGGCTCAGGGAAGTTTCACAGTGTGAATAATGTATATAACCTGTTAAACAGAAAACATACATGCTTCATGTGTTAATCACATGATTATCAAACTATCAATATCTGGTCTTAACAGTGGCTATCAAGAAACAGTCCAGAATTCCTGGGGTTGTAATCACTCAATGTGTTGAGCAAGTGCCTCTGGGGAAGTCAACGCCGGACTTCACGCGGAAGCCACTGGCCACAACCGTACAAGAGGGTAAAAAAAGATTCTAATAACATTATCAGCTACTACTTACAACTGGATTACTATTATCTGGCTCACTGTATTTTATTCTTTTAGGTAAAAAAGCAGTTTTAAAAGCTATGGTTAGCGGAGAGCCAGCACCAAGGGTGACCTGGGAGCGAAACAACGGGGAAGTTGATGACCCAGAAAAGTACAAGACCCGATATGATGAAAGAGCTCGAGAGCACTATTTAGAGGTGAGAAAGGAGTACTCAGATAAAATGCACAACTTACTATATATTAACAATTACTTTAACACTTTCAAAATACAAGATATATTGCTTTATGAGACCAGGACTTTATTTAACTGCTTTTATTGAGAAAAACAAATCAGACAGATGAGGTCATTCTTCCCGTCAGTGGGACAGATGTTTCTTCAAATGGTTTTTTTTTTGTTTAATCAGATACCCAATGTAAAACTAGACCAAGCTGACACCTACAGGTGCTTCGCCACCAATGAGTATGGAAACGCTGTCTGCACCACAACACTCAATGTTACTGAAGGTACAAGACAGATTTACTAGTTATAATCAATATGAATGGTCATTTAAATTAAACTACAATATTATATACTGTGGGTATGAATATTCACTTATTTGTTTTCTTCTAGGTGGCTTAAAGAAGAAGGGTCAGGCAGGTAAGACGTTTATAACAGAACTATACAGAATTTTGTGTTTGTAACAGTGCCTGGTTTCCAGTCCAGTCATGTCTTGCTTACTTATTACTTATTTTGATGCCTGCAGGCAAGAAATTAATTTGTTTTGAGCGTAACAATATAAACCAGATGAGCAATTCAGTGTGTAATAATTAAAGATTCTGCATTAGTTGAAAAGACCATTATGGTTTCAAAGACTTATTTTAAAAAGTAATGAAAAAATGTATTGTTTGTTTGCCTTTCCTACATTTTAAGGTTTCAAAGACACTCTACTGAACAGAGATATGTGGTTGCATTTTTTATTTTTCAGGTAATGGACAAGCACCACTGGATTTCAGATCAATGCTTAAGAAAACGTGAGTTCAAGTCAAAATGTGGCTGTTAAACGGTTAATGCCGTAAACACACTAAAACATTCTCCTGTTCTTTTTTTCCACAGTGTTGTTGTCACCAGAAAAAAACAACTGCCGCCAAAGAAAGAGGGAGAAATTGATCCGAAGCTCTGGGAGCTGCTTCTCAGTGCAAAAAGAAAAGACTACGAGAAAATCTGTTTGGACTTTGGAGTGACTGACTTCCGCTGGATGCTGAAGAGACTCAACCAGATGAAAAAAGAGAGGGAAGACGAACAGGCAAAGGTACTGCATGAACAATACAACAACTATAACAACTGCACATTAATTCATATACTTCTTGGTGAGGTTTCGAGCAATGAGTAAAAACTTGCACATATTTTGGAGTGAGGGTTTAGAAGTTTTACCTAAAAGAGCTGGAATAGAGAATCTGGAGTCTTTTAAGACCAGTCTGTAAAGAAGTATTTTACTGCACTCGGAATAAAACTTTATTTTCATGAAGTGACGAGTTAATCTTTGAAATGTTCGATTTTCATGGACGTTAGCTTTGCCCTGAGGCTACAGCCGAGTGGATCTTAACAAGTAAATATCCAAGGCTCTGTTTGAGGCTGCTTGCATTAATTTTATGGAGCCAGATCTAAGGATGCATACTTTAAATTTGTCGCAGGTTGTAGAGAAGCTGGAGGATGTGAAACAGATAGAAGTGAAACCTAATGGGAGAGCGGAATTCGGCTTCAACATGAAACTTTTGGACCCCAACAGTGCAATTCATGTATACAAGGTGGGTTCAAATTCCACGATATTCCAAAGTATTCTCTTTGAAGATTTATAACATCTCTAAAACTAAACAAATGTGACTTCCTGTCTCTCAAAAGGATGGGAAATCGGTGCCATATGGCGATGATGAAAATTCAAACCCTCACCTGAAGAAAACTGGGACAAAGTATGTTTTCAGCATCAAAGACCCTCAACCAGAAGATGCTGGGTTTTACCAGGTTGATGTTGAGGAAGCAAATGTCCTGACAACTGACTTTCAAGGTAAAGCATATTGTTCTACTTATATTTGTATTAGCAGGCGGTGATACAAACTTTCTATTCCTCTTTTAGTGCCTGATGTGAAGTTCGCAGCTAAGATCAAGGACGCAAAGGCCGTTGAAAGCGAGGACGCCGTCTTTCAGTGCGTCTTGTCGACACCGCTCAACAGAATCACTTGGTCAAAACAGGACGCGTCACTCGAACATGGGGACAAGTATGAAATCACCGTCTCAGAGGACAAACTCACTCACACTTTAAGAGTCAAAGACTGTGCCATGGCAGATAATGGAGCATATTATGCCATCGCTGGGATAACTTCCAGCAGTGCTGCTCTCACAGTGGAAGGTGGGTAAAACTACTAATTCTAAAAGGCTTCCAAACAGTTTCAACGAAATAAAGAATTCATGCTGTGTGTATTTCAGCTGATCCAGACGGCAGTAAAGGTCGTAAGGGCATCAAAACTGGGGATTGGGGTGATTTGACTCAACTAGCATTGGAACAAGGAAAAGACAAAGGAGCACAGGCTGATTCAGAAGCTGGAGCCGCTCTGAGGGACGGAGGAGCGGGTTCTGGTGACGGGTCTGGTGACGGGTCTAGTGATGGATCGAAAGATGCACCTGGAGTTAAGACTGATGGAGGTAAAGGAGACAACAACCTCCTTGGAGATGGAGATGATGAAAAGAATATGGGAGACGGGGATGATAAGAAAAAGAAGCGATCGCGAACTGGTCCTTTGGTTCCTGACACTGTTTCAGGTAAGAGCCTCCATTGCATTGTGGTAGTTTTAATTCCAGGGCTCTTAAGGTGTCTTACTACTGCATTGTCAGCTTTGCTCTATAAGGGCCTGTTATCATCGAGAGTCAGAGAAAAATTCTAGGTTGAGGTTTGCTACGCCTAAACCATTCTGGACCGATTTCTGCAGCGCTGGCTTTATTCCTCCAGAGATATAATAGGAAGACTCTCTGCTCCAATCTTTATTTATGATTTTGGGATTTTCTCTCATTAAATGTTCACTATGACCTGAAGTTCAACAACAGAAAACTTAAATTGGACTTTGCTCTTACTGTTGCAGATCGAGGTGTCCAGTTCGTGAGTGGGCTGTCAGATACTGTTGCTAATATTGGTAAACGGGCAGAGCTGACTTGCAAACTAAGCACTGACGCTTCAGAGGGACGCTGGTACAAAAATGGAAAGCTGGTGAGTCAACTGCTCCTGAGGGATTATGTTTGTACAGAACCACGTCAACGCATACCCGTGGATTTAGTAAAAATACATATAATACACTTTAGTAAAAATACATATAATCCATTGCATAAATGAATTAGTCTCGTGACTATTAAATCTTTTTTTCTGACAAGTTAACCAATGGAGACGGTGTACGAATCCTCAAAGATGGGGCCTGTCACAGGTTGATAATTGATTGCTGTAAAAAAGACGACACAGCAGTGTACCGCTTTGAGGCTGAGGGACGCAAATCAGAAGCGACACTTAATATTCAAGGTCAGAATCAAAATGAGTCACTTGATTTGATATAATTTAATGATTTGCAATAGTTTAAAAAGGGGTTCAGGGTTTTGACAAATTCCATTTTTTTACTCTCTGACCAGATCCACCAAAAATAGACAGCGATGCTCTGGTTAATTTCACAAAGCCAGTTATTATAAAAGCAGGTGAAAGCGCTGAATGGAAGCTGACGTTCTCAGGCGGAGACCCGATGAATATACAGTGGTACAAGGATGACGACGAGCTGTTGCCTGGCCTCAATGTGAAGACAGAGACATCAGCTACTCAAAGCCAACTACGCCTTACTAAGTGCCAAAGGAAAGACAGTGGGGAGGTCAAAATCAAAATCAAAAACGAATTTGGCACAACAGAAGCAACGTCCAGACTTATTGTACTAGGTGAGTTGATAAAGAGACTTTGTAATTATGAAAACGTTAGTATTTTCTTTTATCACAATATGATTTCTTCTCATTTTGTCAACAGACAAACCCACACCCCCACAGGGACCTGCGGACATTGTGGAAAGTGCTGTGACATCTGTGGAGTTCAAATGGAAACCACCAAAAGACAGTGGTGGGTGCCCGATCACCAGCTACATCATAGAACGCCAACAAGTGGGCCGGAGTAAATGGACGAATCTCGGCGAGATCTGTGGCAGCGATGCAAGTTACAGGGATTCAGGCGTGGACCCTGGAAGAAGATACTGCTACCGGATTCGAGCCAAGACGGCAGAAGGCATCAGTGATTACCTGCAAACAGAGGACATAGCTGCTGGAGTTCTGCGTAAGAATTAGTTCAAAGCTTAATGCTAGCTATATTAAAATGGTCAACTTCTTAGGCGGAGAGTAGAGGAAACGAGCAAACAATTATTATTTTTTTGCATCTTTTGAGAGAATGTAATACTATATAATAAATACGTTTAAAATTCATGATTGACTCTCATCTTGACATTTGCCTTTAGCCATTAAATATTGATTTCTGTACAGGAATTGTATCAGATGTACAGAGCAATGGCTAACCTCATCAAAGTTGACAGAATTTCATTCCCCCCCCACAGGATATCCAGGAGCCCCAGCAGCACCTAAAGTAATCAGTGCCTTTAAAGACTGCATGAACCTGGCATGGAGTCCTCCGTGTGACACTGGAGGAACCAAAATAGTGGGATACAATTTGGAAAGGAACAAGAAAGGCACCAATTACTGGAGCCTGGTAAACCAAGTAGGGCCAATTACAGGTGAGATCATCAGTGGGAGGGGCTGCCCTGAATCTGTACATGTGCAGAGGGATTTACATGCAACTTGTATAATTCAGAATAAACAAAGAACAGATGTAGAATCCCAATTCTGGAGATTGATACTAAATCGTGATATGATCTTATGGGAAGATCAACCTCCTCAAACTAGCACTACAAGTGAATACTGCATCCATGAGGATACTGCTCAAAGTATTTCTTAAATGTTTTTTTAAATTTCTTTCCACTGGTTTCACTGTGAGAATCAACGCAAATTAACTGATATTTCTAGAGACAGGATCAGCACATCTTCTTTTATCTCCAGATACAAAGTTTGCCGTGAAAGACGTCTTCGAAGGGGCAGCGTATGAATTCAGAGTGTCTGCTATCAACCTGTCTGGTGCTGGAGATCCTAGTATTCCCTGTGACACAGTAATTGCAAGAGATCCAATGAGTAAGTCACTCATATTGAGTTCTTATATATTTCACTAAGGTTGTCTACAATGAAAATCTAATAATTGAATGTGTGCTGCTCAATACACAATCATTCCAGAACGTCCAGGCAGAGTCACAGACCTGAAACTAACATCCTCCAACTACACCACGTTTTCACTGGCTTGGACTAAACCTAGAGAAGTGAAAGGGGTTGAGGATGAAGCCCAGGGATACTATGTGGAGATTAGACTGATAGAAAGCCTCGAATGGAGCCGCTGTAATGCCGTCCCAATTACTCTAACTTCCTACACTGTGCTTGGCTTGAAGGCGATGGCCACATACTGGGTGAGAGTAATTGCCACCAATTACGGAGGTGATGGAGAACCTCAGGGCTTTGACAAGTACGTCACTGCAATGCCCCCTCCCGGTAAGAGGATGTGAAGTTTAAATCAAGACTGTAACACTTTCTTAGAGTTTAGTTTTTTGTTTGAAATACTCAGAAGTCCCCAACAATGTGTTTTTCCTTCCAAAATACATCTACTGGATAATGGAGGGAAACTAGCATCACTGAATACTCATAGGCTCCAGTAACAGAGAGCAATGTGAACATTTGGACAGCCGTTATACTCATGAGCACAATACATCACAACAAGCACGTGATCGGAAACTGGTCTAAATTTATAAAGGTGGTAAATGTCATGTGTAATAACCTCCTCTTCCTCCCTCCCCTTAAATATTATTTCAAGCACAATGAAAAAGTACATTTATACTTTCTGCTGAATTGTATCAATACAAGAAGAATCTAAACATTAAATTTTGTATTTTATCGTTGCAGTGAGGCCAAGGTTTACAGGCAGGAACATGAAAACCTTTGTGGTGGTCAGATCTGGAAACACAGTCCGTCTGAACATCAACTTCGAGGTACTTTGCTTCAGCTTTCCCTCCAAACAGGTTCAGTGGAGAATATATTGTTTTGTTTGAATGCTTAATTAACATCATGTTAATCTTTATCAATGTGTTAATGTGATATTATCTCAATGTCTACAGGCCTCCCCACTGCCAGAGATCATTTGGTTAAAAGATGGTATTCCAGTGGCTAAACATGTGACAATTACCAACTCTGATAAAGGCTCTCAGCTGTTGATCCCCACCTCCGAGCGCTCCGACAGCGGCGTCTACACCATTACCGTCAAGAACCTGGTCGGCCAGGAGAGCTTCAATGTTGAAATCAGAGTTACAGGTAAATGGAGCCATTTTAACAATTCTGACTCCAGTCAAGAGTAATAATGCGACTTGACTATGCTGCCACCATTTTATCCACAGTAGAATTTTGCCATTATCATTGTTCGGTGTTCAAATATGGTCTGAATCAGAATCAGATGAGCCAGTTTAACAATGTAACAATGTTTTTGTTACATCACACTGCAACAGTATAATAAAAAGTAACCACCACTGTAATGTCAGGACTCTGTATGACTGTGTCTCTACATCTGATTGTAGATGATCCCAGGCCTCCATGGACCAGTGGAGCTGGATCAAAACATCCCAGGGACAGTGACTCTGTCCTGGTCTCCCTCTCCAGATGAGAAGAGGGACGACAGGCTACACTACATGGTTTCCCAACGGGACTCCTTCAAGCGCACTTGGAGGACCGTGGCTGATAACCTCTTCAACAACAAGTTCACAGTTGTCAACATTTTGCCCGGATGGGAGTACTACTTCAGGGTGTTTGCTAAAAACGACATGGGCCTTTCAACACCTTCTGAACCCCCTGTGTTTGAGACCAGAAAGGAAAAAGGTTTGTGTCACCACTTCAATCAGAGAGACGCTAAATCCTGTTTTCTATGCTTGCATCCTACTTAGAACAGTAGTTTTGTTATCATGGATATAGGCGTATGAAAACCGAACATTTTTTCCAGAAAGACAAGAAAAAAAGTACTATAGCACTCAACTAGAGCATATATCTCTGCCAAGGCTGAATGGGTTCTTTCTTGGCCCGTGTCCCCTTTTTCCACCAAGTTTCATGGAAATGCTTTCAGAAATCTGTGCTTAATCCTGCAGACAAATCAAAAAACCCAACAAACGCAAGTTAGGTAAGAAATATTTAAGCAGATATTTCATTGAGTTATAGAACTTAGAAGAACTGAGGCTTGAGTGGATGTTGCCAGAACTAAACAGTTATCCATCTATTTAGGGGAAATGTCTCAGGGACACATCTTTAAACTCATTAATCAACTAACTCAATTCTGTGAAGCTTTTATGCATGTTTCTGTATTTCAGAAAAGTTCAAAGTGAACATGCCAAAGAAAAAAAGCCTGGACTTCCAGGCAGCTCCAGCGTTCATCGTGCCCCTGAAGATGCGTACGGCTCCACAAGGCTACGAGTGTCACATGAGTTGTGCCGTTAAGGGCGATCCAGCTCCTCGTGTGACATGGTACCGCAACAACATCAGCCTGAACACCAACACCAACTACCACATCACCAACGTCTGCGGTGTCTGCTCCTTGCTCATATTGAGGGTCGGCGTCAAAGACAACGGGGAATACAAAGTCGTCATTGAGAACAAACTGGGGTCAGCCGAATGCTCGATGATCCTGAGTGTCAAAGGTAATATTTACATTACTAATATTACAATTAATTATAACAGGGTGTAGATGAAACAAGCTAAAAATATGTTTCTTTACAGAGTGAAGATCTGAAACTGCTGAACAGAGACTGAACCGGAGAGACTCCCGACAGCGTTTTGAATTAATTAGACTTCATCTGTTATAGTCTTCACTTATATTTTTAATCACGTAGAACAAAAACAAGAAAACGCATGTTATATATTTTAGTTGTTTCCTGATCTGCTTTCCTTAATCTTTATAAAAGCATTTAAAGTATATAAAAAACTACCTAAAACATCTCAACTCTTTAGCATCGATATACTTAAAGTTACAATTATTTATCCTTGAAGGTATCATTTGGAGTTAATGACCTCTAGTGGCACTGTTGAGTAATGCTTTCATGAGATGGCCCCTGCTTTCTTTGTATTTTACGCATGCCATTACATTACACTGTGATGCACGTGTGCCATTGCTGGTACTTTACAATTAATTGGTATAAAAACAAAAGGAAGATGAGAACTGTGGTGTGAATGAATTGAGAGTCTGTTCCTGCTTGGAATAAAAATCCCTGCAACATGACAGCGACAAACTTAAGTCAACTTTCACGGGGAAAAGCAAATCAATGAAATATATCCAAAATGTGATGGTTCAGGTTTACCCAGTCTTAATAAATGATGCTTTTATTAGCAATATACTATGTGACATTTGATCTAATCCTTTGGTGTCTTTAACTATTTTACACACACAATGTAAATAGCCTGAATTGCTCTGATGGCCCCTCACAACCCAGCAGACAGAGATCCACTAAATGACTGTAGGTCAGAGGGAGGTCAGAAAAGTAGACACCTGAGTTAATCCAGCGAGGAAGACTCAGCTCTGCAGGTGCGTCCTCTTCCTCCTCTGCCGCTGCCATGACACCTCCATGTCGTTGTTGGTGAGTTTTCAGTACCGCAGTCCAGGAGAAGGATGGAAACTCCGGTGTTTCTCCACCTCGGTTCCGGTGCTGTTCCGCAGAGTCTCCATCGAACCTCAGCAGGTAAATAAGCTCAGCTACAATCACCTGTTCTCCTTCATACTCGTCTTCTTAACGATACGAAACTTGAAGTAACAGACTTTGTTTCTTACTTTCTTGTAAAAACACGAATTTAAATGAAACACAAGTTTCTGTAAAGGAGACTTCTGCGCAGATAATTAAGAGTGGGCGGGTCTTTCTTAGAAAGAAGGGGGTAATATCGAGGAAGTTACGTCATTTCCTTTCAAAATAAGACCACGGCCGTTGTAATTTGTTTTCAAAATAAGGTTCCTGAAAAAAGGAGAAAGTGAAGTGATTAAAATCCTTTAAGTCACTAGCAGTTTGTACCTATTCATATTTGTAGTGAAATATTACTCTAGGTAATTTAACACTTGATGACGCTACGGTGCACAACTGCAGTTATGTCCCTAACATCTGCTGGTGGCCACTGTACAAGGGATAGTCACTATCTATAGTCCTATAATATACAAGTCGTTTTGTAAATACATTTATTCTGGCTAGTGATTTATTTTGGAAAGTCCAATGTTGGCAAAGAGTGTGCCTGTAAATTGATGCAGTCCACCAGGATTTGTTCATGTGACTGTGATTTTAAAGTCCCATATAGAATCTTTGGAACCATTTTTCATGCAACAAATAACCTTTTATTTTATGTAAAGCCATTTCAACAATTTACTGTATGGTCCTGAATCGGCAAATGGCATTTAGATCATGTAAAAAATAAGTTATGGCCATACATGATTTAAGATTTATTTCATTATGTTGAGTTATTTACAACCGACATAATAAAAAATAGGCTACAGTATCAAATACCAGCTGTGGGAAGAAATTAAACTGTCCTTAAAGCTTGCAGTAAAAAGTACATGTGTATTACCTGTATAGTTATTTATAGTTTATAGCTTGAGTACATACTGTTCTCTTGCCATTAACTTTTTTTCTGAAAAGGTAAAAGTGCTAGTTTCTGCCAGCAGGTGGTGCCTGTTTACTGCCACAATAATGAAACACATGCAACAAATGTGACAGTGGGGGTGAGGGATATGTTTTATGATTATTTCATGATGGTAAGTTAAGAAATATCAAGTCACCAGGATGCAGCTAACTTTAGTTTAGAATTGAATAGAATAATAGTACAAAGTTTAGAATTGGAATATTGTTTTGTACACTTTCCACAACATTAACCCACCTTTGCCTGTATTTTTAATCTTACTTCACCTTTCAGGTGCAGTTTCAGCCACTTGCTTGAACTTGTCAAACAGTCTTTGTTCCTTTTTGTTGAAAGCATGTTATTACCTAATGTAACAACACTTCCTTAGCATTGAAATAATGAATCTACTTCCCTTTGCATTACCTAGAGACATGTTCACACACTAATAACATCAAGATCTTCATATTCACTTGAATAGAAACATAACATCTTGATTAAAGTGTTCAACAATGCTTTTCTTTTTCTATTTTTGGTGAAATTACCAAATCCCTTGAGAGCCCATGTGAACAATGCTGCTGTCAAATCCTTGTGTTCACACACACACATGCACCACAGCCCGCCTCCTGCTCAGTCCCACCACTTCCTCCAGAACTCTCACACTTGTGCTGCTCTTTCACTCTCATCAGATATGCAATGTCTCACCATCACATGAAGATCACACTCGAGCTGCTCACTTTGACTATAAGGAAACATCTGACTTTCATATCCGTTGGTGATAAATTAATTCATCAACATCTTATTTAGAGGGGGGTTTTTTTCTTTTAGTTTAAGAAGAAGTGGTTAACTTTTTTTTGTTGAAGTTCTTGTAGTTTGGACCACGTTACATTACAGCTGCATGTGGCTTCAGCAGCTCGGGAGCGATGTCATCTCTACTTTCTCACAACAAAGATCGGCCGCACATTAGAAAGTCGCTCTCTGACTCTTCCCCGACTTCCTCCGCTGCCACCAACAGGAGCCTGAGGGTAAGGCCTGATTGTCTTTCATCTCGTTGTTTATTGAGCGGAAATGCCAAAGCTGACATAATGCAAACAGCAGCATTAAAGCTTCAGTACTATCAGACAAATGGCTACGTAACAAGCCACAGTGGTAGTTCTGTGCCAGAGAGACTTAGGACATGTCTTACTTGATTTTACTTGTATTTGTCTTCATGTAGGCGGATTATTTGGCCTGTAGGATCAATGGGAAACGATGGGAAGTCATGACCTCTAGAGACTAATCGACTAATGTTCTCTTATAATCCACTTTACAGTATTAATGATATTATCAGTTCTAGAGGTAACGTAACAGCAGGAGTACTTTGGTACTTGACAATCACATGGAAATAATTGCAGATGATTTTGTTCCTCAAATGAATCAGTGGATTATTTATCAAATCATTCACTGTTCATGCTTTTCAGATGAAACAGGGGTTTTCAACAACTTTAAACTTTACAAACTAATTCACAGAGACAAATCCCAGAAGTTCCCATGTGGTACTAAAGGCCTGTTTATATTCACATACTGAAATTAAACTGCATAATGTTGTTCAAAACTTTGAAAGTTTAATCTAGGTAAAGTTGCAGTTAGCCATATCTGTTTATGTAAACTATAGAATCCACTGGGGAAAGATAAATGGGGAGGCATCGACGTCAGCGTGTGAGAGAGGGGGCGAACAGGAAGAGAGGGAGAAGAAAGAGTGAGAGAAAGAAAGCAGGGGCGAAAGACAGGATGACATAGAACAGAGGGAAGGAGGGATAGAGTGCTCAGGACTGGCTGGGAACTCAGACGCAGTATTTATGGATGTTTATCTCTGCTAGTCCTACGGGAAGCTCAGATTTTCCACTCGGGAATGGCTGGTCAGAGGACCAGAAGTTCCCCATGGGATACAGACAGGCTGGAGCACAGCTTAGCGACTGAGACACATTCACATACATTGGACAACGCTTACAAAAAAACCCCCTGCTTTTCCATTAGCATCTGTTTATATGTGATGTCCCTTAATCTAAACCAGAGCTTCTTCAAAGTCTGCGTGCTGTATATCATTAGTGACCGTTTACCCAGCACATCCAAGTGTCCAAAGTGAGAGAGACTCAAAGGAGCTGACATCAGAGTCTGGGGAAGATCCAGAGATCTGTAAATGTCTGAGCAGAGGCACATCACCGTGTTTACACTGTGTCCCTGAAACTTTAATCCCTGCTTCTTCTTTGCAGGAATCCACTTGTCTCTGAGATTTTGTCCAGCATGTAAATTTCCCAGCAGTGGTCAACCAGTCTGCTTTGTAATAATCTAGTGATAACAATAGATAAATACTTCTTACAGGTTTAGATGTTGATTGTTTGTAGTGCTGGATGCAATAAAATGCAAAGAGGGAGTCATATTAGTTTGATTAGTAAAATGAAAATACATTATATTCGAGGAAAAAGATGATGTGCTGAGCAGGTTCAAAAACAATATATTCCAACACACTAATTTGCGACGTGTTTGTTTTTTAAATCTGGTCTCATCGTCAGTTTTGTGTCTTTTATATAAAGCGTTGAAAGAAATACTGGCTACACAGCTCTGCTAGTGGTGCTGTGAGGCTCTGCTTAGGCTCAGTGCTTAATGCTAACATCACCATGACAATACTAGCATACAGATGTTAAAGCAGATAATAATGAGCATGTTCTATATCCTGGCTTAGTATGTAACAGTGGGAAGGAAGGAAGAAATGATTGATAGATAGATAGCTGACAATGGCAGCAGATGTTGTGTTCAAGTATTTGTATATATTCATATCTGGACCAAAGTGGTGGACACATGAACTGACAGAAGGACAAATCCTTTCCAGCGCCACTTTGCTTGCCTGGCTGAAAACCTAAACACTTGCATTGTAGCAGAGAATTATTCCCATCACGCCCAGACGGCCTGTCAAACAAACGACGAGGCCAAGCTGTGTGAAGTCAACATTTGTGCAGTAATGAGCATCTTTACTGAAAACAGGCGACAGGGTGATGATGGCCTTGAAGAATGTGTTTATGCCTCGCAAGCTTTAACTTGGTGTTAAGTTCATTTAAGTAATTTTAACCTGGGAAAAAGTGGTGGAGCGACCGACCGATAGACTGTTAGAATGGCTGAGAAGCCGAAAAGCCTGTGTTGTAGCTTTCAATGGGTTTTTTAATCTGTGTTTGCAACCTTTTTCTCAGTGGGACATTGAGCTCAGCAACATCTGATTAGCTCCGAAACAGAAGCAAGAAAAGTTTCTCCATTAAAAAACAAACACAAAAACACATCATAGTAATCTATCAGGTCCTTTTTTTGTCTTGTCCCGCTAACTAACAGACAAACAGGTAAGGTGAGGCAGGAGACTTTAAGTTGGTTAATAAGTCATTTGGGGGCAGCTGCCAAAACAACTGACAGTGTTGTTCTTCTGAGGACAGCACTCGTTCTAATTGAATTTAAATGCACTTCAAAAGTCTTTGGAGCAAAGTATCAGCCGGCTGAGTTCACAGACCTGAAATGATGTTTGAAAATCTGTCAGCACACATACCTTTAACTTTAAAAGGCAATAATGAGCAAATTGCGAATGCCACTGCCAGAGCTTTTACCTTTTTTGGATGTGTTTGGTTATCTGTGCTTGTCGGTTTATTTAAGGAATCATTTCCTCTCCCCTATAACTGGACTCTGTGTGCTCCATAAACCTTTTCTAGGAAAACTTGAAATGCGTTGATTCCTGGTATCTCTTCTGCACAGTTTGTCACCTAATACTGATATTGTTCATGTGTTAAAATATATCCTGAGGGCAAGTGAGTGTACGCTTGTGGTATGTGTTTGTTCAGCAGGACACAAAAAAAACAACTAATTTGTGGATTTGATTCCACATCGTACTTAATAACTCTCACGTCAGGACCAAACAGCCTGTCAAACAAATGATGACGTCAAACTGTGTGAGACACAAACCCTTAGGCACTAATGGGCATCTGCTGGAATCCAGGATGGGGCCATGATGGTGTTGTCTAAAATACCTTAGTGAAGATAATCAGGAATATCATTACAAAACTTACTTTATCGTTGTTTAATTGCATTTTTGGTCTGAAAACCTATAGTTCTAATGTGTGTCTCCTCTATTTCAGCATGAAAGACTGTCAAGGTAATTTTCCTCTAATCTAATTCTTCACACAATTATTACATGTAATTAGAATGGGGTCACGTGTGTCGAATGCTTTATACCTGTCTTGTGTTTTCAGATTGAGTTCGTCTGGATCCTCGGATGTTTCCAACGACTCGACCACAAACCACGCCGAGTCCTACTTCCTGCGCAGAGAGAACCGACTGTCCGCGAGGAAAAAGGCCGTAGAAGAGACAGAAAACAATGACTATAAAAAGGCAGGTGCTGCAGCTGGAATGTTGATGGACACTCAGAAACACAAACATGAACCTCACACTGGTGATAGATAAAAAAGACGACTAGAGCCAGTATGATTCACGTGGGCACCGTGGATATTAATCTAACTTTGTAGCAGATATCATGGCAATCCATTCAATTGTTGTTAGGATTGTGTATTAGCAACCAAAACTGTTACCTTCATAATGAATGATGAAAATAACCATTAAACCAGTGAGTCACAGTGTTGATGTCCATGCTTGTTAACCTGTGTGCTGTAGGAAAATATTACATAGTATTTTATACTTACTTATTTTATACATGTTCTGTGAAATGTATTGATATTGTGGCATCGATAAAGTTGATCTTCTCTTCTCTTCTCTTCTCTTCTCTTCTCTTCTCTTCTCTTCTCTTCTCTTCTCTTCTCTTCTCTTCTCTCATCGCATCTCATGTTGTCTTGTCTTGTCTTGTCTTCTCTTCTCTTCTCTTATCTTATCTCATCTTATCTTACCCTATCTTCTCTTCTTATCTCTTAAAACAATCAAACTCCTAACAAGTATGTCTTTTTTGCAGATGTATGAAAAGGCCCTGTCCACAAATCAAAGGCTCAAATCCAAGTTGGAAACCAGTAAACAGGAACTGGTCCAGATCCAGGACCAGCTGCAGAGAGTTCAGGTACTGCACATATCTGCTGCTGTCAACAGTTAATCTGCCCCTTTCAGATTCATGGGTCTGGGAAGAGCTAAAGGGAAAGTTTGCTGGAGGGAGACGACTGAGAAAGTCATTTTCTCTGAGTCATAAATTAAATCATCAGTGATTGAAGAAATATCTTCCACATGTTCTAATGAGAAATCAGATAATAAAGGAATCTGAATGAAATAAATCAGTTTCACAATGAAGCTGCAGTGTTATTACTGTCAGGACTGAATTTGGGAATAATCACCGCACTCATAATAGTTCCTCTGTGTGTGACTGTAAGTTTAAAATGACACATCAGCTTTCACACGCTGTGCTATAATCTTTCTTGTAATAATTTTTCATTGCTGCAGAAGGGAAGAGCAGGAGATTGTGGCTCCGCTGTGCTCGAGGCAGAAAAGAAGGTATGAACTCGGCATTATACCAAAATTCTACGAGTGTAGTCATAGCAAAATGTTGTGAGTTTTTCTGTGTCTTCATTTATTCATCTGAATCGTCTTTATGTTAAATGTTGTTCTTCATAGGAAAGCTGGAGTCTTAAAAAGAGAATAACAGATATGGAAGACCAGTTGAAGGTAAAGCAATGTTTTCAAAATTACTTTTATTTAGAAATGGTAGCAATTAAGAACTTTGTACGATTCTTTCACCCGGGGAGAAAGCGAAGCTCGTTTGTAACGAGAGAAACAACAAACAATCAAATCAGTGTCTGTGGGACTTGGTGCCAGGGTGTTACCGGCTCTGTCTACAGCGGTTTTCATTCATCAACATTATGCCCCATTGGCTGTGGAGCACTTTGACGCGGCGGCAAGCGAGCCATCAGTATTCATCTGCAGTGTAACGTTCACAAATGTCTGCTGTGTCATGCCCAAGAGGATGCAAACAAAACCCCTCTTGTTATCTGTGAATGAGAGCTTTAAACAAACATGGTCTGGAAATTGACGTTCACAACTGTGGTCCAATTGGGTCTGTGCATCAGTGAAGGCGAGCGTGTGTGTGTGTGTGTGTGTGTGTGTGTGTGTTGTTTATTTCTTTTATTATAATAAAATGCCCAGATGAAGCTGGAGCAGATGATTTGGAAGAGGCCTCAAAACCATTAAGAAGTTAAAATTATTACATTTTGAATAAATAAACCTTTTTTATCATTTGTCTATGAAATACCTTTAGGCTGTTAACCAAATGTAATTCTTCTAATAATATTTCTGTGTAGCATTAAAGTTGAACTGAGCAACATCTTTATCAATTCAAAGCAGAAATTTGAGTGTAACACATCATGAACCTGAGATGTTGGATAGGTGGCAACATCTTTTACCATCAACCCTTCATTACCTGATCAAACTTAAAATAAGAATTCACTCAAAACACAAGCAAGGACAACTCATAAAATGACTTGCAATTTTATCATAAGGCAAAGATTTACACGTTTCATATAAGCCAGGACTGGTGTTTAAAGTGACTTCTGATGACATAAAGATGGACGACATGACAGCTCCCCAAAAGTGAAGCCAAAACATCCTGATCGCCACCTGCTGGCTGGCCGTAGAACAGGTCATTAACCCTGCCTCCTCTAAGCGAGCGGATTGGACATTGGCCAAATTAAAAAAGTCAAAGTACGAAATATGGTTTCTATCATTTGTAGTAGTTCTTATCACACTGATGTATGTTCAACAGTTTATTTTCCGGTAAGTTTGGTTTTAATTAGTAGCCGATCGCTACTCTGCAGACTCCAAATGATGTCACCAGAACAAGATGGCTGTACCAGTAGGGGATATTTTGGCTTCATTTATTGTTATAATCATTATTATCTCTCTTCAGGTTAAAGCAGAACTTAAGATGGAGAACCAGAGGCTGAAGGATGAAAATGGAGCTTTAATCCGTGTCATCACTAAACTGTCCAAGTGAGACACTGGAGAAGACAGAAGAGAAGAGCACGACACCAGAAGCTATATTTAAATGTTTATCAATAAGGAGTATCCCCCCGGAAGAATGATTGTCTATATTTATGAGTCATTTTGTAAATGTCAGTCCATTCTTCACCTTCATCCAAATGTACTGTATTTAAAGAAGTTAGACTGCCTGAAGGAAAATACATTAAATTGCATTTTATACTGTATATTCTTTAAATATTTCTACATAAAGACAAATGTAGCATGACCACGTCTTTAGTTTTTTTATTCCTCTGGGTTTAAAGGAACAAATTACCCACAGGAAAAGGGATAAATCTCCAGAAGTCCTATTAAGAATATCCCTGCATACTTAAAAAGACAAAATACTGCAGGTATGGCCACATAGGTATTGCCATGGAAACTGCAATATTCGCCCCGCTACCATATGCAGACCCTAAAACCGGGCTCAGCGCTATCAGGTGCAGCGAATGATGGATGAGCTGAGGTTCTTGGAAACGTGGGAGAGCGTCATTTCTGATTCAGACTTTCTCTTCCTTAACCTGCAACGTGAAAACTATCAGTTGAACAAAATGTAGACTGGTAGCACAGGAAAAATATGCCTTGTGTTTGACCTGCTGGGAGCACTAAGACAAAATCAGACTCAAATGTAAAATATCAATCTGTTACGAAGTCATGATCGTTGTTTTTTTTACTTTTTGAAACAAGAAATAATAATTGATGACGTTACCTTAAAGGGGATGGTTCACCAAAAAATTCAAATTACACTCATTATCTCCTGGAGGGGTGGGTGACGTGTTTAAATAGATGATGAGTGAATTATATTTTTGGATGAACTATCCCTTTAAGGGCTATTGGCGCTTTTAAACACATCACATGATCTTCACCGCTGTAGAAGGACGGATGTGAGATTGTTCTGCTGTTTTCCAAGTTCAAGAGTTCGAAGCTCAACTGCTGAGGTTAAACCAACATCAGTTCAAATGTAACTGGAGTAAATCTGCAGATCCACGTTTCCATGACAACTGGGCAAACACCAGCTGACGGGGATCCAAGAATAAAAGTCAAGAATAGACTTCAGGAATTTAAATGCGCAACTTGCAGGTTGATTTTTGTTCATTCAATCAATGTGTAAACTTGATCATGAGATGTCTGCCAGATACATCATCTGTTTACATTTAATTTGGATTATTCACTAGATAGCAAAATATTGTATGTATAACAGGAATAATTTCCCTAAACTCCCTAAAACATTAAGACATTTTTTAAAGATACATCTATTTAAATAAATATTCTTCACCTGAACTCACATAAACCAAACTTGAGTTAAACATCTGAGCTCCTGCAGACGTGCTGTGTTTTACTTTGTCTTCCTCCTGATGTGATCACATTTGCTGTGTATGATGCCACCCACTGGCCATAAGTGGAAAAGCAGCCTCTCGTTCCATTTACACACCACACAGGACAAGGCTACTTAAAATGCCTTTATTTCCTATGATTACAGTTTTTTACAACACAGATAAGCCCTGACCACTTCCCATGTTTTGGTTCCCTTCAGCTCTACAGAGTGATATATGAGTACAGTTATTATTATTTTTTTTTTCGTCTTTTTTGTTTCCTCCTCTGCTGGAAAACATGGATTTTATAAGGAAATAAATCATGCAGTTCACAAAAAGGGCACAACTACTGACACACGTCTACATCAAGACAAAAAGGGAGCGTCGAGTTCAAGCAGTCTGTGTTGCTCAGTAAGTGAGTGATGACAGTCGTCTCTTTGGATGTTCTGCATCATGGCTACTGTACGTTCAGAGGAGAGTGACTAGAGAGGAAGCAGCAGGTCGGCAGTATTGCATTGCGAATGTGGTTCTGCACTGAATGGGTCGGCTCGGCGCTCAGGAGAGCGCGTGAGACCGGGAAGACTGGGATTTTGTTGCCTGCACTGCAGAAAATGGATAAACTCATACAGTCCATTCACTAAATCCCAAACAATGACACCAAACCAACAAACACTGGGTCAAGTGGGTTCTTATTGCAAATACACAAAATACACAAAATGGAGATTATAGATTATGTGTAGATAGACGGGATGAGAGTGAGTATATTGGATGATCCAGAGAAAAGGATTCAAGACATTACACACACTATAGAAAAGTAATGTCATGAACTTAAACGTGAAAATTAATCTTCTTTTCGATACTACAAATGTAAATGTGTCTGCCTGGTTTATTCCTCCTCCAAACTCTAAAGACACATACTACCTTCTCCTCTAAGAGACGGACTGTCACTGTGATTATTCATCTTCATGGACGGACAGACGGAGAAAACAGATCAGAGATGTCATGATTGATAGAGCATCCGTATCTCACAGAGCATGCACGTTGAAACTGTGTGTTCACTCATACAGTGGCATTTGTAATGAAAAAGATTATTGATTGCTTAATTATCAGACTGGAGCTCTGTCAGAGAGCGACATCAATAATATCCAGTAATGATATTTCACACAAATAAAAAAAAAAAAAGAGTAAAAGAAAAATAAGATTTGGTTCATTTTATATGCAAGTTACTGATTTCACTCACTTCTAATGTGTGATCCGACAGCTGGGAGCAGGTTTATTCGAGTGGCCGACATGATGAAAAGGTACAATTTAATAAAGAGTGAATAAAAGGAAACGAACAGGCCACAAGTCAGTTAAGTCGTCGACTGTATATCTACATTGGATTAACTGGGACTCGACACTCATCTGGCAGGAGTAAATGAAGGAAACACTTACGGTACACTGAGATAGAAAATCAAGGAGCCAGCAAATATTCTCCTCTTTTTTGTTGAAATCTATACAGTTTGCTGGTCAGCGACCGAGACAGACTGAACAACAAGTGCAAGCGGGAATGAACAGTAGTTACACGACCTGTAGCCCGAGCACACGGATACACTGGGTTCAGCACAGAGGACACATACAAGCGATGACAGGGAAATTAGACACTCGTGCAGTTTTGTGAGAAAATGAAACAGATCTTCACATATGACACACAAAGCAAACCCTGCTATAACTCCAGGCTTTAAAGGAGCCCGTGAACCATATATAACATGAATTATCCAGACATGTACATTCAGTCCCATTTAGCAAAAATACATACACTTTGCAGTCAGTGCATACAGGTTTTTTTTACTCTGTTTTATTATCAAAAATGACATAGAACACAAACACACATACACAATATAATAATGGTTCCTCTTTAAAACATGCTGCTATTTACATCATCTTGTAAATTCATGCTGTAGCCTATTCACAAATCTGCAGCGATGCATGGGGTTGATAGTAATATAGCAGAAGTACTGTGGGTGGACCGGTCAGTGTGTGCTGCTGTTTCCCTTCCTCTACACTCACTTTTCGTTTCTGGTGGTAATACGGAGGCAAAGACAGCAGCTGAACACCTCGTTTTCATTTTCATTTACACACATTGTGTAGTTTGCTGAGCTTCTCACATCCGATCTTCTCTCACATGGATCACATGATGATAAAACACATCATCTATTGGACAGAGGATCCCCGACGTTTTGATCTCACGGTCAAATGGCTTGTTTTCGTTATATAAAATTAGATATGGCTAGAATATTTCTTTCCATTTTTACTGTAGGTTTTGTCAAATCGTTCATTATTCTACGACCAATTGGAAAAATGCAGGATGTTTTATTTTTTTAATGAAAAATGTTTTAAGCAAACTCTCAGTTGCAGCAGTTTGTCAGACTCGTGTTCTGTGCAGTATGTTATATATTCTAAAGACTCACATCCCACCAATTCAAATCCCTTTTCTCATTCGGTAATAAATGGGGTTTTCATGTGTTTTTTTATGTCTCAACACCAGTGACATATGTTTTGGTGTTGCGTGTCCATCCTATTCTCAAGAACATCTTGAGGGAATTTCTTTAAATTTGGTGCAAACATTCACTGGGACTCAACGATCATAAATGTAATTGTGGTAGCCAGGGGTCAAAGGTCAAGGTCACTGTGATCTCACAAATAGGTTTTTTGCCTTCCTGAACGTGTTGTTTTGATCATTTGTCATTAGGACTCAAAGATAAAATCCTTGGATTTCAGTGGTTCAAAGGTCAAAGGTCACAGTGACATCCTATGACTGCACTGGTTAGTGGAGGCATACAACTGCAGGGTGGTATTTGTAGTTCTTTTGGTTTCTAAACGAAATTAGCACTATATTTTTATTCAGAAATGACAATTTAATCAACTTGAATATACAGTAGTTGTTTTGCTTTTGGAGATTTTCTTTAATAATGAACATCTGAAGATTTGATTCCATGAAACCAAAAAAACAAAATACTTAAAATCAACTTTTCCACATAAGTTTCGACAGACGGCTCCAAATAAGATCATTTAAATTTTTTTATGCAGTAGTGAGATTCGATTACATATTTTTTTATTCAAACCCAGTGTTCAGTTGCTCTAAAGCCTTTTTGCCTCCATGCATCTGCACATCACACTAACATAGTAAATCTATGATGAAGTGAGTGTAGCACTGTGGCTCCAGACACAAAGCCTGTGTCTGATCAATGAGATTTAAACGACTACTGTGAGGTGTGTGAGACACATGCGCGATTCTTGCGGCTCTATTTGGTTCAAGCAAATGCTCCTGGACAATGTTTATTGTTTAATGTGTTCGATGCAGCACTTTGAGCCGCGTTGACATTCGATTTGTAGTTGAATTCCCGTTCTCTTAAAAAGTGCAGTCACATGTTACGTTTCACACTCAGTTCGCTGTAAAAACATCTGGAAATTGCTCACTTTGTTTCATCACCGATTATTTGCGTTTGTGTGTAAACTACGACATCCGTCACAGAGCGCGGAGTGGATGTGAAAATAAAAAGCGAGAGGTGTGTTTCAGAAGCGTCGGCAGAATGCAGAAGCAAAGTCACAACTGTTTTGAACGTCATTGGTAATCCTCCTACAGTGTCCTGACCCCCCCTGCGGGTAAGTGCGGGTTTTTACATCCAAGTGGTCGACGCAGCTCGAGACACATTTCCGATGGCACATTCACAGTGTCCCTGACGACTTTTGAATAATAAAAGTCCCCCCCACCTTCTCCACTAAACGCCGCCTCTCTCGTCACATATCAGGGAAAGGCACCCATGTACTCCTGTCCTACATTACATCTGTCTGAAGACACAGAGACGTGTGTCTAAGCTAAATGCATAGACGATGCCTCCATTGGCGACACAGAGCAAGCGACAGAGCTCAGATAGCTGCGGCGTCCCCGGTGCCACACTGTGCCCTTCTCCACCGTGTGTATCGAATTCACAGTAAATGCATTCAATGGCCTCGTCCGTTCTCAATTAACTCTTTTTTTCTGCATTACTTAAACACACTCTGTGCGGAAAATAGCCCGATACTACAGTACTCTCTATTGCAAGTTATAGCACACTTATTAGCAGGATACAATACTGGGTGTGGTGTATGCAGAGCAGTGGGGGGGTGGGTGGGGGGGGGGGGGGGTAAGTAAAGCATGCTCAACTAAACTAAAGCTTTATTTCCAGTATTGTCTCCACGGAGACTTTCGATCAGTGAACAGCACCCTAAGAATCAGTTTCTATGTTTCTTCGATCGTTCAGGAGCCGGTCACTTCTCAGCTAAATGTGTGAGATGTGATGATTCATTTTTAAAAACTGTTTTATTTTTCCGACTTAACCATAAATGAGCTGGGGGGGGGGGGGGGGGAGGTATTCTACGACGTCTCTTTTTTGCTGAGCAGTTTTCATGACCGTGTGTTAAAGTCATGGGTTTCATGCAAAATAGGGGCGGGGGGGTTGGATTTCTGAGTTAGTGCATGAGCTGGTCGGTGGAGCACGTTACTTCTTGGCCGCCAGAGATGCCAGCTGACCGTCGATATCCTCCTCGGGTTGCAATGGATGCCACTGGGCGATGGGACGGCGGGGGTTGGACAGCATGTCGGACCAGTGCTTCAGGCCTAAGCTGGTCGCCTTGCTGCCCACGAAGATCTTCCCGATGGCGTCGTTCTTACCGATCTTGTCATAATCAAACACCGTGACCGCCACCAAGATTTTCTGAGTAGGAGATGAGAGAGACTCTGTGATTTCTCTGTTACTGAGTCGTCACATTATCAAAATATGAGCGCGGATTGATTGTAAAGATATAGAGAGACACAGATCAGCTGTATTTTGTTACATATCAGTGGAGTCCGAAAGATGAGATTTGACTTGTACTGTACCTGCATCTGTTCTAGAGGGATTTCAAAGCTGAAGGATTCATTATAATATGGGTTCAAGGTGTTCTTCTTCACCGTGGTCTTCTTCTTCTTCAGACGCTTACCCCCCTGCAGCAGCTGGATCTTCACATAAGGATCTGCAAAGGGCAACGACATGATCAACAACAGAGACCATCAAGGCAAGATTTTCATATGTTCTTTGATTGTATTACTTACTAGTGCAGCGCCCGTTCTAAAATCAACAACGTCACTTACGTTGATGAGTCCCAGCCGCCTGTTGTATGTAAACGCCTGTTTATCATAATTTTATCAAGATTTTACGTATTGCATTTCCAAATTGCACCATAATCGACACTGCACTTTCTTGGGCCTTTAACGATACATGTGCCAAGTGTGAAGCCAACAGGATGGATGGTTCCACATACAGACAGACAGATTTCTGGAATAATTAGACGGAAAATGATATGCAAGGCGGCAAGAGAGTGTCTGGGGTTCCCCATTGGTGTGGGAATATCCAACAGAGTAAAAGATGACCTGACTTCTAAAAGGGATAAAGTTCAAGATCACACATTTCTTTAATATTTCAAGTATTCAATCATTTGAAGTTTAAAGTTTAAGTTAAATCTATCAACGAAGAGTCCTAGTTCTTGTTTGAGGGATATTTTTTCATTCTTTTTTGTAAAACTCCTAAAATTCTGTGAGATTCTTGGGCCGTCTTGGGTCTACAGATTCTCCATGAAGTTAAGTTTGAAGGGCTGTGAGGGCCAAAGCAAAACCTTCAGCTCGTGTCTCTGGAGGTCGTCCGTCGTGGATCTTGAGCTGTGTCTCAGATCATTATCCTGCTGTACAAGCCATCTGCTTTTTTACAGATAAACTCTAACAGTGAAATGTGCTCGTGGCCACTGGCTGGAACAGAAACCCAAAGCTTGATCGATCCACCTCAGTAATTGTAATTCTACCCCTTTTTTATTTTTTTACTCACACGCCTTTGCTCAGTGCAGCGGAACAGTTCAATTTTAACCGAATCAGTCTGTTGGACTTATTTCTAAAATCGATCAGGCTTGTTAAGACATTAAAACCTCCGACGATGAATTTTGTGGAGAGGTTGCGGTAAAAGGTTTTTCCTCCATGAAGGTCATTTTGTTTGTGGAGGTGTCACTGCACCGTGGAAGTAGTTCTCTCTTCATCTTGACCTTCTTTATGACGATACCTGGTATGACACCTGAAAACACTCTGCTATCTCCGGAAAACCTCCTCCTGCTTTCTGGGAATCAATTCTTGTCATTATTGAGATTATTGAGATTATTTTAATATCTTTTCAGCGTTTGGCAGCTGAGCTCATGGCTGCTTATTGTTTTAAGTTCAGAGTAACACATGTTTTGACCACATGTGTCCAAACAGTTTAATTTCCTGATTGCTTTCTGTATTAATTTGTTTCCTGTACGTTTGGACAGAGGAGATTACGATTGTGACTGTGACCAAGGAAAGCCAATGTTTGAATTGATGCTTGATTTGTATCTAAGTGTGCATAGCTTGATTTTTTTAGTTTGTTTTGTGATTGTAAATATTTTGTTCAACACAACTGTTTTGTTGTAATGTAATGTTTTAAATAAACACAAACTGAAGACTAAACTCCTCTCACTATCATTTTGTAAATTCTTCTCACAGCATCTGCAGTGAATGTGACATTTCTCTACCAGATAATCCGCAGGCGTCCATCTTCTTCAGATTCTTTGCCTCCAGGATGCAGACGGTGAGTTTTCCAGCGGTGGGGACGTAACGAAGGGAGATGCAGATGTCTCCGAGTTTCTCAGGCTGAGCCGAGAGAAGAGACACAAATGACAAGTAAAATCTTAAATTGCACTGGTAAGATAGTTCTGAAAATCCCAGCATTCACTTAGATGAGTGTGATGAAGTTAACGAAGATATTGGGAGAAATGAAAGTAAATTATCCAAAAACCATAAAGATGGTTTTGCTCCATATATTATTCTTGTCAACAAATCCCATGAAAAGACTAAATCCAACAAGGTGTCAGTGTGTTTTCTGTTCACGTCGATCTTTTCTTAGGATCTGTTGACAGAGTAAAGCATGAAGAACATCAACAGACTCGACGCTCATTTTCATTCAGTGTGGCTCTTCGCTGCACCTCCTCCTGGTCGGCGCTCTCCAGATCCTTCCACTCCTCGATCGGCCGTCCGAGGTCGATGGTGTTCATGGGAATCTTCACCTCCCCAATGACGTCATGTTTGGAGAATCGGTCGTAGTCGAAAACAGACATCGTCAGTGTCTTCCCACCAAGTTCCTCGTAGGGAACCTGATCCAGAAAGAAAAATGTACAGACTGTTTTAGACCTTGATGCTTTATTTTCTCAGTTAGTGATGATACAGTTTGACTAAAGGCTCAAAGTCACCATGTCAAAAAACTGACCTGGTTTGGGTAAATATAGCATGAAGTTAACTTTACTCAGTGCCAGCAGGTTATTAAAACAGGTTTTTAAACCTAGAGTTCGTGTTATTTATTTTACTGTTGAGAAACTTGCTAAATGTAAAGTGGATTTTAACTGTGTGGAACATTATCTACAGTTACACTTTGTCTTAGGTGGGGTTTCACCCATGGGTATTATATAAAGTTACCTAGTTAGAACAGGTGCCATACTGAGCCACAGATTTGTATTGTGTGTAACAGGGAATTATATTTTTCAAATATAATGGGGACATGGAAAATATTTGTTTCAAAAAGTTAATTTAAAATATGTCAGATGTATTTTATATATTCACCACATTTCCTTTTTAAAAAATGGGTAAACAAATGAAGTTTAATTGACCATAATGTACATAGATGTTTGTGATGTTTATTCGTTAC
This sequence comes from Verasper variegatus, assembly GCA_026259375.1. Classification (NCBI taxonomy): domain Eukaryota; kingdom Metazoa; phylum Chordata; class Actinopteri; order Pleuronectiformes; family Pleuronectidae; genus Verasper; species Verasper variegatus. Next base: position 22,038,401 of record CM048040.1, on the reverse strand, counting down.
TACAAATCTGGAGTGACTAACAAAAACAGGTATTAGGAAAAAAATAGAAAATAAAAGGTAAAAAAAACAAACATTTTAGAGTAGTAGTATGTTTACAATACAAATCAAATTACATGATATTAGCTCGGATTCAATCATCTTAAAAAAGATATTGAAGATATTAGAAAAGATGACATGCTGCAGCTGACTGAAACTCTCTCAAGTAAAGCTGAGGGAAATAAATCTCCCAGTGAAACAATCACTGTGACTGTGAACGTGTCTGTGCCAGGGAGCAGGGAGAGGATTTGTTTTTTTGCAGACAGGCAGAGCTTCCAGTGCGGCTCAGAGCCTCAAGTAAGGTCTCTGTGGACCTTATTAGCCAGGACAGGAAAGAGCAGTGTGTCGGCTGCACAGGCCACTGAGAACATACTCACATCCACATAAAGCTGACAAGACACAGTGTCACAGCTATTACACTGACACAGCATTAGGGACAAGGAGACAGGGGGTTAAAGATGTGTGCTCACAATCACATGAATGTTTCATCCATGTTTCTCCTTGTGTCTTGTAGTTTAAATGTGTCGTGAGAAACTCGCCTTGAATACAAACGTCTCATTGAAGACGGGGTTCAGCGTCTTCTTGTGCACTTTGGTGTCAAACTTCTTCTTCTTGTCGGGGAAGAGCAGGACTCGGACGTAAGGATCTGAAGTTCCTCCCGAGTCCATGGACAAGAGGTCCGCTGCTTGGAGGATGCCGACCGTGACCTGCATGCGGAGGAGAGACCAAACAAAATCCTTCAATTTCACCTCTAGTCTCTCCTCTGTTTTTAAAGCATTTAGGAATTTATTCATTGCCTCTGTGCCTAAATGCCGCTGAGACCATTACAGCTGTATTCCGTACCTGGAATTGTTGCATATCTAATCCTCTTAGTTTAATTCAGTCTCTCTGTGAAAAAGGATCATTGTCTTGCTCTGCTGAGGTTTTACAAAGCAGCTGTTGCCAGGATCAGCTCTTACAGGAATAGGGCGACATTTTGGGAAACACACCGATTTGCTATTTTTTTTTTGCTGTGAGTTAGACGGGAGGATCAATACTTCTCTAATGTCTGTCTGGTCAATATAAAGCTAGAGCCAGCAGCCGGCTAGCTTAGCTTAGCACACAGACTGGAAACAGGGGGGAAACACCGAGCCTGAACTCTGTCAGAAGAAAACACAATCTGGTCACCTTCTGAAGTTATAGTTGGCCTGATGTAGCTCATACTCAAACCACAGGCTCTGTTGTGTCATCCATTTTTAGTGACAATCTACGAGCCCGTCTTTTAGCTAAGCAAAGCTAACTGCTGGTTACCCTCACATGGTATTTTATCCAACAGACATGATAGACAGCGATCTTTTCATTTAACTCCTGGCAAGAAAACAAATCAGTGTATTTCTCAGAGTCAAACTATTGCTGAAAATGTGGGAGAATCTCAGGCAGATGAAACTTATAAAAATGTAATACAATCTATACAATAACATATATGCAATACTATAACATATGTAGTTAAACTAATGAAACAACCAACTACGCCTCTTTAAATGTCAAAAGTTTTTTGAAAGTGTTTACATGTGACAACCACAGACCTTTGTGTTCTCAAAGTCATAATCTATAGAGTACTGCAGCTTCCCCAGTTTCTCTTGTTCTTTCTCCTCTTCCTCTTTCTCCTCCTCCGTCAATCCGGTCTCTCCCTCGTCATCGTCATCGTCCTGGTGTATCTGTGGTTTGAAGGTAGCAAAACAAGACCCAATGTTAAAGGTCAGGGACTCAGGATTCGATACAGGGCTTCCTATAGCAGCCAGCATGCCACAGACACTGGAAGTCCAGGAGTTTTAATTTTTACATGGGAGATACATGTTTTGGTCACTGCTTACCTGCACAGCACCTGATGATAATAACATTTACAAGGGGAGAAATCGCTACTGGTAACACATATATACATGTTTATACTTGGGGATAATTGTGCACACCTCTGTCTTCAGCATTTTTTGGATCACTGGGCATTTCCTTGGACATGCTTGTGCAGTTCGGTGACAGCCAGAGGCAGTGGAGGCATTGCATGCTAGTTCCACTAGGAGGGTTTTTCCGTGATATCGGATATTAGCATCGCTCGCTTGTTTTTCAAACGGCAAATTTTCAAGGGCTTTAACTTCAAATGAACAAGGCGATGAATGTTTGGTTAAAAACCCCTAAGGAACTAGCTCACAACAGCAAATACCAATCCATATTAAATGGTAAATATATTATTCCGTGAAAGGAGATGACTTTGGAGTAACCTTATCCTTTTCAAACTTTTTGCTAAATTGAAATTTGCTGTTTTATTAAACCTACCTTCGCTACTTTCATAGTTCAGGAATGTAATCCTGAACTTTTTTAATCTGCACGCCTTGTTTCACCTCTAAATGTATGAGGCACTCAAGAAATGTCTCAGCTCGACATCATTACAATAAATGTCCCATCAGGATCAAAGGGCACAGACAGCTATTTGAATAATGAGTCTTATTGTTGTTGCGCTCTTATTCCTGCAGTTAAGTAAAAGCGTCACTGCCGAGGCGACCTTGACTTTAAAGTGTTTTTTTCTCTTTTTCATCCAGGCCATCCAGTGTCTCCACGTTCTGCCTCCTCCTTGAGTTTTACAATCAAAGGGTTTTTTTGGGCTCTTCATGCAGTTTTATCATCGTTTCCATGTCTCCCAAACAACCAACCATGCCCTTTATCACATGCACAGATTAGAAGTGTTAAAAGTGTCTTGCATATCATCTCTTAGTCCAATACTTTCCATATTGGCGTGAGTTACAGTTACATTGTCCCAGGAACAATGTGTTAGACTCTCCTCTTTGGGGTTTATGGAGCACATCATAGCTTTCCATTGTTACATTCTCAAGCTGTCTCAATTCAAAAAAGTGAAAATCAGACTCAAAATAAATGAAAAAATGCAAAGGAAGCTACGACTTTCATTCCATGAAACCCGCCTCCGCCCCAGGGGAGGGGCCAGAGAGCGTCAACGTGAGCTATCCACCTACCGTAGAGCGGGAGTCCACCACAGTCAAGAAACACGAGGCACACACAAGACAGACACCAAGCGGAAAAAAGAAAGGAGGAGAGCAGAGAAAGGAAGAGATTCAACTCACAAGACACCAAACACACTACAAAAAGAGAGGCAGTCAACAACACCACCAACACAGCTATGATGAGAAATGACACCTGAGTCTTTTTTACTTGTTTTAACATCGTGGACACAAGTTGTTGATTGTCTTAATTAACTGTCACCGGAGCACGAGGCAATCTGTGGTGATGTCAGCCGCTTTGACCTCAAATGAATCATTCGATTTACTATCGTTTATTCATTTCCCAACATTTTCGGCACTTTGATTAAAAAAATGTCTTCCTGCAGGTCTCGTGCTTTCATCTGCTGTGAAATGCAGCATTTTGTGCTCGGCGACTGGTCAAATGAAACTTTCCCCCTCACATTTCTCATTATTCTTTGCCACCTGGTAACAAAGCGTGTCATTTTTCACCACGGGCCACAATGGAATACATCACACAATTAAACGACCACAACAACATCAAATGAAAGTAGGGGAAGGGAGCTCTCCTTGTGTCCTCTACAGCCTGGCCTAAAAGAGCTGCTGGTGAAAGATCAAATTTGGTCAATGAATATAAAAAACTCATCAATAAGTGTCATAAATGATGATAAACATTTGAGTAGATAATTGAATGTAGCACAGTGGAAGAGGTAAAGCATCATCCAATCATCTTCCTGTTACACAGGAATAGTTATTTCAGCCCGAGGCGACATACCTCGCCATCCTGCATGTTCTTCATGTTGAAGCCGTCCTTGCCCTTCTTCCCTTTCTTGTTCTTCTTCTTCTTGCAGCAGCATTTTTTGATTATGCAGAAGCAGCAGGTGAGGATGAGCAACGCGGCCACCACAGCGATGGCAATCAGGGCCCACGGAGGCACTGCCGGTGTCAGAACAACAGAGGGACAGTTTAAATTGAATGGTTGCTATGGTGTTTTCGCTTCCAAAGAAAACTGTAACTTTTGCACCTGAGAAGGAATTGTGAAGTCAAGGCGAGATTGCTTACATGGGATTTTATCAATTTCATTCAAGAATTTACTCTTGATTTCCTCAAACATGTCATTCTTGCTGATCTCTGTGTTGTTGGAGCCAGACATGTCCAGGGCGGTGGTGGAGATAACCGCCGGGCTGGGCGCCATGGTCATGGTGGTGGTGGTGGCACCGGTGGGCTCCGCGGCCGCCACGGCCTGTGGCCTTCTGAACAAGTTAAACTTCATTGTCAAAGACTAGGTGCAGCGTCCCTGAGACACACAGAGATCAGACAGACAGGGAGGGAGAATGAAAGTCAGCACACAATCTCAAAAACAGTTTGATTTGGTTTAGTTTATAAGAACAAAGGTGAAGACTGGAATGATGTCTTAGCGAAAGATTATTGTTACAGAAATTTACTGAATTGTGCTAGAATCTAGAAGACTAAACTAATTCTAGACCAGGATGGTGTAGAACAGAAACAATTATTCATTTGGAAGATAATATTGCAAGATTAATATTTGTGGACGCACAGAAAACTGGACCATAATCCTGATTTGTTTGATGTTTTCAGATTTGTATCATAAATTTAATATATCTGTAGGTTTTGAGTCAATTACGATACAATTAGAGTAGATACGATATGATGCTATACAATATGACATGTTACGATACATTCTGATACGACACAATACAATTAGATTAGATTAGATAAGATTCAATTCGATACTTTAAGATAAATTGTACTTTCCAGCAGTTTTTCTGATATTTTAAACTAAATCACTAATTTATCAACTGATATAAAGAAAGGAAAGATGTAAATTCCAATTCCAGTCCAACATAAATGCTTTTCATGTGAACCTGCAGCTTTTTAACCACTATGGATGAATAAACCTTGCTGAGAAAAAAGGAAATCTAAATACCCACAACTCTGCAAACTCAAACTAACAATGAAGATCATGTGAAGCTCCAGAACAGATACTAAATGGTTATTGTGTTGAAATTGTTGTCTCAGCTCTTCACGGTCAGTTTTAATACATCATAGCTCCTCCACTATGACACTAATGGATAAGAATGATCCCATTTTCTTGAGCGATGTTGAGATCAACAGGAGCAAAGAAGCTACTGTGAAACACAGGTGTGGATTCTAAATCATTCAGCCGTCACAATCAGCAACAAGCAAATTCATGAGTCGTGTGAATGAACACACTTAAACTCAACTGAGAAAATCTTACAAGACATAAAAGCCCATGCGACTGAACACATCCACTACGCAGATGATGTGATGATTTACTGGTGGAGACCTGGAGAGAGTTAAGGATGTTCCCCTTAATGGAGGCTGATTGTAATTCAAATGGTAAAGTTTGACATCTTGGGAAAATATGCTAATCCCCTCTCTTGCAGACAGTTAGCTGTTAGCTTAGCTAGCTAGTTAGTTAGCCTGTCCAAAGTATAATAAAATGCACAAACATATTTAACCGGTTTATTATTGAGCTATAGAGGTTCTGGTGGCCAGATGATACTTTTGGTCTTAAAGCTAAATTTAATGGTTAACATGTTCTACCCTTGTGGGTAACTTGGATATACGAGACATATTTAATAGCTGTTGGGAAAAGAATCTTTTTACCAAAAACATTTGACTACCTGAAGCTGAAAAATGTTTTTTGCCATCTTAGCAGTTGTAAGCAAGTTGAAGTTTTATGTGTTTTATAGGAAACTGGGATGCTCATCTACCTCTGTAAAATGTTATCATTATATAGCCCAGACGGTTAAGTCATTAGTGGAGAAAATGATCAATCGATAATAGAAATACTCATTAGTTGAGGTAGAGGAGGTGGAATAAACTCAAATCCATGCAGCAATTAAAGCTGCAGTGTGAATCCTTCTCACCACAAATCAGAGACTAATACAACAAGTGTTTCCTCACAACGCTCTGTATTTATTTATTTTTCTTGCCTCCGGAAATTTAATCCACCGCAAACAACCGACAAAATCAATTTACCTCTCAGCCTTGAGTGAGCATTACAATTTATTCTCTGTCTGCTCTTTGCATTAAGACGAGTGACACCAACACACTATTAGCATTTACTGCCGAGCGCCAAGGTGTCATTACACTGTTCCAAATAAGGCCTGCTTCCCTTTTTTCTTAACCCTCAAAACATTAAAAAAAAATCATACGCTGCTGATAACTGGAAGCACTTGACAACTTTAAGTCAATTTACTTTGGATTAAATTGGAATCGTTATGTTTTGTTGCACAGAGAGAGAATTATTTTATTTGAGTGCTCAGTTATTAAATTACTGAAAATAGACAGTAATGGGGATATTTAAAGCACAGTTCATCTATTTAAAAGTCTATGAGCAAGAATATTTGTTATTCTGGCATTTCTGGGAACTTCTAGTCATTGTGATGGCTGTCATGCTCCCCTCAAGCCCCCCCCCCCCACCTCAACATAACGCTAAAGAATAACCGGCAACTTGGCAAATGTACTCGTTCTGCAGCCCTAATGTTTCTGAGTTCATTTCCGTTTGCGTCACAGTGAAAAGAAGGAGAAAAGTGTTTTAATGGAAAAGGTTAGGAAATTAATTTTGTTTTATTTCAACTAGAGAAAAGTAAGTGATTCAGTGTCACTGGTTTTATATCATCACCGTGACTAGTGCAAGTACAATGTGGAGGTAGATGGACACAAAAAGACTAAATGAAAGTGTACACAAAATTGTGTGTGTGGGTGTGTGCGCACATGTCTATCTGTAGTTATGACTTCCAATTTTGGTTCAATACCATCATTGTGAGGACATTTTGACATGGTGAGGACATTTATGTTGGTCCTCACAATTTCAAAGGCTTGTTTGAGGGTCAAGATGTGGTTTCAGGGTTAGAATTAGAATTAGGTTTAGGTTGGGGTTGGGGTTAGGCATTTAGTAGTCATGGTTAAGATTAAGGGATAAGGGAATGCATTATGCATTATGAGTGTCCTCACTAAGACAAGGTTGTGTAAGTATGTGTACTTGTACAGATATCTATGTGAGGACCAGAGGACATTTTGGAAAAGTGGGGACATTTTGGTCCTCACTTTCTGAACCACTTTCAATGGGCTGTTTGAGAGTTGAGACTTGGTTTTGAGGTTAGGGTTAGAATATGATTTAGCTTAGTGATGTTTAAGGTTAGGATGGGGGGCTCGGGAACGTATTTTGTCGATGAGTGTCCTCACTAAGATAGATGTACAAACAAGGACAATAAATAATTCCCAGATCCAAACACAAAAGTTTACATTTCAAATTAGCAATAGAGAAAACATGTGTCCTTATACGCTCACAGTGTGTGTGTGAGGATGTCTGTATCATAACATGACAGTGAGCCGGCAGCGTTCTGACTTTGTGGCCAAACAGTCTTAATGTAACATCGTCTCACAGGCCACAGATCAATAAATATTGTGTATTTCAGTGATTCTCTCATTCTAACAGGTTGTATTTTGTGGTTAGACGCCTGCTGTTCACTCTCGGTACAGTAGAGGCCCGTGTGCAGCGGGCCAGCACATCTTTGTTGCTAAGCAATCTTGATAGTGTCTATCAGCTACACAGAACTGCCCGCATAAACCTGCCTATAGCCGAGGTGACCAGCCAATCAAATAACCAATTGGCTCAAGGCCAGTGTCAAGTCATTGCCTGAGCACTGGGTACACACTCACGATGTGAACGCCGCCCTGCTGTGATGTGTGATGATTATGATTAAAGTTTGAGCTGCAGCAGGGGTCCCTCCTAGAAACGTGACGTGGTTTTGTGTCTGTATTGTCACTCGGAGAATCATCAACTTCAATCAGCCCTGATGAAACATGTCAGCAGCTGTGAGAAACACAGAGAGAAATAACTCAAGTCCCTAACTTCCATGGCTCAGCATGTTCTCCCTGTGACAAGGACAGAGGCTGAATGCAAAGACACTGAAGCACAGTCATTTGTTTTAGCTCTGTGCCATTAGCGCTCTGTCCCTATCTGTCTTTGATTTCTGCAGCTCATCCCTGTATCATCAAGAAAGAGGCTCAGACATGATGTTCAGATACAGAGCTGTGCGGTCACAGTGCTACAGTTTATCATCACTGACTTAGTTTTGAACGTGCAGAGCCGATCATCTCTCACAGCCAGGTTCTGCACCTGCTGGGCGGTTTTGAATCCCTACATGTCAAATATCAAACATCAAAAATATCCCCCAAAACCAGAAGCTCACCAGTCAGATGAGGTGTTCCCCTTCACCAGGCGGCCCATCCAATATCAGTCACTGCTCGGGCTCCGGCTCCTCAGAGCTGTGGCAACATAGTCTGATCTCTCCCATAAACAGAGACTGCAGTCTCCTCTCACTTCTCTCCACTGCAGCACTACACCCCTCCTCCTCCTCCTCCTCCTCCTCCGCCTCCTCCTCCAACGCACTCCATCCCCCCCCACACACACACACCCCCCCCCCCTCGTCACACACCTCCCTACTCCCCCTCTGTCTCTCCCTCAATGTAATGCGTGCAGCCTCTCAACCCATTTCTCCCCCTACACACACTCACACACCCACCCCCACCCCCAAAACCTCATTTATGATGCTGCTCACACACTTGATTGCAGCATGCCACTCTTTGGTCGAGGGCAGTTGTAAAAGATCAATATGCACAATCCTCGGGGTCGGGGTGTGTTTGTGTGTGTGTGGGGTGGGGGGTGCATTTGAATAAAATCGTAGTTTGCCCAGATCAGAGATGCATTATGTAGGAGAGATATTGTAGGACAGCTGAGAAACTCTTCAGGGTGTGCTGGCTCCACAGATGCCATCACGCCGAGCTCGCGCAATTAATTGGATCGCAACAATTGATCTCAGAAGTGCGGTGTAACGCTCCGGAGGGATCCTCGCTGGTTAAAGCCTTTTCAAAAAACGAACAAGTGAACCCGAGGATGATTAGGTCAACTTGTCTGCCTTTCACCGATCTCCCAGGAGGCTCGTCAAGCATGATTGGAACTGAACAAAAAGCAACAAATGCGACCCCACAACATTGAGCTTAAAACCATTACATCATGGAAACAACTGATGTGTGGACAAAGAATCAATGCAAACACAGTGTGTGTGTGTGAAGGGTATTAGAATGGAAGTCCTTGCAGCTCGGCCTTGCTCTACCTCTGCATGACACACTGCTCTAAAATCTGCAAATGCCTCAAAATGCCCCTCAGGTAGTTAGTTCTGTACATATTTAAACCGGTTTTCAATCCCAGCGTTCACTCTTTTCCCCTGGTCTTCTCCTGAAACCCTCCTTTCCTCTGCCCTCTCCTTGGGGAAATACCTTTCTGTGTGCTCATTTTCATCCAGCAGCTGTCAGGCGCCGCTGTGAGAGGTGGCTCCTCTCCCTGCACTTTACCCTGCAATGAGCTGCTCCGGCCAGAGGGGGGCAGGAATCTCATACAAAACTGCTGCATCACAGAGCAGCATCCCCCCCCCCCCCCTCTCCCTCTCTCTCCACCAGTGTACTGCAAAGGTTTGCCCAGAGATATTTGTACTGAATAATTTCACCAAACCTGGCTTCATCTATTGAAAAGAATTTTGCAACAAGTGACTCATGCATTTGACGGAAATAATCACCAAGGTCTTCTGCTTTAATTGAACTGGATCTTTTTCACCTGCTTCTCTTTATTTTTCCTCTTAAGTGATTTTTCCTTTAATCACATTTTTCTGAGCCAGACTTCAAATGACCTTGGCATCTATATGAAAACGAAAATTGCACAAGTGAAAAGTTTAAAGTGGATTCGTGGGCTGAGGTAGGAGTGAATTGAAAACTTATTTTGAAGCAGTTTAACATTTTATGAAATAGTGAGTTAGAGGTGAACATTTATGCAACTCTTATGTTTGTTTGTATCACAGATTTATGACGGATCTCCACTTCCTCCCATTGAACAAAAATTAAGCAAAAATATCCTGGATACGGTTGCCGACATTTATCAGAAACACAAACACCTAAAAAATGCCACCAGGGGGTGATCAAGATGATTTGGCTTCACTTTTGGGAGTTGTCATTTCGTCCATCCTCATATCCAGTCTACATTTTTTGGAAAATGAGGCTTAAAACTCGTCACCATTGCTTAATATACAGACTTCAGACCGGGGGAAACAAAACAGCAACAAATCCTCCATGTTATTCAGGCGAGAGCTGGAGCAGCCGGGTGCAGCAGGCGGAGGCAGGAAGTGATATATTAAAGCTCTCCATCACCCAGCTCTTATCACAACAAACTCTGTAAAGATCTTGTGTCTTGTGCATGTTAGAAGCCCCCCCCCACACACACACACTCGCTGTGAATCCAGCCGGGATCCCCTGTGTTCTCTCATAGATTTCTCCTGATTTTCTACGAACTTATTACTAGTAAGCCAGGCGGAGAAAGTCTGCCGATGAACCCGGAGCCTCTCACTCTGCCTTTTTGCCTTCACACATGTTCACACAACATGGAGGATCCACGCAGTTCAGGGCATGTCAGACAGCAGCTTTAAAAAGAAACTCCATTTCCCTGATGAATTTGTAGAATTTTACTTTTACTTTCCGTCTGACTTTTCTTTTAATTGGTTCTACATTATTTAACAGAGAGAGACAGTAAAACACGAGAAGAGATGAAGTCGTTGGAACTCGTGCAGAGCTAATTATAAAGTGGTATTTAATTCTAATGTATACAGCAGCACTCACTTTAAATCTGCATTGTCAGAGAAATCTACTTGGCAACAGCAATAACTCAATTCCCTCAAAGGTGGATTGTGAAATAAATTGCAAACAGGGAAAATGGATAAAATGTAGATGGCGGACGGCCAAACCAAGCGGCCCATTCGTCAATGGCAACAGAAATCCAATACATTGAGATATGAGACGAATAACCACGTCATTCTAAGTGAAATTCAATTTTTACCAAGGCTGCATAACTACTGGTTTACAAGGAATATTTATTTTTTGGTTCCAAAATCTAAATATAAGATAAATATAATCTAAATTCTGAGGTTTCAGTTCAATTAATCTAAACTAATTACTTGAATTAATCTAAACACTCACCAAATAGAAAAACTACAATATTTAATCAGGAAATAAACTCTCACCAAATGTGTAAAAACCCTGAAATGTTTAATGATCCAATGAAATATCTGTCAGTTGTTTTTCTTCACAGAACCTTCACATCAGTGTATTAGATTTTATATTCTAATAATCTGTGTTATTACTTGGTGCAATGGTGCAATTTTTTACACAAGGGTGTCATAGCTTAAACATATAAAGATACATAAAACTGTGCTGTATCTGTGAAACCTTAGTATCTAAAAAACAACAATCTTTTTCTTTCTAAATCTGCTGTAATTTATATTTCTTCAACATGGCAAATGACAGCAAAACACAGTATTTAACCGTCTGTCCGCACCTTGTCATCCAAAGAAATGAGCTGTTGTTGATGAGAAATCTCTGAAAAGCCACTGTGCATGACCTGATCACAACCAGAGGCCAAACAGACCCAGAGCCAGATGTTTCCCTCAGGAGTTAATAGTGAGCTAAAAGTAGGAGTTTCATTGACCTGGTGGTAAACTGTAACTGAGCGATGTGGCTTTGGAACTATTGAATGAGCGAATAAGCTCCCATTTGCTGATGAGTTCGCAATTTAGCTCGGTGATGACGTCAATATCCATCCACACATACATTATCCATACCGCTTTTCCTCTGAGGGTCATTACGGGGCTGGAGCCAATCTCCGCTGGTGTTGGGCGAGAGGTGGGTGTAGCACAGGACCAAAATATAGAGACAAACAACCATTCACACCTACACTCAAGCTGGAGTACCTGAGGAAAACCCACACAGACACAGGGACAACATGAAAACTCCACACAGGATCCGAACTGGTCATGAACAAGATGAGGATAAAAGGATCATTATCAATGGAAACAATATTTAATAGCAACCAGATAATACGTTTGTTTCAGTAATGGTATTTCATTCTCCTGTATGTGCTCAGTAGATCAGTTCATGTCCCTGACCTGGTTTGATAATTCACCACCTGAATTCCTGACTCAGCAGCTTTAAGAGTTTAGTGCAAGGTCACAACGCAGTTTCAGCATCAACCAAAGCAGTAACTCTTAGACACCCAGTGCATTGTGGGATACTCCAGTGCATTTGAATGACTAAACCTTTCCCTTCCGCTCAAATAGTCATTCTCTTCACGGAGAGGATGAGTCAGGACAGTGCTGCACTGGGACGTCGATCAGAGCAACAGCACCACTATCAAAGCCCCTGATTACCGACACGTACGAAGACGACAGCTGGTCCCGACGTGCGCCGCTGCCGAGTTGTGCTGGGACGCCTTGGTCAGAGTGATTTGTCTCCTGTGAGGCAGCACGGAGGATGTGGAAAAGACTGCACCCTGTGAGCTCCTGCAGGGAGTGCTGCAATGCAGGGGTGTCACAGAGAAATGCGAAGCTGGAAGGCAGTTTGTCCAACAGTCAGCCGCTCGCACTCTTCCTCCGTCTCCTGCCATGCCTCACTCCTTCCTCTCCTGCCATGCTTTCATCTTTTCTTTTTCTTCTATTATTCTTTATTATTCTATTCTCTCTGGACATCCTGTTCCTCTATCCACACACACACGCACACACACCCGTACATGAGGTCATTCATTGGCATAAGGCATTCCTTAGCCGCTTAGCCTCACCTTAACCATCAAAACTAACTGCCTAACCCTTACCCAAACCTATTCTAACCTAATTCTAACCCTAAAACCAAGTCTAAACCCTGAAACCACCATAAAAAGCGAAGGACCTCACTTTCCCAAAATGTCCTCACTCTGTATGTTGTAGGATCAAAAAACTCAACAAAGATATCTGCACAAATACACACACAGACACACACAGACACACACACACTGGCCCGATATTACTGCAGCATAAACAGTGGTAAACAGAGAGCAGCATATGGTCAGAGTTGGCTCTGATGCAGCAGTGACTGGGTGTTAAGGAAGTATGAGTGTGTGTGTGTGTGTGGGTGTGTGTGTGTGTGTGTGTGTGTGTGTGTGTGTGTGTGTGAGTGGATAGATGGCTGTCAGATCTAACTGTTGTGCTTTGACAGCAGCTTTTCACTGTAACCGAGTTACTGCCATGACGATACCACAGTGTCAGTCTCCTCAGTGAAGGACGGGGAAATAGAATCAATAAGTGATCAACTGAACCATCCTCCATCTCATTGTCCCATTATATCACTGTCCACTTCATGATCTGGTTTCCTGTCCTCCATTAAAACCTAATGAGACGGCATCTTGTACTTTTATTAATAAAACCATATTAGGCAGCAAAACTTCCTTCACATCATATTTGCTCCACTCGATGTCTTCTCTACCGGGGTTCCAGGATTCAATTGGAACTTGGTAGAACAGCCTTCTCCTATTTTTGCCCTGGTAATGTAGTAACCTTCAGAAAATGGTCATTGGATAAGTTTCACAGGGATTTTATCTCTCTGGGGAGATTTCAAAATAAAGATTTGCAGTTGCTACTCCTGAACCACATTGTTCCACATGCATCTGTTGTCTCTTATCTGTTTTTAACATGCTCTATATCCCTTAACTCTTGTTATTATATTCTTTACGTCTATAATTTTGTAAACTTGAAATGTGGCCAGGTCTAACTCTGGGGACTTCCTGGTTAGATAGAGGATAAATCTAATAAAATCATACACTCTCCCAGGTCCCTGAAATCCCACAAATCCATTGAAAAGCAGCCATCATTGATGGAATCGATCGCACCGCAATTAACCTGCTGTGCCGAGTGTCTGCCATTGATAAGGTCTATCAAAGCCACTGTGTTGATTTATTCAAACTGAACTTGAAGGCTGATGAAATTCTAAAAAATCGAATTAAAAGGCCAAAACCTTCAACAAATTCTTCTTATTCACAATCAGCTTATGATTTGTGATCCAGAGTTTATCCCTTTGTGATGTGGAGCTCTACTGCTGCTCCAACAAGGATTAACAATACACGAATGATCCACACCACGGCTCTGACTCATCCTGGTGCAATAAACACACACTGGAACACAACATATGTAAAAATACATGACTGAAAATTGTTTTGTGAAAGCGAGTTTGTTTGTGTCTGAACGCCACCGACAGGATCAGGACTCGTTAATGAGGGACTGAGACACACACACACACATACACACATTTATCTTTAAACACAGCTCAACAACTCAGTGTGTGAATAAGCAGCATCAGCATCAGAGGAACCAGCCCTGTGTGGGAGAAGATGCTTTGTGAGCCGAAGGTCCATCCTCAGGGCCGAGGCTGACAAGGTGCTACATCAGCGGGCGAGTCCCCTGAGTCAGACATGTGAGCTGAACTTCGCCAGGATGATGAAGTGTAGTACAGCAGGAGATGTGTCACCCTAATGTCAGCTTTTCAAACTGGCTGTGAGAAAATGACCAGAAACAACTAAAAGTGTTAACTACATTAATGTCTTTCCTCTTAATTTCCCCTGCGAGTTCATCAACATCCATTTGCTAAAAAGCAAAATATGACGCCCACGGCTATTTTCCCTTTGGTGCATGGCAAAAAACTATAACTGAGACAATCACATCAAAGAGTTTCATTGGCCAGAGAGTCGGACAGTTCACGACAGTGCAACACAATCTGACAAAGTGTCTTTGTGCTCGTCATGTTACAAAAACCCACAATGATTGTTCCTTGTTATTTAGGCGCCATAGCCATTTCATTGACTGTAAATAAAGATGGACGACATGTCAGCTCTCAAAAGTGAAGCCAGAGCATCTTGCATGCCCCCTGGTGGCTGGCTGCAGTACAAACCCCACCTCCACCATGTTAGTGGATGGGATATGGGCAAAGATAAAAAGAGAAATGTACACTAATCAATTTCACCCCCCAGCTGAGACTGACTTGCGATTGGTCAAGGACGTGCATCGGCGGGTTTTCCATCTCCGGATGACACTACGCAGATTCTAGCCCCACATGCACAAGATGGCGGTGTTCAAGTACAAGATATTTTGGCTTCATTGTGGGAGGAGACACTTTGACTATCTTTAAATACAGTAGATAGTAATAGTATAAAGACAAATAAACAAAGTACACACGATATGTTTGTCTACACACACATTTTTCTTCCTGCTGGGGCTGAAAATAGCCGGACTCACTAGCGCTGGATATTTGGTGCATTTAGGCGGAGGAGCAGAAGGGAGAGAGAGAGAGAGAGAGAGAGAGAGAGAGAGAGAGAGAGAGAGAGAGAGAGAGAGATTTAGAGACAGAGGAGGAGGAGGTAAAGAAGAGGGAGCGGATACATCTCCCCACTAATGGAAGATGTGTTGCCCAGTGGCACAGATCTAGGGCAACATGACGGAGTAGTTCTGGGTGAAGAGAAGCCAGAGGGGCCGTAAGTTCAGTCAGTGATTATCTGATCCTTCTGTCCCGACTTCCTACATTTCCTCCTCTTTTATTGTGAAATTGGATGCATTTCCAATCAGGTTTATTCCAAGACTTTTGCTAATTAAGTATTTATCTTAATTTTCTCATTACTTTGCATGAATACAAGAGCTGGATGTGTTGATATAATATTTGTTGGGGTTCTTGTTATAAATGATTAGAAACTTCATGTAAGATTTTGTTTATTTCACAAGTAGATGGAGATAATGTTACTTTAATGTTATTATAATTCCTGGTCTACAAGCCTCTGAATTCAGCCAGCTCCGAGTGCAGGACTCGTAATGACCAGTAGGGAGAACTGTTCATAAACCCTTTAATTTACAGAGACACAGAAACAGAGATGTTCAAATTTACTTGTAGTAACATTACTTTTGATAATTTAAGTAGATTTGTTGGCAATACAATGTACTTTTATCACTCCATAAGTATAAAGTACTCTGACATTGTTATAATATTGATATTTTTCTTAAAACACTGTTGCCTAAGCTTCAACCTTTCACATACAGACTCACCCTCTGGCGGAAATAGAACTTAAAAATATTAATTTGCTCCTGAAGCACTCAGCATTGATCTGCTGAGGAGTATTGATCATCCTGTGCAGTGGTTGGACTGAAACAGGCACCAGAGACACGAGCATCATCTCCACTGAGGCAACTGGAAACATAATGAAGTAAATAAAGCAGAAGACAAATCAATGTACAAAGGTACTATGTCATATAATATAGGATTTTGTAATTGTGGACATTTAAATGTGATGGTGAGTTAAATTCTTCACCAGCTATTTGCAAACTTTAGATTGCAAGTTTATCAGAGCTTTTTATAAAGACTGTTTATAAAGATGAATCACGTGTCTCCACCTCCTCCCACAACCCAGAAATTAAACGAAAATATTCTAGATACAAATGCACATACACATGCTCCACCAATCACAAGGCAATCTCAGCTGTCAATCTTGACGTTTCAACACATTTCTATTAATTAAAACCAAACTAACCTGAAAACTTGAACATACTTCAGTTGGACAAGAATTACTAAGAATGTATCATACGTTTATTTTGACTTTTTAGTCCACGTCCCATCCACTAATTTTGCGGACGCAGGGATAATGAAAAATTGAATATGCAGCCACCAGATGGCGTTTGAGATGCTTTGGCCTCACTGTTGGGGAGCCATCACATCGTCCATCTTTAAATACAGTGTGTAAAAACATAAATACGTGGGCTGTAAAACCAAAACAATGAGCTGAAAGAAGCTAAAACTAGTGCAGCTTCAATTCAAAAAGCTTTTCTCCATGTCCCTCTGTGTCTCCAGTCTTTCTCTCTTCATTCTTGACCGCTCATATATTTTACCTCGACAGTTTATAAAGTCAAACAGATCCTGTCCCAGTTGTTACGACCCTCCGTCCCTCTGTTGTTGGATGTGTCGTGCTGCATCCACTCATTCATCAGCTTTTTGAGACACTGGCTCACCACAAAAACCTCAGTCCTGCCAGCGGTTGAAGGTTTGTTCTCCTTGTTCTTCACGAGTCTGAATGCACTTTAGACCAAGAGGGACAGAGGTGGATACACTTCTCTTTTCAATGAAGGTCGAGCCTCAAATCGCCTCTATTCCACCGTATACCCTCGGGCGGAGAGGATGCCGTGCTAATGACGTTCAACGGATAGAAAATGCACTGCAGCACTAGCACAATATATCGGTTCAGCAACTTGCACGGCCTATCAAAGACTACAGGTACTGTCCTATAACATCACAGCTATCAACACAAAAACATCATCAAATCCCATTTCATGACCTGGCTTTACTGCGTATACACACCGACTGTAGTACTACTAGTAATGATCCAGACGTCGTGTGTACAGTCTGAATGAAAAACATCTTCACCGTGTACGATGATGCACCTGACAGCCTGTGAATGAGGATCTCAGTTTAGTCAGGACAGGATTATAGGCTGCAGTAGCAGAATCCCATTTCATGAGCCATCGAGCATCAGAAGAGCTGGGGGGGGGCTAGCTGTAATGTGGAAACTCAAAGGGGCTGAAGCGAGGCGTCCTGACGACTGCAACAACCGACAACCGCAAGGAAAACATTGTTGATGCAGGTTTGGTGAACAGACTGGGATGATCAGGGATGTACAGTATGTACAGTATATGGACCAGTGTGGACCCCTGGAGGGTTTAGGAGGGTGTTACCAAGCAAACATATATTTTATTCAACATGGTGATGTTGTGTGCTGATAACAAGAAACTAATACATTTGACTGAATGACAAATAAAATAAATTGACACGAGAGTCCAAACTGGCTTCAGAAAGTGTTCAGACCTTCACTTTTCCATTTTATCATGTTGTAGATTTAATTGTAAATGGATAAAATGCACCTGATCTCGTTTTGAGGTATAACGAGGGTCCGAACACACTCATTACAATAAATAAGCAACAAAAATAAAGAATCTAAAAGCATGTTTTCACTTTGTCACTACTGGTTATTGAGTGTGGATTAGTGGGCAAATAAGTAAAAAATAAAGATTTTATCAATTTAAAATTGAATCAGCAACATGATAAAGTTCTATAGACTGTATGTAAAGATGGACAACATGACAGCCCCCCCAAAAGTGAAGCGATATACAAAGCATCTCAATTGCCCCCTGGTGGCTGGCTGCAGTACAGGTTATAAACCCAGCGTCCTCTATGTAAATGAATGAGACATGGGCCAAATTAAAATGTCAAAGCAGAAGACGCCCATTCAAATTTTCTGTGGGATGATCTTTGTAATTTTAGGTAGTTCTTATCACAACGATGCACATTCAAGTTTTTCCGGTAAATTTCGTTCTTGGTTGGTTTTAATGACATATGTGAAACGTCATGATTGACAGCTGAGACTGACTCACGATTGGTCGAGTGTGTGTGTATTGGCAGGAAATGGCGGCTGTGAATGACGTCACTGGAGCAAGACGCCAGTGACTGCATCCATCTTCGTTTACATGTCTATGGTAAGCTACAGTGGTGCATCAAGCTAAATGCTGATGTCAACATCCTTAGCAGACAATGGAAATGCTTACATGCTGATGTTAGCATGTAGGCTAACTATCACCCAGTTCAACAATACAAAAAAAGGGTTTGAAAGAAAGGGAGAGCTGTGAGACTCGTGACTTTTCTGTAATGATTCCAGGAACTTTGATTTCAGCCGATAAGCTGGCCACCATTTTGCTGATCAGTAAGTGAGACCGAGGCCAATGGGAATATCAGCCTCTAGTAATAAACCAACATCTCCACAGACAGAGCGTCAGCGAGGATTAAAAGACGTGTGTTTGCATATTTTTGTGACTCCAGGCGCAGGCGTTAAAACAGAGATCCTGTCTCATTGAACGAAATTCAGCAGAAAAACACAAAGATATATGCAGAAGGACGTTTACCCTCTTTGTTGACGTATATCGATAAGCAAGACAATTTAAAAATACTTTATCTGACTCTTTGTACTTTTTGTTCGAACTCTTGCAATTACTATCTTGCACTGTCTTTTTTGATTGGCCATATCAGTAGCAGACTTACTTAACACTTAATAAAAGAGGTAAGTGATTCAATAATTGACATTTATACAGCATAGTGATTAATGCAGCTAACCCTGCCCTCGTATTACATTATTAGGTCACACATTCACTTTATATTCACTGTACTATCTGCTTTTTGAAGGTGTCTCACTTTTAACCTTAAAAAAAAAACATCTACTGCAGCATAAAAAATGCACCAAGGCAAGTGCACACGTTACAGCACAGAGGAGTGTGTGAGACACATTGCAGCAACACACACACACACACAAATGCCTTGTTTCACCTCTGTTGAAGCCAAAAGGAAGTCCTCATTTGGTGCATGCACACACACACACGCACGCACCTACGCACGCACACACTTAGGAGTATCCCAGCCATGTACTCATTACGTCCCCAGGGACAGGAAACCACTGCATCACCTGATCTCTCTGCATCATAATCAGCCCGTTAACCTCAAGTACCAACATCCACATCTGCATCTGTGATAACATTTCTTCATCAACTGGAAAAACAGAAGGAGACGAGGACCACGGGCTTTTCAAACACGACAAGAAAATGTCAAGATGCTTCAGCTGCAGGTAATCAGTGTCCATCAGAGGCCGTAATGCGCCAAATTTCCATGCACATTATTAAAAGCCCTCTGCAAACATCTTCCATCGCGGTGAACTGTAGGAATATTTGCTCACAAAGCATTTAGAGATAAGGAACCAACATGATTTGAATTAATCAACACAGACCAGTTTGAGCACAGCGAGCTCTGCGGGCTCTTTAACGTGGGCCCTTCACTCCTGCTGGCTCAGCACATTTCTACTTTGCAACACACTCCCTCAGAGCTTTTACTGTGGAGCCGTGAGCCCACTCTCATCATCCATCTGCACACTGACACACTGTAGAGAGAACAGTAAAGAAAGACTGAAAGAAAAATGATAACGTGCCAACACGAGGGAGCTTATTATCCATCTATGTCTCTTTTTTTGTTCATGAAAACATTTAGTTCTATGTCAGAATAATTTTTTTTTAAAAAAGATCTGAATGTGTAATCAGCCATAATAAACCAATGAAAATAGTTTTACTGATAAATTCTCATCTTAAGTTCTACCCTCACACACACATACACACACACACAAACACGTTTGTTTTATTATGTAACATGATACTGCAGCACTACATGATGCTACGCAGCATGAGGACTTACCGGCATGCTGTAAAAGTTCCACTCTCTGCATTAAAATGAGAGGGCGACTGGCAGAACGCTCACACACCGTCTGCTCTAATTAACCCCTGAGCCATTTATTCTCTCTCTCTCTCTCTCTCTCTCTCTCTCTCTCTCTCTCTCTCTCTCTCTCTCTCTCTCTCTCTCTCTCTCTCTCTCTCTCGCTCTCTCTCTCTGCAGAGCTTTGTGCAGAGCAGCATGTGTGTAATGAGGCTAGGTGCCTCTGTGACAACCTGGCACACAGCAACGCCTGAGTTACTGATGGAGCTGTTCTGGAAAAGAGGAGGAGGAGAGAGGAGGAGAAACAAAAAGGATGCTTCTTACCTTGAACAGAGATGTGCTGCCTCCCCTGGAAGCAGAGAACAGGGCCGGAGAGATTCTTGACAGGAGGAACGAGCAAAGGGAAAATCTCAACAAGCTGCACTTTGGTTGATCCCACTCTCAAAAGACATAGCAAAACTCCTTCCTGTGGGGTCTGTTTCTGTCCGTGAGCCCCCCTCCCCTCCTCTGACACTCACACACAAGACTTCTCTGGGCTCAGGCTGCAGCTGAGGTGCATTCACACCGTGCACGGACGAGAAATCAAGACACACTCACACAGATTAACATTGTTCTGACACTGAAATCAGCACAAGCATCAGAGCCAGTGCACTTCCACTGCTGTATTTCCCGGCACTGTTCCCTTATTGGCTGAGGAGCAACTCAATAAAAACCCTCCTTGTCATCAATTGGGCAGAGGAGGAGGAGGGGGGGGTGGGGGGGTTAGGTTTTCTGTGGCGCACTAACAACGCTGCTCCTCCTCTCCTCTTCTTTGCTCCATCAGTTTTTCACCCCCAGCACCGGCACACATGCAGGGAGTGCTGAGCTTTGAGAAAGAGACGCAGGAGGAAAGGAAAGGGAGGAAAATGAGAGAGGGAGCGAGGGGCTGGAGAGAGGTGCAAGGGGGGGGGGGGATCGATGAGTGGTGACAGGAGAGGTACAGATGGCAACAAGCAGGCTGCAGCAGCTCTCACAGATTTTTTAGATTTCAGGTCCTTGTGCCTCTCGTCTGCTGCAGGGAGCTGTGCAGGGACCTGAGTGCAATAAGGTATAAGGACCAGAGAAGATAGGAGGATAGGAGGAGAGGACGAGGAGAGGAAGAGGGGAGGAGAGGAGAGGAGAGGAGAGGAGAGGAGAGGAGAGGAGAGGAGAGGAGAGGAGAGGAGAGGAGAGGAGAGGAGAGGAGAGGAGAGGAGGGATGTTACTGGTCTGCTCAGGCTGGTTTTGCTGCAGTACAGGAGCAGGCAGGAAGCAGATGGGAAGTTGTCGGTGCTTTTCTCCAGCAGCAACACAATCAAAAAGAAACTACTACCCGTTCCTCTCTTTCCTGTTAATGTGCATGAACGTGTGACTGGTGAATGATTTAAAAGAGGAGCTGCAGGAGCGACACAGATCACTGCTCCTGCATCATCAGGGGACACGCAGATTATAAAGTCACCTAATTAACCACGAGGTGTAGAAGTCAAAGAGTCACTGTGTGCAGTAGTAAGATGTGCAATGTGTCTAATGTAAAAATGATTCTTCATGTTTCTTTTAAGGATTCTTCATGTACGAGGATGCATAAGAAGAATAAGGATGTAATCAGAAGAGAGTTTAAAACACACACGTCTGTTGTGTTCTTTATTTCCCACCATCACAACGATCCGGTGCCTCAATTTTAATTAAATTTACTTCACAGCATCTCATTGTGGAATCAATAGAGGAGCTGACTTCCTCCAGTGGACAGATGAGCAGAGCTGCATCGCACTGCTGCTGCTGCAGGCTCCTCCAGGGAAATCCACACACAGGTTGTGCTGGTTTGTGAGAATCACACACAGCCGCTGTGAGGCAGCATGAAACACACAAAACCCTAGTTTGAAGGTGAATGTGTGAAATATGTGGGATTAATCAACATCTAAAGCATCTGAATGGTTTCAAAACAAAAGAAAAACGCCCCAAATCTCCACCGTGACTTGCAGCGAATGAAAAAGTGCCTTCGGAGAGTCCACCCAGCTGATTTAGCAGTGCAACATTTGCATTAATGAAAAGTAACAACAGTGCCAGTTCCGCCATTACACTTATTAAACCCTCAGGGACCGTTGCCAAAACCTCAGCTCCCTCCAAGAAGGACGCACCATTTCATTACCTTTGGCGTTACCCTTGACAGAGCAGCCTCCACATCACACTCAGTGCATTACCAACGTTTAAACCAACACCAGCACACGAGGCAGAGATGCTGCATCACTAAAGCACGTTGAGGTTTTTTTAATAAATGAACTTTCCATCCTGTTCTGTTTCATCTGCGACCGCTCCCCTGCAGGAGGAGGGTGCAACAGAGAGAACAACTTTTGATAGGATCTAATTATTCAGCCAGAGGATATTTCGTGGTGATCACCCTGTTGTGGACTTCGCAGCAATAAATCATAATAGACGGGACAGACACACCGAGGTGATTCATTCATGGGGATGAGAGGCAGAGTATGAGCCTGAAGCAGCTGTATGGTTTCATAAAGGTGAAGCTCGGAGTCTAATGAGCCTCAAATGCAAAATGAAGACGGAGGAGACAAACCACAGGAACACGGCTGAAGGCTGCAGCTGTGAGGCTGAACGTGAAGAAGAACCAATACTCTGAGCAGGTGTGTTCACCATCTGAGTTTAGTGTTGGCATGAAAACTTGAATACCTGGGCCCACCCCCCTTAGATTCAGTCAAACAGCATTTTAGGTCCCTTAAACACACCTCAAATCCATGAAAATACTTTTTAATAATCTTAAAAAAAAGATTCTTTAAATGTTAAAGACAGTGATCAAATATCCTAGATCCGCCTCTTTGTCCAGATCCGCGCCAAAGTTTAATGGCGTCTTTCTTGGCCCCGTACTACGTCCTTCCACGACAGACACACCGTCATCAGGTTTCAGGTTTTCTCTCATTAACCAAAGTGTCTGATGAAATCGTAGTTTTGCTCCGACAGTGGTGAAGGCCCAAAGGTCCAGGAGATCCCCACAGTGTGTTTACATGTTGTTATGGAATCTAACTCGCCAGCTCAGTTTCACTCAAAACCACACATTTCAGCCTGATGGTGGCAGTAGAGGAGAAGTCAGGGGATCACCAAAGTCATTACAGCTTCACCCTCTGGGAAACATGAACGTCTGACGGTTTAAAAGGTTTGACCTACAGGTGGCGCTGACAGAAGAGTCAGGGGATCGACATCTTTGTGATGTTGGACCACTACAACCATCTAAAGAAGAACAACTAATCATATAAACACAAACTCTCTCATGCGCACACACACACACACACACACACACACACACACACACCATCAAACTGAATTATACGATTCGAACATTACTTGAATATATGATACTTTATACTAAATATGAGCAGTTACATTCTGTGGGGGGGTTGTGGTTTTCATTGGAGGTTTGAAACCTTTTTTGGGAGCAGGACCTAAATTAGACAGGAAGTCTCTCGCTCTGTGACCTTGTTGCAACGTGTCAGCATCCAGGGACCCAGCAGAAGTAGGCCTGAGACCCAGTATGGCTCCCAGCCCGCGGGTTAAAGCTGCACCGTGCGGCTCAAAGTGACACGGAGGGAACAGTTGATCCATTTTCAAACACTGTAAATCAAATGGACAGTTGGCTTTGCCGTTGATCTCTGGAGTGAACGTCCCCGTGTTTTGGATTTTTAAAGCAGCAGCATCTGGGTGTTGTTGACGTGGCGACATGACTCTTAATTCTCGCCCCTTTTTCGAGGCTGCACATGCTGCTGCTTGATTGTGACAGTAGAGGGAGCCACGCCGAAGGAGACGGATAATGAGTTTTTCTTCCTCATGGCTTTAACTGCAGAGTTGGGTCATTCAAACCTTTATGTTTCCACACAATTATACTGTTGGTGTCTTTTATTCTCCTATAAAACACACTTCGGGGTCATGGGAGGTAGATTTTCATCCTTTTGAATTAAATAATAATAACAGCACTATCTCGCTTTTCATTTAGTTTTATCTCCACTTAATTCATGAATTCCATTTCCCCGATTCCGTTATTTAAGGTAACGTAAAAGCACATTTTGCCAGACGAGCCACTTCCTTAAATAACCCGGGGTACGATGGAGCCCTGCAGCTAATTTTATCAGCCTCCATGTGAACCCATGTGTCTGTGCAACCTGGATGGCTCTGGCATCCGGCCCCTTATCACTATGCCACGAACTCCGGGACCAGATAGCTACAAGATCAGTCTTATGGACTGGTATGATTATTATTGAAGTGCTGGCATGCTGCTGTATACTCCTGGGTCTGTTTGAGCCAAATGAATTGCGCCGCTGTCAACCAGGTTCTCAGGGGGCCGCTGCCAAGAGGGGCTTCGTAAATTCAGCCGCCGAGTCCAACTGTGGAAAATAATTAAATCAATCTGCAGATACCGACGCTTCCAGGCCTGTAGGAATAGAATTTTTTTTAATTCTAGGTCATTTTATTGTTTAAAATTCACACTGGTAGCCTTGAACTAAACTATTTTACAGAATCTAATGTCAATCCATCACTGTATTTTAATATTTTACACATTTCTAACTATTTTATAGAAATTATTTTACTCCTTCAATTTATTTATTATTAGATTTATCCTTTTTATTTCTTGACGTCTTTTGTTCTACTTTTTTAAATCTTATTTTTTGCTTGAAAAGTGTTTAAAGATGGTGCTCTCTGATTGAAAATTGATTTCTTTAAATTTTGTCAGGCCAAGCTCATTTTCATTGTCACTAATTTATTATTAGATACACTTTTCTTATTAATTTAGCTTATTTTCATGCGTTTGTGTTGTATTCTGCTGATATTTCTCTGTATTTTGCTTCCTGTTAATTGATATCTTCCATGTCATGATAATTGTTTTTAACATGTAACTTGTTGTTATGTGATTTCAGGTTGAGATTTATATGTACTTTCCATGAAAAATAATCTTAATTAATCAAAATAAATATATGCTATATTGTGTACTGTAGATGTATTAACAGATTTTTGACTGACCTGACTGACCTATATTTCCTAATGACACAGATCTTTCTATAAAATTATAAGAAACTTTTATAATATATTATAAATTATAATTGTGTTAAATAAAGTCTTAAAATTATTTTCTTTTACCTTCTTCAATAAATATATCACCTAGAATATGCAAAATCAAACCAAAACTATTTCATACAAAATCTGAATAAACTCAAGCTGACTAACTGCTTAATGGATTCAATTATTGATAATAAGGATTAAAGCTTTCAAATAATCCTGCTGGAGATTTCAATTTACTGAAGACACCGTACTGGAAAAAAACAAAACCAGAAATTAAATTATTTATTGATAAAAACACGTCGATGTTACATGTAGATCTCCAATGAGGAACAGTGAATTCATGCTGTGATAGTCTCGCCTAGTTACACTGACGGGGTGGGAAACCAGGGGGGTGGGGGTGGGGGGGTGGGGGGGGGAGCTGATAGTGGACATGGATGTGGACTTGATAACGTCGTGAAAAGGCACAAAGCGACAACAAACGTCCATCACAACATCGGGCAACACTTGTCACAGAGGTCACGGGCAACAACCCTCATGTAGCGTGGTCACCAGCCATATATACATGTTCTGCCAGGAATCCAGCACCGTCCTGTGAGAGAAAAGAGAAAAATCATTGGCTCTTTTATCCGTCGCCGTAGAGGAAGACGGTTTTAGAAACGCTAAAAGTGTCACGCACCTTATGCTGCAAAGGCCTCATTCCTTCTGCTCCTAATTTGGGATCGCAACAGATGCACAAATAACAGCAACAGGTGTTACACAGAGTCAGAGGTGCAGTCGCTTAAGTGGCAGCAATTCAGAATCACACGAGGGGGAAAAAACTCAAACTAGGCAAACATGCTTTCCTGTATTTGTAAAAATGCATTAGAAATAAATCTTTAATGAGTTATTCGATTTTAACGGCAACATTTCACAGATTAAACCTCTGAGGTTTTCTCGTGTCCAGAGAGGAACCTGCAGATGAAACGCTTTAAGGAGGTTGTTGCTGCTGCTGAGTCGAGGAAATGTGATTAAGTCTCCGACCCAAGTTCACGAGGAGCCATCAGAGATGTAATTTATGGGCGCCACCTCCCGCACCCTTTAAGTGGCAGAGGCCACCATTTCCCAGTTTAGTGCCGTCCATGTATGGAAAGCAAGTCACGCAGGAGCCCCATGTCACCTCGGGACTCATTTAGACCGACCGGCCCGATGCAAACTTTTACGACGCACATTCTCAGCGTAGAACTGGATGTTTATAAGGTTAATTACGGTTTAAAAGGTGGATACTTCAACTAGATGATTACTTTTTAGATTCATCGATGCAGTTTGAATTGGTTTACTTTGTAAATATAGTGATAAAATATGATCCTCATGATTTCTGACCTGTAATGATGAGAACGTTGACCTATTTCTTCTGTGCCTCCGGAACCGCTACCTCTGTTTAATAGAAAAGTTATTTGTGATCAGACACCAAGCAAAACCTAATGTTTACAGCCATTAACAAACTGTAGACGTTCGAATGGATATTAAAGGTCCTGACTTACGTTTGACCTCCAGTTTGCAGCAGACAATTGCCTCTCCGTGTTCGTTCTTGGCTTTGCAGCTGTACACGCCACCGTCAAAGTTACCGGGCTTGCGGATCTCCAGGGAGCAGATGCCCTGGACGCAGATCTGCCTGAACTTAGGGTCGTCTCCAATAATCATCTGGTTCTTCATCCATTGAACCTTGGGCTGTAGAAAAACATTTATTCCAGCAATTATTTGAAGGCATTTAATCAATAAATAAGCGTTGTTTCTATTTTTGTTTGTGCCACTTGGCGACAGACACTCTGTTGATTGAAGGGGACACGCAGCGCACGCCACACTGTGGGAGTTTTAATGACCCTGACATGGTGAGGACCCCCTGGGGCCCTGCAGGGAATCTCAGACATGTGACTGCGCTTCTCCGCTGACCCTCACGACCACTTCTCCTCCCATCCCTTCTTCAAAAGACCAGAATACCAGCTCTGGCCTTCTAATCACAACCATCTATCTATCCCACTGTCCTGTCGGGGACCTGGTGGGATTAGGAGGATGAAGAGGAGGTGAGAGGCTCAGACATGAGGCCTGCAGGGTCAGATGAAGATCCCACTGACAGTGATGGAGGAGAGGGGTTTGTTAAGAGCTCTTCATAAGTCCAGGCTCAACCTTATTACCATCACTAAGCTGCTGACAAGAAGAGAGAGTGAGGATTGGCTTGTTGGCACCACTGGTGTTACTGTTGATCCTGCCAACAGTTAAGGCACTTAAACAGTTTTAACTTGTCAACGGCCGCTGGTTTGGGAGATTTTATTAGGGACAAAACCACCAGACATACTTTAAAGATTCAGTTACTTTTTAAAACTGCATTTATTAGTCAGGTATTTATTGTTTTGTGTCATTCGTCGGATTTTAAACTGTTTTCTTCAGAAGTTGCACCTCTAATTTCATCTAACTGCTTTCTATCATATTCCATAACATTCTCCTCTATTTCTACTTTTCAGGGAGCCATTGGTTTGCAAAGTGCAATTGCACTGAAAAGACTTAGTCAAATCATTATATTGCACATCTGCAATTCAAATATTAAAATTCAGAAAAGTGATTTTTGTGTCATACTTTAAGAAACAGGGTTAAAACATGCAAAACAATCAGAGACAATACAGTTCAGTGGTCTTCACTGCTCAGGTAATGGAGTTACTATTTAGTCTGAACTGTTAAATCGGCGTCACATTGTTCAGGTATGAAAACAGAAGTGTCTTTGCACCTTTGGTTCTCCCCTGACGGAGCAGAGCAGCTTGGTGCTGTAGCCCACAGTGGTGGCTCTGTCGCTCAGGGGCGTGGTGAACTTGGGAGCCTCGTTGAAGTCGTGCTCCTGGTAGTTGGGAGGTTTGTAGTCGATATCTGCAGAACGGAGCAGAAACACAACCCAGTTTACAACAGCTTCTGCGAGGCTCGGCTGATGTGTGTCAGCTGGGTTTTAGTTTGTCATTTTTATCTCCTCCACAAAGGAGGTTGTGTTTTCACCCCTGTCAGTGAAAAGGAGCGGAGACGGAGAGACGTACCTGTCTTCAGGATGACGGCCTCCCCCTTTGTAAGGGCAGCCTCCTCGCTCAGTCCGCACTTGTTTTCTGAAAACACTCGGAACTTGTAGGTGTTGCCCATGATGAGGTCAGAGATGGTGGCATTCAGTCTGTGGTAATGTTCCAGCACAGTGAACCAGTCCTGTAACACACACACACACACACACACACACACACACACACACACACACACACACACACACACACACACACACAGTGATGAATAGGGTGGATTTAAGGTGTGGGACTTATCAACACATAACAGCAGAACAGGTCTTACTCCAGTCTTCTTGTCGGCCTTCTGCACCGTGTAGCCTTTAATATCTGTGTTTCCACTGTCTTTAGGTGGAGTCCACTCCAGGGCCACGTTGAAGCCCCAGGTATCAACAATCTTCACGGTGGCGGGAGGTCCTGGCAGCTCTGTGAACAAAGCACTGATCCTAGTATCCAACCTTACAGTTTAAAACTATCATCTCCGTGATATGCGGAAAAAATTTCCTCACCGACAATCTGAAGGGTGAGCGACGCCTTGTCCTCGAAGTCGTCCACCTTCACGCACATCTCAGTAGATGCCGGAGTCGTCTCTCTCGGTCGTGCGGATGAACAGGATGCTGTCTCTGTCGCTGGTGCGGATGTTCACCCTCTTGGTGTCCAGGGGCTGTCCGTCCTTTGTCCAGGTGACCACAGGTTTGGGTTTACCCTTGAGGGGAGGGGGCAGACATGTGTGTTTCAAGGTAGTTTTGTTAATCCTGCAGGAACAAGGAGATGCAGTGGTCTTCGTCTTACTGTGAAGGGGACTGTCAGGTTGATCTTGTCTCCGACAGTTGGCGACGTATCTCTGCCTGAGGAAACGAGGCAGACGGACCTTGGGGCGATCTAGAGAGAAAAACACACCAGTTAGTTAGTTAATCCACATTTAATGAGCCTTTTCCAGGTTCTTGTATCTTCTGCTTCCACATCTCATCTGTGAACGAAGCCAGAAAGGATTTTTGTTCAAAGATCTGTGGAGTGAAAGTGAAGGATTTCAGATCTGTGCGATGGACATGTTGAGCAGAATTAAGTCTGTCTGAGTCAGGGAACTTTCACTGGTGTCATCAGGGGATTTCTGTGGTTTAACTGGCTTTAAAAGCAACAGTTTGTCTTACGAGTCCCACTCAGTGTAACGGGCCTTTTGAATATTGTCCAGATTGTCCCAACACAGCAGGAGTTCTCATGAACGTTTACTGTCACAGACCAGAGGATGGAGTTTTGTTTCAGCGCAGTATTTGTACATTTGGATGGTTTGTAAGACATCAACCAAAGTTGAGGCTCTTGTACTACTTCCATTAATTGAACTTGTTTAGATTCCTATTCCTGCAGGGAAACGTACCAATTTATTAATCCCTGAAAAAGACCTGTAAATAAATGTACGTATAATGTATATGTATAATAAATGTAATGCTTTTTCAGGTTTTGGTGAACTAACTTTTTTAAATCCTGATAATTATTGTTTCTGACTTTACTGTGTGTCTGTGTTGTCCTGTGTGCAAACATCTTGATGAATTAAGTTAAGTACACATGAAATTTAAACCTTTGCATAAGTGCTGAGCATTATTTATCTTGTATACCTGCAAAATGCCTGTTGCATTTCCCAGACCCTCAGCTGCCAACAGCCCCCCCCCCCTCTTCACTGTGTATTAGCTTGTAAAAAGCCCAAAATAGCCCATAAATCATAAAAAAGGAAATTAGCCACTGAGACGTGTGAAATGATACTGAAGCCTTTAGGAACCTTTAGGACTCTAAATAAAGCAGCTTCAGTATATCAGCCCCCCTCGAGACACCAGTGACCCCCCCCCCCCCACTCACATCACACATGTGACCATAGAAATGACCAGAACTTGCACCTGTGACTGTAATACTTGATCAATAAATAAAGGTCACACTGCACATACGTCAAATTTTAACTTGTATTTGTAAACGAAACCTGAAAAAGACTGTACTAAATGTACTAAAGTAAAGTGCAACTCTATATGAGAGTACATCCAGCACATGTTCTGTCTTATTCCTTCATGTGGAGCAGTCTCAAAGAAAACTGCACCTGTAAAGTCTCGTGGCATGTTTCAAAATAAACATGAAACCACTGGACGTGTGTCATTAGATCCAGTGTGACCTGAGAAGTTGGATCCAAACCCACCGACCCCCAACGCGACCCCCTAACACCAACACCAAACCCTCCCTTCAGGGACAGGATGCTCTGGAATTTACCATCCTGCCCCTTCCACCCCCCCCCCCCCCCCCCCCCACCTGCTCGCCACCATCTATCTCGTGGAACTGGATTCTGACACCCCCACCCCCCCACCCCCTCAAGATGAATCCAGGCAGGGATCACGAAGCCAAGCAGAAAAATCGGTGCTAACATCAGGGTCATCCCAGATATTTTTCCCGCACCTTCGTGGTCATTTTGCACGAAACCATTCACAGGTCTAAATGTGGACGATGTGGAGCAGAGCAGCTGGAACATGAACCTGAATGTTGAAATGTTTCCAGTTCAGGGATCGAGTTTCCCGCCCGATTCTCCGTCACGTACAACCTATGGTTTGTGCCAAAGTCCTTGGGGTCCAATCTTTTTGACCACAAACCACTTCAGATATACTGTCCACGATTAACACTGCAAGGCCGAACCCAATCAAGTAAAACCATCTACTTAACAAGTGTGGAGTTATCCCACTGTCCCCGCCCGGGTGGATCAGGGTTCCAGTTCAAAGTGGAAACGAGAGAGAAGACCACGGTTTTACACCGTGAACGTGGCAGGTATGTGCCAACAGGACACGGACAGCTGAGAGGAACACATGGATGTTCCCGTTTGACTCCTGCATTTTACAAGCAGCTTTCCAGTGATAAACGGCCCCATAAAGTTTAAACCGGGGGCCTCAGTCTAATGGCGTGACTCATATTTGTTGTATTGTTGTTTAACTGTTATTTTAGAGCTGGATTAAACTGGTCATCATCACATTAACCTCGGTTTGTTATGAGTTTTGTTTTTCTCCTCTACCTGTGGTCACATTTTCAATAAAAATGTATTTTTCCATTACAGTTAGACCTGCTTGGGGTTTGATTACACTTTTAGTCATGTAGGAGGTAAACCCGACCCATGTTGTACATTTTGAGGATGAAATTGTAAAGATTAAACAGAGAAAATGGCCAAATGATGACTTTTACAGCCCGTTTTCTCACTTATGTGTCTCAGTACACATTTGTATGTAGTATTAGTACCTTATACTAGTATTTCAGTGCTTCATGATGTAAATAGAGAAAGCTGTGTTGAACACCTGTATTTTTGTAAATACTTAGCACGGTAAATTTGATTTCTTTTCTAGACTTGATACTCCTACTGGTATTATCACTGACTCATATAAAAGGGCCTTTTTCCTGTATCTTTTGTTGTTAATGCCCATCATGTGTAGCCTATTTAATAAAATATATAACATGTATATGTGATGCATCTGCTCGTCTCTCTCATTTTGCTGCTGCTCACTTCAGTTTCAATGTGTGGGACCAACAAAATGAAAGTCACTGGTTAAATGACAGCACAAATATTACATTTTCTCCCATCCCTAAAACATTTCTCACCAGCGACCTCCTTCACCAGGACGGCCTCTGGCAGGGCGCAGGGGGGGCTGCGGCCGCCGGCGTTCAGGGCCACCACGCGGATCTTCAGGCGGTCACCGGTGGTCTGGTTCTTGATGACGTAGCGGCAGGACTTCTGCAAGTCCTCGTTGACAGCTTTCCAGTCCTCGGCTGAATGGGAAAGGTAGAAACAGTGAAGTCAGACGTCTGCAAAGCTGGGGTTCGTCTCTTTATTGATTGTGATTGTGCAGAAAGAGCGGGAAAAGATGCAGTGCTGCTTGCTTTGCAGCTTTGTAAAGAGTAAAGTTATTATGCATCGTAATAGAAACGATATAAAACAATTTTCTTGCACTAGACGTGAAAATTGCTGTTCTGTGGTGTTTGTTGTAACATTCCCCCGTCTGCTAAATCCAGCTCTCACTGACCCGCTGCTGATATTAGCATAGGGCTGGTCTAAAAGCAGGACCTCCAGTGAGACCACAGCAGCTCCTGAAACGCCTCTCTCCTTGTAGGGAGAAGGTTGGTAGCTCGAGATATAACTCTGCCAGTGACACTTCAGGGACAGCTGCAACCGATATACCGCTGACCCACATTAAACCAGCAATTTAACATGTTCCAGAGTACAGTTAAAGTGCCAAGGTGCCAAGCATTCATACTGTATAATGATATAATGTAGAAACGTTAAATCAGCTTCAAAATAAAAGCTTGGGAATAACACTCAAAGGGCCGCTGGCATTTTGTACTATGTTGCTCGGTGCACCTGGTCCACAGTTCCACTTACTTCCATCCTTGCAGACTTCAATGGTGTATCCGTCCAGACCAGACAGCCCGACGTTCTCCGGCTGGCTCCAGATGATGGTCACAGACGTGTCATTCTTGTCCTCGATAAACAGCTCAACTGGAGCGCTGGTGGGCTCTGCAGGAAACCGTGGAAACACACAGTTATTCCACTGATACCTGCGAGTGGCAGCAAAGTCCCAGAACAATCAGAAATCAATTCAGGGGCAGGAGCTGAGAAGAGGAGGATGGTGCAGTTCTTTATCTTTACACTGAAATAAAAGAAGGGGAGAAGAAACAATGGAGTTCTTCATCTGAATGGAGCGTTACCTTTGGGTGGAGGTGGTGGGGGGGTGGGTGCTTTAGGCTCCTCTGGTGCAGGCGCCTCAGCAGCTTCAGCTAATGTTAAATAAGCATTTGCATTATTGTTATTATTGGAAGCATGTGAAGAGCAAAGCAAAGCAAACATGTCTTATAGCTTCATCTTATCACTCAGAGGATTTTCTTATCCTATTCAGGTGAAACGGCAGAACCAGAATCTAGAGAACAGAGAATAGGAACACATTGAAAGTTTGGTTTTACCATCAGCAGGTGCTTCAGCAGCAGGAGCAGCTCCGTCTGTGGCTGGAGCGGCAGCTGCTGCTATTACATGTTATATTAATAACATATTAATCATTTGTGCATTAAGCAGATAGGACAAGTTGAATAATGTGATGTGTGACTGAGTTCGATGTGTTAGAAAGGAAGCCGTACGTGTCGTTAGATTTACTCTAAGAGTTGAAGGGTCACACTTTAGTAATACTCTATAGCATCAGATCTGTTGTGCCTCATGTGATCTTCGTCTTTTTTACCATCAGCAGGAGCCTCAGCGGCGTCTGTGGCAGCGGGCGGCATTAGAGGTTAGAAGATGTCAGTAGATATATAACATTTTGAAAGGGTTGTGTTGACATTTCAAAACGTTATAAAAAGCGATTAAATATGTTTTAAATAAATATATTAAGTTAACATTTTTGCAATTTCAAAACTTCAATTGTAAAATTGGGGTACGTTAGGGAGGGGGGAAGAGAGAGAGACCCTCTGAGGGTCACATCATACCGTCGGCAGCGGGTTCCTCTGCAGCAGCAGGAGCAGCAGGTGATATTAGAAGTTAGATGTCAGTATATGACATGTTTGAAAGGGTTTTAATGTCATTGCAAAATGAAATAAAAGGGATTAAACGTTAAAAATGGAGAGAAGAAGTTAAAATTGGCAGAAATGTAAGTCAGGGGTTAAGAGACCCTCTGAGGGTCATGCTATACCTTGGGCGGGGGGGTTCTTCTGCAGCAACTGGGGCGACAGCTGATACAAGAGGTTAGGAGATGTCAGCACACACATAACATGTTGAAAGGGTTTAAGAGACATTTCAAGATGTTATAAAAGGGGGTTTAATATTTTTCAAATTAATAAAGTAAAATTGGCAATTTTAACATTTCAATTAAAAGGAAATCTGTGAGTCAGGGAGGGGGGGAGAGAGAGAGAGAGACCCTCTGAGGGTCCTGACATACCAGCGGCGGTGGGTTCATCTGCAGCAGCAGGAGCAGCAGCTTCTTCAGTTGGAGCAGCTGATATACATGTTAGATGTTCGACACATTAAAGATTCGATGTGCACGGACATGTTAGAAACAGTGTTAAACAGTGGAGGGGGTTGTTGTTTTTGTCATGAAACAGCTGTTGTCACACTTCAGTTTGTAACGTGAGCACAACAAGTGTTCCACTGCTCGTTGGTAAATCCAGGCTTGTTAATATTTACTCGTGAGGTTGTATCACTGAGGGAACAGGGCGCACAGACTTCGCGGCACAGTTGTGGAAGGCTGCGCGTCCTTGAAGCGTAAAAGCGCGTCAGTGACTGACTTTCTCATCTGATGCAGTCTGAAGAGTCCAGGCAGGCGGATAACGCAGGAACATGCAGCTTTATCTTTGTATTGTGGTTGATAACGATGGCTGCAGCTACGGCACTTACCACCTTTACGCACGAGCGCTTGTGCGTAATGGACAACCTGGCACCGAGCTTTACCGTGAGCTGAGCCAACAACTGAGGCTCAGGAGTTCAACTACGCAACCAGCGTTAATTAAAGACTAAACCAGGAACATTAAGGTGGATGTGGTTTATACGCTCTGGTTCATTTACCATCAGCGGGTGGAGGGGTGGGGGGTTTGGGCTCCTCAGCTGGCGGGGCCGCGGGGGCCTCCTCGGCAGGTGCGGCCTCGCCCTCAGCAGGGGCTGGGGCTGCCTCTGCGGGGGCTGCCTCTGCGGGAGCGGGCTCCGGTGCGGGCGCCGGCTCTGGAGCCTTCTCTGGAGCCTTCTCCTCCTCCTTCTTGGCCGGTTCTTTCTTGGCCGCCTTCTTGATGGGGGCAGGCTTGGACGGCATGTTGAAGGTTGCAGCTAATTCCCAACTGAGGTAAGTCCGAAAAAGTGAGTCCAATTCCACCACGGGTGCAGGGGGGGGGACCCTCTTATAGGGCTGAGCCGGTTGAAGCTCCGCCCCTGCTGCACCACATGTAATAGATATAGGCCTCTGAACACAGGACACCATGTATGACTCAGTCTGTTCGTCCCACTCATCAACTCTCAGTGCATCATTAACTACTTCTTTACATTCACTTCACAGCCTCATTAAATACACATGTAAAAATATCTATCTATATATAATACAAACCTGAGATGTAGACGTTTCATTTTTTTAAATTCTGATTCTATGTTAATGGTGATCAAACATTCCTGGACTTCTAAAGAGATTATTTGATAATATTATCACAGGCCTTTAATGGTTATTACTTGTTACCCATGATCCTTTTCATGTAAGTTAGCATCAAGCACTAAGTAAGCTTTAAAAATGAAATAAATCTGGTAGAGCTGCAGCTACGACTCTGCAGCGGACAGGGTTCGATTCCGGCCTGCGCTTCCCCACTAACACTCTGTCCTGTCCAACAAAGGCCCCACAAATATATATATATATATATATTTATACACTAGGGATGAAAGGATTGTTGCTTTCTAGGTATATCGTGGTAAAAATCATGACTTGTTTACTAATTAAATATGACAAAAAATATACATCATTACAATATAGATATGTATTATACGATATATAAATTGTGAATATTGTACAGATATATCTATACGTAGTAGAGTAACATCTATATAGTCTAATGCATGTATAAATATTTATAGCCTGTATCTAAAAATAAGTGTGCATTATTAACTTTTATAAAGCTTGTATTTGTTGTCATGTATTTGCTTTAATTGTGTCATGTATATATTTATATATATGTTTATACGCCACAGTTTCAAATCGACACACAAGAAGCCGCAGAATAAATATAACATGAATTTTATTGATTCCAACAAACAGTGATAGGTGGATGAAAGTCTTCAGACAAACAAGCCTTATCCATGTATCGGACCCAACTCTGAAGAAATAAACCTTTCTGTCAGTGATATTCTTTTTCTCCTCCTCAATGATTGTTGCCGCATCCAGAACGCCGACCTATTTACAATCTTTACAATGATGCCCTGTACAAAATAGAGAAATTAGGTTTTACAAAGGATTCTTTAGAAAAAAAAAGAAACCAAAAAAAAAAAAAGAAATATCAAATATCCGAGTATTAAAAAGGAAAACGTCATCTAGAGTGATTTTCCTCAACAATACGTCAATTGTAACATTTTATTTTTCCTCATCACACAGCAGGTTTACATGCATTTACAACACTTAGAAACCCCTAACATTTGCACGTCAGTGACATTAGATACCGCATAACAGCTTTTTTTGGAATCATAGTTTAGTCCACAACAAGCTTTGCAAAAATATGACTATTCAGCAACCTGTATTGGCCTGAAGATATTAGATTTACCTCATTATCGGGTTCGATTCTACTTGAAATCAACAAACCGTGAAGAGCGGAGTCATTTTGCCAACTACGTCAGGTTCTTTTTGATTTCTTTATCGTCAATTGACCAGTTGCAATTAACTTTGTTGTCATTCATAAAGACGAAACACATTGTAACAGCTTCCAAACAGCTGATTCTTTGATGCCAAAACGGATCCTCCTCCATTTTTTAAGGCTCAGTATATTACGCTCCCCACTTCTATCCCATGGTGCACTTTGGTCCAAATCGAGAACCCAAAGACAGACCGGATGGAAACACGCCCGCCTAACCCTAACCCTTTTTTTTTTTTGCTCGTCAAAGCTCAGACATTCGCTGACCGCCAACACCAGTAGAAGTTGCTGCATAGTCCCGATGCACTAGTAAGCAAACACAAATCACAGCTACACCGCTACAGAAGCAACAGGCACAACAACCAGTGAATGAGATGAGAAGCACAGGCGGACGATGGCTTTTGCTGACCTGCGGAAACAGATCGTGGAGGGGGACGCTGTCTGCGACCTGGAATATTTACAATAACAGAAATGATTCTAAAACGGCATCATTTGGCATCTTTTTTGTTTCCTGTAATGCATTTCATTCATTCATTTTTTGGCAGCCAATCAGAGCTGCAGTTTAGCGTGACGTTTTTTTTCAGCAATATTCTAACTGTGCATTTAAATTAAAAAAAAAAGCGATCTGCAGCTCAGACACAATTTAAAGTTTGAAACTTTCTCATCGAGCTGTCTTAAAAGTGGTCTGACATTCATTTACAGGGTTTGATGTGTAGTTTGTGATGAACAGATGAATCATTTTCGACGCCACAACCATAAGCTTTATCCGTCATTTACCCGATAACGGCTTCTTTACAAAAATCTACAAAGTGTCTAAATCTTCCTCTTTTAACTCTTTAAACTTTTTTTGTTTCTGTGTTTCTGTGTTGCGCTCCCAGAATGTTCGAGAATATGCACGACATCAACATGGGCGTACACACCACACAATGCGCCACACGACTTCACTGCATCTACGTAATGTCCTCAACACTTAGTCACCTTAGAAAAAAAACGATCATCCAGATCAACTTCACCAGTGTTTCACTGATCTAAGACACGAAAACTCTTCGCTAAGCTACCCTGAAAGTCTACATAACCTTTATTTGACATTGAAACAGTCTGGGACGTTGTTTAAGAGCACCGTACGAACCTAAAGGATGAGAAAAGCATGAGTGACGAGTGTGTGTGAACTGCTGCACATGGAATGGGCATAAAAAGTCACTCTTCTCAGCCATTTGTTTTTGCAGAGGAGCTTTGTATTAAGGCGTCCTTTAAAAGCACCTACTGGAGGATGAATACTGTTTTTTATAGTTAAACTTAAACCCTTTACTCGACAATCAATGCGCATGATTAAAGTACAGTATTTGGTTCAGTATATTAGATATTTGCACCAACTAATGGTAGATAAAATAACTGTGATGTCTGATTGTATGTACATTATATATATACAGTTACTACTCTGATACATGAGGGGAAAGATTTGAATCAAACACACAATACTCTTTCTGTAAGAAATCTGAATTGGATTCAAATAGCATTTTCTCAATCGGGTGTTTGTTATGTTATGTATATGTATTTTCCCTGTGTAATAAGTATCTAATACCTGATATATATGGCAACATTGGTGACAACTTGTTTAAACACAAAGCAATTAAATAGAAACTAAATTAAGAAGTTGGAATGGAACGACAATCCCATGAACCCACATCGCAAATAAATAACATTTTGTATGTAAAAGAGTATGACAGCAAGTTCAGTTTCCAAACTTAGAAACCTGAAAGGTAGATGTTAAAATATGTGTCAACTGAAAGAATAATCCCACGTTGGTGTTTATCTATTTCTTTCTGTAAAATTAAAATGATAATTTGAAATAAATAAAGCAAAGAGTCGAGGAGATAACCTGTTTTCAGCCGGGATGATATCGATGAAAGCACCAGTTTACTCTGCTGAAGTCGAGCCGACGCTGATGTCTTATATTTTTAAGGCATTTTATCTGTTTCACCTGCTTGGGCTGTGAAGTTCAGGATTGCATATATAAGTTTGGCCTTCAGAGACTTTAACACTAGATATGTACCAGAGCACTTTGCAACAAACAGGAGCCTCTGGCATGCTGTCATACTCTTTTTTTTTTTTCTAAATGAGTTACCGTTGGATGAGAAACATCGCTTGTTGACAGGACCACCGTATCCCATGATGCACTTGGTCACAACGCAGGATGAATCGTGCGTGTGCTGCTGCAGAAATCACCTGAAGTTTAAGTGCTGAGACGATGAGAGTCATGGTGATCTATTAGCACCGATCTGACACGACGGAGGGCTAATAAAGGGTTAAATATGTCATGAAGTAATAGAATATATAAGTTTTCATTCAACGCTTGAACAGTTTTTGAAAATACTGCACATATTAAAAGGATCTGTAATAACCCAGCTTCACTGTTAACCTACTGTGGAAATGAGAGTTTAAATCCCCCGCCCCCCGCCCCCACAACCATTTTCTGAGGGTTCACACGTTCCTGAATGTGCACTGTGTCCGGTGCAGCGTACAGAAAAATAAGATCTGAAGTGCTGAGTGTTTGATTTGGGGCCTTGTGTTCAAAGTTTAGGCAGACTAGGATCTTCTTTGTCTGGGGATTCAATGTAATTGGCAGCCTCTTGAAGTTTCAAAAGCATTGCCATCTACAACAGAGAAGAGCAGAGTTGAGAAATCAGAAACCCTCAAGGATCCAGTTGAGTTTTGTGTCAAATAATTCTGACCAGACTCTTGAAGATTATCACGAAACGCGCGAGATTCTTACCAGCGGATCGGATTCCATGGAGCTGGGCGGAGTCTCCTTGTGAGGCCTCTCCTCAGAGGGTTGACCGGGGCTGCTGGAGCCGATGCTGGGGGGAGGAAGGTGGAACAGCTTGGCCTGGTCCTGCTGGGCAGACGGCCAAGGCAGAGTGCCCCTCACCCA
The DNA here is from genome assembly GCA_026259375.1 of Verasper variegatus. Lineage (NCBI taxonomy): Eukaryota > Metazoa > Chordata > Actinopteri > Pleuronectiformes > Pleuronectidae > Verasper > Verasper variegatus. The sequence goes on along the minus strand of CM048040.1, from coordinate 21,998,682 downwards.
CTCCACTGGGTCCTCCCACACCGCCTTCTGGCCGTGCACCTTAGATGTCACAACATGCCACAACAGTAAAATTAGAGTGCAACATTTCCTGTGAAAGGGAAGCCAGCAGCTCTCCCTGAGGACAGAGTCTAATGCAACCTGGGGACAGTTGTCCGGATTCGCTACCAGTTGTTTCTCACCTTGATGCCGTCCTTGGCCCCCTCCTTGCAGGTACGGGATAATAGAGTGGTTCCAAAGATCAATAAACCACGATCGAAACTCATCCACTGTGACCGGACACGACAGGAAGAAACACGGACCTGAGGACACAAGGGGGGGGGGGACAAAGGTGAAGTGAGGACACAGGGAAACTCACCAGTCACAGATATAAAGTTTAAGCGACCCCGTCCAGCCCTGAAGTCGTGATTCATACCAATGAGGAAGTCCGATGTGCTGTGCTTCTCCAGGAAGGCGTGCAGGTGATACCAGAGTTTGGGGACCCAGTCCAACACCTTGATCAGGTCCTCATTGGTCAGGTTCCTCTCGTTCTCCGACTCCATCATCTTCCTGTGCAAGTATCGCACCAGGAAGCCGTTGGCTGGTTCCACGTTGTTGGAGAAGGTCACCATCCTTAGAAAATGAGAGGTAACATTCACAAAGTCATATAAACCATACAAATACTGTGAGTGTGAACATGAGTGGGCGGGTGCATTAGCCTCCTACAGCATGAGTTACGCTTTTATCCCTCACATCAACAGTTCACACTTTAAAGACCGCGTGAAGCAATTAAAAAATGTGTCTGAGTTTGTCACACCACAGAACAAATAGTTATCAACCACCCAAACAAATCTGATGCCATTTCAGAATCATGAAAACCAAGGAATTCTGTAAAACGGTCAAACTTCACAATTCAGCACAACATTGTTCCCTTTTCCTTCCTCTGACTTTGCTCTACATGATCTTTCAGTTAAAGTCCTAGGACGGGACTGGTTAAGGTCCCTGCAATATTGATTATATGAATTCAAACTTCACTTATATACATAAACACATTAACGCCCACTTTGTTATCGTCTAGATTAAAGAGGCTTTTATTGTATCGACTGGTTTATTCTACAGTCAGCTTCAAATCTAATCTCAGTTTAATCAAGAGGAATTTATCCACAGACCATAACACATCAATAAAATCATACAAATAGTCGCACAGCTGTTTCTTTCACCAACCTGAAGCTGAGGTGAAGTCCATGGTTCGCAATCATCTTCACTGGCTGGTTGCTTGTTCCGATAATGTAAGGACTGAAAAGAGAGAGGCACAGAAAATTATATTAATAAACAAATATCTATAAATATGTCTTTATTAATATTTTTCCGGCCATTTTCGATTGTGGAGGTTACCATTTGTGATATTTGCAGGTGAGAGCACCGTTGACAAGCTCGCTGATGGAGGCAGGATTGTGAACATCATCCAGAATGATCACCAGCGGTATTTCTGAGGTGCTGGTTTCTCGATCAATCTGATTGGCCAGGTTGGAAAGATAAAGCTGCAGATCCTAGAGGAGAGAAAGCGAGCGATGACAAACAGATGTGAGACGACTGCGTGAACCACTGGGTGCACAGATGCTTAGGAGATGTAAGTTTCCGTCACCTTGCACGACTGGCGGTGCATGTTGAAAGTGACCACGATGCCGCCGGTGACTTCGCGGGTGCTGCGGTCCACCAGGTACTCGGCCAGCCGGGAGGCGAGGTAGGACTTGCCCGTCCCGCTGGGTCCGGACAGGATGAGGCGGCGGTGTTTGAGCAGCAGACTGATGTAGTGCTGCATCATTGGTTTGGGAATGAGTGTTTCAAATACCAGGCTGTCCACACACTTCTCCTTTAAACCTGGACATAGTGAGGGGAAGAGTGAGAATGACCTGCGCGGTAACAAGCATTGAAGCTGATGACTACCCGCTAACTACCCAGGACATATTAAGGTTGGTGATGAAGTCCAGTTTGACACTTGATATTTAACTGCTTGTTCACAATTATCTTAATATCCATGTTGAAGAATATCCACTACAAACAGGAAGAGCTACGGCAGGAAGATGTTGTGAGAACGGATCGATATCACCTCCCGTGTCCTTCATAAGCAACATGGAGCTCAAGGCTTTTGCTCTGAAAATAACTTTGCGTGTGTAGTGAGTCCGTGCAGCCTCCGCCGCCTTAACCTCTATGGGGCCCGTGTGTCTGAGGGTTGGTCGGCCAGCTGGGCCCGGCTACACTGGGGTCGTGTTACCCAGAGCTCTGTCTGGGCTGCCGCTGCTTTCCCAGCTCTTCTAGCACTTCGCTTCTCGCATTCCTGCGTGCGAAGGTGCAGAGGGGGGTCGACTGCCAAGCCCCAACCTCAGCTCTCCTCACTGACCACAGCTCGAGTTTAGAATCACTGATGGGCTCCACATATGTGCTCCTCACAAATCAAAACACTGCTGTTACTGTGGCGAATAAGGTCTAAAATCTACATTTATCGCTACTGGTAGTGTTACAACAGAATGCATAATAGAACCAAATTTATATAACTACCTAATATGCCCATTTCCAGAAAAAACTATTTTTACGTTGTTGAATTAATGAGTTTATCAGCTGCCGCAGGGTGATTTGAGTTTCTGCTACGCATTTCTATTAAATTGCTCAATGTACGTAAACACATACCGACATAAAAGACAAGAGTTGTAAAGTAATACTGAACGTGACGTACAGACTGTTGCTGTGGTAAACAAACAGACTATGAGGATTTGCATAAACAATGCACTAAACAGCTGATGCAGAAAGATGGCCGACCGGTGTCTAATTCCTCCCACTATCCCAAAATGAAGCCCAAAATATCCCAGATACATCTTATGCATTTGGAGCAACACCTTGCACAATTGCGTTCGGGGGACGTAGCAAGGTCTTGCAAGGTCGTGCAGATCCACGCGTCGACCAATCGGAAGTCAGTCTCACCTGTCAATCAAGACGTTTCCCCCCCCCGTTTTTATAGCATCAAAAAACGAATTAAAACCAAACTATGTGGAGAATTAACACTTGAACATCAATGTGATGAGAAGTGAATCTGTGAGGATGCAGCTTTTAATGAAGATATTTGTTGCACCACTATTAGAGAGGTGACACCGGACTCGCACCAGGCAGTTACCTGGTGAGAACCCTCAGCTGCCTCGTCACTTATCTCTCATAACAGACTTAAAAGTGTGAAGACAAGAACAATAAGATTCCAGAATAGTACACATGTCAAACCTGTCCATTAAACACGTCATAGATACATTTAGAATAGATGGTCACTCAGTAGGTTTTTAATAAATACAAAATATTTCATACTCTGTATTTTGAGTTTGTGTATTTTCTCTTCAATCTTGAATCATGACTACATGAAATAAAGCGTCAGTCCTAAATCCAGTCAGATTGCACGTGTCCCATGTCTTCACGAACCTTTCAGAGACACGGTGATGCTGCTGGGTCCTCGGGACATGCAGCGAGAGGGTTGCGTTTCAGGGGCGTCTCCTCCGAGCACCCTCTTGATGTGGCCCATGCTGTAGCTGTAAATGGAGTCGGTGGAGAGGCCCAGGCTGGAGGTGGGATCAACTTTGGTTATGTACACCTGGAAGGAAAAGGGCAGAAAAGAGAACAGAGTAAAACTGTACAAGCAGAATGTTGTGGTTTTAGATTTATTTAGAATATTAAGAATTAAAATAAATTCCCAATAAAACACAACATCATGTCAAATGTGATGTTTCAGAGCTTTAATAGGTCTCCCAGGAGAAACATGGTCTGTGCATAAGGGTTACAAGCTCCTGCTCCTGAGCCCTTCAGGGTTTATTGGGTCCCATATACACTGGGAAATGAATCAGCAACTCACTGGAAAGACATGAGCCTTGTAAATAAAATTCTTTACGGTCACGATAAATCTAAATACTTTTTTAACTATCTTTGTCCGTTTTATTAGAACCAGGAGGTGAGTGGTACTGTAGAGAAGTTAGGGGAAGATGCTATTCCTGCATCTTAGCTCTCACCACTGCCCAGTTGTTGGACATGCTAAAATAAACGTGACAACACAAATGTGAATAAGCTTGATGCAAACTGTACATTGAGTTCCTGGACAGATCTCACTGAACCGACTGGTCAGAGGCAGAGTCTCACCTTGAAAGCCTGACTGACGGCCGAGTCCAGCATGGTCCAGTCCATCCTGCCGTTCACCCGGACGGTGCCCACGAAGAAATCCTGTTGTTTCACCTCCTGTTGATAGAGAAACGGGGATAAAGATGTTTTTTAATCATGTTTATTACAAGTCTGACGAGGGTGAGGAAGTACAAGACTTACATCTTTGAAGACGTGCAGGTCCGCAACACAAACCACCACCCGGACACGGTGATCGTCCCTCTGCGAGGAGAGGCTGAGGGACTCTGCAGTGTGGACTTCTATGGAGGAGAAAACCAAAGAGGATTTGTAGGACGTCTAACATTTAAATTAAAAACTTGATTTTCCAATAGTATAAACTCTACATTTTCAGGGATTTAACTTTACCTGAGCCCCCTTCACTCAGCCCTCTGCTGAAGCTTTTTGGCATTTGCAAGGCCACCGACTGTCGCGGCGAGGAACCTTCCAGCGTGGCGAGACCTGAGGACTGGGAGACGGAGCTGGAGGGTCCGGGGGACGGACAGGGGGACAAAGTACCCGTCTTCAGGTGGTCGTTCTCAGCCTTCAGGTTCTCCACTGTCTTCTACAGACCAAATCACACCAAACTGTTACAGCAGTATTCATACATCACAATACCATCTCTATCAAATGATTAAAACATTGTTACATACAATCTATCATAAAATCTAAATTTTAAAATACATTACAGGAACAATCAATTTTGCCAACAGTAGAGTATTCAAATTGTGGCTTCCTTTTCAGCACAATACCATGTTTGTGAGAAAAATCAATTATCTAAAAATAAAAATATTGCAAAAGGAAGCCATGACACTTGCCTGCATGCCGTTCATGGCCTCCTGCAGCTGCTCCAGCTGATGAGCAGAGCTCAGAGCTTCCAGGCGGATGTCTGTCAGTTTTAGCTCCTTCTGCCACAGCTCTGTACGCAGCCCTGTCACGACCTTGTCATCCGCCTCCTCATCACCTCCTTCACACAGTCTGCACACATTCAGTTCACACCAGAACACATTAGAGATCTGTGGAGGCAGCGAGGAGCAGCCGACTGACAGACGAAAAAATAATACATTTCAAGAGTTTTCAGTTCAAACAATGAACACAGAAGTCATTTACTGAAATGACACATGGTAACCTCCTGTTCTATCAAGTTTATAAAAAAATCCCTGCAGTTAAAGGTTTACCCGGATGATGACGCAGAGGTGGAGGATCTTATTGTGGCTGAGGGATCGTCACTGATATGGTGGACCTTGGGGGAGGAAGGTGCAGAGGATTCTGGGGTGGCGATCTCCTCGATGTCGGCATACGGCCCCGACGGCTTGGAACCCCCCTTCTTACTGAAGGCCTTGTTGAAGGAGCTGCGCAACTGTTCAGACAAGAGCGAGGTTACAATGAGGAATATAGATGAAGATTGTAACACACAAGAATTGGTGTTGAGCTGCTTCACCAGCCGAGTCATTAACATTTGTTTCCTGTTAACTTTCTGGTTCACCTTGTATTATAAAATTTCTTCACACACATTGTTCTATTGTTTCTTTGTGGAACCACTTAGTTTTTAAACATATTGAGGCAATAACTTGGTTTAATATTTAACTTTCAAAAACACACATGCACAAGATGTGTGAATGAAATGAGAGCTACACAACAAAACGATGAAAACCATCTCAATGTAAAAGTTAAATGCTCATCTTCATTGAACCACTTACATGAAGGTTAAATGACGCGTTGGTTAAATCAATACACGGTTCATGTTTGATGAATTCAGAGCACATCCCAAAGAAAGTTGATGAATCACATTTAAAAAGACACGTATGACAGTGTTCCACAAGTATGACTCATAAAGTGCTGGCTGGAGACGGGGGGTGGGGGGTGGGGAGAGGGGATGGGGGGTGGCGATGGTGGGACTAACAGCTTTATTTGCTGGAGCAACATCACTCACCTCAAAGACCTAAAATAAAAAAGCAGGGCAGCATGAGGGAAAGACCAGAGTCATACTTAATAACAGATCAGGAACAAGATAGGAGGAGAATCACACATGTGCGCATGCAGGAGCACAAAGTAGGACAGCAGCTGACTGAAGGTTTCACATCAAATGCCTCCACTGAGCTACACTGCTCATAGAAAAGGTCAGGAAACATCTCAGCTACATGCTACGTATAAACACTTTAGTACTTAAATTTCGTAGTTCTAATCAAGACTATTTATACATTAGATTAACTCTTGATTCATTTGTTGATCAAATATGAATGGATTGCCTTGGAAATCTGATCAAACATGAACAAACTCCACAGGATGAAACTCTGTAACCAACCTGCAAAACAAATACCCACTGGCATTTGTTGAACTTTGCAATAAGTGCTTTTTTACAAGGATACACAGGCCCATAAAGTGAGTGACATGGTGAAAATAATCAAGATAAAGGCGTCATTCTAAATCGATGTCATTAATTATCATGCTAGAAGTCAGATGATTATTTCCTTAATGTTTAACAACTGATTGTTGCTCCTCAGTGAAGGTTGTGGTTTTATGAGCAGAGAAAACTTGATAAACAGATCTGATCAAATGTTATCCCCCTCACTGGGTTCACACAATAAATAAGCAAAATATATATAAATAACTTTAAATGTTTTATTGCTATTTATTGATGATTATTATTGATGTTTTTAAATCGTCCAACAAAAGGAGTAACTCCAGAATCGGTTCCACCACTTTCATCCCTTTCTGTGATGCTCTGAAGAGAAAAACATGTGATTCCTCAACCGCTGCAAATTGTTGGTCAAATGTATGTGTTCTAGCATTTGTGAGACGTTTTGCAACACAATTTGCTGACTCCTGCTGTGGTAAACCCCGAATCCTCTGGCGCGCCAAACAACAAACCCAATGTCTAACCAAACTCTTATATATATAAGTGTTTCTAATCAGTGTGACCACCGCTTGTGCGTCTGGCCGTGAGTCCTCACCCAGCTCTTCTTCTTCTTCTTCTTGGCCTCCTGCTCTTTCAGACTCCCCATGCTGGAGTGGCTGGTGGTGCTGGCCAGGCTGGAGATGCTCTCTGACGAGTTCTGCCGATTGATCACCAGCTCTGAAAACAAGAGCAAATTGAATATTGGGAGGAAGGTTTTTGAAATGTCCAATCACACCCTTCCTCCTCAGCATGTCATGTACCTTTGGGCGTGATGTCTGCATCACTGAGAGCCCCATGAATGATTTCTTGGGCCTCTGTGTTTTGAGTCTTCAGAATGTCGATGGTCTCCTTCAGCTCAGTGAGCTCCGAGTCCTGAAGAGCAGAAACATCGATATGACCTCCTGTCAGCTCGTAGAAGGGTAACTGAACCAAGATGCTTCTGAGGTGGGGATTTGTGGTGGGGCTATCTGCGCTCGGATGGGGCTGGCTGGTCGGGCTGAGTGGCTGGTGACAACACTGGAAGTTATCACACCTTGCAAACCTTTGACCTCACTTATTTCCAGATCAACTATATGAACTGGTAACATCACTTTCACATGAACACATACACACTGAATTGCTATAGATCTTTAAACAATGTTTAAATATGGTGAAATTGGCTGAATAATAATAATAAAACAGTTGTGCTATGACGACAAGATGACTGGAGAGGAGAGGAGAGATGATTGGAGAGGAGAAGAGAGGAGAAAAGAGAGGAGAGATGACTGGAGAGGAGAGGAGAGATGACTGGAGAGGAGGAGAGGAGGAGAAAAGATGAAGAAAGGGTTCGTGTAGGATCAATCAAAACCAATTTGCTAAACCTTCTGCTTAAATAACTGTACTTGTCTTAATAGATCTATAGCAATGCAAATATTTATAATCCAATAAAATAGAGAAAATATATAGATATTTATGTATATTTTATATAATTTGATATACTTATGAAATTTTATTAAAAAGAATATAAAAAATGAATACATAAAGTTATATGAAATACACATAAACATGTTTATATTACCAAGCACACATTAGACTTACAATACAGTATTAAACATTGTTTTAAATAACAAAATACATACAAATTAATCTTGTGTGTTAATAATGAGTTAATAATGTTCACTTCAAGTGTTCTGGACTCTTTTTTTAATGTATTTATTTTACATATAAAAGGAAACAGTCATGGATGTAACAGGCAGCACATCAACCATTAGCATCATGATATCTGAGAGATACCTTTTGGTCCGAGGAGACCGACAGGGTCTCCAGGCGCGCCGTCATCAACGCCAGGCTCTGCTCGAATGCTGCCACCAGATTGGCCTTTAAGGGAAAGAGACAGGCGGTGAGAGAGAGACAGATAGGGGTGTTCGAGAGAGGAAACAGGTATGAGTCACCGGCTGAATAAAAATCACTCTGCAGTCTCGCACTCAAGAGCACATCACACAAATGGCTTGTCTCCGTCTGTGGGGAGGAGAGGGAGGGGATGGAGTGGCGGACAGCTGTGGATGATGTCAGAGATGAAAGAGGAGGTTAGGGTAATGGTGGTGAAGGAGGAGCAGCGTGGTACAGTCAGACAAGCCTCTTTAACCTCCTGCAGCATGTTTGACCTTTAGACTAAGATGTCTCACACCAGTTTTTGGTTCAGTGTCTTATCGGTTTGTGTGTTTATTTGTTCGTGATTAAGTTTACACCCCCACAAAGTTGGTGGAAAACAAATCAAAAGTGTTTGGAGACTCATATTTATGAGTGTGTGCAATTTGGTGCACATCTAGAGAATGTAAATGTGGTTTCATTAGGAGACTGTTGGGCCTTGGGAGAGTTGTGTGCTCTTCTGAGTCTCCTTTTAATTTGGTTTCATATCTCTTTATGTCTTCTTTTATTTTGGTAATTTAATGAAAACCTGTTGTGTGGTTGACCTGGGTGTCTTCACCTCTTTTTAATACATTTAAATATTGCATTTTCTTGATTGACTTTGTTTCGTGTTTTATGCCCAAGAACCATTGTAAGACTTTTGGCATGAAGACCAGACAAAACAAGAAATCTGAAGTTGTGTTAGGTTAACTATTTTGACTGTGTTGTGACATTTTACAGGCCAAATAAATAACAGACAGAATAGAGGACAGATTACTGGTTAATGAGAATAATCATTCGCTCTAGCCCTCGTCAACATGCTTCAAGGTAGGCGTCGAGGGTCGACTGTGTCACGCTGTCAGCCTCAGCAGAGATGCGTGACAGCAACTCGTCGGCCTGACGTCCAATCAGAATCACGCGGGAAGCAACAGAAAGCGCTCTGAAGGGCAGCAGTCCAACAAACCTGGCCAAGCTGCTTCACCCAACATCCAGAGGTGCGGGTCAGCGGGAGGGGGCGCGGGGGAACAGCAGCGAGTCCAGTAGTCAATACAGCCACGAGGGTAAAAGAGAGGGACAGGGGCGTTAGGCGTGTGATAAAGCTTCTCATTAAAAACATTCAAAAATACACACACACACACATGAAGATAGACTTCATTAATGTGTTCAAAACACACACAGGTTAGTTGGAAGTTAGGCAAAGGCGATGAGTAAAATGTGCGGCACGATGAGAGAAATAGAAAAAGGAGGTGAAGATAGAAATAAAGGGTTAAAAATGGAAATTAAGAGTTAAAGTTAAATGAGTATCCATCAAATTATCAGGGATAAAGGATTTTAGTAAAAGTGGCCAGAGGTGACAGGCAGCGAGACGACAGGAAGCACGGCATGTTTGCTGTGACTCTCGAGATGATGGATCCTAAATATTTTGCAAAGTCATGGAGTCTTCAGCACTTGTACATAAGCAGCTGGACTTGCTTGTGTGTTTCTTGAAGACAGTTTAATGTCTCATTCAAAAGGCGTCTTCAGTTCTCACAGTTTCCAGAAACACCAGCGAGTCCAGCTGCACAACTCCTGAAATTACTGAGAACACCTTGGCCTTTCCTCCTTCCTTCCAAATGTCCTCTGACGTTAAATACTGACTCTAAGGACATTTAATTTACATTTTGGATTCATACCACTCTGATAAAAAGTGAGTCCAAGTCACTTAAAAGAAGTCCTACTTACATTGGCAGAGAGCTGCATTGTCAAGTTGGCAACCTTTTCCTGGGAGGACTCCAGCTCGCGCCTCAGCTTCCGGATTTGCTGCAGACAAACTTACAAAGTGAGTCTGAGCAGTATGAGCTTTCAAATCATATTAAACAGGAGCTTGAGATGCTGGGAACGTTAACATGGGTTTTAATGGTGATAATGGTGATAATGTGACAGTGGAATGTGTTACATGTGTTTGGTCAAATTAAATTAAAAAAAAAAAACACACACAAATATACAAACAAGAAACTATGGAAGGTATCGCTCCTTATTAAAAAACTGGAATGCTTAAAAAACAAGGTAAACACATTCCAAACCAAATCAAAATGTTACGATTATGGGATGTTGATGGATTTTTCCTCATGCGCTGAGAACTTTTACGAGGTCTGAAAATGACTTCATTAAATGTTAGCGGCTGGCGATGAAGGACAAAGAATATGAGACGTAAAACAGAATGAACTGAGTTATGCGCTCCGGAGATAAAGATCGGTGGTCACAGCGCTGATGACGTCACGTGATGGATGGACCTGGTTCGACAGGAAATGACTGACAGAGGAAAAGCAGTGTGGGTGAAAGAGCTGTGGCACGTTGGCCTTACCTCCCCTTGTATCCTCTCCTCATTCTAATGAAGGCATGGTAAACAATGAAGAGAGTTCATTTTAGTACTTTTACTACTTACCCACTGTGAGAGGGACAATACTGAAGTTTCATAGAGTGAAATACAAGCTTGAATTAGGTAATATAAACCTATTTGGCAACCAACTGTTAATAACATATTAGCTGCAGTGGACAAATGTTCAAATAGAAGGCAACACGGCATAAAACATAATGGAGGCAAGTGGCAATGAGCAGTAAGAAATCAATAACAACAGTAAGAAGAACAAAGACAATAAGATTAAATAAAGTTTCTTCTTACCGAGGAATAGTTGGATGAAGCATTGGAAGCCAAAGACAGTACCGAGCCATGTACTGTAAGAAAGTTAAGATAAACATTGATATCATGATGTGATTTCAACGATTTAAAGAAGTTTACACAATGCAAACACAACTTTGGTAAATTATCAACTTTGTGTGAAAAATAAGTTGTAAATATTTACTTCTAAACCTCCTTTCACTGGTTTAAGTGGCTGGTGGGTGGTTTGTTGTTATGGCTACATGTGAATCACAGATTAGGTCATTGAGTAACTCCCTTTTAATCTAAAACGATGACACACAGACTCCTCTCCACTTAAAATAAATTATATTCTGATGTTTGGCTTATGTGCCCAGCTGTATTTCATGTGAGGCCATGTTAGGCGACTCCCATGCAGGGAGGCCACTTGAGGAAGGCTCACCATCATCCCCTGGTTCACGGAAAGACCCCGACCGCATCATGCTTTTTGGCCGGTCAGCCAGCGACAGACTGCTGCCCAGGGGGGAGGTTCCGAAGAGATCGCCGGCTGAGTCACCGGGGGGGCCGATGCTGTTCGAGCGCGAGATCCTCGGAGAGCCGCTGGAAATTGGGGCAACTACCAACAAAAGAGACACATTTGGTGAGATGGAGAAAAGCATTTAAACTGGAGGATGCAGCGCTGCAGAGAAACACACCCAGAAGTCTTCCACCTAGGTATCGCAGCCTTATTCTGATGACTCGGCGAAAGGCAACTCCTTGGTTCCACAACAGTCAAAGAGCTAAATATAGACTGACTTGACCCCCCCCCCCCCCCCACTGCCTCGATCTCCTGCATAATTCAGACTTTAAGTTAAGTCCAGTTACAGGATCATCATCTTCACAGGGTTGTATCTGATATTAAACTATTTGGTCACCACTTCACCACTTGGATATGACAGATTGTTGTGTCAACATTTATTGACTTCAGAAAACTTATCTGGACGCCCCCCCCCCCCCCGAGTGTGAACTCAATACCTCTCTGCTGGGTAATTATCAACGATAAGACGGATGGCTTATCAAAGATCTCAGGTCTCATTAGTTTCAGAGCTCGAGTGTTTTTAGAACTTGGCAGCCACAGTGAAGAAGCAGGCAGACTCACCCACGTTGGTGAGAGGAGCCTTGCCGGATGAGGGGTGGAGCAAGCGGGTGGGAGAGGGCAGCTGGGGGGGGCTGTCGCTCTCCGTCATGCCAGCTATGGTGTGGGAGTGGCGCCTGCCCGGTTTGCTTCCATCGCTGTCCGACAGGCTTGAGCCGTAGCGTCTGAGAGAAGAGAGGTGACTTTGACTTAAAACCATCGGAGACACATCACAGTGTGAGATATTAGAAATGTGAATTGTTTGGACGTACTCTAAGCCTTTCTTCGGCAAGGTGTTCCTGTCCGCTTGCAAGCTGTAAAAATGAAAACATAATTGCCAGAGAAAGAAAGTGTTAAAATCATGTTAATTTGTTATAAGACCTTCACAAATCTCATGGCTTTTTAATCCTTCCTGTAAATCGAGACCATGTGGCGCACTGGGCACTTTCATACACACTGCGTGGGTACCCTTCTTTGGCAGGAAATCATTTGGGCCATCTTGACAAACTCAGTCCTTCAGTGGCTACAAACCTTCATCCTCTAAAACGACAGCTCAGACTTTCTGTTCCCAGAACAGGCACATAAAATATGGGTGGATGTCTGTGAACTGCCAAGAAGCTTAAAGCTCGATGCTGAAACACTGGCTGTTGTCCATTGACGTGAGGATGACAGATCCAAGGTGCGTTTATTTATGTTTTTAATGTAGTTTTTTTCTTTTCTGGGGGATTACGAGTTCCTGGACAAAGTTGTGCAACAAAAATAATTAACTCTGAATTACAAAAAAGAAAATGTCTCCTGAGTGATTTAGAAATGCTCCAAAGTGGTTCTGACTCTGTCATTGCAAGTGCTCTCTACACTATTGTGTGGTAATGCAGTAAACCAAGAGTAATTGTATCGTAATTGATGGGATTCTTGGGGCATTAATTGTGCTAATTTGCTATCGCTCAAATCTGTGGCATTCACCATGTTTACACACGTCATCTACACACTTTTCTGAAGATAGAAGCGTTCTCTGACGTGTAGTGTTCAACCAAACTGACCATTTGGAAATTTAGGATAAGAATACAAATGACAGAATCACATTGTCTTTCTTCTGAGACTTGCCTATCAGTGAGGTTGAGGGACGTTCTGCTCCCGGCCCCCCAGGTTCCCGTGGTCCTCTCCTGCTTATCGTGCCTCTCAGCTGTGAGAAACCTCGCACTGCAGGGGACGCTCATCGTCAGGGGCAGGGACTCCATGCTGCGGTGCATCAGCTTGGGATAGAGCAGTGGGGATCCGCTCAGGCTCAGGCTGTCACTGGTGTAGGAGCTGGGGGAATCGATGTGGAGGATGGGCGCTGGGCTCGGGGTGAGGCGGCCGGCGGTGTGGGAACCAGCCAAGTCCTGAAGCTTGGAGTACGGGGGGACTTTGGGTGGGAGGTCATGAATGGTCATGCAGGAGTCAAGGCTGTTCGAGTTAACCTTGTCCAGGTGAGCCAGGCTGGGGGGGCGACCCAGAGTTTTCGTGTGTAGCATTCTAGGAAACAGACAGAAGAGACAAGACGTCAAAAACAGAAACTCAGGTGATGTTCAAAACAAAATCATCACTTGACTCAAGCATGTGTATGATGTGTATTATTCATTTCTTTTTTTTGTTCTTTCACCCAAATCCCCAAAATCTTATGCTCTAACATCTACTGCTACATGCTGAGGCAGCTTTTTGTGTTTGTATTTGACACCTGAATCCAAGATGTCCGCCTGTAAATTTAAGAGCAACATAAAACAATATTTTGGACTGTTTCTTTAGAAAGTAGATCCAGAAAAATACAGACAGTGATCTCACTGGATTGTTAAGACTAACTGTCTCTGGGAAGTCATGTCGCTGTTGAATATTTCAGAACTAAAAACTTCCCACAAGGCAAGAAACCACAAGAGGTCAGTGAGAAAATGTGCTTTTTTTGTGATTCAGGTGAAATGGCCCCTTTAAAGCAGAACGTAAATGAGAGACCTTGGTGTGGTGGGTGATGACAGCTCAGGGTATCTGCCGCTGCTGGTCCGTCTCAGGCCGTGCAGTTTGACAGTGGACTCCCCTGCCGTCCCAGACCGAGTGTCGTCTCCCTTCAGAGAGCCGCAGTCCATGTCTGCGACCACAGCCTTCGCCTTGGCCCTCTCCTTCTCCTTCTCTCGGTCTGTCTGGTTCACCGGGCCTGTGCTGGTTCGAGTCGACATCTTACTGCCGCAGCTACTCAGCTCTTTGACCCTGGGGCCTGCGGAGGCCATGGGCACAGGCTTCAAACTCAACAGGCCGGGGTCAATGGTGCCGCTGACAGGCCGACCTGACGGGCGACCAATCACACTAAACGTGCTGGATTTGGCCGGTCGAGGCAGGCTGCGGTATTGAATGCTGTTTCGGGCAATTGGCCCCGGGAAGTTCTGCTCGCTGCTGGCATCAAAACTGTTCTTCCGACCTGTTGGTATCCCTCCTCCCACAGGCTTCATGGGGATGCCAGAGGACTTGGGGATTTTCCCCACGGTAGCAGAGCCACTGGAGATGGTGGTGCCCCCTGCTGTCATAACAGTGGCGGTTCCAGTGGCTATTGGTGGCTTCTTATACCCAAAGGACGCTCCAGCAGAGGGTTTAACTAAACCTGACGGAGGCTTGCGGTGCTCTCCGTGGTGATCCCGGCCAGCGTCGGAGCGAGACCGTTGCAGACCAGCAGTTTTAATGGACATCTTGGATTTGTCGAGTGGCCTCTCACTTTTAGGTGCTGCATAAAGAAAGAACAAAGCTGCCTGGTTAAGTAACAACATTACGGCAATTTTATTCACAATTTCAATGAGGATGAGTTGCATCAAGCTGGTTTCATGTGTTAAGAGCATTTAAACAACTCCAGGACACCTTTGTTATTATTATTTGCATATTAACAAGAGCAAACTAAATGAATCAGCTGTGACAAGCATCTAAACATTTAATAAACATATACAAGTTATAATAAAAATGTCTGTATTGGCTAAAAAGTATTGTACTAGGTGCTTGCAAGTACAAAAGTGTAACTTCACTTTAAAAGCTAATAGTTAGAGATGTAAAATTATATAAATTGGTTTTGAAGTGATGACGTCAGCAACTCGGCAACCAAATATGTCTGCCAACTTTCCTAGTTGTTGTTTTGATTTGACGTTGTGTTCCCATGAATTTTCTCAGTCACAAACTCATTTTTCAGATTATTCTTAGGCCACATGAATGCATCATTAGCTACTCAATAAAATATATTGAATGCATAGACTGAAATAGCTAAATCAGCAGTCATACATCATTTCTCTCAAAAGGTAAGAGCTAGATAAGACATTAAAAGATGATGGAAAGAGGGTAAATTATGTTTTATTTATTTTTGTATTAAAGTTAAGAAATAAAGTAAAATAAAGCAACGTCTTATGTGAATCTGTTAACTTGGCATTTGCCTCAAAAAATCCATCCACTAAGTATGTTTTTCCCTTTATCCTGCTGCCAAAATACATACAATCAGAAATAATTATATAATCACTTGCTTTTTAAAGCTGAAATTAAGCAAAATGAAGGTCAAGAAAAATGTTGATATTGGATCTCAATTTAAACCCTTTATTTAATCAAGGACTGTTTTCTTGAGGATTAAAGGACATAAAAATAAATGGAGTTGATGTAGACAGCAGACACAGTGTCTCTGTACAGTCACTGGCTTTTGCAGGCCTCGGAAGAAACGTGGCTTTGGGCCATGCTGGCTTTTTTTCCACAATAAAATGGTTTTTCATGGTGAATTTCTTTCCTCGGTATACTGCAGCGTGTTACAAATCAAAACCTGGCCTGAGCTTAGGGGTTCACTTCTCTATTCATCTTGACACCAAGCAGACATCCGGTTTGGCTGCTCTACAAACAGACTCTGTTTTATGTTTGGATTCGTTACACAAAGACATAATGGATGACATAGATTCCATAGATAAAACAAGTTAACGGTGGCAGTGATCCACCAGGAATTTGAATATGAGAGGAACATCGGACAAAAAGACAGAGAAATAAACATGGAGATGAAAAGGGACAACATGTTATCATGAGATCTCACCTGCGACTTTGAGCATGCTCTGAGATGTGTGGGTGATGGGGGAGGTGACGCCCACAGGGGGATTACGACCCTTCCTGAAACTCCCTGGTTGACCCAAACTCTGCGGCTTCTTCAGTTCACCCTTAGTCCCCTGATCTTCACTGAGGCTTGGAGGCTTCTTCCTCCACTTGCTCGGGGCCTCTGTCTTGAGACTCCCCGTTTCGTAGCTGCAGCTTTCCATCTTGTGGATGGTTTTGCCGTCCTCGCTGTACCAAGACAGTCCACTTTCCACCATGGAGCGCTTCTCTGCATCAGTGCGGAGCTGCACAGAGGGGGGGGGGGGGGAGAGTGAGGGTAACCTTCAGTTATGGCCCGTGTTATCTGTGGAATTGGCTGTGCTCTGTAATCTTTGTTTCATCTGAGCTGCATTCCAGTGGGAAGGAGTAAGATAGATTCATACACCCAGAGCAGATTCAAGAAAAACACAGACAAAAGGGAAAGAAAGCCATAAAATGAAAACAAAACAAAAAAAGTTTATAGATAAATCAGCTTGTTGGGGGAGAAAACTGAAAGTTTAAAAATAGAGTAAAAGTCAAGCCTATATTTTTTTTTATGTGTTTCTGTGCAGAAGACAAACTAAAAGAAGGCTGCACTCTAAGAGAAAGACCCTGTGGTGCATTGAAGAGGTAGCATCGGGGACAAAACTGGACATGCTGCTTCTTGGCACAATATGAATGTGATCCAGAGCGACAGATGGCTCATTGAGTCCCACTAATGTTCATTTCTTCCCAGTGAGCAAACTGCAAGTAAGCACTGTTCCTGTAATAACCTGGGAGAAAGGTAGGAGCCATGACCACTGCTGCAGAAGTGAATCTAAAACTAATTTTAAGATCTCCTCCAGACACGTTTTACAGTTTCTTGTGGTTTCTTCACATAGAAAGTTCGGTCGCCAAGTTAAAAGTCCAAATTTATAATTACATCTACTTTTTCTTCCTCATTAAAAAAAACAATCTATAACTAGACTCTCCACCCCGCGGTTGTATGCGTCTGCCAGTGCAGTTTTAATCGACATGGTTTTTTCCCCCGAACTCATGAGGTCACGGTGACCTTTGACCTTTGAAATCTGACCAGTTCATCTTTGAGTCCAAATGACAACTGATCAGATTTTTAAGAAATGAAGAAAGGCACTTGAGATATTATGTTAAAGGTGTTTTGTGAGGACATCGTGACCTTGAAATTTGATCACTCAAATCCAATCAGTTTATCTGAAATTCCCTCTAAGTGTCTGAAAATGTGATTTGTAAGATCCCAGTGACCTTGACCATTGACCTTCAACCACCAAGTTCTAATCAGTTCATCCTTGAGTCCAACTGAACATTTGTACCAAATTTTAAGAAATTCCCTTGAGGCGTTCCTGAGATGTTGTGTTCACAAGGGTTGGAATGGACAAACAACCCAAAAAAAAAATACTTCCTGCCACTGGGTGTCGCCCTCGTGGAGCCATAAATAATAAACTATTGTTCTTTTAGAGTAAATCTACTGAACCCAAAATGTGTCCTACTTCTGTTTCAGTGTTTGTGCAGTGGATGTTTTGCACTGTGACAGATTGTGTGTGTCTGTCGTTCCAGCATAATGACAGAGGTGAGGTCTGTGGCTTCTTTCTGTGGCCCTTTGTCAACTCACATTTAACACACAGCACAATGCAGATCACTTTCTTTAGCTACCGCTTTTTCCAAACAAAACAAGGCGAAGGAAAAGGAAATGTCACCACACGGTCGTTGGAGCGACAGTATTTCATCTCACCATGACAGAAGAGTTGCGTCTGGAGCCCAGGGGCGTGGTCGGGAGGGAGTTGAGAGAGGAGCTGGCGTTGAACTCCTCTGAACTGAGGTTGTCCGAACCATCGCCGTCGCTGAGGCCGCTGCTTATGGAGCTGCTCTCGTCCCAGCTGAAACCATACATGGATGACAGGTTAGCAAAGCAAAATCAAATAATTGACAACCAAGTGAATGAGCAAGCAGGTAAAGCTGCAGAAATGTGTTTGGAGGGATGAAATAAAGCTGGTTGCAGCAGTGATACGTCCATCTGTCTGCAATAGGTTGTCTCTGGAGGAGACCACGCGCTCAAACAAGCAGGTATTTCCAACATGGCTGCAGCTGCTTTGATTTGGTTCAACTCATACATCAGAGCTCCAGGACATATGGTGAACAACCCCTTCAGGAGTGGACACGTCAGTTTGACTGAAATGAACCATAAGTCTGTCATTTATCAGCCAACTGTCTACATCATAACAGCTGATGAGAAAAAAAACGTCATTTGAACTTGTGACTTATATATCAGTATCCGCCCCAACCATCTATATAAGTAGGATTCATGTTCTTTCACATTTACATCTAAGATTGTAGCAGTGTTTAAACAGAGTCAAACGACGGCAACCTTCAACTGTAGCTTCAAGAGAATCTTTACAGGATAAATCATGACGAGTAAAAAAGTATGTGGTCTGACAGTTCGGGGTTTAGAAAGCAGTCTGCTGGTCTCTAAAGACGCAGAGAGATCAGAGTGACAGGCTCCCTGACCCTTCCATCCACCCCGAATCGCCCGACATCTCCTTGAAACAGATGCTGCAATGAGCGGCCTGTTGCAGAAGGAAAGCAGGGATCGATAGTCCTGGCACAGTGGAAACAAAACTGGTCAATGGGGCATCAGATATCTCCCTGCACTCATACTGGAAGATAATTAGAATGCAGACTTGGAGCTGCAGCCTCTAAGTCAACCGAAACATTACAGTTCAGAGTCCAAGGGGAGTTTGAAATGAAACAGTAAAACATGTTTATGCGCTTTAGAAGAGCAATAATGCCTCGCTGGGTCTAAAAATTATATCTCCTGTGAGATAAATGCACGTCCAGTTTGGGTTTTGTGTAACTATGCTCCCCCATCATTTCTTCTGGCAACCACGGGTGGTAATCAAATTTGTGTTGGCGCACAAAAAACGCGGCACAGTGGAAAAAGGTACATTAATAAGACCCTTTAAATGCAAAGTCGCTGCTTGAGCTGGATCGGTTCTTTTTTCCCCTTTTCCTCACTTTCCCCCGCTGAAATGAAAATGCTCTTTGCGGCTGTGCAGGCTGTAATTAGCAGAGGCACGGAACACGGAGCTACACAGCAAAATACAGGGAGACAAAAATGGCCCCGTCCACATTCAGAACTGGATTTAATCACACGGCTGGATTTGAGTTGTAGTCGCGTATACGCTGACACTTCATGCTGGCTTTGAAAACTCTGATATATTAAAGATTTGCGGCCACAGATACATGAGCTCAGTGGGAAAGTTTGACATGAGAAGGGGAAAAAGAAAAAAACTAAAATAAATGTTTGATTTTAAAATCGTTATTTTTTTTTTTATATATTTTCACATACCATCAATAAGGAGAATGAGGTTTGATTTACATTGAGTGCAGATGTTCGTGGTATGTTTGAACAATACCACCTCTGTCAGGAGCCACGGAGCGGCCATGAATAAACCCCACAGGGATGTCAGCGCGAGAGGAGGCAGGAGGGCCTGCGGGCTGTCGGCGTTACGAGCCAAACTGTCAGCTCTCGGGGGGGGGGGGGGGTCCAGACAGCGAGAGGGTGGGAGCGCACCAGCAAAGTGCATACCCCATGCATAGGGTGGCAATTAAAAATTTTGTTTTCGGTGGCATTGCTCCAACGTCTCTCTGATTTGTGCGTCCACGTTGTTATTTGAGTTGGGCTGCAGTGAAAATGTGGGATGATTGGTGGGGTGGAGCAGGTCGGAGACGTTGCAATCAGCATCAGTGAAAACACACACACACACACACACACACACAAAAGCTGGCTGCCACTATGGCAATAATCACTGCATTGTTGTTTTTATAGATATAATCCTTGTATTCAATATGATTTACTGATTGAATCATCAACTGACTTACTTTGGTAGAATTGTTTGCACTTTAATACCCAACTTTTTATCTCTGGTTTTTACTTACTCTTGCATTTCATTATTTTATCTTCATTTTAGCTTTATCCCTTTCACATCTTCTTTGGCATTCTATCATTATCCTTTTCTCAGCTCTTTTAGGATTTCACTATTTTACTTTTACGAGCCTTTATGACCACTCAAAGAGTTTTACCTTTCACACAGTGAATCTATGTGCAGCACTTTCTCTATCACTGAACAGTCGTCAGTAACGGGGTCAGTTTGCAGCCCAAAGACACTTCGGAGCTGGGGATCGAACCACCAACCGTCTGGCTATAGTGGACGCTCTACAGCTCTTTATCATTTAAGTATTTTTGTCTGGAAAGTCTGTCTCAAATCTGTGGCAGTGATTTGTGGGAGACACAGCTAAGATGGAGCAAGCAGCAGAATAAAAACAAGTTGAAACCAGATCAGTATGAATCTATAAAAGCAGATTTAATAATGTCAGAGTGCACAGGAAGGATTCGGCATGATGTTCACGTCTGGCTCTGGGTTTATTTTCTGTGTATCAGGACCAGACTCCTGCACATTCATGTCTATGGCTAATTGAATGTTGAAGACATCCACTATTATACAGATCCATAAAATGTGTCAGCACAGATATGTTGATTATATCATGTCTTTAGTTCCAAATCAGTGTCAACCAGGGTGTCGACATATAAAAAAAACATTCAACTTCATCAGCGTCATGTCATTATTCAAACACCTTAAAATAACCAGAATTAATCTATTTATCCTTCATGAATCTGCCAGTGTTACTTGACTTAAAAGTAAATACTTAAAACAACTCCACTGTAAAATCTAAGTATTACAGTGTAATGTGGTTATTCAAACATTAAAAACACAGTAAATCAAGCCGAATTAATTTTCTATCTATATTTAATTAGTAGGCTAGAGTTACTTTACTAAAATGTGAAAAGAGACAAAACTCCACTGTAAAATCATAGAATTAACTAATTAATTAAGTGTAACGTCGTTATTACAACACCCACAATGTTGTAAAACAAGCCGAATTCCTCTTCTGCCTACGTTTATCTAATCGGCTAATGTTACTTTACTATAATGTTGAAAACCAGGCGTAGTTTGAGAAATACAGGATAAATCTATCACTAGCCGCCATGAACCGTCGGATCCGTTAGAAAAAGCCGCTGAATCATATCAACCCGCAGCTGTAAAACATCCTCGTTACCTTGACGTGAAGAGCAACGTCCTTCTCGCTGCTGACGCCTTCACCGGGAAAACACGACCGCTCATTAGTGAGAGAATTTAACTTCCCCCGGATCATCAGCGAGCGGACATTTAAATTCACATCCTCCGCCGCCAGAGACCGAGACCCTCAGTGCTTCCACCCGGAGAGCAGAGAGAGGCAGCCGGCCACTGGGCAGACAACACGCCCCTCCCGTGACAGCAGAGGGAAGAAAGGGGGAAGAAGAAGAGGATGAAGAGGAAGAAGAGGAAGAAGAAGAAGAAGAAGAAGATCAAGAAGAAGATCAAGAGGAAGATGAAGAAGATGAAGATTAAGGAGGAAAAAGAAGAAGAAGAAGAAGATTTAGAAGAAGATCAAGAGGAAGATGAAGAGAAGATGAAGATGAAGATGAAGATGAAGATGAAGAAGATTTAGAAGAAGATCAAGAGGAGGAGGAAGAGGAAGAAGATGAAGATGAAGATGAATAAGAAGAAGAGGAAGATGAAAATGGTTGTCAGAAGGGTCAAATCGGGTCCTTATGTAGTAAACCTTTCCACTTCAGCCATAAACTCTGGGCAGATATTAACGGATATTACAACCAACTTTCTTCCAGGTTGTTTGGCAGCGTCTCTTTCTCTTCTTGTTGTTTTTAAGTATGAGTCACTAAAACTCACCGAATCCAATGTAAACAGTGTCGGGTCCATCTCAAGCAGAACAAACGCCATGAAATAAATCTCGGAGATTAAAAATAGCCTTGGCCGTTTGTCAAGTAAGGATTTTTTGGGTCATTTTCAAGGATTTAAACTTTAAGAAGACACATTTAAAAGCTCATAAAAAGACCTTTCAAGCATGAGACTTCCTTTTATGTTTAGGAGATGATGACCATAATTGATGTCCCTAAAAATAAAAAAAAAACGTGCTCTTTCTTCACACATTGCTTTCTGTGGCCGAGCTGGAAAAACTCAGTTTAAGGTAAAGTCTGAATCACTGCAAGGGCAACCACGAAAACCACACATGACACGAGGACCTCCAGTGAGGCATGAGTAGCCTTGGAAAACCTCCCTCCCCTTCTCATTAGCAGTGGAACAGACCCACGGTGATGATCTCACCAGAGTCTCTGCTCTGTAAACTAACCACTCCAGGAGGTGAAAGCCTCCGTGGGCCAAAAGAGATCCCACACACCCAGCACACGTCTTCGATCACAGTCGGCTCAGAGTGAGTCGAGCTGGAATTATTTGGGGTTCAAAACGTAGGAAGAAAAGATCGTACATAAGCTAATCCTTGTTTCATTTTACAGAGCCATTCCCAAAAAAGTCAAAGATACTGAAATCTAGAAGGGTTCTCTTACCTCTGCCAAGGCCCAACAGTCCACTTCTTATGAAACCACGTTTAAATTCAATTCATTGGACTTGTTTTTAAAATCAAGATCCATGAATTATTCTCTGAAAAATCAAATAAAGTTTCGGAACTATCTGTCAAGTAGTTTTTGCATAATTCTCCTTTCAAACAAACAAACCAGAAAGGAGATTCTTATGCAAAGGTAAAAACAAATCCTGGATCCACCTTCAAATCTGGACCTGCACCAAAACTTAACGGGTTCTTAACTGAACCAGATCACTCCACCAAGTTTCGTGGAAATCTGTCCAGTAGTTCTTTCGTACTCTTGTTTACAAACAAACCAAGTATAGCATGGCACTTAGTGGAGTGGAAAGCTCGGCCGAGGCCCAACAGAACCCTGAAATTCAATCAAGCTGAACCAAATTTCACACAATCAGAGAAATCAGTTTCTTAGACATGTTTTTTCCATCGAGACCCGCATGAATTATTCACTGGAAAATCAACAGAAATGTGGAAAAATGCTCATTAGGACCCAAACCGCATCCGTTCCACTAAGTTCAGTGGTAATCTGTTGAGGTTTTTTTTTGTGTACTCTTCCTTGCAATTACAAACATACAAACAAAGGGACAGGGGTTAAAACCACCTCCTTGGCAGAGGCAACAACAAAAGCACTTTTGAACAGTACAAACTTATTTTCTTCTCTGTGGTGTTTCAGCCTCACAGTTTTCTCTCGGCTTTTCCACATCAAGCCACATTTTGTAATACAAACTGCAGAGTCAGCTCAAATGGAATTTTAGATGAGTGTGGTTTTTACTTTTTGTGAAAAATCAAA
This sequence comes from Verasper variegatus, assembly GCA_026259375.1. Lineage (NCBI taxonomy): Eukaryota > Metazoa > Chordata > Actinopteri > Pleuronectiformes > Pleuronectidae > Verasper > Verasper variegatus. Next base: position 21,975,080 of record CM048040.1, on the reverse strand, counting down.
ACAGCTGTTTTGCAGTTGGTGTCTGTACGAGATTCCCACACAAACAAATTCGTCCGACGTCTCTTTAACAGACTGAGACGATGGTTTTATACGGGCTTGTTGTGTCTGCCTCTATTTTTCTCTTCTGATCAAAATCCGAGAAGGAGCTTTGCCTTTCTGTTTTTACTCACAGACATTTCTGCTTAAACACCACCTGGCTACTTCCAAACTGTATTTTCAAATAGCGAAAACATAAACTTGGACGCTCATTCATCTGCCAATAGAGATGACTGAAATAAACAGTTTACAGTACAAAAGGAAAGGAACCCTGTTTTCCACGTGTCCTGTTTATCTCGGCCGAGCCGCGGAGCTGCTAAACACACTTTTATCTAAAACGGGCTTGAAGTCCTGTTTGTGCTGTATGGTCACAGCTGCTCTACACCTGATAACCACATGGCTTGTGTCAGAAACATCCCAAGTATGTTTGCTCAGGTCATTGACTTGTGTGACCGCATCACCAGGCCTCAGTATTTACACAGTGTAAAAACAGGGATTTGAGCCCATGAGGGTGGAGTTAAAACACCATGAGGACCTTCACTGTGTTTACTGAGGGCACCAGACAGGAAATCATTTCCATGATCTGACCTTTACTGCCCCCCCCCCCCCCCCCGGTGCTGTAAACTATGATGCAATACACAAGTTTAAAATTTATTTAAAATATATATTGTAGGAAATAAGACATGTAATCTCAAGTTCTCTTAAGGTCCTTCAAAAATATATGTTTTCGAATTTGTTTGTGCAAAAGCCCAAGACAAGAATACATTTTAAACAGTGAGCAGGATGAAAACATGTTTTTTATAAATCGTGAGGCCTAAAGCATGTTGCTATGTGAACAATGAGGCCTACGTTTGACTGTTGACAATCTCTTAACATGAAACATGAACATAAACTGGGACGTGCGTGCATGGGGAGAAATGTCACGTAAAAACAAAAACAAAAAATGAAAAGCTTTCGTCAAACTGTTGCCACAAAGTTTTGGGCATGTTACTGTATTTTCTGAGAGTCACTGCAGCATTAGGATTTATCTTGATTGGATCAGAGAGGCTTAGTTTGCACTGTGAAAACAGCCTGAGGTCAGAAGAAGGAGAAGAAAAAGTTGGGGGGGGGGGACAACAATAACTTTTGATGCCAAAGTTTCCAATATCAGTCATAAAATATGAATCCAGGATACAAATACAAAAGTGTAAATCTTACAGGAGGTTAAAATAAGGTGGTGAATCTGGATTTGATCTGTGCCGTTGTTTCTATGTGGTGTCATGACCTCAGATATCCAGCAGGAGGCTCTGTGAGTTAAAGTTGGGCCTCAATATGATACTCTGAGGGAGACGTTCCTCTACTTTAGTTCAGTGGACCAGGAAGTGTTTCAGAAAACCAGCATCACAGGAAAAAAAAAAACACTGTTCAGTGATTTATGTCTGTTTATTATTATTCATTCAAAAAGGATCCAGAGAATCCAGAGAAGCTTTGTGTGTGTGAGCACGTCTCTGATCTCCTCTGTGCATAGTGTCACTGTTCCGTGCACGACCACACCTGGGTGAATAGGACTGGGGAGTTGAATCGTTCTAGTAAACAGCTCTAAGATGCATCAGTGGCCGTGTCTCGGACCGACCGACCCATCCATCTCCGCAAAGGCCCGGGAAATGGACTCGTCGTCTGGTTATCGAACTGGAAAAAATAAATGCACATGCAGTCTCCTTCGACCTCAGACAGAAAAATACCCCCCCCACCCCCAACACAGATGTAGCCCAAAAAACAGCTGATGCAAAAATTCCTCCTGAGACCAACAGTCAGACACATTTACAGCCCGATAGTCTGGAATATTGTGCTGTTCTTGCATAATGGTGTATTATTTCGGATCTTTTTCACCTCAGCTCCCCTCAGCCAGATTCATAACTTGATTGATATTGGACTTAAATATTGGATTTTGAACGGTTCGCTGTCTGAGTCGTGCAGTTTCAGATAAGACAGAGTTGAAGCAGAGCCAAGTTCAGCACAAAGCAACAACTAATCGGAAAAACACAGACCCGCGCAGTCACACTTTAAGCAGATAATCTGACATTCCTGTACCAACTCCAACGAACACAGATATGAAAGGGTAACTGTTGGATTAAGCAGGTTCCGTATGATTTACGTTTTAAAACATAACACTGTGGGAAAGAAAAACTGCAGCTGTGTCATATTTTCCACCCGGGGCTGAGTATTATACACTGGTGGAATCCAGACTGCACAACCTGGTGACCACACACAGACATGATACAGGCATGATTCACAAACCCTGGGGTGCAGCTGTAATGGTCCGTTATTCACGTGGCGGAGGATGCAAGTGGAGGTGGGGGCAGGTTTGGTGTGGTTTCTTGCACCCCCGACCTTTGTTGGGGAGGGAGAGCTCCACGTTGACCCCAGATGTGCTACAGCTGATGACCTTGGGGGTCTGTGTGTAACAGTAACTCACAGCTGGATCCAGGGGAGGAACTTTTTATTTTTGCTCAGTTTTACTCAAAAATAGAGAATGGCACTAATTTAAACACATACGTCCACAAAGACCCAACAGTCCTGTTATGAACCAACATTTAAATTCACTAGACAAGATTTTGTATTGGGATTTCCATCAAGTTTTGTGGTTATCTGTGTAGCAACTGTTGCGTAACCCTGCTAACAATCAAACCAACTGGAATGCCCCTCCACAGAGTGCATACCTCTGTCAAGTTATCAGTTTCCTAAATATAGCGATTTCATCAAGATCTATGAATGAGTCCCTGGGTAATAAACAAAAATGCTGAAAAATCTCGCAATATTAAACAAAGTAAATAGAAAGAATTCCTGGATCCTTCCTCTGAACTGAGACCACATCAGAATTTATTTGATTCTTCTTTGGGTCATGGAGCTACCCCTCTCCACAAAGTGTTTTGGGGAAATCGGCTCAAAATCTCTCACAAACAGACAAACAAAGACAAAAACATAATCTCCTCATCTGAGGTAATGATGTGTGCCCCCTCCTGTGAGTGTGCATAGAATTCAGAGGCCAGAAAAACCACATCCCCTTCTAACTGAGCCACAGCCCATAAAGGACAGAGCCCAAGTCTCAGGAAAGTGGACCAGGGAGGCCACAGCCCGGTTCCTGTACAGAAGAGTATAAGTGGGTCAGAACACGTGTGGGGTTTCATCAGTCATGGTTGCTCTCAGTGACTGAACGAAGGTCTAACACAGGCAGGAAGAGGAAATTAAACGGCACAGCCACAGGCACAGATCCAAGATCAGATGATTGCACCAAACCGTTTCTGTGCTTTACTGAGCACGTTTGTCGATAAGAACAGTTTCCATGATAGAGGCTGTAAAGTATTCCAATATTTGTATTTTTAAATCATGCACACGGTCACACTGTACACGCTGAGCACTTTAACACATCCACTCACTAAAAAGCTTTGTTGTTGTTACCATGGAAATGACATTGCCCGAAGAGAACTCGAAGCCAAGGGCTTATCCACAACATACAGTAATGTAGGGAAAGAGAGCAATGCAGTGCTCGTGAGGACAGTGAAGAGATTTCAGGAAAGAATTAGTTGATCATCATTTTCCACAAGCAGAGCTACTGCTAATCCGGGAAATAACAAGACACAAATGGAAATTAAAACAATAGCTTGTCAGGCAGACGGTTCACCCCCACAATGACAATTACACAACGGCCTAATCAGGTGGTTAGCATGCCGGGTTCACACCAGTCTCTCTCTGCGTCAATCCATCAGTGTCACTCTGTCTGCCTCTCATTCTCTATTTGTTTTATTTCTATTTTTTCTGAGCAAGCGATGTACAGATGTGTACACACACACACACACACACACACACACACACACACACACACACACACACACACACACAGGTTCAAAAGCTATCACACTGACACACAAGGCAGCCCATCACTGGGTCAGTGGAAGCCGGTTGCCATGGCAGCACATCCCGAGCCATGTTGCCGCATGATCAGAGGTGTGATGCTGCTGAACGAGGCTCCTCTCTCTCTGCACTGCATTGCTGCCTGTGTGCTGCACTAGAGAAACAGGAGCCGGTACAGTCCACATCCCCAGATACGTGTTAGTCCTCTACCTCAAACCTCCTCGGTTACCCAGAGGAGAGCAGCACAGTAAACGAGCCATTTTGTTTCACCTTCACCATTTCTTTTTCCCACAGTGTCTAATCTGTATGCAGCGGCTGTGATGAAACTGTGCTTTGTCCCCCGTCATGTGTGAGGCTACGAGCAGCATATGGTTGCAGTTATGGGATCGAGAGGATTTGCCAGATTAAAAACACAATAACAATAAAACCATTTAATGCGGTTCTCGTAAGAAAAATTATATTCTCCATCTTATCGATAGCATATTCAATATCCATCCATTTCATTCATCCATTATCCGTACGGCTTATCTGTTTATCCTTGCAGGGGGAGCTGGAGCCAAATAATCTATATTCATATCTTATATTATGACAAAATATCTCCTTACAACAGCAACATATAAGAGAGACGACACGATGGCCTGGCTCTGTCAACGTAGATGTTTAAATGTTAAACTGAATGTAAAGATGGAGGTTGCCTCCTCACTTCCTCCCACTGTCGATTAATGAAGCTGAAATATCTCAGATACGAAGCAATCAGGGGACGGAGCCGTGGTATCGAGGTCGAATACCACCCTTCACTTACATAGAGGTGGCAGGGTTTATGACCTATATAAAGCCAACCAGAAGGGGGCGATATAGACGCTTTGGCTTCACATTTGTGCCGCTGTCATGTCGTCCATCTTTATTAAACAGTGATAATCGGCTGAAGTTCCCCCCATTTTAGCTCCTTTCTGTGAGTTGTTTTGATTTAACAGCGCTGACCCGTTATGGATTATTCTGTCATAAAGATGCTAAGTGTTAGTGTTCTAGTGTTTCAGGTAGGGAGAGTGATTGATGAACTAAAACCATTTTTTGTGGAACAAAAGCTGAAGTACAGCAGCTCTTGAGCTGTTTAAGAGGCTCTGCACTCATCAGTAGCTCTCTGATACAGGAAAGCCCTGTTCGCCGCTTCCATCCTCAGTCAAGGGTTTGGATCTAAACCAAATACCGACAGGTATCTGCCTGTTATTCATTCATATCTTCCAATATCTCACACTTACTCACCTGCCAAGATAAACCATAAATCTGTCAGACGCATATTGGTCCTTCTGTGAAATGATTGTGTTCTGTTACAAACATTAAGGCTTGTGTTCATCCCACCAACTAAATGACACAATGGAAAAAACAAGTAATGTAGCCAAGGAACATCTGTATTAAACATAGGAAATCAACCGGAACCAAGCATCTTACTTAAACTACAGCGGAGTGCCTGTAAATCATCAACCATGATTGACCGAGCACCACAGAAATGACACTGCACGCTGAATAGGAGTCATAATTTGTATGCCAGAGATGGAAAAAGTCAACCATACACCAATAATAAAATGTGATTACTGGTCCACTCATAAACCAGCACTTAAAGTATGGCTCGCAGTCAGATGATATCATATGACTGATGGTTGACCTTTGCCAGGACGGTGTGTGGAATGTAGCCGAAGGAAACTTGATGATTCTTGGCGTGGTCAGACGTGTTGGGGGCTAGATGAGAAGCCATCTCGACATTCCTCCGACACGTGGAACTCACTCGCTGAGGTCTCATAAAAATTTGTGACATTAGAAAAAAAAAAAACTCCAGTTCATTAAATGCCAGCCAGTGATTCAAGCAGACAGGCTAATGGGGGAGATGCAGAATGATGAAGAATTGTAATAATATACTGTAAATGTCAGTTGTTACAGACAGTAAAGAGTTCTCCAAGACAGGAACCTGCTAATCGACTGGGCAACCACTGTGCATAGTGCAATTCAATACAACTGGTCTACAAGGATAAACAGTGTTAAAGAGGCAGCGATACAACTAAACAGTAAAATAATGCATTTCATTATATTAGGATGCATCAGTGAGGTGGACAAAACATAAAACCCTTTTTCTTGCACTATAATGCACAGCCACAAAGAAAACTCCTTTTTAAGGCTTCATCAATGCAAAAAGTGAATCAATATCTAATGAAGGTTTGTTACAAACCCTGGAATCACTGACAAATAAACTCTGCAGCTAGATTTAAGCCTCTTTCAGCTCATTGGTCAAAGGCCAGAATGAGCTAATCTCTAATTAAGAGAAATCTCTACAGAGGCAGCAATTTGTGGCTATTTTAGCCGTTTCGGATTAAATTCGATTTTACAGTTGTATCTGATACGGTGGCCACTGAGTGTATCAGGCCCCTATTGGTGAAAAATCACGTAATAGTGTTCAAATTCAATATCTGTAAAGGGGGAAATGTTTGCTATGCTAACAATCTGATTATCAAATATTAAAAAGCTTTTATTTATCTCAGGTATTTATGGTTTATTATGTTACAACATATTCGCAATGATAACAACTGGTAACGGATCAATTGTAACAGAAGGGCTATATATATATATATATATATATATATATATATATATACCATATATATATATATATATATATGGCCTCGTTAATAATTTCTCCTTTAACTGGGACGAACCCGATCATCAATAATCTGTGTGTCGCTGTGGAGATGTGACCATTGTTCTCCGATGGAAAGATGGGATGTATGTGGCCTCAGGTTATTGATGAGGCTGACACACAGCAGCAGTGATTACTGTCAGCGTGAATACATTTAGCCGTAGCTATAGCCAGTGCCGTCTGCTCTGGGTTAATCAATATCCATTAGACGACGGGTGATGTGCCGCTGTAACATTCTGCTCCACCGTCTCATATAAAAAGAGACAATCAACAACATGTTATTATTTCACCATGAATTTCCAGACTGTTTGAGTTGTTTGACTATCCGAGCATAATAGACTGAAAACAATCCCATTCTACTTATATTAATTATGTTAGGGGCTAATTAGAGATAATTAAATCCAATGAAATGTACGAGAATTTAAAAGTGGGGCTGTAGTAAAACAGGGAGCCGATTTCGCACCTCGCACTAACAGCCTATTTCCAGCTGGTTTCCATGGTTACGCAGGAGGAGCCTGATCTATTTTCCGAGAGCTCGTAACTAATGGTTCTCAATGAGCCGAGCTGTGAATGTGTGACAGGGGGATGTACAGTAGGAATGCAAATGTATCACCAGACTTTGCAGGAGCTGTTGGTTTTGCTTAAAAAAAACAAAAAAAATAACAGATTAGCTCATTTTCTACACCAAAAGGATTTATGATGTGGGATTAACTCTTGATATAGAGGATTCTAAATGATAAGGAGTACCTTCCACTGAAACTAATTCAAATAGTAAAGCATACAAAATCAGTTTTATCTTGAAAGAAAAAGCAAGCAACCTGCACAAGTCCAGAGAAAATAGCTGTATTTCTATATCTCCGTCAGTTTTGGCCTGGTTATTTTCATGGCATATGCATCCAAACACACCCATAATCCTCTTGTTGCCAATGGTGGTAATCTCATGTCGGGATCAGCCGTAACAATCGGCGAGTCTGGGGACTGCCGACATTGGCGGCAAACTCTGAGCATGACAAGGCATTTTTAAAAATAAATAAATAAACTGGTTACGTAAAAATGATTAGCATCTCTGCTGCCTGTGGTGTTGTGAAGTGCGGGGGGAGGGGGGGGGTGTTGAACGTTCACCTCACACACATGAATTTGAATCAGAATCAGAGCAGAGCGGCGGCGGCGAGGAACAAAATACAGGTCAGATTTAAGTGGATTTCGGGTGCGTGGATGTTACTGTGCAGGAACAGAACCATAATGACAAAATCCCTGTTTAATCCCGACCCCATCAGGGTTGATCCGTTTCACTTCTCTGCTCCCAAAACGCTAAACCTGTACACATGGAGGTAATCGTCCATTTTTATTTGATACTTCTTCTCTATTCTTTGAAGCTAGTGCAGGGCCCGTTGTAAACCTGCCTGTTGGTTTGGCCTGTGGTGATGTTGGTTGCAGCTTTCTATCAAACTATTAAAGCAGCAATTGGGCTGTGGCAAGAAAATACCTGGCAGCAGGACTCAGTTCACAGATCCCTGATCAGCCACCGCTGCTGCACAAAGAGCTTTTTCGTCTGTTTATTCAAAGTTCAGCGAAGCTTGACTCAGTACAAAGAACCCTGAAGTAGAGAATCAGTTGTCGTTATCAACAACGTCAATTGTGTTGATGAGTCCAAGCTGCAGAGCGCTGGTCACCTGCTGATCGATATAGAACATGCATGTCCAAATTGCACCAAATTCAACTTCCCTGGGCTTTGAACAAAACACAGTGACGCTGATAAGATGAAGAGGTTTGTGAGTTCACATACAGAGATTTCTAAAAATCATTAGATATGTAGAACTCCTCTTATTTCTCATTCGTTCCTTCCTTCATGTATCCTCGCAGTTGTACAGCCCTTCACTTAAACTGACCCACCTCACTTCGACACTTTTTCTTCTTTGCTCTAATTTCTTCTCGTGTAAAATGTGTCATCTTTTTATTTTTTCTTCTAATTACTGCGCTCTGTAGTAGGAACGTGACCTGGCTTGCAGGCCCTGGTGAGCGCTCTGGGGGCTGAGCCTAAATCCCACTGCATGTGCAACAGAGATAAAGCTGCTAAACCACACCAGAGAACTGTCCTGGATTCTTTCTCTCACTCTCGCTGTCTCTCTCTGACGCTCGTCGTCAACTTCAGAGAGGGAATTAGATAAAGACGCACAAAAGATTGTAGGAGGAGGGTGGACAGGGTGGAGGCAAAGAGCAGGGAGGAGAGCAAATGCAAGATGTGGCACGAAAAATACAAAATATTGTCAAACGTCTGATCTAAACTATTTGTTGCTTCCGTACCTGTTGACAAAGTCGTCACAAGGTTCAGACGCAGGCAAGAGGCAAGAGGGTGGTTATTGTGCAAAACCTACGACAAAGTATTATGGACATTTGAAGGAAAAAGAATAAAGATGTAACATTGCAAGAAAAAGTCAGATATTTATGAGAAGTCATGTTAGAGTGGGGATTCAGCCTGTATGAGGCATGGGTGGCGTGTTATTAAGTCATACTTTGCTATATATCTGTGGGTAACTGTGGATCATGGAATAGAGCCGGTCGTCCTCTAACCACAAGGTTGTTCTTTCGGTTCCAGTCTTCCCCTGATGGCCTGATGCCACACGCACCCAGAGGAATTTGCCTCTTTAGTGTGTAGGAGCAAATGCTTGATTGCATCTGTTTTATTCAAAAAGCGTTTCAAAGTTTCTCAAAAGAATCAATCAATGAGACTTTGGATCCAGAAGGAAGAAGGAGCGAACCACACGTTACAACTTTATTCTCTGATTTCATTTTTGTAATTTAGTAATTTTTGCAACTTTCTTGTTGCAATGTTATGACCATATTCTTGGAATCTACAATTTTCTTTTTCTTGATGTGGCCCTAATACTCCTTTGTATAAACCTGATAAATTCTCTTCGGGTGGCATTCAAGTCAGAGTCAGCCTCTGTCATGAGCACTTTGAGAAATCCTTAAAGAGCCAGACTGCAGATGAGAGCTCTTTGATGAGTCTGCCAAGTGCAACAAGTCAGATGTCAAAGACAAAGCTCAAACCCACCATGATAGAATAATATAATTCCCTTCACAAAAGTTTTTGGCACCAGTTGAATGATAAAGATGAGATTGAGAAATGTGGCATGACACAATATCCAGCAGTAACAGCAGGAGGTCAATCAGCTCGACTCCCGAGAGTGAAATGAAATTCGACAAGAACTGCCCGCTGACCTTTTCAAAGTCACAAGGTAGAGGCTGAGAGGACAAACTGGCATCCAGCCGCCCTGCAGTCCCTACTTGGCTCATGTCGTCACGGTAACCAAAGGCTCAAACCCTTGCTTATCCTCGCACCGCCTTACCCGTTAGCCAGGTTGTCGTCATCGTCATCCGGCAGGCTCTTTCCCAGAAGGTCACTGTCGCTCAGATAACCAGACTTAAGGTCGCCGTCATCCAGGCCTTCGATGAGCTCGATGCGAGACGCGCTGCTGAGGCGGCCCGGGGTGCGAGCTGGCATCGTGTGGGCCGTGTACTGGGAGGCAGCCTTACTCCCCTGGTATCCTCCACCTGTGGCGGACGGGGCGTCGCCCGCCTGGAGACGGGGGCTGGACTGGCCGTGGCGCCAGGAGAGAGGTGAGGAGCGGTTGGACATGCTGGATATGCTGCGGGCGTTGGTCTCGTCACTGTCATATCCCACGTTACTGCTTTCCAGGCAGCTGGAGAGACACATGGGGGGAGGATCTGTGTTACCTTTGCATGTTTGAGGCATTTAGATGACATTGTCCAACAAACATGTCTGATTTTTATCATGAATATCCATCAATTATTCCCTAAGAAATTAAAGAAATTGTCGCCAAATCCTCCATCTCATGATCCGCACCAAACATTTTTGGGTCCTTACATCACATCCTTCCACCACGTTTCATCCGTCCAATAGATTTTGCAAAAAATTCTGCAAACCAACAGACAAACAAAAAACCACAGACCAAAACTTCTTGGCGGGGATTAAAAATGTAACAGGATGAGACCAGAGAAAAAAACATTTCTCTTTCTCCGTCAGAAACACTTTAGTGGCATCGAGTCGCTGTTCAGTCAGACACAGCAGTTGTCATATTGTCTCCAGGGCCTGAAGCTAGAAATGTGGCATCTCAGATGCCACATTTCTAGACAAAGACAAAGACGACCTGATATCTGTCTTTAAATGGTATCTGTGTCTCTTAGCAATGTATTCACACTCACTAGCAGACACCAGGGACTTTCACTTTACGTGTCCGCAGTCCTTATAGATGCTGCAAATACCAACACCACTATTACCATCGGCCATTATCGTGCATCCCAGTTTTCCCAATTCTCTCCAGTAAGTGGGTCAGGGTCGGGGTTAGAAATGTCCTCCAAATGGCCGGAAGTGTCTTCTGGGTCTGCTGATTACATAATGTACCAACTCACCCAAATAAATATTGCACGAGCTACGACCATGTGGGTATTTTTATCCATTGTTGATGGATAATTCATCCATATGGAGGCCAAGTGGTGCCAGTACTGAGAGTGACAGGGGGAGAATTTTACTTTTGTCCATGAATCATTGACTGAATGATCAAATATTGTCTATCAAGATGATTACTACTGCTATTTATGAGAGTCTTCTCAAGCATTTATTAATATTGCAATATTTCACAGCAATTGAAAGAGACAATCCTATGGTTACAGATATTATACATACATTTAAACACATTTCTGTTTTTCTGTTTATTGTTTGTAGAAGCAATGACGCATTAAAGCTACATTTTAGAGGTCAATACCAATATTTTTTAAAATGCTGAATTGAGGAAAATCATTAAAGAATTGATGAATAAGAATCTCAGGTTTAGCAGGACATAGTCTGTGCTCTGGAGAGACAGATACATAACAGTGACACTCAAAACATATCTCTGGCAGATTCGGACCACGCTGTGTGAACACAGTCTTTGTCAAATCACAGATATAACTGATTTGGTGTTAAGGTAGAAAATACTCTGGAATGTAAGATAACATCGATATATGCACATCGATTTTCCCCATTTCTATTTTTTAAACAAAGCATGTTTCATTCCAAGGTTAAACGTCCAAATGAAACAAAGACTTGTTCTCTGCCAGTGTCTGATTATGTTGTGGTCATTGCAACACATGCCGGGGGGGGGGGCTCTTTCACCCGTGAGAGCCAAACAGATAAATGCCTTGGAATGAGGTCACGACCAAGAAAAAGAGGCTGTTTGAGAAGGATGGAAGACAGATGGCAACAGGTGGCAAGTCTCCAAGCGTCTGTTTACACACGACTGCGTTATGTATCGATCCAACGAGCCAGTTCAACGATTGAGTTTGTTTCATTTCACGTTAAAACATACACAGCATTCGGTTCTATTGTTTTAACCTAAGATCTTATCAACAGAACATGAACTGCTTTGGTTTAAACGTGATATTAACCAGGGACGTGGGACACACCATTGAGGAGCAATACAAAATATTAAAATGCAGATGTAGTGCGGTTACCTGTGGCTGAGCTGGGACCCCCGCAGACTCGACATGGTGTCCTCCAAATTCTGGCGAAGGTCGAGGACATTCTGCACCGTCCGTTTCCTCTGAGACTCAGGGTCTGTGGGTCAGTCATGCACAGCAAACGATATTATTATAAAAGATACAGCGTTGCTTTGTTTTACTGTGTGTGTGTGTGTATTTGTGTGTGTGTGTGTGTGTGCGTTTTAGGAGAGGTCATGCGGAAAACACAGGTTTATTGGCTGCACATGCTCGTATTATTCGTGTCTGGACTGATGTGACAGGTGTCTTCCTTGTAAACGCGCACATTCACATCATTAGGCAGATTAATCCCACTCCATGGGCCCCTTCACTCCGGCTCTACCCCCCTCTGCTCTGACATGGTACATCCTGAAAATGAACTATTGAAAGGTGGACTGCGACCACCAGGGGGATGTACTCATGCCACACCAGGATCGCTTTTGAGGTATTTTTATGTCAGGTACAGTGCTTTATTTTTCTGATGTGTAGAGTGTGATGTCAGAGCAATAAGAGTCATTACCCCACACCTCAGCTGTGTGCAATGTAAAGTGTCCAGTCACTGGGTCGTGACCATATCACCTCAATAACACAGAACAATTAGGAGTGTTGTTGTGTTAGCTGCAGATAGTGAGACAATCGGAGAGGAGGTGGGGTTTTCCCCCTGAAGTGTGTGGAGACAAAACGCCTTCAGGCAGAGACATTACATTCGGTGCATTAAACTGAAAAGGCTGCAGAAGAGGCGAGGATGTCAGGGGAGTGTATGTCAAATAATGTGGTGTTATCATAAGAGGCTGCTGGAATAATTAGAGGGTGTGAACTGTGAGTGTCACACACACAATAAACAGATTCAAACCACATGCCTGACCCCTTATGCAAACTAGAAGTAGACATGTGGGGCCCAGTGTGTAAAGGAACTGGGGCTTGTTCATTCCAGAACTTTTTATAAAAGGATTTTAATAGTATAAAACTCCAAAGACTTCACATTTATGGTTTCAGACAGACAATAAACTAACAATTAAGTCTATTGGAAGCATGTGCATCTTAGTATAATACAATGTAGTTGTGTATTGTACATGTACAAAATTGACAAGCACAGTCATTTATGATTTATGAGTCTGAGCTGGACAGAAGCAAACCCTATTAAACGGTGACTCTGGGATTATTGAACCCGTGCTCTTCCCCCCATGTTTAAATTGTTTTTACGGAACAGAAATCTTTGCAAATTGATTCACAAGTGCACAAGAACAACAGGTCAGGTTCAAAAAGCTTGAAACTATCATGTAAAGGATCCACCAATCGAATTATATGAGTGGCTGTGTCCCAAACCACTCTACTCATCCACTACTCCTTATAACAGAAAGATCAGTTCATGGTGTACTAATAAATCACAATTCGCAGAATAACTAACAAATGTTGCATTATGGGATTATTAGCAGAAATAAGAAGTGATTTTGGACACTAACAGGGTTTTGCTGTCTTTCCATGATCAGCGTCATCCACACTTTGCTCACTTGTTTTTCACAATGCGATTGAATGAATGATAAACAGTAAATGTGTGAGATGTGCTCAATAGTCACAGAGGGTGGTGAATCTGGTTTTATTGTAAGATTCTTAACTGTTATTGAGAGTTAATTTAGTGTCTCCTCCCCCGACAACTTTCAACTAGAAATTAAGTTTATGATGTTTATATTTCTTGTTTGCTGACTTTCTTATGTTCACACACAAGTTTTCTTTCTACAAGCATTGTGACGTGTGCTTTAACTCTCCAAAACTATGGTATTTCCTTTACTGAACCATTATAGGGACAATTTAATAATGGCTGCAATCAAATATTGGATAAAAATCTTGGACTCGATCACATTGCATCCACATAATCACATTCTTATTCTGTAATACTGCTTATTCATTCAGGGAAGAATAGCTACATCTGTATTGGATATATTTAGCATTATATCCTGTATTCAATGTGCTTCCTGTGCAGTGAATGACAGTCCTCTGGCACCCTGCATTGCAGTGATGCCTCAAATACAGAGACAGGAAAAACCTGGACAGAATACTGAAGCAGATCTAAAGCGGGAAAGACCCATGAATGATGCAACACCACAGGAAGTGCTCCATATTTACACAGAGCAGAGGCAGAAGAAAGTCGAGCAGCATTTATTCTCGAATATTGTCAGAGGCCCTCGATAATTAACCTTAGAAAAACAATATATGTTCTCCAATTAAAATCTTTACATTAGCATAATTTGCATGAATAAACAAGATGATCGGGGAAACACAGATAGACTTTATCCACAGTTTGTTGTGAAGCTCGTTTCACAGAGGAACAGAAACAAAACAGAAAAAAAACGAGAGGCTGCTTCAGAGGAGGATGAAGTTTTTGTAGCTAAGAGTTTTTCACAATAGCAGGTGATACAGTGGAAACTAGTGTGTGGGTTGCGATAAGAGGAAACATTCAGAGGTTCACAAAGGAGCCAAAAGTGGGCGGTTGCTTTTTTAAAATTCACCTCTCATACAGTTCATGTTCAAAATAGTATATAAAATAAATAATCTAATCTTTTCTAGGCCACAATACATTGTTACAAAGAAAATATAACATAACCCAGCACACACACACACACACAAATTATAAAACTGTGTGCAGCTGCATTATCAGTGACTGCAAGTTTGGTTTGGTTTCAGTTACATGATTTTAAACTCTTTATCTAAATGTTTTCATATCAGTTTGTGTTTTTATCTCTGTTGCTGATCATAAAAACAAGACTATAGTCTACGTGCTCCTGTTCAATCTCACCCCAACTTGTCTTTCTTGCGTAACATTGTTTTATAAGTAATAAGAAGCAGAGAGAGAGAGACAGGAATTAACAATTTAGATCTGAGGCTGCATGTCGTTTTCCTCCATGTTATCCAATTAATACATAATCCAAAAATACTTAACAATGAACATCTCGCTCTGACTTTTGAGAGTCAACATTGTGACCTTGCACGCCTGCAGAGCTCTATGATTATTCCTCGTCCCGCAGGAGGAGTGTGCTTTCCTCTGTGAGTCTATATACAGTCTCTGAGGGCCAGTGCTTTGCTTGTGGACATCTTGCATGACAGATCACATACAATTACATTGAAATGAGGTTTGCTCATTTCCTCATTGTCTAGAGAAAAGAGCGTTTCCATGAGTACTGCTGCCTGCACCACTTTAATCCACTGCTGTCTCAGTGGATATGACTCTGCCGACCTAATAACCTGAGGTATATTTGTCATAGTACGTTCATCATTGTAAAAATACGGAAAATGATTTGATTTATTCCCAGTGCAAACTCGACTGCTCCACATGAAGGGGAGGAGTTAAACAGAAGTTGCTGCACAATAAAGAACGTAAAACTTCGACTTATATCTCAAAGAAGTGGTTTTGTTTTTCTTAAGCATCTGCAGGCGAGTCTCGTGCTGAGGCAGCGGTGTGCAGAGTTCCGGGGGTTGTATGACGTCCATGGTGCACAAACCTAACAAAGTTTAATAAAGGAGCCTGTTAGGAACGTTAGCTTTCTTGATGTCATGTCGGTAAACCAACAGAGCCTCTATTTATAGCTATAAAGGCATCCTTTCAGTAAGCTCATAATGAGATGTACTGCAGGAGCAGAGGTCGACATTCAGCATTAAGTTGGCCTTAAATATACAGCAGAGTATGAATAAAAAGATCTATTTACAGTGACAGGCATGCCCACTGTATGAGTACAGTCAGCACATGCATGGAGAAGTCGACTCTAATATAATAACAGCTTTCATCTCTGTACTACATGCTTCACTGAATACATAACATAGCTATTATTAAAATAAAAGAAAATACATGTGTCCATCCCTTGTCAATAATCAGTGCTGCCATTCTCTTTCCCTCAAACTGTTCTCTTTCCATAGTCTTCTTCCTTTCAGGGGCACAAAGGGCACGCAGGGATTATCATCGCAAATGATGATAAATTATTCAGTAGGATGATGAACTCGTCTTTTTGAGAAATAATGGCTTTCAATTGATTTGGGGAAGAGACATCGTGGAGCTCAATGCAATACATTGAGCGGAATAGATGTGAGGGCCCGAGGCATTCGGCTGCAAATTTTGTGCAATTATAGGTGAATAAAGCAGACGTGGGTGTGGCGCAGGAATCTGCAGGGCTTCTGGAAATTTTTGGTTTGTGGTTTTAAACTCAATCACAAAGAAACACGACCAATGATTCCATGCTGCTGCCCATGGTGTCTTGTAGCGTTTAAACATCTCGCTCAGCTTTGACTGTGACCAAAATGAGTGATAGACATCCACATAGGCTAACGAAGCGTGGATAACAGATTAGATGGCAGATGTGTTCATTAAAATGCAACCGGGAACATGCACTCCTGATGATACTGAAGCCATGGAATGACACATTTTTTAACGGTACATGAAATGCTGCTTGTTGTTATATGACATGTTTGAAGCATAATTGTGAATAGTGTTAGGAACATGAATTAATGCAAAGTGTCAGTGGATGAGATTTAATAATCCAGTTCTTTATGTTTGAGAAACGTCTGTCAAAAGTGTCTTTAGACACCAGAGCCATGAAGTATATAAATCAACCCTCCTTATTTAAATAGTCTGGAAAATACTAATACAATCTGAGGTTTAATATAACCAATAACAAAACTGGGCCTGAAGCTTAAAGCATCATTCTGATAATCTCTACAAACTCCATGTGAATATAAGGAATCTGTAGGGACAAGATGTTGGGGCCAGAAGCTTCTTGTTTCTGTTTTTAATTTGACCAATGGGGTTTGAGCAGACATTGGTTGCCTGCAGGTAAACAATCCATGTAAATAGCAAGAGGGGTTGAAGATATTGTCGAAAAGTATCTTCATTCATAAGAAGATAGTTGTTAATATACATAATCCAAAATGTTGTGTGAACCTAAAACACTGTTTGTGTTTTGTGTGGAGAAACATTCGACTCGTATGATAAAAGAAAATAGTCTGTAAACAGTGTATGGTGAACAGAAGACAGACTATTGGCCCGGATATCAAAATATTGACCTTTGATTGTCATTTGGTTAAAACTGAATTTACGTTTCCAAAGACAAAGTAGCAAAAAAATATGCAAAGAAAATAACGAAACAAAAAATGCAATGAAATCATGTCGTATTCATGAAGTCTTATTGGGGTCTAGGTCAGGTTCATCAGAGAGAAAGCCATTTTCTTTTGCACCATTGCAGTATATAGGGTGTAAACCATATGACAGAGCTCTACAGATGAATGGAGCTGGGAGGAGGTGAAACATGTGTATGTGTGCCTGAAATGAATTCAATATGGCATGCTAGTGTTTCCCATCTCTGTTTTTTTTAAGCATGCGTGGAGCAGCGGACGGACCCTTGAGTGCATCGGCACATGTTGCAACAAACGGGAGCTTTGAAAAGATCAGTCGCTGGTGATTATTCACAACCCTTCAGGATTTCTTTCATGCAATCAGACAGCGATGTTTTGAGAGCAAGCACATTTAACCTATTCCATTCCACCACAGCCTCAGACACCTGAGTGACATCCTGCAGGAATAGGAACAATGGAGCATTATTGTCGCTTCGGTATTCAACTAGCCGTTGAGCATTCATTGAAAAGGCCAAGCTGAGGCAGCATTCAATCAAATAATAAGAGGAAAAGCATGCTCTGCAAGCACAATGAGGACGTCTTCCTGTTTTTTTCCCCCCACGGTCGTTCAGCTGCATAAAATCCGTTCCTTGGGAATTGTGGGTCTGCAGCAGCAAGCAGGTGCCGTGTGATGGCTGTGTTAAAGGGGGCGTGATGCCGACTCTGAGAAGCACTGGGAAGCAGTGGTATTCGCTTTGTAGCACATGGCGGCCATACATACTATAACGTGGTAGTATCAAGACTGCTGTGCTGTACTCACCTAACATTTGACTGAAGAGCAGCTGTTCCAGGTCGCCCAGCACTGTCACCACCAGCTCTGGGTCCACCTTCAGGAAGGGTTTGTCTCCCCCTTCCTCCCCCTGGCCTTTGGAACCGGACTCCCCTCCAGCACCAGCTCCCTGTTTCTTAGCGTTGGCCTTTGCTTTGCTGGAGAGGATCTCGTCATCTGACTTTCCATCCTCAGGTGCTTTGCTCAGGGGCTTCACCTCGGCATAAGGACCACGAGGTATGCGGCTCTGCTTGCTCAGGGCAGAGGGAGCAGCCAGAGGGCTGAAGGGTTTGGGTTTGCCCTGGAACAGCGAATGTTCCGACTTGGATAGGTTTCGAGAGAGAGGGGAAACCCCTCCGGCACCGGGGCCACCTCCTGCTGTCTTTGGCTTGCCCATCTTCGTCTGCCCTGCTCCAGGTTTGGCCATGTCATCGCACCACTTTGGCTCATAGAGATGCAACTTCTTCTCAGCATCGGTCAGCACAGCCAGGTTTGTCATAGACCTCTGCTTGCGGAGGTTGGATGGCACCGGTATCCTGCCCTCGGAGCTACCCACCCGGTAAACCTTCAGTTCACCCCGCTGCGTGCTCTGGGGCACTCCAGACTTTGCCCTCTTCGCTGCCATACCAACTCCTTTGCCATCTGCTTGGCCGTATGCCTTTGTGCTATCCGTCCTTTCCATTTTCAAATCTCCTTCTCTGCCTTTCACACTATTTCCAAGCATGTCCCCTGCATGAGACCATATAGAAAAGCATGATTGGGGAGAAATATGGCTTCCTTACACAAACCCTTCTTCCTATGCAAAAAAAAATAATGTTTCCTTTAAGGCAATCCTGCAGCCTTCTCTTTCTTCC
Source organism: Verasper variegatus (assembly GCA_026259375.1). Taxonomy (NCBI): domain Eukaryota; kingdom Metazoa; phylum Chordata; class Actinopteri; order Pleuronectiformes; family Pleuronectidae; genus Verasper; species Verasper variegatus. Next base: position 21,956,149 of record CM048040.1, on the reverse strand, counting down.
CTCTGCCTCCTTTCCCTCCGTCCTTCTGACAGGCTGCTGCGGCTGCAGCTGTTGCAGTGCTGCCCAGGCGCTCCCTCTCTCTCCTTCTCTCCTGTTCTCCTTTCCTCAGTTTTTTCCACACTCCTCCTCCCTTCAGCACACCCTCCTGCCGTCGAACCGCGCAGCAGCAGAATGACAGCGCCGGCAGACGCAACAACGCTCCCTCCTCCCTGTGCTCTCTGCTGCCTCTCCCTCGCCTCCTACTTCCCCTCCCATCCTCCCTCCTCCTTCCCACATTTTTTTTTCCTCCTTCTCTTAGAGATGCTTTGCTGCATCTCAGCAGAATATATGAAGCGCAGGGGGGGTGGGGGGGCGATCAGAAAATGGATCAATCTGTGGCTTTTAAAACCAGCCACCGTTCTTCCTCTAACACACCATGTTTTCCCACCATCTCCTCCGAGTCCTTTGTTCTTCCCCTCCCCCTCCCTCACCTCCAGTGCTCGCTGTTCAATACGCTCAACATGATGCATGATTTGTGATGTGGAGGAGTTATTAATGCACGAATGGATAAACATTAAGACATGGAATGACAGAGCATAGCATGCAGTATTGTTAGTGTCACTGCAGCCACTGGAGCATCCAGATTATCTCTTGATCCTCTCTGAGCTTTCTTACCATATCAATTCCAGATTTACAAGCTGGATAAATCATACACTAAAACATTAGCAGCGTGCTGCTCTGCTTTAAACGGATAACTGTATTCTCCTCGTATAATACCAGCAATGATGACATCAATATTCACGTATATAATGTGACGTTAATGAAAACTGATGCACACTGAACTGAGTTTTGACTGCAACTTTGAAAAAGAGAGAGAGAGAAAACTTGGCAAGAGTAGTGGCCAAATGGGTGACTTCACTCCAGCAGACTGAGCGAGCGACAAGATGTGCCAGTGTAACACACCCAAAACCACACGTTGGAAATATCTTCAAGTCAGGGAGAGACATATATACAGACACAGACGGAGAGAGACACACATGTGACTGTGTTAAATTGAGAATCCAGTCAGACCGTTTTGTGCAGGGTCTTCTGCGGACATATGAGTGTAATCATCTTTTTAAGCCAGTTCCACGCAGCCGTCTCTCAGGAGGATGGAAGAGGCTCTGCAGC